>OZ012741.1:102227268-102827268 GCA_963859935.3 Lathyrus sativus | reverse complement strand
TTATCATTTATCTGTTTTGTTTGCGAAAAAGAACGCCGATGTTTTTGATAAAATACACATACATAAACTTACGGGCCTATGCCACTGATTGTTGAAACAATTAATTACTTGAATATTGTCATGAGATAATAACCTTGATAGGTCCCTTTGAGAAGGGTATCTTGTCTGTTTGTTTGTGTTGTTACAGGTGTAGCATATTCCAGACAATGCGTCGTGCGCATCCCGAAGCAGGATGATTCCTCCTTCTCCAGCAGAGTTCAGTAGCCTCTCCCTGCAGAGTCTGAACGCGAGACCATGAGCATTGATATGTCTCCCCAGGCAGAGATGATTCTCTCCCCAATCAGATGCGTCCTGAAGGAACGTCATCTCCTCGGCTGAATCAGGCGCCGAAGTGTGTGTTCGTCCCCCAGCACCGGGTCACAAGTGCAGGTTTCGTAGGAAACTATTCGTACGCCGAAGTATGCAGCAACTGATGGTGCCAGACTAAAGTCTCCAGCAGAATTGAAATTCCCCACCAGAGTCTTACTCTCCCCCCGAAGTCGGATGATTCCTTCTTCCCCAGCGGAATTGAAATTCCTCATCAGAGTCGTACTCTCTCCAGCGAAGCAGAATGATTTCTCCTTCCCCAACCGAGTTTGCAGATCCCCCAAGAGAGCCGAATCCTTGGAAGTTGCTCATACCATGATTGGTATTTCCCCAGTGGAGTGTTGAACAGCTGAAGTTGTTTCCCCACAGAGTCGTTATCTCCAGAGAAGTAGCCGAGAAAGCCACACAGTTTATTCCCACGATTGACATCGTTTTCCCTCAGCAGGTCCTAGTTCTCGTAGAGCTTCGTTCCCCTGCAGCAATCAACTGAAGTTGTTTCCCCCGCAGCAGTCAACTGAAGTTGTGTCCCCTACGGAGTCTAATTGAGATTGGCGTGACCATGTTCTCCTCAGCAGGATGATTCCTCTATCTGAGTAGTTCTTTCTCCTTGATAGGAGGACTCTCCCTTCGGCATTTATTTTGCTGACGGGATCGCATCATTGTGCATGATTGCATAGCATTTATCATAAACTCATAGCATTTCCACCGTGTGGAGCACCGTGCCATTGTCGAAGCATATGCATAATAAACATGATCTAGGTTGTTACCGTTCTTGTTTTGCAGGTGTTCCGCCGCAGAATTGATTGCTCAGGACGATTCCTGACATTCTCCCCAACGAAGTCGCTTGCTCAAGATGATTCTTGAGATCCCCAGCGAAGTCTTCAGTTCAAAATGATTCTTGAATTCCCCAGCAGGGCCGTTTGCTTAAGATGATTCTTAAGACCCCAGTGCAGTCTCCAGAGTTGGTTGCTCGAGTTGATACTTAGAGTCCCCAGTGAAGGTTGCCCAGGATGATTCCTGAAATCCCCAACAAAGTGTTCGCTCAGGATGATTCCTGAAATCTCCAGGTTGGTTATCGGTTCAAGATGATTCTTGAAAGTCCCCGACGGAGTTATTTGTTCAAGATGATTCTTGACGTCCTCAGCAGAGTTGATTTATTCAGAATGATTTCTGGACCCCCGGAGCGGAGTTACTTGATAGTTCTCTAGATTCCCCAGCGGCGAAGCGTCCTCCCCAGTAGGTTTTCTAACGGCGAAGTTGAAATCTCCCTTGAAGACTCCATGACTGAAGTCTGACCATGTTAATGAAGCAATTCTCTCAGCTGATGCGGAATGCCTGATGGCATCATCAACCTGATGGTCAAAGTCTGGCTGATGCCCGACAATTTCTTTGAATGCCTGATGGCATGATCAACCTGATGGTTGAAGTCCGGCTGGTACCCGACTGTATTCTTTGAATGCCTGATGGCATGATCGACTATGTATTACCGGTTACCGTGTGACCAATTCCCCAATGGAGTTTCTTCACCCTGACGGCGAGGTCAAACGATGTTGAGACTTGACGGCGGAGTCAGATTATGTTGAGTACTTGACGGTGATGTCGGGTGTTTATCAGAGTTATGTTTGGTCGACGGCGATGTCAGATTCTTTAGTTTTCCAGCGGCGATGTTGGGTGTTTCGGTTGTTCGACGGCGATGTCAGATTCTTTAGTTCTCCAGCGGCGATGTTGGATGTTGGTTTCTGGTGGCGAGGTCAGGTGATTTAGTTTTCCAGCGGCGATGTTGGGTGTTCTGAATGCCTGACGGTGAGGTCCGGTGTCTGATAATAATATTAGAGGAATTTAATGTGGATAACTGACGACCAGGTTCAGGTCAGTATGTCTCCAGCTAGTTGCCGTGCAGCTATTATTTCAGTGTTCGAAGATCTGTTCCCACCAGTGCTGATTCGGTTGGCAAATTTCCGGGTTTATCGGTATTCAATCGTCTCGCACCTCGATTGGCTGAGAGTCGTTCGCTCCTCACCCTATCAGGTTCAAGCCGTTTGAATAGGGGCAGTTGTTGCACCCTAAAATTTGACCAACATTTATTTACCCATCAAGAGTTGTATGAGGCTTTGAAGCTAGCCAAGAAGGTTGTTCAAGTGTTCAAAGGTTGATACCTTTGTCAGAGAACTCAAGAGATCCTCAGAGAGATTGGTTGAAACCAAGGGTGTGTGTCTCATAACTTGAGAGTTGTGGGAGCTCACCAGATGATTCTGAGACTATGAGGATGGACTTGAAGCTTTGAGAAAGCTTATGAGATGTCTTGAAAGCCATCATGAAGCCTAGAGAGGTCATTGTACAAGATTTCAGAAGATTCAGCCATGAGTGGTGGAATTAGGGTTTGGCTGGGTCAACCCTAGGTCAACTGATGATTTGGAGAGGGTTGAGACCTAATCCAAGAGCCATGTGAGCATGGAATGATGTAGTGAGATGCTATACGGATGATTCCTAGACCAACTCATCATGATTGAGGAGTTTGAGAAGTTTCAAGCTAGGGTTTCTAAGGATTGACAGTGTAAAATCCCCTAGTTTGATCCTTATCTTTAAGGCAGTTTAGCTCAAGATGTGATTGTCATCTCATCTTCCCCACAACATGAATGTTGTATAGCTTGTTCTTAGCTTTAATTTGAGTACTAGAAGTCCTTGATAGGATTTGTAGATCTCAAGTTATGACTTTGACAAATTACAGGTCATCTGAGGTATGTGAATCTGGGTCCTTAAAAGTCACCCAACTTGCATCCAACTTTTGCCCTAGTAGGATGATTCCTATGAACTCTTGGTCAACATTAATGTTGTAGAGCATCTTCTTAGCTTTCTAGAGAGTACTAGAAGTCCTTTATAGGATTTGTAGAACTCAACTTATGGCTTTGACAAGTCAAGGGCATTTTGGTCATTTGGAGGTTATAGGTCATTCCAAGCATAAGGCCATATCTCCTATTTCCAAGCTTCAAATGGAAAAATCTTCAACATCAAACTTGCTTATAATGATGTTTTAAGGCTAGTAGGGAGGTCATGAGATGTTGAAAGGGCTTGTATCAAAAAGTGATAAAAATGGCCTAAAATGGAGGCATAAGTTAATTAAGGTGAAATTGAAAATTGGAAATCACAAGCTATAAATCCAAACCATGTCATATAATAGGTCATTTTGACTCCAAATGACATTCTAAGAACATTGGTGCAGCCACAATTTCAATTTGGGGCTTAGATCATAGGGCTGATTTGGAAATGGCTTACTTGCATATTAAGGTACCAAAGAAAAACTCAACAAAACTCAATAAGCAAGTTGGTTATGCATTGTAACTCATCATAAATCTCATATGGGGAGAATTTCAAGTCAGAATCAAAGGTTACAAGAAGCTTGGCATGAGATAGCACATAAGGAGAATTGAAATCAAAATGTCATGACATGAGAAGTTCAAATACTCATTGGATGATCCTAGATGGTTCTAGATGTATAACTTGCTCAGATGCAAGGTTGGTGAGAATTGGTGCAGAGAAGAGAAAGTGAGATCAAGAATCTTCCATTGCAAGTCAAGTTTTATTTCTTCATTCTTCTTCATTTCCATTCATTCTTTCCATTCAAACACATTCCATACATCATAGTGAAGTTGTGCAGATTGAATTGAGATCAAATCCATGGTGAATTGAAGAGTTGGTGATTCAAATTTCAAGGTAGCAAGTCATAATCGAATTCTGAGATTGAGGCTTCCTCCATCAAAATTGTTGCAAACAGTAGCAAGATTGGCATCTAGGGAAATTTTCTGAAGAGTTTCAAGGTCTGAATTGGAGGATTTCATCATCTGTTCATCAAGATTAACTAGGTTTGCAAATTCTTCCCTACACCATGTTTTAGGCATAATTAGGTTAATTTTTTAGTGTAGAACTGTTAGAGACCAATAGGAGATGGATTTTAGAGAGTTAGAAAGCAATTGGTGAAGATTGGATAGTGGACACCATTTCTGTTTGACCTTGTATCTTGCTGAATATTGAGAGATAAGCTTAGTTTAATAGCAAGAAATGTTCAGGGAAGCATGAGGATGAGATTAGGACCTTTAATTTTGAGAATTGTTGAGATTGGTTCTTGATCAATTATTGGAAGTTGCTATCGGGTTCTAGGTTTGAGAGGGTTTCAACAAATTCTGATGCCATGGCTCGATTCCTGATGAAATTTGGAGTAATCTAGGGTTTTTAATTGCTGCATTTGGTGAGGTATTGATGGAGTTCGTATGGAGGAAGATGAAGCTCCATGTTCTACATTTCCAGGTGGTTCCAAGAACCCTAGCTGAAGGTTGAAGATAACCTCCCAGCCCTCAGATCCAGCTTGACCTCTTGACCCCCGCGTGATCCAACGGCCCATGTTTAATTTCATTTGAGAGAGAAATTCTGAGAAGTGTGAAACGCACCGTTTCATTAAACGGTGGCTTCTTGGGCTTAAGTGAATAATGACTACCCACACCCCAATCATGGCCCAATTAGATTTTGAACTGAATTTCACTTCTATTTGCACTGTGGATTTTTCATTTTCTGTATGTTTTTTTGATTTAATTTCTGATTAATAAATGGGCCTGACACTTTACTTTTTGTACCCCCCCATTCTGGGCCCATGCGCGTACTGAACTGGATCTGTTTGCTAGCTGCACCCCATCCCTTCATATTTCATTTTATTTTCTTCCATTTTATTTCAATCTTGGAAAAATCATATCAATTTGAAAATTAATGATTTTTAAGTGGGAATTTTTGCTCCCATTTCATATTCATGTCTAGAAAATTGTCAAATAAAAATATTTTCCTTTCATGCATTTTTAGTATTTTTTGTATATTTTTACTTTTAATTGCTTTTATTTCTTTTATGTTATCCATGAACTTGTAGACTTTTGTTTAGGTAGTTCCCTTAACATTTTTAGGCCATTCTGATTTAAGCTTTAGCTTCCCCCTGGATTTATTCCATAATTTTGTGATGAATTTTAGGATAGTTTTGATTAGATGACATTAGGTTGTGTAGAATTAGGTCAAACTTCAACATAGGTCCATAATAACACTAGAATTTTGGGTTTTTAGGACAAATTAGACTATGGGACATATAGGGCATTAAGGGTAGGTATGTAGGATCCCTTAGAAATTATATTAGGATTTAATATAGTAGTATACTATTTTTGGATGATTTTAGTAGTTGATGATTGTTTGTGTTGCCCTTGCGGGCTTGAATTTTTGTTTGCATTGCTTTGTGGGCTTGGAGAGCTTGGTATTGTCCTGAGGAGCATTGAGGAGCATATTAGAAGACTTGAAGATTGATTGAGGAGCTTGAGAGCTTGATCCTTTTGTTTTGTTATTGTTTTAGGGTTAGGGATTAGGAAGAGTTTAGATTTAGATAACTTCTTTCTCATACATGGATGGTATCTTTCACCTCCATTCCTCCCTGTGATTCAAAGTCCTTCCATGGTATACACCTCTCTCCTTTGGAGGGATAAGTGAGGTACCTGGGAAGTAGAACTTTTGAGGGAACTATTCCTTTGATGTTGAACCCTTATAGGTCACCTTTGGTGGTCAGTAAGCAGTTCAATATCCCCCAGCTTACCTAGTAAGTGATTTTCTATGGTTTGATTATCTTGAGAGGTGTTGAGTTTGGGTTTGAAGATGAAGACTTCAATGAAGAGTGTTGAAGAGGATGAATCCTTGAGTATTTCCATTCCAGCTGAAGCTTGAAGAGCAACAAGAGCAAGTTGATACTTGGAGACCCCTGAAGATGAGGTAAAGACTGAAGGATGAAGTTGACACTTCTAAGTGATTGAGATTGATTCTGAAGAGCTGAAGCTTGAAGAACAAAGGAAGTTGATACTTACTTTGATACCTGGAGATCCTGAAGGAGCCAAGTTGATACTCATGATTGATGGTGAAACGTGAAGGTGGAGCTGATCAAGAAGCTGAAGCTTAAGGGAGAAGATAAGTTGAAACTTATGTTGAAGGGTTGAAGCCTGGAAAAGCAAATTGATATTTGTCAAGAGTGATTGAGGTCTGAAGACTGAATTGCTGTTGGAAGAGCTGAAGCTTTCTCATCTTTTTATTTTCTGTATTGATGTGTTTTGTTTGACTTGCTTGATGCATTAGAATAAGTTCATATCTAGAATAAGTAAACTCTAGGAGCATGATTGCACTAGATGTTGAGTTGCTCCCTCTGCTTGTATTGTTACTGTGTGGCTTTGCTTGCGGGTATTCGGTAGAGCCCAGCTCCCTTGCCCATGTGGTTTGTTTGCCTGATGGCATTTTTACTTCATTTTTCTGTATGATTGCAGTTTACTGTTATTGCTTGATAGCATGTTGTTTCATCTTTCAGTATGATTACTGTTATCCATTCTGGCTTGAGGTTGAGATGAGCTTGTGGAGGCTGAAGCCCCACACACATTTCCTCCCTCACTTGCATTGCATGCATTTTACTGTTAAGCTGATGCTTTGTCTGTCTTGGTGTATCATTGACATGATCCCTTAGGACTCTCATTTCCTTTGATAAGGAATTGATGATAGAACTTTAGGTTGAAACCTAGGCATGACAACTTCTAGGAGTTCCCTGTTCAAACCTTGACCATAGGATGAATCCTTGGCATGACAACAGTAGGACTTGATAGTCTCCCTCCTAGCTGGGCCTGTTCTCTTCTCATCTCAAAATAGTTTAAGATACAATAATCATGAATGATTTCTTTCGTATGTTACGAGCCTTAAGCTATCTGAGAAAGGATTGTGGGAGAGTTTCTTTTCCACAGTCTGGATGTTTAGTATGGTACCCTTTGGGTGACATGCGACGCATTCACTCTCAGGTCATAGTCTCTAGTGCGGTTGAAATCGCAAACACAATAAAAAACACTTCTTTCGTAAAAGACAGGAAATAAACCGTAGTTTCCCGAACTACGTGAGCTCTGATCTCTCATGCCTGTTGAGAGTACGTAGGCACAAGATGGCGATGTCTTGGCGAGCAACCTTCCCCCATTACCCGTCGTAGGCCGAACTACGTTGACTCTGATTTCTCGTTCTCTGATGAGAATACGTAGGCATAAAGCGCGATGCTTTGCCGAGTCATTTTTCTTTTCTGTTTAAGCCAGCCTTGATAGCTAGATAGAATAAAACCAACCCATCCAAGTAAACACAACAAGCGAGGATCCCGTCGAGTACGACAGACGTGAGGGGTGCTAATACCTTCCCCTTGCGTAACTGACTCCCGAATCCAGACAACGGTTGCGACGACCTTGTCTTACCCTTTTTCGTTAGGTTTTTCCGATCGTTTCCTTTCCCGTTCTGAGGGATAAATAACGAAAGGTGGCGACTCATCTGTTGTGCCGACACCTTATTTTCGAGCAAGCGACACAAACAAGGCAAAATAATAGGTCATTTTGATTGGAAAATTAATTTTAGGAACTTTGGCAATGTTGGAATTTTGGTTTGAGTCCATTTTCATACCATTTCATGTTGTTTCTTCATGGTGAAGCAACATATCAAACTCACACCATTGGCTTGCAAACAAGGAAATTAACATAACAAACTAATCCAATATCTCATTAGATGATGATTGCAAGCATTTTCATGCCCAAAGAGAGCAAGTACACGACTGTTGCAACATGGTATTTTGAAGGAGAAAGTGAAATTAAAAATATCATATGGAAGGTTACAGAAGGTTCTACACATTTCCATTGAGTTCTATATAAACATTAGAGTGTATTCAACCATTTTTTTGGTGAAGATTGAACTCTGAAGCAGAGAGTGAGGTTGAAGTTTCACAGCTGCAAGTTGGAATCGATTTCTAAGTTCAAGGCCAAATCAAGAGAAAGTGAAGATTGCATTAGCTTCAGAAGGTGATTTAGAGTGAATCTGCATCATCTTGATGGTTGAATCGAGCAAGAAGTGCATCTGTTACAAGCTCAAATACAAGTTTTAACTTCTTGAAATTTCTCTCTAATTATGTGTTTTCAGTGAACTAGAAGCATGTGGTTAGGTTCTCCTATTGATATAGATGGATTTTGGATGATCAATTTTAACTTTAGAGACAATTTAGGTTGAAGGTCATTTTCGGTTGAGATTGATATCTCAAGATTCAGGCGTTTTTAGAGTGAATAAATGGCATGGTTAAATTGCTAATAGAATTTTGAGCAAGATTCGTTTAGACATCGTGGCAAATGGTTGGCTATAGATGAAGTTAGGGTTGTGCAGGGGCGGTCGGAAAAGCCACCGGCAACGGCCTGGTTCGCGCGTGGTTTGCAGGTTTAAATTGAGGAAGATGAAATCCTCACCCTCCATTCATGCGGAAAGTTGGACTCAGTCACTCAATCCAAGCGCTCATGATGAGCCACATAACCCTTTCCAAAACTCACCGTTTTGATTAGTTAGACTTCAGGCTTGTGGAACTTCGCTGGGTGAACCAAATGTGCATGGGATCAAATCCTGGCTTGTACTATTTTTCTTTCTTGTGTTAATTTCTGAGGAGAATGCAAGTGAGTTAAAGCGCCTGGGCTTTGGACTGAGTGATATTCACACCTCCTTTCTGGCCAACCCAGGATATGAACTGAAGTTCATTGCTATTTGCCACGCTGATTTTGTTAATTTCATTGATTTTCTTTTATTTTGTGCATTTCATATAGTTTAGAAGATAATTCATAAAAAAATAGGAAATTAACTCAAATTGATCCCAATTTTTTTTCCTGACTCATGAATGAGTCTAGAATTTTAGGAAATTGAAAGATTAGGAAAATCATGCATTTTCATTGTATGTGCATTTTTTGTATTTTAATTGATATTAAATCCATTATGGTTGATACCTTGTTTTGCTGAATTTTGTGTGATTATTTGATGATGATTCTTGAGCTGATTTTTTGTGTGTGATTAGTTTAAATATGCATGCTCCCATTAGATTTTTCTCACATTTTTGTGATGAAATTAGGTGTTGGTTTAAAGTTGAAACTTTAGATGCTCTAGTTTTAGGGTTTAAGCTTAGTACCTCATAGTTTAGGATTTATTTCTAGGACTTTGTTGATGATTCAACCCCTGGATTTTGTATGGTAGATTCATGATTGACTTAGGTTCCCATAGTTATTTTTGTAGGATTTTACAATTGGTTTTAGTATTTTAGTTAGGATTAACTTTAGTACTAGGTTTTAGGTGATCCTAACTTGCTAATTCAACTAGAATGATTTCTTTAGTTCCCTTAGATTAGGGTTTTGCCTCTCTTGCTCTTGGATGTTGTTAAAGGCATGTGTGGGCTGCTGAGGAATGCATGATGGAGCTTGGACTTGAAGTTGGCTCTTCCTTTGGAGTAGTTTTGTTTAGGTGTTAAGATTAGGGTTTGTAAGTAGAGCTTCTAAATAGATTCTCTTCTTTCACAAACATGGAATGTGTTGATCATTTCCATTCTTACCTATGATGTAAGGTCCCCTTCTGAAGGCCTCATCCCTCCTTTTGTAGGATGTGTGGCCCTTCCCAAGTTGGTAGAACCTTTGAGGTTCCTTTCTTTGATAGGGGGATGTTTAGTGGTGACCTTTGGTCTTCACTTTGCTTTCCACTATCCAAACCTTGCTCTTGTTAAATGAATCTTTCTCCCTTGCTAGAGGATGGAGGTCCTTGTTAGAATATTGAGGATGCTAGAAGTTGCTACTTCCCTGTATTTGAAGACTGCCATTGGAGCTGAAGCTTGAAGACCAAGAAGAACAAGTTGACATTTGTGAAGAAGATCCTGCTGAGATCAAATGAAGAGCTGAAGCTTGAAGTTGGAGAACAAGTTGATACTTGTGTTTGATGCATTGAAGCTTGAAGAAGAAAGTTGATACTTGCTATTGAAGATGATAGCCTTGAAGAGTAGTTGAAGACTGAGGACTGGACTGCTGTCAGAAGATTGCTTTGCTGTGAAGCTGTGGGGGCTGTGGTTTTGCTTTCTTTCCTGTCTGTTTGCTTTCTGTGCAATTGTATTGATGTGACTTGTTTGATTTGCTTGATGCATTAGAATAAGTTCATGCTTAGAATGATTAAACTAGGAGCATGATTGCACTAGAGGTGGAGCTGCTCCCTCTGCTTGTATTTTTACTGTATGGCTTTGCTTGCGGGCATTCGGTAGAGCCCTGCTCCCTTGCCTATGTGGTTTGTGATTTGCTTGATGGCATTTTATTTTGTTTCTTCTGTATGATTACAGTTATTCATATCTGGCTTGAGGTTGAGATGAGCTTGTGGAGGCTGATGCCCCACACACATTTCCTCCCTCACTTGCATTGCATGCATTTTATTTACAGTTGTTTTCTGTTTAAGCTGATGCTTTATCTGTTTCTGTTTATCATTGACATGATCCCCTAGGAATATCACTTCCTTTAATAAGGAAGTGATGATTAGAACTTTAGGTTGAAACCTATGCATGATAACTTTTAGGAGTTCCCTGTTTCAAACCTCAACCATAGGATGAATCCTTGGCATGACAGCATTAGGACTTGATAGTCTCCCCTTAGTTGAACCTGTTCGTTCTCTTCTCATCTCAAAACAAATCAAAATACAGTAATAAAGGTTAACTGACGCCATACGTTACGAGCCTTAAGCTATCTGAGAAAGGATTGTTGGAGAGCTTCTTTTCAACAGTCTAGATGTTTAGTATGGCACCCTTTGGGTGACATGCGACACATTCACTCTCAGGTCATAGTCTCTAGTGCGGTATTAGTTGCAAACATCCATAAAAAACAGTTCTTCCGTAAAAGACAGAAAACAAACTTCAAACCTTTTTGCCCCGTGGGCCCGTAATTCAAAGGAAGCTTTTCTGAAGAAAGGAGTGTCGTTAACTCCCAGTTCTACCGCAAACGGTAACGCTTAAGTCTCCAAGGGTCGAGCTACGTACGCCAAACTGCTGGAACTGTTTGTTAACCCTACTCGGAAAAATAGATGAATCTGACCCCCCGTAATCCGTATTATCCCGAACTACGTAAGCTCTGATCTCTCATGCCTGTTGAGAGTACGTAGGCACAATACTGATGTATTGGCGAGCCACCTTCCCCGTTTACCCGTACTTGGCCGAACTACGTTGACTCTGATTTCTCATTCTCTGATGAGAATACGTAGGCATAAAGTGCGACGCTTTGCCGAGTCATTTTCTTTTCTTTTCAGACCAGCCTTGATAGGTAGATAATAAAACTAACCCGTCAGATAAACACAACAAGCGTGGATCCCATCGAGTACGATGGACGTGAGGGGTGCTAATACCTTCCCCTTGCGTAATCGACTCCCGAACCCAGACATTGGTTGCGATGACCTTGTCTTATACCTTTTCGTCAGGTTTCTCCGATCATTTCCTTTCCCGCTCTGAGGGATAAATAATGAAAGGTGGCGACTCTTCTGTTTTGCCGGCACCTTATTTTCGCGGAAGCGACAGCTGGCGACTCTGCTGGGGAACTTCTGATAGTTCCTAGGGATCCAACGTCCCTTATGCGAGTCAATTTGGGGATCCAACGTCCCCTGCGAGAGTCAATCCTAGCGCTTGTATGTTTACTTGTTGGGTTGTGTTTATTTATCGCATTTTATTTCCCGCACTTTATTTTCAGTATGATATGATTATCTGTGCTGTTGTGGGAGGGGCATTCTGATGAGTGAGAAGCCAGACCCAGGCTTGAGCGTACCTAGCATTGGTTGTGGAAATTAGTGGGCGCGTGCTTGCTTTGCAAGCACTAGTGTCTCATGAAATCCACGCTCAGACGAGGTTCTCCCGGTTGACTTCTTTTTCGGCCCTTTGGGCCTGGGGGGTTGTTGGTTTGGAGGATTGTTAACTCTGGGGACCGATTATTTGGGATTCAGCTAAGTGAGGCCGCTTCAGGAGATGGTGATGCCACACCTTCTGGGTATCGTATCATCTCTCTTGAATGTCTGTGACGCTGATGACCATATAGGATGCCAAACTTGTGTCAATTTAGGTCCATACCTGTGAGCAGGGTCAGGTCTGTTGCAGGAAACCTTAACCTTCAGACTACCTGGTTTTCTTGATAGTGAATCAGTTTCGTTGATATCAGAGATATATGATTGTTCTTGACAGAGCAGGTTTATGGTCTGATATCAGAGGGTCTTATCATTAGATATATGATTGTTCTTGACAGAGCAGGTTTATGGTCTGGTATCGGGGGTTACTTCTCATCAGAGATATGGTTTTTCTTGACAGAGCAGTATTATGGTCTTGTTGATACAGAATCTTCGCCTTCACCTCCGCAACAGCACAGTCGTCTTGATCTCCTGCTGCATGACTGCATTTTGCATTGTTTTGCATACTCATTTGCATATCATTAACGTGTGTCTGTGTTGCAGGTACCGTTTTCCCCGGTTCAGGTTTTCTTGCCTTCCATTGTACCATTATGGGTTCTCTGAGGAAGACTGTGGCCTACAAGCTCCCCACTCCTGATGTTGTTCAGCTGTCTAGTTTGATTGCTTTGGCAGATGATTCTGTGAGAGGTGAATTCAGAAAGTCTTATGGGAAACTGCTCAGCTTGGTCCGTAAACCTTCTGTGTTTGAGTTGAATGGGTTGTACGCCTTGCTGCAGTTCTACGATCCTCCTTTGAGATGCTTTACTTTCCCGAACTTTATTCTCGCACCTACACTAAAGGAGTATGCTGATTTGTTAGGTGTGCCTATCAAGAGTCAGATGCCCTCTGCTCATATGGATCCCGAGCCTAATCTGGCTAGTCTAGCTCTTTCGCTTCATCTGGATGCCTCTGAGTTGGTCTTGTCTAGTTGGAACGGGGTTCCCGGTTTCTCCTTGCAGTTCTTAGTGGGAAAGGCCCAGCAGTGCGCCAAAGACGGTTGTTGGATCGTGTTCAACGCTATTCTTGCTCTTTGCATATACGGCATCATTTTGTTCCCTAATATGCCTGACTTTGTAAACTTCGACGCCTTTCACATCTTTGCAGCAGGGAATCCAGTCCCTACCTTGATTGGAGATGTCTATCATTCCGTCCATTACAAAAACGAGAATAGAAGGGGCAAGAATGTCTCATGTTGTGTGCCCCTATTCTATAGATGGCTTGATAGTCACCTACCCAAGAAGGGTCCCTTTGCTTCATCTGCAGCCACAGCTGAGTGGTCTGAGCGTTTGATGAGTCTATCAACGGAGGATGTTGCCTGGTTTGATAGAGATAGGTTGGGTACTGAGATTATCTTCAGCTGTAGTGGGTTTCCGAATGTGCCTTTGATAGGCAGGAAGGGTTGTATCAATTATAATCCATCTCTGCTGGTCCGACAGTTTGCTTATGCTTTGAGAGCTCCGCCGAAGGATGAAGAGGTGCAGGAATCTCTGTACCTCACTGGTCTTCTAGAGGGGGATATGTTATCTAAGCTTCAGCACGCTTGGAATGGTATCAGTAGGTGGGGAAAACCGTTGCTGGGAAAGAGTAATAACCAAGCCTACGCTCCATATGTGACTTGGATCAGAGCCAGAGCAGATATCATAGGGATGCCGTTTCCTCCTGCCAAGCTAGAAAGCCCTCCAGTGATTGAAGAGCCTACTACCGTGCCTATTCAGCAGTACAATCAGGTGTTAGCTGAGCGAGAGGAGCTGAAGAAGGCAAATGAATAACTGGAGAAAGAATTGGCTCAACTCAGAAGCGAGAGAAGAGAAGTCGTCCATTCCTCCAAGAGGCAAACAGAGCTTGTGAACAAGTTAGGTACGGATTTGACTAAGCAGTTGGCTGAGCGTGAGCGTTTGGGTCGGGACTTCAAATCTGTCAACGACGTATTGGCCACCAAGAAGCAGCACTTGAATGAAGCGTACCGGAGAATATCCAAGTTTAATCAGTATTGGAAGGCCACCCTAGCCAACGACAAGGAACGGGAGGATAAACTGAAACAGCAGATTGCCAAATTGAAAGCCCATGTGAAGGCTAGTGAGAAGAGGTTTGATGAAGAAACCACTCGCAGATATGCCGCTGAAGGCCTGCTAAACAAGGCTCTTGCTAACCTGAAGGAGCGCAAACAGACGTTTGAATCCAAGAAGCGGAAGCTAGAAGATTGTTTCGGCGAAGGAGCATGGGAAGACTCAGTTGAAGGTCTTCAATACACTATTAGGCAGAGGGAGTTACTCGTTGAAGGGTTGCTCACTCAGCCTGATCATCCAGAAACGAGGGATCTGTTAGAAGAGTTTCGAGCCCGTGGCCGTGCTTGACTGTATTTGTAATCCTTTTGTTTTGATCAGTGTTGTATGCTGACCATCACCAGGCTTGTTGGTCGAGGTCATGCTATTGATTATGCTTGTACTCAGTGACATTGTGTACCGCCTTGATGGGCTTTCTTTATACATATGAGATGTTATTTCCATGACTGGACTTGGACTTCTTATTATCAGCACTGGCACTCAGGCACTAGGATCGGGGGGGGGGGGGGGGGGGGGGGGAATCTCCCTAATGTACAGGCACACGTTTACATTTGCATGAAGCATTTGCATAGCGAGCACTTTGTCGTTTTTTCTAACCCTTTGTGTATCCAGGTTGTTCCAGGATTGATCGAAGGCCAATCCATCGCTATCAGACCCGAGCAAATCAAGCTAGAGCAATGGAACAAGTGCAGACTGACGTTCAGGAACTCCGAGAGAGGATGGACCGCTTCATGGAGCTCATGCAAGTGGTTGCCAACGGCCAAGACCAGCTCAGAACACTGGTCCAACCTCTGATCTCAAGGGTTGACAGCAACGGTGTACTCCATGGTAGGAATGTTCCAACCCCTCCACCTGTTGAAACTCCTCAGAATGACATCCCCATGACCGGGGGGAATGGAAGTGGTAACGGCAATGTGATCACTAACATCGGGCTCAATGGTAATACGACTGGCATCGGCAATGGAAATTTTGAAGCTAATGGCAATGCTGGACTGGGCAATGGCAACGCAGGTGCTGGAAATCTGTACGGGCCTCAGCCATGGCTAGAAGATCGACAAGAAGATTTATTCTCACAGAGGAGTGCTGAAGGAGAGCTGACTGCTGAAGCACGTCTGAGGTTTAAGGCACTCGACGATAAAATGAGGAATTTCGAGAACCTGAACACTATGGGTGTCGACATGAGTAAATTTGGATTGATTTCTGATTTCAAGGTGCCTCCTAAATTCAAGGTACCCAACTATGAGAAGTACAAGGGCACCACTTGCCCTCGTGTCCACTTAAGGTCATACTACCGAAAGATGTCTGCTCACTCTGAAGACGAGAAGCTGCTGATGCACTTCTTTCAGGATAGCTTGTCCGGGCCATCCTTGGAATGGTACATGAGTTTGGAATCCACCAGTGTACGCACGTGGAAGGAACTTGTTGAGGCATTCGTGCACCATTACCAGTATAACAGTGACTTGGCTCCGAACCGAGTTCAACTGCAGAACTTGTCACAGAGGAACAACGAGGGGTTCAAAGAATACGCCCAGCAGTGGCATGAATTAATAGCTAGAGTTCAGCCTCCGATGGTTGAACGGGAGCTTGTTGAAATGTTTGTAGCCACCCTCCTAGGGGTTTATTACGAGAAACTAGTCAGCGGTATGTCAGGAAGTTTCTCTGATCTCATCATTACTGGCGAACACGTTGAAAATGGGATCAAACTGGGGAAAATTCAAGGTGTCGATCTATCCTCAGCTAGAGGAGGAAAGAAACCATATGGTAGCAAAAGGCGTGAAGGAGAGACGAGCGCCGTGTCCAACGCTCGAAGGAAGGGTAAAGGCCAGCACCAGCAGGTGGCTAGCACAACCATCCCTGCTGTCCAACAACCCCAGCCACAGCAGCAGCAGCCAAATCAGCAAGGGTACAAAAAGTATCAGAACAAGGCACCTCTATCAAGTCGTCACCTTGAGACACCACCCATGTCTTATGCTCAGCTGTTACAAACTCTGCTTCAGTTACAGCTAGTCCAGAAGAGAACCCTGGCTCCCTTGACAGGGGCACCTCCGCCAGGTTATGATGCGAACGCAACGTGTGAGTTTCACTCAGGGGCACCCGGCCACACGATAGAAAACTGCAAAGCCTTCAAGCACAAGGTGCAAGATATGGTGGATGCTAAGATCATCAATTTCTCAGATAATGTGCCGAATGTCACAAAGAACTCTATGCCGAATCATAGGGGAGGTGGGGTGAATGCCATTATCGAAGAAGAGGATTTTGATTTGTTGACTGATGTCAAGGATCTGAAGACACCGCTTAGCTTCGTTAAAGCCAGGATGATGAAGAGAGGCTTCTTCCCGGGCCGTGGAGAACTGTGTATGGGCTGTGCGACTCGTCCTGATGGATGCGAACAGTTGATAGAGGGAATTCAGAGTATGATGACCGAAGGAATCTTGCAGTTTAGCCGAAGGGCCGAAAGTAGATCTGGAGAGGTAATGCTGAAGCAAGATGATGAGGTTGCCACCATCACCATCCCTCGCCAGACGATAACCATTTCTGCACTCAGGCCGCCCACCATTACCATCATAAAGGCTGGGCCGATACCTTTTGAAAGCACCAATGCTGTCCCGTGGCATTATGGGGCAGACGTTTACCATAACGGACAGAAGTTGGAACTAGAACCATCTGGGCGGTCTGTGGATAACCTAGTGGGAATTGGCGGAATCACGCGCAGCAGAAGAGTATTTGCTCACCCGAGGGTGTGGCGGACAAAGCGGACAAAGCTGATGAAACTGATAAAGGAAAGAGTAAAGTTGTTGAGGAAACCCCTCTTGGGGTAGAGAAGGACTTACTTGTAAAGGAAGCTGAAGAGTTAATGAGGTTGATCAAGAAGAGTGACTACAAGATCGTGGATCACCTCCATCAAACACCCTCGAAAATTTCCATCCTGAATTTGTTGATGTGTTCGGAGTCACATCACAACGCGCTGTTAAAGGTTTTGAATGCCACGTATGTACCGCAGGAAATCTCGGCCAACCAGTTAGAAGGGGTCGTAGCCCACGTGAATGCTGGAAACGGATTAGGGTTCACTGACCTGGAGCTGACGCCGAAGGGAAGAAACCACAACAGTGCCCTGTACATCTCGATAGAGTGTAGGGGAACGATTATGTCTCATGTGTTGGTGGACACAGGGTCGTCGCTCAATGTTTTTCCGAAGAAGGCATTGATGAAGTTAGATACTCGTGGATTGATTTGCACACCCAGTGATCTGGTTGTGAAGGCTTTCGACGGAACCAAGCGTCAGGTCTTTGGAGAGGTGACTTTGCCAATTCAAGTGGGGCCGGAAACATTCGACGCAGTCTTCTACATTATGGACATCATGCCAGCCTACAGCTGTCTCCTAGGCCGACCATGGATCCATTCTGCTGGCGCCGTGACCTCCACGTTGCACCAGAAGCTCAAGTACGTTGTCGGAGGCAGCATCGTGACTGTATGTGGCGAGGAAGACATAATGGTAAGCCATTTGTCATCCTTCAAATATGTTGAGATGGATGGGGAAATACACGAAACCCTATGTCAGGCATTCAAAGCTGTTAAGGTCAAGGACGTTGCTCCAGTAATGACCGAGAAACCAGAGATGACTCTCTCTTCCTTCAAGGAAGCCTGAGCCGTTGTTCAAGCCGGAGCTACCCCAGGCTGGGGGCAGGTTCTAGAAATACCTAACAAACAGGACAGGTGTGGGTTAGGATACTCTCCTGCGGCTGAAGCCTCCTCTTCTCACAGTGCGTCGCGAGGTAAAGGGCCGATCTAGTTTACAAGCAGCAAGGTAATATTCGAAAGTGTCAACGCAGTGTCTGAAGACGGCGAGGACAGCGCTTGCGACCTAGACTCTTGGATCCAGCCAAGCAAACCAGGCCAGAGTCTCACCAACTGGTCCATCAGGGATACCATCCAAGTGACAAGCAAAGAGTAATGATTTACTTTCTCCAATCATTGTACAACCCTATGTCCTACCCGGGGCATAGTGGTTTTATTGTCAGGGCCTTGTTTGATTATGTACATGCATTTTACCAATAAATAAAAAGGCGTTTTTCTTCGCATTCAAATATTGAGATCTCTGTTATTCCTGTTTTTATATTTGTTTTGAAAAATAATAAAATGGCAATAGGGTTTGTGCTAGCCTGCATATCCTTGTTTTAAGCTTAACCCTTGTTATTGCAGGATCCACATAGCAGATGACATCGACTTTGTACCTTCTACGACTCACTTCGACTTCGATTGCCCGATCTATCAAGCCGAAGAAGAGATTGATGAAGACGAAAACCTTCCCGAAGAGTTGGCCCGCTTGTTGAAACAAGAAGAGAAAGTTATTCTGCCTCACGAGGAAGAGATTGAGATTGTGAATCTGGGTTCTGAAGAGCTGGTCAGGAACGTCAGGTTAGGGGCTGCATTGCAGGGTGATGTCAAGCAGTGATTGGTCGAGATGCTGCGAGAGTATAGTGACATCATTGCTTGGTCATACAAAGATATGCCCGGACTTAATACTGACATTGTGGTCCATCACTTGCCGCTGCGAGCAGATTGTCCTCCCGTTAAGCAGAAGCTTAGGAGGACACGACCAGATATGGCCGTTAAGATCAAAGAAGAAGTGCAAAAGCAGCTTGCTGCTGGCTTCTTAGCGGTCACTACTTACCCTCCGTGGGTCGCCAACATATTGCCTGTAACGAAGAAAGACGGTAAGGTACGAATGTGCGTCAATTATCGGGATTTGAATAGGGCGAGCCCTAAAGATGATTTCCCGCTCCCTCATATTGATGTGCTGGTCGACAATACAACTCAGTTCTCCGTATTTTCGTTCATGGATGGCTTCTCCGGCTACAATCAGATCAAGATGGCGCCGGAGGACATGGAGAAAACTACGTTTATTACACCTTAGGGAACGTTTTGCTACAAGGTAATGCCTTTCGGTCTAAAGAACGCAGGGGCCACTTACCAATGAGCAATGGTCACTTTGTTTCATGATATGATTCATCATGAGATTGAAGTCTATGTTGATGACATGATTGCGATGTCCCAAACGAAGGAGGGACATCTGGTCAATTTGCTGAAGCTTTTTGAGAGACTTAGGAAATTCGGGTTGAGGATGAATTCTAACAAGTGTACTTTCGGAGTACGGTCTGGAAAACTACTGGGGTTTATCGTGAGTGAAAGAGGCATCGAGGTTGATCCTGCGAAGATTAAAGCAATACAAGAAATGCCAGCGCCAAAAACAGAAAAAGAAGTTCGTGGTTTCCTGGGCAGAATAAACTACATTGCAAGGTATATCTCTCAGCTCACAACCACGTGTGAACCGATGTTCAAACTGCTAAAGAAAGATCAGGCGATTATCTGGAACGAGGATTTCCAGAAGGCATTTGATAAGATAAAATAGTATCTACAGGAACCTCCGATCTTGATACCCCCAGTGGCTGAAAGACCTTTAATCATGTACTTGACAGTTCTTTAGAATAGTATGGGGTGTGTTCTCGGTCAGCACGACGAGACGGGCAGAAAGGAGCATGCCATTTACTATTTGAGTAAAAAATTCACAAATTGTGAATCTCGTTACTCGATGCTGGAGAAGACGTGTTGTGCACTAGCCTGAGCTGCCAAACGTTTACGATAATACATGCTCAATCACACGACCATGCTAATTTCGAAGATGGATCCGATCAAGTACGTCTTCGAGAAGCAAGCGCTTTCGGGCAGGATTACCAGATGGCAAATGGTGTTGATGGAATATGACATTCAGTACGTTTCCCAGAAGGCCATCAAGGGAAGCGTATTGTCTGAATACCTTGCCGAATAGCCGATCGAGGATTACCAACCGATGAAATTTGAATTCCCTGATGAGGATATCATGTTTCTCAAGGTGAAAGATTGCGATGAACCGTTGCCCGACGAGGGTTCAGATAGGAAATCCCAATGGAAATTGATATTTGACGGGGCGGTTAATTCTTACGGAAGTGGCATTGGGGAAATCATCACGACTCCCCATGGATCCCACATCCCGTTCACTGCTAGACTGACGTTTCCGGTCACCAATAACGAGGCAGAATACGAAGCATGCATCATGGGCCTGGAAGAAGCAATTGATTTGAGAATCAAGAACCTAGATGTATATGGTGACTCGGAACTTGTGATTAACCATATTAAAGGGGAGTGGGAGACTCGTCAATCGAATTTGGTGTCGTACATGAACTACGCCAGACGGCTGCTTCCGTTTTTTGATCGAGTGGAACTCCATCATGTGCCCAGGGCTGAAAATCAGATGGCTGATGCCTTAGCTACATTGGCTTCGATGTATAAAGTCAATTTTTGGAATGAAGCTCCAAGGATTGTCCTTTCTCGTCTTGATAGACCTGCATTCGTCTTTGCGATCGAGGAAGCCTCCGACGGCAAGCCATGGTTTCATGACATCCAGACTTTCCTTATGACTAAGGAATATCCCGCGGGAGCGTCAACCCAGGATAAGAAGACTCTGAGGAGGCTGTCTGGAAACTTTTATCTCAATCCTGATGGAGTTTTGTATAAAAGAAACCACGATCTCGTGCTACTCAGATGTGTAGATGAGAAAGAAGCGAGTATGCTCATGGAAGAAGTCCATGAAGGCGCATTTGGTACGCACGTCGGCGGGCATGCTATGACAAGAAAGATCCTGAGAGCAGGATACTACTGGCTGACGATGGAAACGGATTGCTTTAAATTCGCGAAGAGATGTCATAAATGCCAGATTTATGCTGATAAGATTCATGTGTCGCCGTGCCCGTTGAATGTCATGTCCTCCTCGTGGCCGTTCTCCATGTAGGGCATCGACATGATATGCAAGATCGAGCCCACTGCATCTAACGGTCATCGCTTCATTCTAGTAGCCATCGACTACTTCACCAAGTGGGTGGAGGCAGCCTTGTATGCTAATGTGACCAAGCAGGTGGTGGCTAAATTCATAAAGAGGGACATCATCTGTCGTTACGGAATTCCCGAGCGGATCATTACTGATAATGGTTCGAATTTGAATAACAAGATGATGAAGGAGCTGTGCCAGAGTTTCAAGATTGAACACCACAACTCATCTCCTTACCGGCCGAAGATGAATGGCGTCGTTGAAGCGGCCAATAAGAACATCAAGAAGATTGTACAAAAGATGGTTGTGACCTATAAAGATTGGCACGAGATGTTGCCATTTGCACTGCACGGTTATCGTACGAAGATACGTACATCAACCGGGGCAACGCCTTTCTCACTAGTGTATGGTATGGAAGTTGTCCTACTGTTAGAAGTTGAGAGTCCTTCTTTACGAGTTTTGGTTGACGCGAAACTCGATGAGGCATAATGGATTAAGAACCGACTAAACCAACTCAGCCTGATGGACGAGAAGAGGTTAGCATCTATTGCATATGGTCGTCTGTACCAAAGTCGAATGAAGAAAGCTTATGATAAGAAGGTGTGTCCTAGAAGCTTTCAGACGGGTGATCTCGTCCTGAAGAAGATTCTTCCTCCACACTCCGATCACCGGGGCAAGTGGACTCCCAATTACGAAGGTCCGTACGTCGTCAGTAAGGTCTTCTCGGGAGGAGCCTTGTTGTTATCCACGATGGATGGCGAAGATTTTGCATACACGGTGAACGCGGACGTAGTTAAAAAATACCTTGCTTAAAGAATGACCCGCTGGAAAGAAAAAGAATATCCAGGCAAAAAGGGGCATCCCGACGAACCATAAAAAAGGAAAAAGGTTCGGGCAAAAATTAGGGGTATAAAAGAAAAGAATTTACACCCACAAAGTCGAAAGCCTGGAAGGGCGACTTTGGCAAAAAAGGGTATCCCGGTGAATCGAAAACCCGGAAGGGCGATTCAGGCAAAAGTCAGGGATTTGAAAAAGCAAATGACTGCGTTCCGCGTGTGGACTTTCATTGCTTAGTGGTTTGGAAGACCTGAGGGCCGTTTATCTGAATCAATCTCTTCTGAAGATGAAGCGTCGGAGAAGTATCAAAGTCGAGTGGGTCATAGAGGGATCAACTCATGGTGTTCATCTATGCTGCATTGCCGACATTTGTGTATATACTGATGTATATTTATGTTTTATATTTGCGCAGCTTCCTCATTCCAGGAGCTTGCATCTGTTGTAAAACATTTTCACCCATTCAGGGGTTCGTCATCAATAAAATATATACTATTCAGCAATTCTATTTGTTTGTTTAGCATTTATCTGTTTTGTTTGCGAAAAAGAACGCCGATGTTTTTTGATAAAATGCGCATACATAAACTTACTGGCCTAGGCCACTGATTGTTGAAAAAATGAATTACTTGAACATTGTCACAAGATGATAACCCTGATAGGTCCCTTTGAGAAGGGTATCTTGTCGGTTTGTTTGTGTTGTTGCAGGTATAGCATATTCCAGGCAGTACGCCTCATGCGTTCCCAAGCAGGATGATTCCTTCTTCTCCAGCAAGTTCAGCAGCATCTCCCCGCGGAGGCTGAACGTGAGATCGTAAGCATTGATATGTCTCCCCCAAACAGAGAAGATTCTCTCCCCAATCAGATGTATCCTAAAGGATTACCATCTCCCCAGCTGAGTAATACACTGAAGTGTATGTTCTTCCCCAACACTGGATCAAAGTGCAGTTTTCGTAGAAGACCATCCGCAAGTATGCAGCACTCGATAGAGCAGACTGAAGTCTCCAGCGGAATTGAAATCCCCCACAGAGTTGTACTCTCCCTAGCGAGCAGGATGATTCGTTCTTCCCCAGCCGGGCTGGCCAATCCCCAAAAGAGTCGAGTCCTTGGAAGTCGTGCGGGCCATGATTGGTTTTCCCCAGTAGAGTGTTGAAAAGTTGATGCTGTATTTCCCCATCGGAGTCGTTATCTCCAGGAAAGTTTTGCTGCGAATGCCGTGCAGTTTATTTCTGCGATTGATATCGTTTCCTCGACAGTTTGTGGTTTGAATACCCGGTTGAGCGAGTCCAAGTTCTCGTAGAACTTTGTCTCCCTTGCAGCAGTCGACTGAAGTTCGTTTCCCCAGGCGGAGTCCAATTGAGATTGGTGTGACTTCTTCTCCTCGACAGGATGATTCCTCCTCTCCACCAGAGTGGTTCCTTCTCCTTGACATGAGGCTTTTCCCTTCAGCATTTATTTTGCTGATGGGGTCATAGCATTTTGCATGATTGCATAGCATTTACCCTAAATGCGTAGCATTTCCACCACATGGAGCATTACGCCATTGACGATCATATGCATATGAAACATGAGCTAGGTCGTTACCGTTCTTGTTTTGCAGGTGTTCCTCCGCAGAATGGTGTGCTCAAGATGATTCTTGAACTTCCCAGTAAAGTTGTTTGCTTAAGATGATTCTTGAATTCCCCAATGAAGTCGCCAGAGTTTGTTGCTTAAGTTGATGCTTAGAGTCCCCGACAGAGTATTTGCACAGGATGATTCCTGAAATCTCCAGCAGAGTTATTGGTTTAGGATGATTCTTGAAGTCTCCGGCGGAGTTATTTGTCCAAGATGATTCTTGAAGTCCTCAGCAGAGTTGATTCACCCAGAATGATTTCTGGATCCCCGAAGCAGAGTTACTTGATACTTCTCCAGAATCCCCAGCGGAGATGTGTCATCCCCAGCAGGTTGTTGAATAGAGAAGCTGAAGTTTCCCTTGAAGAGTTGACGATTGAAGTCCGGCAGTAGTGCCGAATCTCCTGACTTGTTGACGAAGTCCAACTGTGATGGTGAAGCAGTTCTCTCAGTTGATGCGGAGTGCCTGATGGCAGAAGTTTGGATACCCTTATTTGGTTCATGATTGATCGAGGATTCTATCCCCGACTTCCTGACGAAGTCCGGCTGACGCCCGAAAATTTCTTTGAATACCCGACGGCATAATTAACTTGATTGTCAAAAGCTCCTAATGACCCGATGAGTCTCGAGGAATTCTTATGCTACCGTGCCGCAGAATGCCTGACGGAAATATCAGCTATGTATCACCGGTTGTTGAATGACCCGTGATCCCTTGATGACTTGAGGACGAAGATCTACAACAAAATCAGAAGATCATCCTGACGGAGATTTGAGATTAGACCTTTCACCGGTTACCGTGTGACCAATTCCCCAGCAAGTTGCCGCGCAACTGTCATGCTCAGTTTGAAGATGTTCCTACCAATCCAAGTATCGTTTACCTGTGCGGTTGGCAAATCACCGGTTACCGTGCAATCGGTGATCCCTTGATGATTTGAGGAGGCAATGATATCATATAAACCAGAGAATCATCCTGACGGAGGTTCAGATCAGTATTCTCCAGCTAGTTGCCGTGCAGCTATCATTTCAGTTTCCGAAGATTTGTTCCCATCAGAGTACCGTGTACTTGTGCAGTTGGCAAATTTCTGGGTTTGTTGGTATTCAACCGTCTTTTACCTTTATTGTTTGAGATCCGTTCACTTCTCATCCAGTCAGGTCCAAGCCGTTTGAATAGGGGCAGCTGTTGCACCCCAAAATGCGTCCAACATTTCTTTACCTAGCTTGTGTTTCATTTCATTCACATTAGCATTCTCATTTGCATATCATTGATATGTATGCAGGAGATGAAGAGGTATGATTACCAATTAAGAGCTACACAAGACTATGAAGCTAGCTAAGAATGTTATTCAGAGGTTCAAGGGTTGATATCCTTGTTAGAGAAGTTAAAAGATCCTCAGAGAGAGTGATTGAAACCAAGTGTGTGGGTCTCCTAACTTGAGAGTTGTGGGAAAGCATCAGATGATTCTGAAGCCATGAAGTTAGACTTGAGGTCTTGAGAGAGCTCATGAGAAGTGTTGAAGATCACTTTGAGGCCTAGACAAGTCATTGTGCAAGATTTAGAAGCCTCAGCCATGACTGGTGCAGCTAGGGTTTGACTGGGTCAACCCTAAGTCAATTGAGGGTTTGAAGAAGGTTGAGACCTAATTTAAGAGCCATGTGATCATGTATTGATACATTGAGATGTTATAAGGATTATTCCAAGGTTAACTCATCATGATTGAAGAGTTTGAGAAGTTTCCAGCTAGGGTTTCTAAGTCTTGACAGTGTAAAATCCCCTAGTTTGACCCCTATCTTCAAGGAAATTTAGCTCAAGATGTGATTGTCATATCATCTTGCCCCCAACATGATTGTTGTATAGCATGGTCTTAGCTTTAATTTTAGTACTAGAAGTCCTTGATAGGATTTGTAGAACTCAAGTTATGGCTTTGACAAGTTACTAGTCATTTGAGGTATGTGAATTTGGAGCTTGAAAGTTACCCAACTTTCATGAAACTTTTTCCCTAGAAGGATGATTCCTATGAATTCTTGGTCAACATGAATGTTGTTCCTTATTCTCTTAGCTTTCCATAGAATACTAAAAGTCCTTGATAGGATTTGTAGAACTCAAGTTATGGCTTGGACAAGTCAAGGGTATTTTGGGGATTTGTGATTATAGGTCATTTTTTATCATAGGCCATTTTCACCAACTTAGACACCTCAAATGAAATTTTATTCAACTTGAAAGTTGCTCAAAATGGGGTTTTAACCTTGACCATGAATCAAGGAGACATTGAAATGGCTCAAGGAAGGATTTGGTTCAAGGAATTTTGAAAAAAGAAGAATTAAAGGCATTTAATGACCAAAAATTGAAATAATTCATTTTGTGTCCAAACAAGGCAAAATAATAGGTCATTTTGATTGGAAAAATAATTTTAGGAACTTTGGCAATGTTGTAATTTTGGTTTGAGTCCATTTTCATACCATTTCATGTTGTTTCTTCATGGTGAAGCAACATATCAAACTCACACCATTGGCTTGCAAACAAGGAAATTAACATAACAAACTAATCCAATATCTCATGAGATGATGATTGCAAGCATTTTCATGCCCAAAGAGAGCAAGTACACGACTGTTGCAACATGGTATTTTGAAGGAGAAAGTGAAATTGAAAATCTCATATGGAAGGTTACAGAAGGTTCTACACATTTCCATTGAGTTCTATATAAACATTAGAGTGTGTTCAGCCATTTTTTTTGGTGAAGATTAAGATCTGAAGCAGAGAGTGAGGTTGAAGTTTCACAGCTGCAAGTTGGAATCGATTTCTGAGTTCAAGGCCAAATCAAGGGAAAGTGAAGATTGCATTAGCTTCAGAAGGTGATTTAGAGTGAATCTGCATCATCTTGAAGGTTGAATCGAGCAAGAAGTGCATATGTTACAAGCTCAAATACAGGTTTTAACTTCTTGAAATTTCTCTCTAATTATGTGTTTTCAGTGAACTAGAAGCATGTGGTTAGGTTCCCCTATTGATATAGATGGATTTTGGATGATCAATTTTAACTTTAGAGACAATTTAGGTTGAAGGTCATTTTTGGTTGAGATTGATATCTCAAGATTCAGGCGTTTTTAGAGTGAATGAATGGCATGGTTGAATTGCTGATAGAATTTTGAGCAAGATTCGTTTAGACATCGTGGCGAATGGTTGGCTATAGATGAAGTTAGGGTTGTGCAGGGGCGGTCGGAAAAGCCACCGGCGGCGACCTGGTTCGCGCGTGGTTTGCAGGTTTAAATTGAGGAAGATGAAATCCTCCCCCTCCATTCATGTGGAAAGTTGGACTCAGTCACTCAATCCAAGCGCTCATGATGAGCCACGTAACCCTTTCCAAAACTCACCGTTTTGATTAGTTAGACTTCAGGCTTGTGGAACTTCGCTGGGTGAACCAAATGTGCATGGTGTCGCTACTGCGAAAATCGGCGCCGGCTGAACAGAAGAGTCGCCATCGTGCGTTATTTATCCCAAAGGAGGGAAAGGAAACACTCAGAGTAAACCTAACGCAAAGACGGGAAAGGAATGGTCATCTCAACCAAATCCTGGATTCGGGAGTCAGTTACGCAAGGGGAAGGTATTAGCACCCCTCATGTCCGTCGTACTCGACGGGATCCACGCTTGTTTTCCAGTACGGGTTGTTATTCTATCTACTCTAAAGGTCTGGGGTTAAAAGAAAATAAAATGACTCGGCAAAGTATCGCACTTTATGCCTACGTATTCCCATCTGGAACGAGAAATCAGAGTCAACGTATTTTGCCTACCTACGGGAGAGGAGGGGAAGGTTGCTCGCTAGGATACGGCATCCTATGCCTACGTACTTTCACACAGCATGAAAGATCAGAGCAAACGTAGTTCGGGCTACGAAAGACACAGACTTGTCTATTTATCTTTTATCCTTCTAAAAAAGGTTTTCTCCTGATTACGGGTCCAAGCGGACAAAAATGACGTTTTGATTGGTTTTCAGTCTTTTACGCAATAACTGTCTTTTATTGATGTTTGAAATCTTATTGTATTTTTTTATTGTTTCGAGATGAGAAGAGAAACGATGCTCTAAAACCTAGGGTTTGAAATGGGAATCAAAACTACCCTAATGTTGTCATGCATGGATTAACACCTAATGTCTGTCATATTTCTCTCTTGCACAGAGAAAAACAGAGATCCTAAGGGATAAACGGAAAAGAAACAGCATATATACAGTAAAGCAATAAAATGCATGAGATGCAGCAATACAAGCGAGGCAAGGGACTCCCACTCAACCTCGAACCTGGGAAAACAATAGGCAAAGTGAAACAGCTTCACTTCAAACCTATGGGAAAATTAACAAACAATACAACAAAGAAAATAAAACCCCAAAACCAGCTCTGACAGCCCACCAGCTCCTACAGTAGTAGCTCTGAAAAACATCAAACTCTGACAGTTGATTAACTGCAAAACAGTAACATCCTCAAATGAACCCCAAAGTCAACTCTTCAATGATCCTCTAAACTCCAAGCAAAGACCAGGCTTTAGCAAGCAATGAACCCCAACAGTTGACAGCTTCAGAAAACAGTAAAACCCTAATTCAATAGATATCCAGCTTTGACGGGTACATGCTTTATCTTCACCAATCTTCAATGCACTTCTTCATCTTCAATGGCTCCTATCTTCAAAGCAAGCACTCCAGAATAGAATCACTTAACAGATTAAGTTAAAATGCTAAACAGCTTATTGACAACCAAAGGAAGCCTATACGTGCTTAACATTATGAGAGACAGGTTCCCTCAAAGTTCTACTTCCAAGATAAGCCACTTATCCCTCCAAAGGAGGGATGTGAATTCCTTAGAAGTACTTTATGTCATGGGGAGGAATAGAAGCATAAGAGGCTCTCTATATTTGTAAGAAGAAATCAAACTAATCTAAGGCTCTCCCTATTTCTCCTATCTCCTAAGTCTTCAAAAACCATCTGCCAGGAAAGGAATCTTCATGTACCAAGCTCTATCCCTTGTCTTCAATCATCATTCAAGGTCTTCATTAACTCCAACAAGAAAAATCCAAGCTCCAAGCCCAGTTGAAATGCCCAAAATCCAACAAACAAAACAACATCCCAAGTGGGAAACACACCAATATCAACCAAATTGCAAAAATCAAGTAAAAATAGTAAAACTCACTATAAAATCCTAGATTAATTTCTAAGGGACCCTAACTATGTACCCTATACCACATATAAACCCCAAGACCTAAATCAATTTTAAAACCCCAAAACTATACCCTAAACTGCACCTAATTGTTGTGAAACCCTAATTATGATACCTATCCTATCTATCTCTCAAATTAATCTAAATATTAGTCACAAAAATATGAAAAACATCCTAAGGGTACATGCTTCCCTAATCTAATCAACCTAACAAGAATCAATCAAAAATCATACACCAATCTCTCATACTAAATTCAGAAAAATTAAGTACTAAACAAATGCAAAATAAAAGCAATAATATTGTAAAATATGCCGAAAAAATAAAATGCACGAAATTAACATTTTTATTATTTCACAATTTTCTAGAGGTCCTAAGAAAACTAGAGAAAAAAATCCCATCCTAAAATGATCATTTTTCAATTTATTGTGAATTATTTACTAAACTACATGCAAACATAAAATAAAATGAAAATCAATTAAAAAAGAAAAACCAGGCGTGGTAAATAGCAATTCCTGCAGTTCAGAATGACAATTGGGCTCAAGGGGGTGCCAATATCACAATGCGCTAGGCCCAGTACTACTCAGAAAAACATTAAAAAAACAAGGAAAAGAGAAAAAAAACTGGGGGGGGGGGGGGGGGGGGGGGGGGGGCGAATAGCATCTATTCGCCTTGTTATTCTGATTGGGCCTCCCATTGGGGGTATGGTTAGCAAGCTGGTCCATGGCCCAAAACGAAAACACACTGGGAGGGGGGTTCAATGGGAAAAACTGGGGATGATTTGCAAAACATCATAATGGGCCTAAGGCCCGGATCCATTCTATTCTCAGCCTGAGCAAAGAACAAAACCCTAAGTCTCTACTCTTCTCCTCGCACTGTTCATCAATTTCACTCCCCAAACCCTAGCTGCGCCATCATCCTTCCCCAAACCCACTCTCTAAAACAAACCTATCACCCTAAATCAATCCATAACCTTCGTTCTGAATCCGCTCACTAACATTTTCATCAATCCAACGCCAACTAAACCAATCCAATCCTCAATTCTGATTACCTTATCCTAACCTAACTTCATTCTATTCTCACAAACACAGAAATTCTTCTTATCTTAACCACACCAAACCTAACCCTACAGATTTAAGCAAACAGCAAGCTCAAGAGTTCGAGAAAGTGAACAAACCTGGTGATGTGATGAAGATGGCGAAGTCTGGAAGAATCTGTTGAAAGTTCTTGAAGAAAAAGAGTTCGTAGGTTGACGAATCTAAAGAACTGGACGATCTTGATGAACGAAGCTTGTTGATGCTTGCGTTTAATGAGAATTGCTGAGATCTATGGAGATTGACGAGGATCGGTGACAGATCTTGATGAAGATGAACGTATCTCTGAAAGAAGCGAAAGAACAATGAATCGGCTTCGTTGATGTTCTTGAGTTGCGGTTTTCTGGAAAAAAAACTCAGATGAACGAGCTAGTGGATGAACGATGATGATGGAAGATTAAGGCTGAGATGAAAATCTGGGCAAATCGCTGATGAAAATGCAGATTCCGGCGAAGATGTGAATTCTCTGGCGAGGGATGGATAGAAGTTGATGAAGAAGATTGAGATGTGTTTGGATGGATTTCCTGGAAAACGCAGTTTCCGATGATCTTAAGGGACTTCCGGCGACGGTTGCGGCGGTGAGGAGGTGGTTCAGCGGTGTTTGCATGTGATCCGGCAAGGAGGCGATAGTAGGATACACGTGGCAAGCATGCAAGGTGGGGTGGCGGTGGTGGATGCAGAGATGACGGGTGGCACAGAGGGAGAGAGAGAACGGGACACGTGTGAGGAGAGAGGGAGAGAGGTGGCAGAGGGAGAAGGGAAGTTCAGAGATGAGGTGGCGGAAAGAAACTTAACACGCGTGGCAATGCTACTTATATGACAAGTGGCAAAATTTTGGACCTCTCTGACTGGGCCTTTGACTGGATAATGGCCCATTAATGACTAAAACTCTGATTAAAGGACTTAATACTGGTTAATGCAAGCTAATGAGTATTAAATGGCCACTTAATTGAACTAATCTAATTAACCCTAATTAAAGCTAAACGAAAATTAATAATAAAAAACCCTAATTAATCCTAAAAACAAAATTAACTCTAATTAACCTATTTAAAACAGAAAAAGATATTATTTAATATCTAGAAATCTATTTAAAATTCCAATTAAATCTATAAAATCAATAAAAAAATCTATTAAAATCTAGAAAAAAAATAATAAACCTATTAAATTCTATATCAAAAAATCTATTAAAAAAATCTAAAAGGATTATTTAAAGTCTATATTAAACTATTCTATTTAATGATAAAAAAACTAATACCTAATAGGCTACAAATCTATTAAATCTATAAAAAAAAAAAGGAATACCTATTTAAAAATCTAAGAGATCTACTTACTTCTATTAAAAAATCTAGATATTAAGTTCTACTAAAAAATATTAACCTATTTAATATCTAAAAATTAAGTAAATCTATAAAAAAAATCTATTAAAATGCATTAAAAATCTAGAAAATAAAAGAGAAAATTCTAAAAATGCCAGAAAGTCGATTAAATTGATTAGAGAACAATTGCGCAACCATAGCGAAACCCGGGCACCGAGATGGCCTAAAAACACAGGGAACGAGCACCCATTCTCAAAATACGCTTATTCAAACCGGCCTGAACTGCCTGAAATGCCAGGGGCTGCAATCCCGATAAAACTCAATCTGACTGAGAAAATTGCAATGCATGCAGTATGCGAATGCGAATGCAAAACGCGTCGAAATATAAACCAGATATGGGAACCGGTTGGTCAAATTTTGGGGTGCAACAGCTGCCCTTATTCAAGCGGCTTGGGCCCGACTGGGTGAAGAGCGAACAACCTTCAAACAATCGAGGTACGAGACGGTTGAATATTAAGAACCCGGAAATTTGCCAACCGCAGAAATAAACTGCACCAACTGCTTGGACAAAACCATCCGCTGACTGGATCTGGTTGTTACGGCAACAAACTGATCAATTAGCGACCGTGCTGGGGATTATTTTCATTAGCCTGAAAAAGATTCTATCATTGCGGGGATATAACTTTGTCCATATTCTGTCAACACAGAGAAATTCTGACGACCTCGCTGGGGAACAATTCTGTCGAATATCTGAACACATTCTGTCTTGTCCTGAGACACATACTCTGTCTATCATGGGAAAACCATATGCCTGAATACGAGAGATTCATCCGCCTGCTCCATACGGGAAAAGTCATCTTCCTGATTACAGGAAACTCCATCCGCCTGCTTCGTACGGGAAAAGTCGTCTGCCTGATTACAGGAAAATCCATCCGCCTGCTTCATACGGGAAAATTATCTAAATATCGTCTCTCTGCCTACCTCTGCAGTAGCCAAATTCGTTGGTTCCATCCTACAAACGACTCTGAAGAAGACTCTATTGGGGACAATAACACGAGGAAATCACGGCGACTTCCTTGGGGAAAATACTTTTGTCAAATACCGGAACACAACTCACATACTCTGGCTATCCTGGGGGAATTATCCATCTAGATACCAGAAAGTTCATCCGTCTGCTTCATACGGGAAAAGTCATCTGCTTGATTCATGCAGCAAAAGATTCATCCGCCTGCTTCATACGGGAAAACCGTAACACATCTGCCTGATACTTACAGGAAAGTTCATCCGCCTACTTCTTACGGGAAAATCGTAACATATCTGCCTGATACATACAGGAAAGTTCTTCCGGCTGATTCATACGAGAAAAGACAACTCATCTGCCTGATACATACAGGAAAGTTAATCCGCCTGCTTCATACGGGAAAAGATAACACATCTACCTGATACATACAGGAAAGTTCATCCGCCTGCTCTTACGGGACAACACAACACATCTGCCTGATGCATACAGGAAAGTTCATCCGCCTGCTTCATACGGGAAAAGATAACACGTCTGCCTGATACATACAGGAAAGTTCATCCGCCTGCTTCATACGGGAAAAGATAACACGTCTGCCTGATACATACAGGAAAGTTCATCCGCTTGCTTCATACGGGAAAATACAACACATCGGCCTGATACATACAGGAAAGTTCATCCGCCTGCTTCATACGGGAAAATACAACACATCTGCCTGATACATACAGGAAAGTTCATCCGCCTGCTTCATACGGGAAAATACAACACATCTGCCTGATACATACAGGAAAGTTCATCTGCCTACTTCATACGGGAAAATATAACATTGGATATAGCTTCCCAGCCTGTTCGCGGTAGTAGCTAACTCCACTAGGGATATTCTGAAAATAACTGCCCGACACCTATTTCGACAACAAGTGACCACTTCTGAAATCTTGATTTATGAAACCCTGAAATGCTGCCACAACAGCAAACCTGAAGAAACCACTCCGCTGGTCGGATAAGAGAAACTTCAGCCAGTAACTCTGTGGGGAATGATAACAAGACCTGCATCATCACATGCCTCACGGCGAGACTTTGAATATCTGGAAATAGATCTGAGATAGAACCCCGTACTCCTGTTGAGAAACACACCTGAAAAGTAAAAGGTTAACCAACCTGATTTATGTTTCAAAATGCGTATGTTTGGCAATGGCGTAATGCTCCATACAGCATGGAAATGCTACGCGTTTTCGAGTATATGCAATCATGATAATGTATGCAAATGCAAATGCAGGTTCAGGCTGCTGGGGAGCTCTGATAAGCTTGCTTCAACACGGCCGTTGAGGACAAATACCACCCTGTTGGGGATGAACAGATATCACGAAATATTCTGGCAAAATAAATGCCGGAGACACAACCAACTATGCCAGAGAGAAATTACACATCAATTTCCACTAGCGGAAAGAATAACACCTGCTGGGAAGACTAACTCCACTGGGGAAGAAGCGACCCATCTGGGAGACAACTGTCTGGGTACAGTTTACGAACTCGAAACTACCACTCCGCTGGGGATAATCATCTTGACGAAGGAATGACGACCTGCGGGGAGAAAGAAAACCATCCTCGGTGGGGATACTCCTTTCTGAACTTACTATCTTGGTTACGCGCCATGGAAATCCTCCCAGCTAGAGATTGAATGCGCACATCTTCAACTTTCTGGGGAGTACAAACTTTGCATGAGACACTGGTTTTGTCTTGCTGGGGATACCCTGTGGGGGGTAAGCTGCGACTAGCTGGGGAGAGTGATCCCTCTTCGATCAGGGATGACATCATTTCAATCTCTGGGGATGAAATGCGACCTGCATGGGGATTAGCATCACACCAAATCAAGTCTTTCATCACGAGCCTCCGGCTGGGGCCACAATTTTCTGATTGTTTGCTTCAAAGGTGAGAACCCTGCAAAACACAAACGAGACAACACAAATCTATACAACCAAATCTATTCGGGTTAGTGTCCGTGACATTACTTCAGTCAATTCGAAGTTTTAGCAATTATTGGCAAGGGCCAGCAAAGTTATGCACATGCATGTTCATCGGAACATTGGCATTTTCCACATACAAAACAGTAAAGCACAAACATCAAATGCTGAATAACATGTTTTATTAATAACATGCCTCTGAATAGGCAAAGTTTTGTACATCAGATGCAACTCCTGAAAAGAGGAAGTTGCGCACACACACAGACATATATGCATAAAAAAATACAAATCGAATTTGTACACATGTCGGCAACATGGTGCAGACAAATATCGTGAGCTGATCCTCCTATGACTAGCCTGACTCTGGCGCTTTCCCGGTATTCAATTTTCGGAAGAGATTGTGTCGGATAAACGAACCCTCAGGTACTCCCAAACCACTAAGCACTGTAGTATCAGATTCGAACCGCAGTCATTTGCTTTTTCAATCCCTAACTTTTGCGTGAACCGCCCTTTGCGGGTTTTCAATTCACCGGGATACCCTTTTTTGCCGAAGTCGCCCAGTGTAGGTTTTCGACTTCGCGGGTGTACATCTTTTCAATTTTATCCCTAAATTTTGCCCGAACCTTTTATTCTATTTTTGGTTCGCCAGGATGCCCCATTTTTGCCTGGACTCTCTTTTTTCTGTCCAGCGGGTCAATTTTAAGCAAAGTATTTTTTAACTGCGTCCGAATTCACAGGCGACGTAAAGTCTTCACCGTCCATGGTAGACAATAACATCGCTCCTCCTGAGAAGAATTTTCTGACAACGTATGGCCCTTCATAATTAGGGGTCCATTTGCCCCTGTGATCTGTTTGTGGCGGGAGAATCCTCTTCAGCACAAGGTCGCCCGTCTGAAAGCTTCGAGGATGTATCTTCTTATCGTACGCTTTCTTCATCCGGCTCTGGTACAGTCGACCGTATGCTAGAGAAGCTAGCCTCTTCTCATCCATTAAACTTAGCTGATTCAGTCTATCTTTAACCCATTCTGCCTCGTCAAGTTGGACACCTCGTAAAACCCTCAAGGAAGGAATCTCAACCTCCAACGGTAATACTGCCTCCATTCCGTATACCAATGAAAAAGGGGTTGCCCCGGTTGATGTGCGTACCGTCGTATGATAACTGTGCAAAGCGAAAGGTAGCATTTCGTGCCAGTCCTTGTAGGTCACAACCATCTTCTGAACAATCTTCTTTATGTTCTTGTTGGCCGCTTCGACAACGCCATTCATCTTGGGTCGGTAAGGAGAAGAGTTGTGATGTTCAATCTTAAAATTCTGGCACAGCTCTTTCATCATCTTGTTATTCAAATTCGAACCGTTGTCGGTGATAATCCGCTCAGGGATTCCATATCTGCAGATAATATCTCATTTGATAAATCTGGCGACCACTTGCTTGGTGACATTGGCATACGATGCCGCTTCCACCCATTTGGTAAAATAATCAATGGCTACCAAAATGAACCGGTGTCCGTTAGATGCCGTAGGCTCAATCTTTCCAATCATATCAATTCCCCACATCGAGAATGGCCATGGTGATGACATCACATTCAGAGGACTTGGGGGTACATGGACCTTGTCCGCATAAATCTGGCATTTATGACATCTCTTTGCAAACTTGAAACAGTCTATTTCCATAGTTAGCCAATAATAACCTGCCCGCAGCAGTTTTCTCGTCATAGCATGCCCACCAGCATGTGTACCAAACGTACCCTCATGTATCTCCTCCATGAGCAACTTTGCTTCTTTCTAATCTACACAGCGTAGCAACACCAAGTCGTGGTTTCTTTTGTATAGGACACCATCAGGATTCAAATAGAAAATGCCAGCAAATCTCCTGAGAGTCTTCTGATCTTGACTGGATGCCCCACCCGGATACTCCTTGTTCTTCAGGAAATTATGGATGTCAAAGTACCAGGGTTTATCATCGGATGCTTCGTCAATAGCAAATATGAAAGTGGGCCTGTCAAGCCGAGATATAATAATCCGGGGAGCCTCGTTCCAAAAATTTACTTTATACATTGAAGACAATGTCGCTAAGGCGTCAACCATTTGATTTTCTGCTCGCGGCACGTGATGCAATTCCACCTTGTCAAAGAAAGGCAACAATCTCCTTGCATAATTCATATATGGTATCAAATTGGGCTGACGCGTCTCCCATTCTCCTTTAATCTGATTCACCACCAGAGCTGAGTCTCCGTATACATCTAGATGTTTGATTCGCAAATCCATAGCTTCTTCAAGACCCATGATGCAAGCCTCATATTCAGCCTCATTATTGGTAACAAGAAAGGTCAATCGGGCAGTAAAGGGGATGTGCAACCCCTGAGGAGTAGTAATAATTGCACCTATTCCGCTCCCATAGGAATTTACAGCTCCATCAAATATCAACTGTCATTTGGAACCCAACTCTAGTCCTTCGTCCGGCAACGGTTCTCCACAATCTTTCATCTTCAGGTACATGATATCCTCGTCAGGAAAATCAAACCTCATCGATTGGTAGTCCTCAACAGGCTGCTCCGCAAGGTACTCTGACAAGACGCTACCTTTAGTAGCCTTCTAAGAAACATATTAAATATCATATTCGGTTAACACCATCTGCCATCGGGCAATTCTTCCGGAGAGTGCTTGCTTCTCAAACACGTATTTGATTGTATCCATCTTTGAAATGAGCAGGGTTGTATGATTCAGCATGTACTGCCTCAAACGTTTGGCGGCCCAGGCTAGCGCACAACACGTTTTTTCGAGCATTGAGTATCTGGACTCGCAGTCTGTGAACTTCTTACTCAAATAGTAGATCACATGCTCTTTACGCCCTGTCTCGTCGTGTTGACCGAGAACACAACCCATACTTTCCTCCAGAACCGTCAAATACATAATCAAAGGTCTCCCGGCCACTGGGGGTATCAAAACAGGAGGTTCCTGCAAGTATTCTTTTATCTTGTCGAACGCCTTTTGACAATTTTCATTCCAGGTCACAACCTGGTCTTTTTTCAACAACTTGAATAACGGCTCGCATGTCGCCGTTAGGTGAAATATGAACCGGGCGATGTAGTTCAACCTCCCTAAAAATCCACACACCTCTTTTTCTGTTTTAGGCGTCGGCATTTCTTGTATTGCTTTTATTTTCGCAGGATCAACCTCTATTCCTTTTTCGCTCACAATAAACCCCAGCAGTTTACCCGATCTCACCCCAAAGGTGCACTTGTTAGGGTTCAGTCTCAACCTGAACTTCCTAAGCCTCTTGAATAATTTCAGCAGATTAACCAAATGCTCCTCCTCCGTCTGGGATTTGGCAATCATATCATCAACATAAACCTCGATCTCTTTATGCATCATGTCATGAAAGAGAGTCGTCATTGCACGTTGATATGTTACCCCAGCATTCTTCAATCCGAAGGGCATCACTTTGTAACAAAATGTTCCCCAAGGAGTAATGAAAGTAGTCTTCTCCATGTCTTCTGGCGCCATTTTGATCTGATTATAGCCCGAGAAGCCATCCATGAAGGAGAATACAGAGAACTGAGCAGTGTTATCGACCAGCACATCGATGTGAGGAAGTGGAAAATCATCTTTCGGGCTCACCCTGTTCAAATCACGGTAATCTACGCACATTCTCACTTTACCGTCTTTCTTTGGCACTGACACAATATTAGCGACCCATGAGGGATATTTGGTAACAGCTAGGAAACCAGCATCCCACTGTTTTTGAACTTCCTCCTTGATCTTCACAGCCATGTCCGGTCTAGTTCTTCAGAGTTTCTGCTTAACCGGCGGACATTCCTCACGCAGTGGCAGACGGTGAACAACCATATCCGTATCCAACCCAGGCATGTCTTCGTACGACCAAGCAAAGATATCACTGTACTGTTTGAGCATCTCGACCAACCTTTGCTTGATGTCGCTCTGCAGCGCAACCCCTATACGGATGTTTTTCTCAACCCCTTCCGGCCCCAAGTTGATAATCTCAATGACTTCCTCATGAGGCAGAATGATTCTCTCTTCTTATTTCAACAACCAGGCCAACTCCTCTGGTATGTCACCATCTTCAACAATCTCTTCCTCAGCCTGAAATACCGGGTGCTCGAAGTCGAAGTGAGTCATAGGCGGTTCATAGATGTCATCTGAAATAGTAATCCTGCAAAGGAAATGGTCAAATGCTTCAAAACACGTATAAAGCAAATAACCACGTTGCCATCTTATTGTAAAGGATAAAAATAGGAAAAACATGGATCACAACATTTGTATATGAAAAAACGCCTTTATTCATGATTAAACAATGTAATGTACATAACCAAAATGGCCCTAAGCAAAATCTCTAGGCCCCGGGTAGGACACAGGATTATTCAACAATTAAGAAAACAAATCATTACTGTTTAGTTGTCACGGGAACAGTTTCCCGGATAGACCAATTGCAGAGACTTTGTCCTTGCACGCTTGGCTTGATCCACGCGTCCATATCACAGTCGCTACCTCCCTCTTCAGAATCGGAAACAGCGTTGATAGTCTCAAAGCTCACCTCGCTTGGTGTAATCGTTATCGGCCCTCTGAACTTGGGCGCTCCCGAAGAGGATGCTGATGACGAAGGATGATATCCAAGCCCGAACCCGTCATTCTTCACGGGAATATCCAACACCTGACCCCAGCCCTTGGTTTTGCCTGCCTGCACCAGAGCTTGAGCCTCTTTGTAAGATGACACTGCCACCTCTGATATCTTGGGTACTGGAGCTTTGTCTTTAATTCGCAACCCCTCAAAGGCTTGGTAGGGTGTCTCATGTATTTCTCCGTCGACCTCCACATACTTGAACGAAGACAAATGGCTAACCAGAATATCTTCCTCTCCGCAAACAGTGACGACACTATCCCCAACCATATACTTCAGCTTTTGGTGTAACGTGGACGTGACTGCCCCGACAACATGGATCCATGGGCGTCCAAGGAGACAACTATACGCTGGCTGGATGTCCATTATATAGAATTCAGTTTCAAATATTTCCGGCCCCACCTGCAATGGTAATGTTATTGATCCGAAAACTAACCTCCGTGTTCCATCGAACGCTCTCACCACTAAATCACTGGGCGTGTAGATAATCCCCCTGATATCTAACTTCATCATGGCTTTCTTCGGTAGCACATTCAGGGAAGATCCAGTGTGTCGCTACTGCGAAAATCGGCGCCGGCTGAACAGAAGAGTCGCCACCGTGCGTTATTTATCCCACGGGAGGGAAAGGAAACGCTCAGAGTAAACCTCGCACAACACGGGAAAAGGTATGGTCGTCGCAACCAAAACCTGGATTCGGGAGTCGGTTACGCAAGGGGAAGGGATTAGCACCCCTCACGTCCGTCGTACTCGACGGGATCCAAGCTTGTTTTCGGGTATGGATTGTTATTCTATCTACTCTATAGGTCAGGGGTTAAAAGAAAAGAAAATGACTCGGCAAAGTATCGCACTTTATGCCTACGTATTCCCGTCTGGAACGAGAAATCAGAGTCAACGTAGTTCGCCTACCTACGGGAAAGGAGGGGAAGGTTGCTCGCTAGGATATCGCATCCTATGCCTACGCACTTTCATACAGCATGAAAGATCAGAGCAAACGTAGTTCGGGCCACGTACGACACAAGTCTGTCTTGATTGATTTTATTCCTTCTGAAAAAGGTTTTTCTGATTAGCAGTCCAAGCGGACAAAAATGACGTTTTGATGAGTTCACATTCTTTTACGGAAGAAGTGTCTTTTATTGTGTTTGAAATTTTATTGTATTTTTCTGTTTGTTTTGAGAAAGAAGAGACAGAACTCTAACCTACGGTTGCGAAGGGAATCAAACTAACCTAATGTTATCATGCATGGATTAAGACCTAGTGTCTATCATGCTCCTCTCTTGCGCAGAGAGAAACAGAGATCCTAAGGGAATAGACGGAAACAGAAACAATAGCAGATATATACAGCAAAGCAATAAAATGCATGGATGCAACAATACAAGCGAGGCAAGGGAGTCCCACTCAACCTCGAACCTAGAAAACAATAGGCAAAAGTGAACAGAATTCACTCTCAACCCAACAGGTTAAACAGCAAACAATACAGTCAGGAAAACCAATCAATACATCAGAAATAAAATACAACAAAAATAAACAGCCACAGCAGCTCTGCATCAACATCTGTCTTCAAGTCATCTCCAATCAGCTACAAGCTTCAGCAAGCATCTATCTCCATCTCCACAGCCTTCTAGCAAGGTCTTGATCATCAATCTTCCATCTGTAATGGCTTTTCTTCAAGTCTCAATCTCCAGGATGAACATCAATCAACAAGATAAAGTGAAGGAATGTTAGACAGTCAATTACCTACCAAGGGTGGTTCATTAACTGTTAACATTATATAGACAATTTTCCCTCAAAAGTTCTATCTTTCAAATACATTCACTGATCCTTCCAAAGGAAGGAGGTGGATATTTGAAAGAGACTTTGAATCATAGGGAAAGGATGGATGCAGACAAGGCATTCCATGTTTGAGAAACAAGCTTTCTAATCTAGAGCTCTGCCTAGCTCCTAAACCCTAGTCTCCTCACCAGCTGCTAGCAAGAATCTCCTCTTCAACTCTGGAAGTTGGACTTCAGTCTCTGTATCTCCAATGGCTTCATCATCACAAGTCTTCATCTCCTCCAATCCCCAAGCAATCCCAATACCCACACAAACAAATAATAATCCCCAGAGAGGGCACACCACACCAGTCAAACAAATACAGTAGTATTAATAGCAGTAGGGGAATCCTAATGATTTCTAAGGGATCTAATAACTACCCATAGTCCCTATAGTCCCATATCAAAAATCCAATCTATAACTCCTAAGGGAAATGATTCAATTCTCCTAAGTCATCACCTAAACCCTAGTTTTGTTCATGTTATTCACACCTAAACTAAACACCTAAAATTAAGTCCTAAAAATGGGAACTAAATTGTATACACAAGCTAACATTATCTACTAACCAACCTAAAAAGAATGGACAAAAAAATATTAAAGCAACTATGCAAACTAAAATCACCAAATTCATGTATCAAACAAAATATTATTTACACCTATTAAAAGAAAAATATGCCAAAAATATAAAAAGGAAATGAATTATTAATTTTTTTATATGACAATTTTCTTGACAAAATTATGAAAAGAATGCAAAAAGAACCAATTAAAAATATGCATTTTATGATTTGTTATGATTTTCTAAAGATTTAATGTTTTTTAAAAGAAAATAAAAATGAATTAATGAGATGGAGGGTGCGGCAAGAAATTAAAATCAGTTGAAAGGAAGAACTGGGCCAGACAGGGGGGTGTTAATATCACATACGCGCGAGGCCCAAAAAGCATCAGAAAATAAGCAAAAATTAAAAAAAACGAAAACGGTGTGAATAGCAGTTATTTACGTTCATTTGGTATTGGGCTTGAGAACGGGGGTGCGATTAGTAACCAAAATTTGAGCCCAGTCAGCAAACATAAATGAAACGGGGCGTTTCATGGTTTGAATTCTCCCTCCGTTTTTTTGTGCAATCGTGGCCGTTGGATTGGAAGCCAAGTCAATAGTCAAAGCAAGATCGTGTGGTCCTCATGTTATCTTCAACCTCCAGCAAACCCTAGCCCTGAAACTCTTCTTCCATGCATGATTTTCGAGCTCTCTGTTCTCCCTCATCTCTCCATGGATTCAAACACTTCCAAAAGCAAAAATGTTCTACAAACTTCCCTCTACGCAGCCATGATCATAACTTCTCCTAAAACTCGCTCAATCAACCAACTCGATAGGAATAACAGTTGTAAACCACCATTAATACCTGTCATCAACTTCTCCAAAGCTTGCTCAATTCTACCCTAACATCATCTATGCCTCATGCTGATCACAACATGTTATTCAACCAAGATTTTCGTGCATTGAATCATGAGTTACAAACCCTAACAGATTTGGTACACCTATGGCAAATTCCATGAAAGCTCTCCAAACTCACCAAACTCAGTCATCTATCCTAGCTTAACCTTTCGATGCTAACAAAACCTAATAATTCTCACCTAAACATGCAATTCGAATGAGAAACATACCTGGTGCAATTGATGAAAACAGGTACCAAATCCTCTTGATCCAAGGCTTGAAGTGAGTGGAAAATGATCCAAGAACTTGATGATGAGTTCTGTATGCAACCAATGATACTCCAAAGCTTTGAATCTCTCAATTCCAAAATTCTTGCTTCTTGAATGGTCAACTTGCACAGCTCGAATCTTCCTTCAATTTCACCAATCTTGATGTGAATTATGATCCTTGGATGATGATGATGAAGATCCAATCAAAAAATGTGAAGATTGATGAGAATTTGAGAGAGTTTGGATTGATTTTGCAATTTGAAGAAAGTGTGTGAAACTTGTGTTTATGAGCAAATGTGATCACCAACCCTTGCATGAACCTCTTCATACCAATATATACATGACATTAGAACCTCCTAGAAACTTGGAGAAACTTCCCTTGCACTCTTTCCTTACATTTTGGATTATGTTTCTTCCTTTGTAAGCAACCTTGAATAACTCTCAAAATTTGAACTAACCTCAAAATTCCACTTTATCCAATGTTCTCAAAATGATCTTTCCATTCAAAATGACCTATAATTTTGTCCCATTTGGCCAAAATATGAAAAAACTCATTTTTAAGTCCTTTTTTATTCATTAAATCCAACAATTTTGAAACCTTGTGCTATGAATCTTTCAAATCTTTCATGGTCACTTTTATAGACTCAAAATGTCATTTGGAACAAGTTTGATGTTGCAAAGTTTTTCATTTGAAGCTTCCTTGTAGGAGTTTTGGGCATAGGTTGAAATGACCTGTAATTCTCAGATGACCAAAATACCCTTTACTTGCCAAGACCATAAGTACAGTTCCACAAATCATATGAAGGCATACTATACCATTCTAGAAATCTACGACAATGAGGAACAACTCTTATGTTGACCAGAAATTCATTTGAAATCTCCTTGAGGGGTAAAAATTGCTTGGAAGTCAAGTCACTTTCACAGACAAAATTTCAGATACCTCAGATGACCTGTAACTTGCAAGGACCATAACTTGAGCTCCATAAGTCTCCTTGATGTCTTCCACCACTCAAATTAAAGGTCTTGAGATCCTATACAAGTTCCATATTAGCCAAGGATCCATTTGAAGCTTGAATTTTGACTTATCTTGCTTGGAAATTTGACCTAAACTAGGGGATTTTACACAGAAACCCTAATTTAGAAACTCCTCTTCTCCTTGATTTCTCTTGATTTCTTCTTGACATATCACCACATCCTTCTCTACATGTCAAATGATGAACCCCACATCTTCCCAATAGCCCTTAATGCCTTTTAACCAGTCAATTGCCCTAGAGTTGACCTAGAGTTGACCCCAGATGAAACCCTAGTTGACTGTCTTCAACTGCAATACTTGTGATTACACCAAGGACTTGTCTCCTTTTCCCAATTACTTTCTAAGTCCCCCATGATGTCCACATACTCTCCATGCTCAGCCTACAGCTCACAATTTCTTTGATGATCCCAGATACCCTCAGATGGGAGATAGATTGCTTGCTTGATCCATTGACTTCTTTAGCTTTCCAATTCATCCTGATGACTTGAAGGAGCTTGGATTAGAATAATAACCTCTTGATAGGCTCATAGAGATGAGAATAATGATTGGTCCCTGTTGGATGATTTACTATGCTATGCTATGCAAATGATTAGACTATGTACATGCCTCTATATGCAAATGCTAATGATATTGACACATAAACCAAGTGAATAAGGTTGAGAAAATTTTAGGGTGCAACAGCTGCCCCTATTCAAGCGACTTGGACCCGATTGGGTGAAGAGCCCGGAGCCTTCAGACATTCGCGGTACGAGACAGTTGAATACTAAGAACCCATAAATTTGCCAACCGCAGAAATAAACTGCGCCCCTGCTTGGGGAACGACATTCATCAACTGAATCTGACTGTTACGGCAACCCACTGATCCATTAGCGACCGTGCTGGGGATGACTCGTCTTTTTCATCAAGAATAAATCGTCCACGTTAGGAATAAACTCTTGACAGCTTCACTGGGGATGGCTCGTCTGCCCCTCATCAGAAATGAATCGTCCACATTAGGACTAAACTCTTCCACGTTAGGAATAACATTGTCCACGTTAGGACTCAACTTTCCACGTAAGGAATCTCCATCTTTCCACGTAAGGAAACCAATTTTCCACGTAAGGAATCACCATCTTTTCCACGTTAGGAATCAAATCTTTCTTGATCTGTCCATGTAAGGACTACATCTTTTTTCCACGTAAAGAATCTCATCTTGATATGTCCACGTAAGGACTCAATCTTTCCACGTTAGGAATCAAACTCTGATCTGTCCACGTCAGGACTAAACTTTTCCACATAAGGAATCACAATCTTTCCACGTAAGGAATCATTTCTTTTTTCCACGTAAGGAATACATCATCCACGTTAGGACCCACCTTTCCACGTTAGGAATCAAACTTGTCCACGTCAGGACTCACATCTTGATTTGTCCACGTAAGGACTCCAATCTTTCCACGTAAGGAATACAATCTTTCCGCGTAAGGAATCAATCTCTTTTCCACGTAAGGAATACAACTTCTTTTCCACGTAAGGAATACATCATCCACGTTAGGACCCATCTTTCCACGTTAGGAATTAAACTTCTTTTCCACGTAAGGAATACATCTCTTCTTCCACGTAAGGAATACAATTTCTTCTGAATCCGTCCACGTCAGGACTAAACTTTCCACGTAAGGAATCAATCTTCTTTTCCACGTTAGGAATACAACTTCTTTTCCACGTAAGGAATACATATCTTCTTCCACGTAAGGAATACAATTTCTTCTGAATCCGTCCACGTCGGGACTAAACTTTCCACGTAAGGAATCTATCTTCTTTTCCACGTTAGGAATACAACTTCTTTTCCACGTAAGGAATAACTTCTTTGATCTGTCCGCGTCAGGACTAAACTTTTCCACGTAAGGAAACAACTTCTCTTGATCTGTCCACGTAAGGACTCCAATCTTTCCACGTAAGGAATCAACTTCTTTTCCACGTAAGGAAACCGATCTGATACCTCCACGTAAGGACTCAATCTTTCCACGTAAGGGATAAACTCACTCTTCCACGTAAGGAACTGAAACCTCTCTTTGCACGTAAGGAATAAACTCGTCCACATCAGGACCCATGTTTCGTCTTGATTTGTCCACGTCAGGACTCAGGCATCTTCGACCCGCTGGGGAAATAACTTGTCCACGTCAGGACTCACATCTTCCTCTGATGAAATAATAGAATCTGTCCACATTAGGACCTGCACGTCTTCGACTTGCTGGGGAAGTGAGACTTGTCCACGTCAGGACTCACATTTTGCTCATAACACGGAGAAGGATAAATTTGTCCACGTCAGGACTCTCGCATCTTGACGACACGAAGAACTATAAACTTGTCCACGTCAGGACGCACATTTCACCATCACGAATAAAGCTATCTGCTGGAAATAAATTGTCCACGTCAGGACACCAACACGAAGAGTAACCCACTTTTGTCCATGTCAGGACTTCCCATTCAAGTAATTCTGAGTAATCGAACCTGTCCACGTCAGGACTAACACCTTTATCAGCTATGAGGAAATAAATCTGTCCACGTTAGGACCCACCTCTTCTCTAACACAAAGAAAACCTGTCAATAAAATTGTCCTCGTCAGGACTCATCCTTCCATTGGTCCGCAAGCTTCTTATCACTGACGTTACAACAACTTTGCAGCTGACTCTACTGGGGATATTTGGAAACCAAACTTCCGGACGCCTGTTCTGATAACCGGCGGTGGCCTTTGAAATTCTGGTTCGGGAAACCCTTTAATGACAAATAACTCTGCTTGAGAATGAGGAGAAATCTTGCCTACCCACTCTGGCGGGGAAAACACGAGAAATTCACAAACAACTCTGTGGGGAATAATGTCGAAGCTGACCCTTCATTGAATGTCTCACGTCGAGACCTCGACTGTTTATTGATTCACCGGAGCAAGGGCTCTCTCTACCTGCAAGAGAAATAATACTTGAACACAAACGGTTAGCCAACCTGGTTTATGTTTCAAAATGCATGTGTTTGATAACGATGCAATGCTCCATTCGACATGGAAATGCTACGCTTCTATTTGGTAGATGCGAATATGACACTATATGCCAATGCAAATGCAGACTCGAACTGCTGAGATACAGGAACTGCTTCAGCAAAATAAATGCTGAAAACAATGCCAACTCCGCTGGGGATAGCCAGGTGCTATAGAATTATTCCAGCAAAATAAATGCTGGAAGAGTGAAGTCGACTCAGCTGGGAAATTAGGAACTTAAACCAAACACCTCGTTGAAGTAATACCCTGCTAGGGAATATAACTCTGCTGGAGAATACCAGATGCGCCTGGTATGATTGGACATCTGCTGGAAAGTGAACGGATATCACACGGTATTCTGACAAAATAAATGCCAATGCGCCACACCAACTCTGCCGGGGAGAGCCTTAATCTTCGAGTTCCACTGGGAGGAAAACACTTGCTGAAAAGAGAACTCCACTGGGGATGGAACGATTCTCTTGGGGAAAATCAACTGACTCCGCTGGGGGAGAGTAAATGACCCTGCGGGGAAAGGTAAACTGTCTGAATACAGCTCACCAATCTGATCTTCTGCGACTAAACCAACTCGGCTTGAGATACACTGTCTGAATACAGCCTTATAATCTTGGAATCGCCAATTCTGCTGAGAATAAATGGCTTTGTTGGAGCATGCCCTCTGGATAAGCTACGGCCAGCTGGGGAATTCTATCCTTCTTCAGGAAGAACATGCATGACCTGCGCGGGGGGTGAGTCTTTCGTTATTGCAATCTTTTGATCGTCTTTCCTCGTGCGGCTATGTAATCTGCAACAACACAAACAAGACAACACAAACCTATGCAACCAAAATCGATTCAGGTTGGTGACGTTATTTTCAGTTAATTCAAAGCTTTAGAAATTGTTGGCAAGGGCCATTGATGTTATACACATGCTAGTTTCAGTAAACTTAGGCGCTTTATCATGCACAAAACAGTAAAGAACCAGCATCAAGTACTGAATAACATATTTTATTGATTAGGCCCCTGAATGGGCGGAATTTCTGTACACGGGATGTAACTCCTGAAAAGAGGAAGCTACGCAAAGCAGATATACAAGTATGCACAAGAAGCATAAATATATTGACAAACTAAATTTGTACACATGTCGGCAACGGGATGCAGACGAACACCACGAACTGATCCTCCTATGACTCGCCCGACTCTAATGCTTTCCCGGTATTCACACTTCCGAAGAGATTGCATTCGATAATCGACCCCTCGAGCGTATTCTCCTGCGCTGATGCTCACTGTAATATCAAATTTGGACCGCAGTCATTTGCTTTTCAAATCCCTAACTTTTGCGTGAACCGCCCTTTACGGGTTTTCAGTTCACCGGGATACCCCTTTTTGCCGAAGCCGCCCAGTGTAGGTTTTCAACTTCGCGGGTGTACATTTTTTTCATTTTATCCCTAACTTTTGCCCGAACCTTTCATTCTGTTTTTGGTTCGCCAGGATGCCCCATTTTTGCCTGGACTCTCTTTTTTTTGTCCAGCGGGTCAATTTTAAGCAAAGTATTTTTTAACTGCGTCCGAATTCACAGGTGACGTAAAGTCTTCACCGTCCATGGTGGACAACAATAACGCTCCTCCTGAAAAGACTTTCCTGACAACGTATGGCCCTTCGTAGTTAGGGGTCCACTTTCCCCTATGATCTGCCTGCGGCGGGAGAATCCTTTTCAGCACAAGGTCGCCCGTCTGAAAGCTTCGCGGATGTATCTTCTTGTCGTATGCTTTCTTCATTCGGCTCTGATACAAACGACCGTATGCTAGAGAAGCTAGCCTCTTCTCATCCATCAAACTCAGTTGGTTCAACCTGTCTTTCACCCATTCTGCCTCGTCTAGCTGAACGTCTCGCAATACCCTCAGAGAAGGGATCTCAACTTCCAATGGTAGTACTGCTTCCATTCCGTATACCAACGAGGACGGGGTTGCCCCGGTTGATGTGCGTACCGTCGTACGATAACCGTGCAAAGCGAAAGGTAGCATCTCATGCCAATCCCTATAGGTCACCACCATCTTTTGGACGATCTTCTTGATATTCTTATTGGCCGCTTCGACAGCGCCATTCATCTTGGGTCGGTAAGGGGAGGAGTTGTGATGTTCGATCTTGAAATTTTGACAGAGCTCCTTCATCATTTTGTTATTCAGGTTCAAACCGTTGTCCGTGATTATCCGCTCGGGGATCCCATATCGGCAAATGATATCTCTCTTGATGAATCTGGCCACCACTTGCTTAGTTACATTTGCGTAAGACATCGCTTCTACACACTTGGTGAAATAATCGATTGCTACTAGGATGAACCGATGTCCGTTAGAAGCCGTCGGCTCGATCTTTCCAATCATATCGATTCCCCACATCGAGAACGGCCATGGCGATGACATCACATTCAGAGGACTCGGAGGCACATGGATCTTATCAGCATAGATTTGGCACTTGTGGCACTTCCTCGCAAACTTGAAACAATCAGTTTCCATAGTCAGCCAAAAATATCTTGCCCGCAACAGCTTTCTCGTCATAGCATGCCCACCAGCATGCGTACCAAAGGTACCTTCGTGTATTTCCTCCATGAGCAGCTTTGCCTCTCTTTCGTCTACACAACGCAACAACACCAAGTCGTGGTTTCTTCTGTATAAGACCCCATCCGGATTCAAATAGAAATTACCTGCTAATCTCCTGAGAGTCTTCTGATCTTGACTGGATGCCCCAGCCGGATACTCTTTATTCTTCAGGAAATTAAGGATATCAAAATACCACGGTTTATCGTCAGATGCTTCATCAATAGCGAATACGAAGGCTGGTCTGTCAAGCCGAGAGATGACAATCCTGGGAGCCTCGTTCCAGAAGTTGACTTTGTACATGGAAGACAAAGTGGCGAGGGCGTCAGCCATCTGATTTTCTGCTCGCGGTACGTGATGCAATTCGACTTTGTCGAAGAAAGGCAGCAATCTCCTTGCATAATTCATGTAATGTATCAAATTGGGCTGACGTGTCTCCCATTCCCCTTTTATCTGATTCACCACCAGAGCTGAGTCTCCGTATACGTCCAGATTCTTGATTCGCAAATTAATGGCTTCTTTAAGCCCCATTATACAAGCTTCGTATTCGGCTTCATTATTGGTAACGGCAAAGGTCAATCGGGCAGTAAACGGGATGTGCGACCCGTGTGGCGTAGTGATGATTGCCCCTATTCCGTTACCGTAAGCGTTCACAGCTCCGTCAAATATCATCTTCCATTTGGAACCCAACTCTGGTCCTTCGTCTGGAAACGGCTCTTCACAATCTTTCATCTTTAGGTACATGATATCCTCGTCAGGAAAATCAAACCTCATCGATTGGTAATCTTCAATAGGCTGCTCCGCCAAGTACTCAGACAACACACTCCCCTTTATAGCCTTTTGCGAGACGTATTGGATGTCATATTCAGTCAAGACCATCTGCCAACGGGCAATTCTCCCTGACAACGCCTGCTTTTCGAATACATATTTGATAGGATCCATCTTCGAGATGAGCATGGTTGTATGATTCAGCATGTATTGCCTCAAACGCTTGGCGGCCCAGGCTAGCGCGCAACAAGTTTTCTCAAGCATTGAGTATCGAGATTCACAATCTGTAAATTTCTTACTCAAGTAGTAGATCGCATGCTCTTTTCTCCCTGTCTCGTCGTGCTGACCGAGAACACAACCCATGCTTCCCTCAAGAACTGTCAAATACATGATCAATGGTCTATCTGCCACTGGGGGTATCAAAATAGGAGGCTCCTGCAAATACTGCTTTATCTTATCGAACGCCTTTTGACAATTTTCGTTCCATGTTACAGCTTGATCTTTCTTCAATAACTTGAATAATGGTTCACATGTGGCCGTTAGATGAGATATGAACCGAGCGATGTAGTTCAACCTCCCTAAAAACCCGCGCACCTCTTTCTCTGTTTTAGGCGTCGGCATTTCTTGTATCGCTTTTATTTTAGCAGGATCGACCTCTATTCCTCTTTCGCTTACGATAAACCCCAGCAGTTTACCCGATCTCACCCCGAAGGTGCATTTGTTAGGGTTCAGTCTCAGCCTGAACTTCCTAAGCCTTTTAAATAACTTCAGCAGATTCACCAGATGCTCTTCCTCCGTCTGGGATTTGGCAATCATATCGTCAACATAAACTTCGATCTCTTTATGCATCATATCATGAAAAAGAGTCGTCATCGCACGCTGATATGTTGCCCCAGCATTTTTCAAGCCAAAGGGCATCACTTTGTAGCAAAATGTTCCCCAAGGCATTATGAAAGTAGTCTTCTCCATGTCCTTTGGCGCCATTTTAATCTGATTATAGCCTGAAAAGCCATCCATGAACGAGAATACAGAGTATTGAGCAGTATTATCAACTAGCACATCGATATGAGGAAGTGGAAAATCGTCTTTTGGGCTTGCTTTATTCAAATCCCTATAATCCACGCACATTCGAACCTTGCCATCTTTCTTTGGCACTGGTACGATGTTAGCAACCCATGAGGGATATTTTGTCACAGCCAGGAAACCAGCATCCCACTGTTTTTGAACTTCCTCTTTGATCTTTACTGCCATGTCTGGTCTAGTTCTGCGAAGCTTTTGTTTGACCGGCGGGCATTCTTCTTTCAGTGGCAGACGGTGCACAACCATATCTGTATCGAGCCCTGGCATATCTTCATACGACCAAGCGAATACATCACTATACTCTCGGAGCATTTCAACCAGTCTTCGCTTGATATCGCTCTGCAGTGCGGCTCCGATACGAATACTCTTCTCAACCCCTTCCGACCCCAAGTTGATAATTTCAATGACCTCTTCGTGAGGCAGAATGACTCTTTCCTCTTGCTTCACCAACCAAGACAGTTCTTCAGGAACGTCACTATCTTCGACAACCTCTTCTTCGGCCTGAAATACCGGGTGCTCAAAGTCGGGACGAGTCATAGGTGGTTCAAGGATGTCATCTGAAAATGTTATCCTGCAAAAGGAATGGTTAAGTGCTTCAAAATGCGTATAAAGCGAATAACCACGTTGCCATTTTATTGAAAAATACAAAACAAGAAAGACAAAGATCAAAATATTTGCACATGAAAAAACGCCATTTATTTAATGATTAACACGCAATGTTCATAACAACACAGCCCTAAGCAAATCACGATGCCCCGGGCAAGACATCAGATTATTCAACAATTAATAAAACAAAGCATTACTGTTTAAGAGTCACAGGAACAAGCTCCTGAATAGACCAGTTGCACAGTCCCTGCCCAGGCCTGCTTGGCTGAATCCAGGCATCCATATCACAGTCGTTGTCTCCTTCGTCAGACTCCGAAGCAGCATTGATGGTTTCATGACATACTCCACTGGCAGAGATGGTTATTGGCCCTCTGAAACGGGGTGCCCCCACAGCAGGTGTTGATGACGACGGTTGGTACCCCAGCCCGAACCGGTCCATCTTCACAGGAATATCCAGCACTTTGCCCCAACCCTTTACTTCTCCTGCCTCCACCAGAGCTTGAGCTTCTTTATACGACGAGACGGCTATCTCTGACACTTTGCTTGGCCCGGGACCTTTGTCCTTGATACGCAACCCTTCAAATGCCTGGCAGGGTGTTTCGTGGATCTCTCCGTCGACCTCCACATATTTAAATGACGACAGATGGCTGACTAGGATGTCTTCTTCTCCGCATACGGTGACCACGCTATCTCCAACCATATATTTCAACTTCTGATGCAGGGTAGACGTGACTGCCCCAGCCCCATGAATCCAGGGTCTTCCGAGCAGGCAGCTATATGCGGGCTGTATATCCATGATATAAAATTCCGTCGCAAACACCTCCGGCCCTACCTGTAGAGGCAATGTTATCGATCCAAAGACTGTTCTTCGCGTGCCATCAAACGCTCTGACTACCAAGTCACTGGGCGTGCACAGGATTCCTCTGACATCTAGCTTCATCATCGCTTTCTTGGGCATCACATTCAAAGACGATCCGGTGTCTACCAATACATGCGACATTACTGATCCTCTACACTCGACAGATACGTGCAGCGCCATATTATGATCTCTCCCCTTAGGGGTCAAATCAAAGTCGGTAAAGCCCAAGCTGTGGCCTGCATTCACATGTGCCAACACTCCTTCCAGCTGATTTACAGAGACGTCTTGGGGTACGAAGGAAGTATCCAGGACTTTCAACAAAGCATTTCTGTGAGCTTCAGAACATAGTAGCAATGACAATATAGATATTTTAGACGGTGTCTGCTGCAGATGCTCCACAATCTTATAATCACTTTTTTGAATCAAGCGCATGAACTCTTCTACATCTTTCGATGCCGCTTCTTTGCCGCTTGCTTGCACTAGGACATTCTCAACCATTTTCCCTTTTCCTTTCGCTAGTCTTTCGGCCTCCACCTCAGGCGATATGAAGATCCTACCACTCCTTGTCATACCTCCTGAACCAACCACATTCTCTACAGTCTCGGCTGGTTGCTTATTAACATCAATCTTTATTCCGTCACAATACACTTCCAACCCGTATGACCATGGAACTGCTTTTGTGTTCTCGTACGGGATTGGTTCGGCCTTAGTTATGGTGATCGGCGGTCGGTGGACCGGTGCTGTTATAGTGGTTGTCTTTCGAGGAATCGTTACAGTGGCCACATCACTCTGATCATCTGCTACTGCCCCTGCCGGCTCTTCAGTTGCTGCTCGGTCAAACTGCAATGTGCCGTCATCAATTAAAGCCTGGATGCCTTTCTTCAAATCATCACACCCCCCAGCTAGGGTCCAACATTCCAAGCAATACTCGTCACATCCTGGATAAACACCCCTTGCAACAATCTGCTTTTTATCTCGCTCAGTGGCGTCTTTAAATCATCGACACTCATAATCAGATTCAAACCTTCCTCAGTCAGAATGGCGTTTGCCCCATGATTAGGCATGGGCTTCTGCACTATATTCGGCCCTGCCGTTCCGAAATTGATAGCCTTATTGTCCAAAAGATCCTGCACAACATGCTTAAAAGCATGGCAACCCTCTACATCGTGGCCCGGAGCCCCAGAGTGGAACTCGCAGTGCCTGCTTGCATCATAACCATACGGAGGAGTTCCCGTTATAGGTGCCAGAGTTCTCTTCTCTACCAAATTCAGACCCAACAGCGTCTGCAACAAATCTGCATAGGTTGAGGGAGGCTTCTCAAACACTCTTCTTGGTTTACCACCCTGGAATCTTCGCTGAGCTTGTTGTGCCCCCTGCTGTGGCTGCTGTTGTTGTTGTTGTTGCTGCATTGGCTGCTGCTGAAACGGTTGTTGTTGATATGGAATAGTAACACTCGCCACCTACTGCGGCTGATGATATTGGTTCCGACCTCTGCCTCGGCCTCTAAATACTGCGCTTGCCTCGCCCTGACGGCGCCCACCAAAAGCCTTCCTATTACTGCCAGATGCAGTTGATTCCTCATCCTGGAACCTGCCTTGCTTAATGTTGTTTTCAATCTTTTCTCCCATCAGAATTAAGTCTGAGAAACTAGCCAAAGATGTGTGAAACAACTTGTCATAAAACATGCCTGTGAACGTGCCGATGAACATGTCGTTCATTTCCTTGTCTTCTAAAGGAGGACGGACCCTGGCAGCCATATCGCGCCACCTTTGCGCGTACTCTTTAAAGCTCTCACCCTTCTTCTGAGACAACCCTGTCAATTGGACCCGATTGGGCGCCAAGTCGCTGTTATACTTGTAGTGAGCTACAAATGCCTCTGCCAATTGCTTCCATGTCTTGATATTAGTTGGCTCCAATCCCATATACCACTCTAGGGAAGGGCCTGACAAACTATCTTGAAAGAAATGCATTAGCATTCTCTCATCAATGGAGTACGCAGACATCTTTCTGTAATAAGCCCGCACGTGCACTTTCGGACAGGTGTCCCCTTTATACTTATCAAACGTAGGAGCTTTGAATTTGATTGGCACCCTCAAGCCAGGTACCAGACCCATTGTTGCCATGTCTAAGCCCACAACACTTTGGTTCAGGACCCCCCTCATCTGCTCTTCTAGCATTCTGATCTTCTGGGAGTCATCCATCGGCCCTTCGAAACCTCCGCCGGAGAAAGCGTCCTCCTGCTGATCTTCTTGCCACATACCATTCCCAGCTCCATACCCATCATATCCATTATTGCGGCCAGCCCTAATCTGATTCATCACCGGGCCTCGGCCTCTGTTGCCGTACCCCTGAACACCTCCAGCAGGCCCAAAAGCCATTAACCCAACGCCATTGCCATTTCCGAAACCTCTGTAACCCTGATTGGTCATACCGTAACCATCTTGCCCAAAGCCTTGAGCATTGAAACCATACTTCCCAGCATTATCGAATCCCTGATCGTTGAACCCGAATCCAGCATTGCCGAAGCCGTTGCCTCCCATATTATCACCCAAGTTGACATCACCAAGCCCAACGTTATGGACAGCAGTCTCATGCCCAACTCCGACATTACCGTTCCCAGCAGCGGTAGCGTTGTTGACATTAGCAGCAGGTATATTGACTACAGGTGGAGCCACTGGTGTGGGAGTGCCCTCTCCCTGAACAGTATCGACTTGCACAGACTGATGATCCTCATTACCGTGACCGGCGTTTCTGACCAACAGAGGCTGCACCATGGCTTGCAAATTCTCCTGACCTTTTGCAATAGCTTCCATGGTCTGTATAAAGAGAGCTAGCTACTCGCGCACATCTTGCATCTCGTTCTGCATTTGATCCATGATTCTTCGACAGTTGGTGCGAGTGGAATAGCGGTGTGGGTGCTGATCTGCAATCCTGGAAAGTACCTGGTTCAAAACAGGAAATAAGACACCATCCAAAGATTACCTGTAATGCAATATGAATATGAATGCAATGCAATGTGTGTCTGTGCATTAGGGAAATTCATTCCCCGATTCTAGTGTGGAGGTGCCAGTGCAGTGCCAGTGCTAACAATATAAAGACCGGAGCTGAATCACAGAAAGCCTCATATATTGCGGAGAAACCAATAAGCCAAGAATACAATATCACTGAGAGTACAATGAGAAGGCACGACCTCAACCAACAATCCTGGTGATGGTTAGCACTATGCAAATAAATCATACAAGTTACTACATGAAATGATCAAACACTCCCATAAGTCTGGTACTCTTCTAGCAACTTCTTGGTCTCCGGATGACTTGGTTGGGTAAGCAGCCCTTCAACAAGTTGGTTTCTTTTCTTGAGAACACGCCGCACGTCTTCAGCAGTTTCCTCCCATGCCCCTTCTCCGAAGCGATCCTCTAGTTTACGCTTCTGAGACACAACTTCATCTCTGCCTTTGATGGCCTTGTTTAGTGCATTCTGGAGACTATACCGGGTCATCACTTCTTCTTCACACTTCTTGATGCTGGACTTCAACTGCTCTTCGAGGTCGGAGATTTGCTGCTTCAACTTATCTTCCCTCTTCTTATTGTTGGTGAGCGTGGCATTCCAAGTCTTATTGCAAGAAGAGATTTCTCGGTGTGCTGCGTCGAGCGCTTTCTTTTTGGATTCGAGCATGTCATGGGAGCTTCTGAAATCTTGCCCCAGACGTTCGCGCTTCCTCTTCTCCTCAATCAGCTCAGTCCCTAGTCTGTTCATTAGCTCAATCTGCTGTTGGAAAGCATGCACGACCTTGTTTTTCTCGCTGCGTATCTGGGCCAGCTCCTGCTCTAACCCTTCGTTGATCTTCATCAAGGCTTCTTTTTCTTTCACAACTTGCTCGTAGGCCTCCCTAGAAACAGTAGTTGGCTCTGCTACCGGAATAGGAACAAGGGCTGGTGCATCTGGAAACGGCATCCGCAACTGACTTGCTCTCTCCTGGATCCAAACTCTGTAAGGTGCATAGGCCTGACAGTCATTCTTCCCTAACAACGGCTTCCCTCATCGGTTAATACGCGTCCAGGCATGCTGCAGCTTGGCTAGTAATTCCCCCTTCAAGTCTCCGGTGAAGTACAGAGATTCCTGTACTTCTTCCTCCTTTGGCGGGTTCTTCAGCGCATATCCGAACTGACGAACCAACAAGGATGGATTGTAGTTGATACACCCTTTTCTTCCTATCAGCGGGACATTAGGGTACCCGGAACAACTGAAGATAAGCTCAGCCCCTAGCAGGTCTCGATCAAACCACTCAACGTCTTCGGAAGATAGCCTCATCAGGCGCTCTGACCAGCTAGCGGTGGTTGCACTCTCCACAAAAGATCCCTTCATGGGAAGGTGGCTCTTGAACCACATATTCAACAAAGGAGCACAGCAGTAAACAACCTTCCCCCTTCTGTTTTCGTTCTTGTAGTGCAAGGAGTGGTAGAAGTCTCCGATCAACGTTGGCACTGGATTGCCGGCAGCAAATAGATGGAAAGCGTCCAAGTCTACGAAATTGGGCAAGTTAGGAAATAGCACAATCCCATAAATGCATAGGGCCAAAATAGCATTGAAAACCACCCAACATCCGCTCTTGGCATAGTCCTGAGCTTTGCCAACCAAGAAATCAAGAGAGAAACCTGAAACCCCAAGCCAAGAAGTCATTAACAGTTCTGCAGCGTCCACATGCAAGGCTTTAGCTAAGTCCTCCAACTTGGGCTCAGCAGCAGAGTGAATAAAGGGAACCTTGTTCTGCACTGGTAGCTCAGTAAACTCCACATACTCCTCAATGGTAGGCCCTAGAATGAAGTCAGCAAACGTAAAACATCTCAATGCGGGGTCATAGAACTGCATCAAGGTGTACAACCCGTTCATCTCATCAGCAGTGGGCTTGCAGACTAATCTCAGTAATCTCCCATGACTCATTCTGAAGCTTCTCCTAACCTCCTCATCAGCAAGAGATATCAGACCGAGCAAAGGAGTAATATCAGGTGTAGGCAGCTTATATGCAACTGTTTTCCTTAAACCAGCCATAATCAATACTCAGGAGTCTGGGCACTAGAATCGGAGGATATGCAAATGCACTTGCAGCACAGACACACGTTAATGGGATGCAATGATAATGGGTGTGCAAATAATGCAATGCAAGTAACATGCAACAGGGACCAACTGCCGTAGCTGAATAGCCTGCACCATATCAAGAAGTCTCAAACAGACTCTTTAGAAGTCCTCAAACCATGGTCTCAGATAGACCTAAAATAAAACTCCAACAGTGGTCTCTGACAGACCTCCAACCATAACTCCAACTGGTCTCTGGTAGACCTCAAGTCACATCTCCAACTGGTCTCTGACAGGCCTCAGAACTCTCCAACTGGTCTCTGACTGACCTCAGGACTCTCCATAAATACCCAGGATCTCGGATCAAGAAACAAACCGGTAGTCTGAAGGTCTAGTTACCTGCATAACCCCTAGCCCTCTCATAGGTGGATGTCCTAGTAACTGACAAAGGAATGGCATCCTATGCGGTCGTCGGTGTCACAGACTTTCAGGGTTGATGATACGATTCCCAGGAGGAGTGGCATCATTAAATCCTGAAGAGGCCTCACTTAGCCAACTTCCAAATGATCGGTTCCCGGAGTCGACAATTCAGCTGACCAACAACCCCTTCTACCCAAAGGGTAGAAAAAGAAGCCAACCAGAAGAACCTCGTCCGAGTGTAAATTTCATGAGACACTAATGCAAGCAAAGCCGGCACGCGCCCACTACTTTCTACTCTAATTCTAGGTGCACTCAAGCCCAGGTCCGGCTTATCTCTCAATCACAGAACACCCATCACAACCCAATACAATAATAATAACAATATATACAATGCTGAAAATAAAGGTCAGAAATATAAATCCATACAAAATCTTTGACGGGAAAACAAGCGTTAGGATTGACTCGCTTAAGGGACGTTGGATCCCAAATGCATAAGGACTATCGCAGTCCTCAGCAGCCAGGGGACGTTGGATCCCCAGCAGAGTCGCCAGCTGTCGCTACTGCGAAAATCGGCGCCGGCTGAACAGAAGAGTCACCACCGTGCGTTATTTATCCCACGGGAGGGAAAGGAAACGCTCAGAGTAAACCTCGCACAACACGGGAAAAGGTATGGTCGTCGCAACCAAAACCTGGATTCGGGAGTCGGTTACGCAAGGGGAAGGGATTAGCACCCCTCACGTCCGTCGTACTCGACGGGATCCACGCTTGTTTTAGGGTATGGATTGTTATTCTATCTACTCTATAGGTCAGGGGTTAAAAGAAAAGAAAATGACTCGGCAAAGTATCGCACTTTATGCCTACGTATTCCCGTCTGGAACGAGAAATCAGAGTCAACGTAGTTCGCCTACCTACGGGAAAGGAGGGGAAGGTTGCTCGCTAGGATATCACATCCTATGCCTACGTACTTTCATACAGCATGAAAGATCAGAGCAAACGTAGTTCGGGCCACGTACGACACAAGTCTGTCTTGATTGATTTTATTCCTTCTGAAAAAGGTTTTTCTGATTAGTAGTCCAAGCGGACAAAAATGACGTTTTGATGAGTTCACATTCTATTACGGAAGAAGTGTCTTTTATTGTGTTTGAAATTTTATTGTATTTTTCTGTTTGTTTTGAGAAAGAAGAGACAGAACTCTAACCTACGGTTGCGAAGGGAATCAAACTAACCTAATGTTATCATGCATGGATTAAGACCTAGTGTCTATCATGCTCCTCTCTTGCGCAGAGAGAAACAGAGATCCTAAGGAATAGACAGAAACAGAAACAATAGCAGATATATACAGCAAAGCAATAAAATGCATGGATGCAACAATACAAGCGAGGCAAGGGAGTCCCACTCAACCTCGAACCTAGAAAACAATAGGCAAAAGTGAACAGAATTCACTCTCAACCCAACAGGTTAAACAGCAAACAATACAGTCAGGAAAACCAATCAATACATCAGAAATAAAATACAGCAAAAATAAACAGCCACAACAGCTCTGCATCAACATCTGTCTTCAAGTCATCTCCAATCAGCTACAAGCTTCAGCAAGCATCTATCTCCATCTCCACAGCCTTCTAGCAAGGTCTTGATCATCAATCTTCCATCTGTAATGGCTTTTCTTCAAGTCTCAATCTCCAGGATGAACATCAATCAACAAGATGAAGTGAAGGAATGTTAGACAGTCAATTACCTACCAAGGGTGGTTCATTAACTGTTAACATTATATAGACAATTTTCCCTCAAAAGTTCTATCTTTCAAATACATTCACTGATCCTTCCAAAGGAAGGAGGTGGATATTTTAAAGAGACTTTGAATCATAGGGAAAGGATGGATGCAGACAAGGCATTCCATGTTTGAGAAACAAGCTTTCTAATCTAGAGCTCTGCCTAGCTCCTAAACCCTAGTCTCCTCACCAGCTGCTAGCAAGAATCTCCTCTTCAACTCTGGAAGTTGGACTTCAGTCTCTGGATCTCCAATGGCTTCATCATCACAAGTCTTCAGCTCCTCCAATCCCCAAGCAATCCCAATACCCACACAGACAAATAATAATCCCCAGAGAGGGCACACCACACCAGTCAAACAAATACAGTAGTATTAATAGCAGTAGGGGAATCCTAATGATTTCTAAGGGATCTAATAACTACCCATAGTCCCTATAGTCCCATATCAAAAATCCAATCTCTAACTCCTAAGGGAAATGATTCAATTCTCCTAAGTCATCACTTAAACCCTAGTTTTGTTCATGTTATTCACACCTAAACTAAACACCTAAAATTAAGTCCTAAAAATGGGAACTAAATTGTATACACAAGCTAACATTATCTACTAACCAACCTAAAAAGAATGGACAAAAAAATATTAAAGCAACTATGCAAACTAAAATCACCAAATTCATGTATCAAACAAAATATTATTTACACCTATTAAAAGAAAAATATGCCAAAAATATAAAAAGGAAATGAATTATTAATTTTTTTATATGACAATTTTCTTGACAAAATTATGAAAAGAATGCAAAAAGAACCAATTAAAATATGCATTTTATGATTTGTTATGATTTTCTAAAGATTTAATGTTTTTTAAAAGAAAATAAAAATGAATTAATGAGATGGAGGGTGCAGTAAGAAATTAAAATCAGTTGAAAGGAAGAACTGGGCCAGACAGGGGGGTGTTAATATCACATACGCGCGAGGCCCAAAAAGCATCAGAAAATAAGCAAAAATTAAAAAAAACGAAAACGGTGTAAATAGCAGTTATTTACGTTCATTTGGTATTGGGCTTGAGAACGGGGGTGCGATTAGTAACCAAAATTTGAGCCCAGTCAGCAAACTTAAATGAAATGGGGCGTTTCATGGTTTGAATTCTCCCTCCGTTTTTCTGTGCAATCGTGGCCGTTGGATTGGAAGCCAAGTCAATAGTCAAAGCAAGATCGTGTGGTCCTCATGTTATCTTCAACCTCCAGCAAACCCTAGCCCTGAAACTCTTCTTCCATGCATGATTTTCGAGCTCTCTGTTCTCCCTCATCTCTCCATGGATTCAAACACTTCCAAAAGCAAAAATGTCCTACAAACTTCCCTCTACGCAGCCATGATCATAACTTCTCCTAAAACTCGCTCAATCAACCAACTCGATAGGAATAACAGTTGTAAACCACCATTAATACCTGTCATCAACTTCTCCAAAACTTGCTCAATTCTACCCTAACATCATCTATGCCTCATGCTGATCACAACATGCTATTCAACCAAGATTTTCGTGCATTGAATCATGAGTTACAAACCCTAACAGATTTGGTACACCTATGGCAAACTCCATGAAAGCTCTCCAAACTCACCAAACTCAGTCATTTATCCTAGCTTAACCTTTCTATGCTAACAAAACCTAATAATTCTCACCTAAACATGCAATTCAAATGAGAAACATACCTGGTGCAATTGATGAAAACAGGTACCAAATCCTCCTGATCCAAGGCTTGAAGTGAGTGGAAAATGATCCAAGAACTTGATGATGAGTTCTGTATGCAACCAATGATACTCCAAAGCTTTGAATCTCTCAATTCCAAAATTCTTGCTTCTTGAATGGTCAACTTGCACAGCTCGAATCTTCCTTCAATTTCACCAATCTTGATGTGAATTATGATCCTTGGATGATGATGATGAAGATCCAATCAAAAAATGTGAAGATTGATGAGAATTTGAGAGAGTTTGGATTGATTTTGCAATTTGAAGAAAGTGTGTGAAACTTGTGTTTATGAGCAAATGTGATCACCAACCCTTGCATGAACCTCTTCATACCAATATATACATGACATTAGAACCTCCTAGAAACTTGGAGAAACTTCCCTTGCATTCTTTCCTTACATTTTGGATTATGTTTCTTCCTTTGTAAACAACCTTGAATAACTCTCAAAATTTGAACTAACCTCAAAATTCCACTTTAGCCAATGTTCTCAAAATGATCTTTCCATTCAAAATGACCTATAATTTTGTCCCATTTGGCCAAAATATGAAAAAACTCATTTTAAGTCCTTTTTTATTCATTAAATCCAACAATTTTGAAACCTTGTGCTATGAATCTTTCCAATCTTTCATGGTAACTTTTCTAGACTCAAAATGTCATTTGGAACAAGTTTTATGTTGCAAATTATTTCATTTGAAGCTTCCTTGTAGGAGTTTTGGGCATAGGTTGAAATGACCTGTAATTCTCAGATGACCAAAATACCCTTTGCTTGCCAAGACCATAAGTAGAGTTCCACAAATCATATGAAGGCATACTATACCATTCTAGAAATCTAAGACAATGAGGAACAACTCTTATGTTGACCATAAATTCATTTGAAATCTCCTTGAGGGGTAAAAATTGCTTGGAAGTCAAGTCACTTTCACAGACAAAATTTCAGATACCTCAGATGACCTGTAACTTGCAAGGACCATAACTTGAGCTCCATAAGTCTCCTTTATGTCTTCCACCACTCAAATTAAAGGTCTTGAGATCCTATACAAGTTCCATGTTGGCCAAGGATCCATTTGAAGCTTTCATTTTGACTTATCTTGCTTGGAAATTTGACCTAAACTAGGGGATTTTACACAGAAACCCTAATTTAGAAACTCCTCTTCTCCTTGATTTCTCTTGATTTCTTCTTGACATATCACCACATCCTTCTCTACATGTCAAATTATGAACCCCACATCTTCCCAATAGCCCTTAATGCCTTTTAATCAGTCAATTGCCCTAGAGTTGACCTAGAGTTGACCCCAGATGAAACCCTAGTTGACTGTCTTCAACTGCAATACTTGTGATTACACCAAAGACTTGTCTCCTTTTACCAATGACTTTCTAAGTCCCCCATGATGTCCACATACTCTCCATGCTCAGCCTACAGCTCACAATTTCTTTGATGATCCCAGATACCCTCAGATGGGAGATAGATTGCTTGCTTGATCCATTGACTTCTTTAGCTTTCCAATTCTTCCTGATGACTTGAAGGAGCTTGGATTAGAATAATAACCTCTTGATAGGCTCATAGAGATGAGAATAATGATTGGTCCCTATTGGATGATTTACTATGCTATGCTATGCAAATGATTAGACTGTGTACATGCCTCTATATGCAAATGCTAATGATATTGACACATAAACCAAGTGAATAAGGTTGAGCAAATTTTAGGGTGCAACACAGTGTCTACTAAAACATGGGATATGACCGTGCCCCGACATTCGACTGACACATGCAATGCCATATTGTGCTCTCGCCCTCTCGGAGTCAAATCAAAGTCTGTGAAGCCCAAACTGTGCCCCGCATTGACATGTGTCATCACCCCTTCTAACTGGTTAACAGAAACCTCTTGAGGAACGAACGACATGTGTAGAATCTTCAGCAAAGCGTTCCGATGGGCCTCGTAACATAACAACAATGATAGGATAGAGATTTTTGACGGCGTTTGCTGGAGATGCTCCACGATTTTGTAATCACTTTTACGAATGAGCCTCATAAACTCCTCCACATCCTTAAGTGACGTTTCCTTTTCATTCGACTGAGAAGGACCACTCTCAGTTGCCTTAGCTTTACCCTTGGCTAATCTTTCCGCCTCTACCTCAGGTGATGCGAAGATTCTTCCGCTTCTGGTCATACCCCCTATTCCGACAACATTATCTACAACCCCAGCTGGCTGTTTATTGACTTCAATTTTCTTACCATCGCAATATACCTCCAACCCGTAAGTCCACAGCACGGATTTGGTACTTTCGAAAGGGACTGGTCCTGCTTTAGTAATCGTGATCGTTGGCCGCCTAGCGGGCGCTGTTATCGTTATTGTTTTCCTTGGAATCGTCACCGTAGCAACATCATTCTGCTCGTCACACAACGCCTCTACAGGCTCTTCAGTCGCGGTTCTATCAAACTGCAAAGTACCCTCATCCATCAAAGCCTGAATACTTTGCCTCAGCTCACCACAACCCTCTGGCTGTATCCAACAATCCAAACAAAATTCATCACACCCCGGGAATACACCCCCCTTTAGCAACCTACTCTTAATCTCACCCAACGGTGTCTTCAGCTCCTTGACATCCGTCACTAGATTCATATTCTCCTCAGTCAGGATGGCGTTTGCCCCATGATTGGGCATAGGCTGCTGTACTATATTTGGTCCCGCCAGTCCAAAGTTAATAGCTTTGCTATCCAATAAATCCTGAACCTTATGTTTAAATGCCTGACAAGCTTCTACATCATGCCCGGGTGCCCCAGAATGAAACTCGCAATGCTTGTTGGCACCATATCCGTAAGGGAGTACTGCCCCAGTAGGCGGTGCCAAAGTCCTCTTTTCGACCAAGTTCAAACCTAACAGAGTTTGGAGGAGTTCTGCATACGTGGAAGGAGGTGCGTCGAACACTCTTTTCGGTCTTGCATTCTATACCCTTCTCTGGCCAGGATTCTGTCCCTGCTGTTGCTACGGTTGTTGTTGTTGTGGCTGTCTTTGTTGAGGAAGCGGGATAGTGACGCTAGCTATCTGCTGCGGCTGAACACACTAATGTCTTCCTCTGCCCCTGCCTCTGCCACCAAACACGGCGCTAGAATCACCTTGTCGTCTACCACCAAATTCTTTTCTATTACCTCCCGACGAAGTATACTCCCCAGCTTGGAACCTTCCCACCTTAATACTATTCTCAATCATTTCACCCATCAAGATCAGATCAGAGAAACTGTCCAACGCGACAGGAAACAACTTCTCATAAAATATCCCCGTGAATGTTTCAATGAACATATCGTTCATCTCCTTCTCCACTAAAGGAGGATGCACTCTTGCTGCCATGTCGCGCCACCTTTGCGCATATTCTTTGAAACTCTCCCCAGTTTTCTGTGACAAGCCTTGCAGCTGGACCCTGTTTGGTGCCAGGTCACTGTTATATTTGTAATGTGTCATAAACGCCTCAACCAGTTGCCTCCATGTTGATGATTGCGTATAATGAGAATTGCTGAGATCTATGGAGATTGACGAGGACCGGTGACGAATCTTGATGAAGATGAACGTATCTCTGAAAGAAGCGAAAGAACAATGAATCGGCTTTGTTGATGTTCTTGAGTTGCAGTTTTCTGAAAAAAAACTCAGATGAACGAGCTGGTGGATGAACGATGATGATGATGGAAGATTAAGGCTGAGATGAAAATCTGGGCAAATCGCTGATGAAAATGCAGATTCCGGTGAAGATGTGAATTCTCCGGCGAGGGATGGATAGAAGTTGATGAAGAAGATTGAGATGTGTTTGGAATGATTTCCTGGAAAACGCAGTTTCCGGTGATCTTAACGGACTTCCGACGACGGTTGCGGCGGTGGGGAGGTGGTCCGGCGGTGTTTGCATGTGATCCGGCGAGGAGGCGGTAGTAGGACACACGTGGCAAGCATGCAAGGTGGGGTGGCGGTGGTGGATGCAGAGATGACGGGTGGCACAGAGGGAGAGAGAGAACGGGACACGTGTGAGGAGAGAGGGAGAGAGGTGGCAGAGGGAGAAGGGAAGTTCAGAGATGAGGTGGCGGAAAGAAACTTAACACGCGTGGCAATGCTACTTATATGACAAGTGGCAAAATTTTGGACCTCTCTGACTGGGCCTTTGACTGGATAATGGCCCATTAATGACTAAAACTCTGATTAAAGGACTTAATACTGGTTAATGCAAGCTAATGAGTATTAAATGGCCACTTAATTGAACTAATCTAATTAACCCTAATTAAAGCTAAACGAAAATTAATAATAAAAAACCCTAATTAATCCTAAAAACAAAATTAACTCTAATTAACCTATTTAAAACAGAAATACATATTATTTAATATCTAGAAATCTATTTAAAATTCCAATTAAATCTATAAAATAAATAAAAAAATCTATTAAAATCTAGAAAAAAATAATAAACCTATTAAATTCTATATCAAAAAATCTATTAAAAAAAATCTAAAAGGATTATTTAAAGTCTATATTAAACTATTCTATTTAATGATAAAAAAACTAATACCTAATAGGCTACAAATCTATTAAATCTATAAAAAAAAGGGAATATCTATTTAAAAATCTAAGAGATCTATTTACTTCTATTAAAAAATCTAGATATTAAGTTCTACTAAAAAATATTAACCTATTTAATATCTAAAAATCAAGTAAATCTATAACAAAATCTATTAAAATGTATTAAAAATCTAGAAAACAAAAGAGAAAATTCTAAAAATGCCAGAAAGCCGATTAAATCGATTAGAGAAAAATTGCGCAACGATAGCGAAACCCGGGCACCGAGATGGCCTAAAAACACAGGGAACGAGCACCCATTCTCAAAATACGCTTATTCAAACCGACCTGAACTGCCTGAAACGCCAGGGGCTGCAATCCCGATAAAACTCAATCTGACTGAGAAAATCGCAATGCATGCAGTATGCGAATGCGAATGCAAAACGCATTGAAACATAAACCAGATATGGGAACCGGTTGGTCAAATTTTGGGGTGCAACACATGGGATCGAATCCTGGCTGTACTATTTTTCTTTCTTGTGTTAATTTCTGAGGAGAATGCAAGTGAGTTGAAGCGCCTGGGCTTTGGACTGAGTGATATTCACACCTCCTTTCTGGCCCAACCCAGGATATGAACTGAAGTTCATTGCTATTTGCCACACTGGTTTTGTTAATTTCATTGATTTTCTTTTATTTTTGCATTTCATATAGTTTAGAAGATAATTCATAAAAAATAGGAAATTAACTCAAATTGATCCCAATTTTTTTTCCCTGACTCATGAATGAGTCTAGAATTTTAGGAAATTGAAAGATTAGGAAAATCATGCATTTTCATTTTATGTGCATTTTTTGTATTTTAATTGATATTAAATCCATTATGGTTGATACCTTGTTTTGCTGAATTTTATGTGATCATTTGATGATGATTCTTGAGCTGATTTTTTGTGTGTGATTAGTTTAGATAGGCATGCTCTCATTAGAATTTTCTCACATTTTTGTGATGAAATTAGGTGTTGGTTTAAAGTTGAAACTTTAGGTGCTCTAGTTTTAGGGTTTAAGCTTAGTACCTCATAGTTTAGGATTTATTTCTAGGACTTTGTGGATGATTCAACCCCTGGATTTTGTATGGTAGATTCATGATTGACTTAGGTTCCCATAGTTATTTTTGTAGGATTTTACAATTGGTTTTAGTATTTTAGTTAGGATTAACTTTAGTACTAGGTTTTAGGTGATCCTAACTTGCTAATTCAATTAGAATGATTTCTTTAGTTCCCTTAGATTAGGGTTTTTCCTCTCTTGCTCTTGGATGATGTTGAAGGCATGTGTGGGCTGCTGAGGAATGCATGATGGAGCTTGGACTTGAAGTTGGCTCTTCCTTTGGAGTAGTTTTGTTTAGGTGTTAAGATTAGGGTTTGTAAGTAGAGCTTCTAGATAGATTCTCTTCTTTCACAACCATGGAATGTGTTGATCACTTCCATTCTTCCCTATGATGTAAGGTCCCCTTGTGAAAGCCTCATCCCTCCTTTGGTAGGATGTGTGACCCTTCCCAAGTTGGTAGAACCTTTGAGGGTTCCTTTCTTTGGTAGGGGGATGTTTAGTGGTGACCTTTGGTCTTCACTTTGCTTTCCACTATCCAAACCTTGCTCTTGTTAGATGAATCTTTCTCCCTTGCTAGAGGATGGAGTTCCTTGTTAGAAGATTGAGGATTCTAGAAGTTGCTACTTCCCTGTATTTGAAGACTGCCATTGGAGCTGAAGCTTGAAGACCAAGAAGAACAAGTTGACATTTATGAAGAAGATCCTGCTGAGATCAAATGAAGAGCTGAAGCTTGAAGTTGGAGAACAAGTTGATACTTGTGTTTGATGCATTGAAAGCTTGAAGAAGCAAGTTGATACTTGCTATTGAAGATGATAGCCTTGAAGAGTAGTTGAAGAGTGAGGACTGAACTGCTGTCAGAAGATTGCTTTGCTGTGAAGCTGCGGGGGCTGTGGTTCTGCTTTCTTTCCTGTCTGTTTGCTTTCTGTGCAACTGTATTGATGTGACTTGTTTGATTTGCTTGATGCATTAGAATAATTTCATGTTTAGACTGATTAAACTAGGAGCATGATTGCACTAGAGGTGGAGCTGCTCCCTCTGCTTGTATTTTTACTGTATGGCTTTGCTTGCGGGTATTCGGTAGAGCCCTGCTCCCTTGCCTATGTGGTTTGTGATTTGCTTGATGGAATTTTATTTTGTTTCTTCTATATGATTACAATTATTCATATCTGGCTTGAGGTTGAGATGAGCTTGTGGAGGATGATGCCCCACACACATTTCCTCCCTCACTTCCATTGCATACATTTTATTTACAGTTGTTTACTGTTTAAGCTGATGCTTTATCTGTTTCTGTTTATCATTGACATGATCCCTTAGGAATCTCACTTCCTTTGATAAGGAAGTGATGATTAGAACTTTAGGTTGAAACCTATGCATGATAACTTCTAGGAGTTCCCTGTTTCAAACCTCAACCATAAGATGAATCCTTGGCATGACAACATTAGGACTTGATAGTCTCCCCTTAGTTGAACCTGTTCATTCTCTTCTCATCTCAAAACAAATCAAAATACAGTAATAAAGGTTAACTGACGCCGTATATTACGAGCCTTAAGCTATCTGAGAAAGGATTGTTGGAGAGCTTCTTTTCAACAGTCTGGATGTTTAGTATGGCACCCTTTGAGTGACATGCGACGCATTCACTCTCAGGTCATAGTCTCTAGTGCGGTATTAGTTGCAAACATCCATAAAAAACAGTTCTTCCGTAAAAGACAAAAAACAAACTTCAAACCTTTTTGCCCCGTGGGCCCGTAATTCAAAGGAAGCTTTTCTGAAGAAAGGAGTGTCGTTAACTCCCAGTTCTACCGCAAACGGTAACGCTTAAGTCTCCAAGGGTCGAGCTGCGTACGCCAAACTGCTGGAACTGTTTGTTAACCCTACTTAGAAAAACAGATGAATCTGACCCCCCGTAATCCGTATTATCCCGAACTACGTAAGCTCTGATCTCTCATGCCTGTTGAGAGTACATAGGCACAATACTGATGTATTGGCGAGCCACCTTCCGCGTGTACCCGTACTTAGCCGAACTACGTTGACTCTGATTTCTCATTCTCTGATGAGAATACGTAGGCATAAAGTGCGACACTTTGCCGAGTCATTTTCTTTTCTTTTCAGACCAGCCTTGATAGGTAGATAGTAAAACTAACTCGTCAGATAAACACAACAAGCGTGGATCCCATCGAGTATGATGGACGTGAGGGGTGCTAATACCTTCCCTTTGCGTAACCGACTCCCGAACCCAGACATTGGTTGCGATGACCTTGTCTTATACCTTTTCGTCAGGTTTCTCCGATCGTTTCCTTTCCGGATCTGAGGGATAAATAACGAAAGGTGGCGACTCTTCTGTTTTGCCGGCACCTTATTTTCACCGAAGCGACAATCAGTTACAAATTCTGACCAAAGCAGTACTCAACTCCTCAAACTTTCCAACTCAAAGCATGATAGGACAGTTTCTTCATAAATAAATTTGTTTAGGAGAAAACAAGTTTGACAGCAACAAGACATATGTTGATCATCAACAATTCAATGTGAATCCTTTCAACTGAACAGTCATAGAAAGGCAACCCTTTTTTAAATGATGAGAAACTAACATTGAACCACAAATAAGTAAGATTGAGCTGACATTTCCAAACCTCAAGGACAGTCATTGGCCATATTGTTTCAATCCAAAGAATTACCAAATCATTCTATCAAACTAAAACCTTAGGCTACAAGTCAAGACAAAGAAACTAAAAAAAACAGAACTCAGCAGTGCCAGGTCAAGGATATAATAGCAAACACAAACAATAGTTCTAGACATGCCCTCAAAGGTTGACACAACTTTGACAGCAAAGTACACCAACAAGATAGTGTTGATCATCATAGATCAAAATAGTCCTAAACAACATCATATGAATCATCTCAAGCCAAAGTCTTTACCCAAACCAAACAACATTACATAACCTTAATCAGCAAGCTCAAAACAAAATGGCAATGTTGATCATCATGGATCAAGACATGCTTCAACAGCCTTTGTGTGAATAACCATGCCAACCAAAAAAACAAAAAGCCCTAACACAAAGAAACTCTGTAGATAAACTAATCCACACAAGCAACAGCTAGTAATGAAACAGGTTTTAACAACAACACTCAAGAGTTGAGAAAACCAGTTTCCAAGATAGTTTTGGACAGCACAGTAGGTTGACAGACCTTACAACAGACATGGCCAAAAAGCTAATACACCCAACAAATCATGTTTTCAACAACATACATTCCAACAACAATGCTTTTACAAAAGCCACACATACACATACAAAGCTTCAAACCACATACAACCTGGTCTAAACAGAAGCCAATACTAAGGATATGCCTAACATGACTAGCAGCTTTAATGCAAGTAACAATGGTCACACACACTATGCATAAATCTGTTCATGGTTTTAAAAAGACTATAACCAGAATTCTAAAACAAAACCAGTTCAAACAGAAACAGATGCAAGTTCATCACGACAATGCTAAACACAAATCAATGTATATTTCAACATGAGAGTTACCACTCATACAAACAATCATAAACCAAGTTCAGCATGTGATGTAAAGATTCCAACGTTTCTAACTAGTGCAACAGCTAGATATCACATACCTCTTGTAGAGTTCCAAGCAAACTATTTAGAGGAGACTTTGAAGAGATGTTCCAGCTGATTTCCAACAATGCCTTGATGAACCAACAACTCTCTTGTGCTTGAAGAAAATGAAGGAAACCTTGTAACAGATCCAAGCACAAATGATGCAGAGGTTCTTGGATGTTTTTGACAGCTAGTACACCTCAAACCAAAGGTGTTTGGAGTATTGAGCTGGTTGAAACAAGTTTGAGCAAAGAGTTTTCTGGTTTTGTATGAGAAAATCAAAGTTTTCTAGCTTGAAAGTTGACTTTTGGATATATGAGGTTTTGGATTGGTTTAATAGTTGGAACACCTCCTAATCATGATTTTGAGGTTGTATGGATGGTTTTGGAGGTGGTTGAATGATTAGAAATGATGCTGGTGCCAAACTTGCACTAGACAACATTGGTGGTTTCAGGAGGATTTGAAAAATGCAAGCTCTGGTTTTTTCAATGCAGCAGTGGCTGGAGCTGTCTAGGGTTTGTGGTGAATGGTATTTAGCTTAAATATGAAGTAAAAGGGGTAAAATGGTAAGCTTTACCAAGGTGAAAAATGAAGGGGCAGATTTGCATTCTTTCAAGATCAAGGACAAACAACCCATAGAGCTATGCAGTAGCTGGATGAAATGACAACTGCTTTTGTGCCTGCTAGCAAGGAGAGAGATATGGGGTTGGGATAGCTTTTGACAATGTTTGGCATGCTCCCAATGCAAGTCCTTTGCAGGATGTATGATGAAAGTGCAAGGTTATGCCAAAATATCTTGTAACAAATGCCTTGCAAATATGTTTAAATCACCCACTTTGGACAATGATAACTTGATGCTCAAAGATCACTTTTCCCTAAACTCGAGTTCTAAGTAAAGAGGACATGGCAAGGAACAATTTCCATGTTGAAGTTATCTTGATTTGAGGATTGGAATATCATGAAATTTGTGGTTGAAAATCGTGGCAAGCAAACTGCTCATGAATAACTTAGAAAAAAAATTCTAAGTTATGAAATTGGCTTATTTTTTTTCAACTTTGCACATCCATAACTTGAGCTTCTCAAGTCCAATGGAGGATGTAACACCCATTTTTAATTACTTAGTCTTTCCAGTGTTTATTTTATTTCGGCGTGTCTTTTGTGGTGATTGTTTAAGAAGCTATGGCCTTTAATATTAATATAAAATATTTGATAATGATAATAATTTGATAATTAATAGTAATAATAATATTATTATTATTAATAATATTATTGGAATTAAAAGAAATGGGGAATAAGTGTGATAAGGGGGTATTTGGTGAGTTTAGAAAGAAGAACACGATCAAGTTGGAGAGAAGAGTAAGGAGAGAAGAACTAGAACAAGAGGAAGAAGAAAAAGGCCAAGGTTGTCAGATTCTTGGGAGGTTTCATCGATTGAAGCAACTAATCGAGGTAAGGGGGGAGAAACGGGTTAAAATTGGTAATTGCATGAATGGGGTAGTTGGGGATTCCTTGACCCCATAGGGATTTGGTGATTATGAATAAGATGTTGTAGTATTCTGATTGTTGTTTCCATGGATGAGTTGTGTTTATGTTATTAGGAATCGATGAAATTCTGTTATGCTAGCCTTGCATATAAGTATGTAGTGATTGTTGGGTGTTCTGAGTAGTTGCCGTTTAGGTCAGAAATGATTTAATCGGTAGAGTTGGTGTTTTATCGGGTAAGGTCTGGAATAAACAATGTGGTTTAGTCGTAGAATACTAGGCTAAGACTACTGGGACTGGTGTGGTGGGAATCAGACGATTTTTGAGCTTCTGATGAATTTCAGACCAATGAGGTTTTTGTGAACTCGCAGACATTCGCCAGCACGTTCGTTGAGCGAGCTAGTAGCAAACATTCGCTAGGCAAGTTGGGTAGCGAACACTTCCAGTAGCCACTGTCTTCACTCGCTAGCAGGTTCGTTAGGCGAATGAGGCAGCGAGCGTTCGTTGAGGCCTCGCTAGGCGAGTGAGCCAGCGAGACGTGACAGAATGTGATTTTTATGCTTTTTTGCCTTGTGATTCGTTCGGTAGGATTCCTTGGGTTGTGATAGGCTGAGAGACGTTGTTTAGTGATGAAGAGAGTATACTTGATGCGGAAAGGTGAACTTTGAAATATTAAATTTAATTGACATGATTGGTGGGTAAGACATTTATATGTAATATGTATATGATGCATAATGAGGTGATCGGGAGGATCATATGTACTTGGTGTTCAATGTGATTTCTCTAATATTTAACTTGATTGATATAATTGATTGGCTTATATATATATATATATATATATATATATATATATATATATATATATATATATATATATATATATATATATATATATATATATATATATATATATATATATATATATATATATATATATATATATATATATATATATATATATATATATATATATATATATATATATATATATATATATATATATATATATATATATATATATATATATATATATATATATATATATATATATATATATATATATATATATATATATATATATATATGGTGATGTGATCAGTAGGATCGTGTGCACTTAGTGTGCTTGATGGTTGTATGTTGTGAATTTGGGGTTGTGCATAACATGGTGTCTTGGTAGGGTTGAATCATGTCTCAGGAGGAGCGTAAAGTGATTCAACCACACTCTCTTATGATGTTTATGATGTGCTCCTATTATGGAGGGTTGATGGGCCAGTATCCATCAGTGATTGTGGGGGATAGATCATGTCTCAGGAGGAGCGTAAGTGATCTATCCTGTTTATGATGCTCTCCTTTATGGAGGGTTGATGGCCCAATGTCCATCAGTGATGATATGCTCCTTTGAGGAGGGTTGATGGCCTAGTGTCCATCAATGATGATGAGTCGGTACCGCATGCATGTGTTGGGTTGCATTCTTGCATTATGATATGTTGTGTTGATGATCGGACAGTACGTCCTGTGTGATCTTGATGGGGTGATGATTTGTTTATTTACTGCCTTTTTATTCATATATTTTATTACCGATAATTTTGATCATGTTTTCTCACCCCTTGTTGTTGTTGTGGTCTGTGCTTCTTCGGAAGTGCAGATAATCTAGGTGCATAGCTAGCTTGGATAGTGGTGTGTGAGTCGAGTCCTAGGATGCTCTGATACGTAACACGGGGCTTGGGAGTTTATCTGTTTTATGATAAATTTGTTGTATTCCTGTGAAGTATCGTATTTTGGTGAACCTTGATGATGAATGAATATTTTGTGTAACTTGGCGGATGGCCGTGAATGATATATTAATGATAATTTTCCGCTACTTTATTTTGAAAGCCATATAAAGAAGTGTTCTGTTGAATTTATGAATGTAATATCCCACTTTTGGAATGGAAACTCTGATAATTATTTGACTTAATCGCATTTTATTTTAATTTGGGAAGTGGGGTGTTACAAGTTGGTATCAGAGCAGGTCGGTCCGTCCGGCCAGTGTAGTAGTTGAGTCTGTGTTTAGGATAGAGTTGGTGTGCCTTTTTAACCTAGTGTTGTATTGGTTGAGCAGTATGGCAGGGAGGAATGATGCTGCTTTGGCTGCAGCTATGCAAGCGATGGCGCAGGTGGTTGCTAATCAGAACCAAGTTTCGGGTGCGCAATTCAGAAATTTGGCACAGTTTTAGAGTAACAAGCCACCGACGTTTGAAGGGGGAATTTTGGATCCTAAAGCTGCTCAGAAATGGGTGAAGGCAATTGAGAAGATTTTCAGGACAATGGGTTGTAATGATGAGCAAAAAGTGAGGTTTGGTACTCATATGCTAGAAGGTGAAGCTGAGGCTTGGTGGGACAACAGTCGCCAGAGATTGGAGGCTGCAGGAACTGTTATCACTTGGGATGTGGTTCGAACTAGTTTTCTGGAGAAGTATTTTCCGGAAGATATACGAAGTGCTAAGGAGATAGAGTTTCTGGAGCTAAAGCAAGGTAATCTGACTGTAGCAAAGTATGCTGCTAAATTTGAAGGATTGGTACAGTATTGTCCTCATTACAATACTGAAGAGGCAATGACTTCCAAGTGTTTGAAGTTTTAAAATGGGTTGCGTCCGGAGATTAAGATGGGGATCGCTTGTCAGAAGATCAGGAATTATCCTGAGCTGGTAAGCAGAAGCATAATTTATGATAATGATTACCAGGCCAAAATTGCACACTATAAGGCTGTGAATGATCGGAAAGGTAAGCAGAGATTTGGTGGTACTCCTTACAGTGTTCCTGCTGATAAAGGAAAACATAAGACTGCTGCTGATAAGAAGCCCAGAGAAGGGAGAGCGTTTGCTGGTGTAAAGTGTTTCCGATGTGGTGGTGCTGGGCATCGCGCCAATGATTTTCCCGATGAGGTGAAGAAGTGTTTCAAGTGTGGTAAGCCAGGCCATGTGATGGCGGATTGTAGGACTGCTATGCCTACCTGTTATAACTGTGGTGAGAAAGGTCATATCAGTACCCACTGTGAGAAGCCGAAGAAGTCTCAGGTGCCTCAGGCCAGTGGTAAAGTATTTGCAGTGGTAGGAACTCAATCTGCCGGCGAGGAGCGTTCTATCAAAGGTACTTATTTTATCAATAATGTTCCTTTGACTGCTATGATTGATATGGGTGCAACCCACTCGTTCATTTCTGTTGATTGTGTGAAGACATTAGGATTGGTGTCGTCTACTCTTGAGCAACGGTTGACTATTGAAACTCCCTCTATTGGTTCAGTGACTATTTCTTTGGTGTGTTTGAAGTGTCCGCTGACTATTTTCGGCAGAGATTTTGGAGTGGATCTGATTTGTCTGCCACTTGGTAAGCTGGATGTTATTCTGGGTATGAACTGGTTGGAGTTCAACCGAGTCTACATCGATTGTTTTCGGAAGGTGTTGTTGTTCCTTACTCCAGAAGAGGAAGCATGGGCGGATTCCTTGTCTAATAAGGAATTGAGAACCTTGTTAGAGGACAAAACTAAAATGTTTGCTTTATTTGCATCATTATCTGTTGACAGCAAGGCGTCGATGGAAGAGTTGGCGGTGGTGAATGAATTTCCTGAAGTGTTCCCTGATGATATTACGAAATTGCCTCTGACAAGAGAAGTTGAATTTAGCATTGATCTTGTTCCTGGTACAAGACCTATATCTATGGCTCCGTACAGGATGTCAGCAGTGGAATTGGCTGAATTAAAATCTCAGATTGGGGAATTGTTGGATAGGAAGTTTATCAGACCGAGTGTCTCGCCGTGGGGAGCTCCAGTGTTGTTGGTAAAGAAGAAGGATGGTAGTATGCATTTATGCATCGATTACCGTCAGTTGAATAAGGTGACCATTAAGAATAAGTATCCTCTTCCAAGAATTGATGATTTAATGGATCAGTTGGTGGGAGCTTGTGTGTTCAGTAAAATTGATTTGAGGTCGGGGTACCATCAGATCAGAGTGAACGAGGGTGATATTCAGAAGACGGCATTTAGAACTCGTTATGGACATTACGAATATACTATGATGCGTTTTGGAGTGTCTAATGCGCCAGGAGTGTTTATGGAGTATATGAAACAAATATTCCATTCTTATCTGGATCAGTTTATTGTTGTGTTTATTGATGATATACTGATTTATTCTAAGTCTGAGGAAGAGCATGTTGGACATTTGAGAATTGCGTTGCAAGTGCTGAAAGATAATAAGTTGTTTGCTAAACTATCGAAGTGTGAATTCTGGATGAAGACTGTGAGTTTCTTGGGGCATGTGATATCAGGTGACGGTGTAGCGGTGGACCCATCGAAAGTGAGTGTAGTGCTGCAGTGGGAACCTCCGAAGACAGCAACGAAAATTAGAAGCTTTTTGGGTTTAGCAGGTTATTACCGAAGGTTTATTGAGGGGTTTTCTCGTTTGGCGTTGCCATTGACCCAACTGACGAGGAAGGATCAAGTTTTCGTGTGGGATACTGCTTGTGAAGAAAGCTTTGAGGAACTGAAAAAGAGATTGACTATAGCACCAGTGTTAATATTGCCAAATCCGAGTGAACCATTTGTGGTGTATTGTGATGCATCTAAGATGGGATTAGGTGGGGTTCTTATGCAGAACGGTAAGGTGGTGGCATACGCTTCGCGGCAATTGAGGATGCATGAAAGGAATTACCCTACTCATGACCTTGAATTAGCTGCGGTAGTTTTTGTGTTAAAGATCTGGAGGCACTATTTGTATGGTTCGAGATTTGAGGTGTTCAGTGACCATAAGAGTTTGAAATATCTGTTTGATCAGAAGGAGCTGAATATGAGACAGAGAAAATGGTTGGAATTCTTGAAGGATTACGATTTCAGTTTGAGTTATCATCCACGAAAGGCGAATGTAGTAGCCGATGCTTTGAGCAGGAAAACAATTCATATGTCGGCTTTAATGGTAAAAGAAATGGAGCTAATTGAGCAGTTCATAGATTTGAGCATGGTTTGTGAGTTTACGGCAGGTGGTGTGATGTTGTGCAAGTTGCAAGTGAACAATGATTTCTTGGATATGATTAGAGAGAACCAAAAGCTAGATATGAAGCTAGTGGATTTGATGTCGGGAGTAGGAAGTGACTCTAATGGTGATTTTAAGTTGGATAACACAGGTGTGTTGAGATTCAGAGGTAGGATTTGTGTGCCAGATAATGATGAGCTGAAGAAGTCAATTTTGAATGAGGGACATCGTAGTAGTTTGAATATCCATCCGAGAGCTACGAAGATGTACCACAATTTAAGGAAAATATTTTGGTGGTCTGGTATGAAAAGAGATATAGCTCGATTTGTTTACGCCTATTTGGTATGTCAGAAGTCGAAAGTTGAACATCAGAGACCCTCTGGAATGATGCAACCGTTGGAAGTTCCGGTTTGGAAATGGGATTGTATAACCATGGATTTTGTTACAGGTTTACCGAATACGGCGAGAGGATTTGATGCTATTTGGGTGATCGTGGATCGACTTACGAAGTCTGCACATTTTGTGCAGATCAATATAAGTTTTCCGTTGGAGAAGCTAGCAGAGATTTATATTCGGGTAATAGTGAAGCTACATGGTGTTCCGTCGAGTATTGTGTCGGATAGAGATCTGAGGTTTACTTCGGAATTTTGGAAGAGTTTACAGGAAGCCTTGGGTACTGAGTTAAAGTTGAGTTCAGCTTACCATCCGCAAACTGATGGTCAGTCAGAGAGGACTATTCAGTCGCTGGAATATTTGCTAAGAGCTTGTGTGTTGGAAAAGGGTGGTGCGTGGGATACTCATTTACCATTGATCGAGTTCACGTACAACAACATTTACCATTCTAGTATCAGAATGGCACCGTTTGAAGCTTTGTATGGTAGGAGATGCAAAACTCCTCTGTGTTGGTATGAGACGGGTGAGAATATAGTGTTGGGACCAGAGATTATGCAGCAGACTACTAAGACAATTCAGATGATTCGTGAGAAAATGTGAGCGTCTCAGAGTAGGAAGAAAAGCTATCATGATAACTAGAGGAAAGGGCTGGAGATCAGTGAAGGAGATCACGTGTTCTTAAGGGTTAACCCAGTGACTGGTGTGGGTCGTGCGTTGAAGTCCAAGAAGTTGGATCCTAAGTTTATTGGGCCGTATCAGATTTTGCAGAGAATTGGTGTTGTGGCTTATAGGGTGGCGTTGCCGCTTGAACTGTCGAATTTGCATGACATGTTTCATGTGTCGCAACATCGAAGGTATGTCTCGGATCCATCTCATGTGATTCAAAGAGATGAAGTTCAAGTCAAGGAGAATCTTACCGTTGAAACGATACCATTGAGGATCGAGGATCGTAAGATGAAACAACTCCGAGGGAAAGAGTATCTTTGGTGAAAGTGGCATGGGGAGGTGCTGCAGGAGGCAGTGTGACCAGGGAATTGGAAAGCAGGATGCGGGAAGCATATCCAGAATTTTGTTCGTCAGGTAATTTTCGAGGACGAAAATAATTAAAGTGGGGGAGAGTTATAACACCCATTTTTAATTACTTAGTCTTTCTGGTGTTCATTTTATTTCGGCATGTGTTTTGTGGTGATTGTTTAAGAAGCTATGGCCTTTAATATTAATATAAAATATTTGATAATGATAATAATTTGATAATTAATATTAATATAATAATTATTATTATTATTATTAATATTATTGGAATTAAAAGAAATGGGGAATAAGTGTGATAAGGGGGTATTTGGTGAGTTTAGAAAGAAGAACACGATCAAGTGGGGGAGAAGAGTAAGGAGAGAAGAACAAGAACAAGAGGAAGAAGAAGAAGGCCAAAGCTGTCAGATTCTTGGGAGGTTTCATCAATCGAAGCAACTAAACGAGGTAAGGGGGAGAAACAGGTTTAAATTGGTAATTGCATGAATGGGGTAGTTGGGGATTCCTTGATCCCATAGGGATTTGGTGATTATGATTAAGATGCTATAGTGTTATGATTGTTGTTTCCATGGATGAGTTGTGTTTATGTTGTTAGGAATCGGTGAAATTTTGTTATGCTAGCCTTGCAAGTGAGTATGTAGGGATTGTTGGGTGTTCTGAGTAGTTTCTGTTTAGGTCGGAAATGATTTAATCGGTAGAGTTGATGTTTTATCGGGTAAGGTCTGGAATAAACAATGTGGTTTAGTCGTAGAATACTAGGCTAAGACTACTGGGACTGGTGTGGTGGGAATCAGACGATTTTTGAGCTTCTGATGAATTTCATAACAGTGAGGTTTTTGTGAACTCGCAGACATTCGCCAGCACCTTCGCTGAGCGAGCTAGTAGCAAAAATTCGCTAGGAATTCGCTAGGCGAGTTGGGTAGCGAACACTTCCAGTAACCACTGTTTGCACTCGCTAGTAGGTTCGCTAGGCGAATGAGGCAGCGAGCGTTCGCTGAGGCCTCGCTAGGCGAGTGAGCCAGCGAGCGTGACCGAATGTGATTTTTGTGTTGTTTTGCCTTGTGATTCGTTCGGTAGGATTCCTTGAGTTGTGATAGGCCGAGAGATGTTATTTAGTGGTGAAGAGAGTATACTTGATGTGGAAAGGTGAACTTTGAAATATTCAATTTAATTGACATGATTGGTGGGTAAGACATTTATATGTAATATGTATATGATGCATAATGAGGTGATCGGGAAGATCGTATATACTCGGTGTTCAATGTGATTTCCCTGATATTTAACTTGATTGATATAATTGATTGGCGTATATATATATATATATATATATATATATATATATATATATATATATATATATATATATATATATATATATATATATATATATATATATATATATATATATATATATATATATATATATATATATATATATATATATATATATATATATATATATATATATATATATATATATATATATATATATATATGTATGATGTATGGTGATGTGATCAGTAGGATCGTGTGCACTTAGTGTGCTTGATGGTTGCATGTTGTGCATTTGGGGTTGTGCATAACATGGTGTCTTGGTAGGGTTGAATCATGTCTTAGGAGGAGCGTAAAGTGATTCAACCACACTCTCTTATGATGTTTATGATGTGCTCCTTTGTAGAGGGTTGATAGTCCAGTGTCCATCAGTGATGAGGTGCTCCATTGTGGAGGGTTGATGGCCCAGTGTCCATCAGTGATTATGGGGGATAGATCATGTCTCCGGAGGAGCGTAAGTGATCTATCATGTTTATGATGTGCTCCTTTGTGGAGGATTGATGGCCTAGTGTCCATCAGTGATGATGTACTCCTTTGAGGAGGGTTGATGGCCCAGTGTCCATCAGTGATGATGAGTCGGTACCGCATGCATGTGTTGGGTTGCATTCTTGCATTATGATATGTTGTGTTGATGATTGGACAGTAGGTCCTGTGTGATGTTGGTGGGGTGATGATTTGTGTATTTACTGCCTTTTTATTCATGTATTTTATTACCGATAATTTTGATCATGTTTTCTCACCCCTTGTTGTTGTTGTGATTTGTGCTTCTTCGGAAGTGCATATAATCTAGGTGCTTAGCTAACTTGGATAGTGGTGTGCAAATCGAGTCCTAGGATGCTCTGATACGTAACACGGGGCTTGGGAGTTTATCTGTTTTATGATAAATTTGTTGTATTCCTATGACGTATCGTATTTTGGTGAACCTTGATGATAAATGAATATTTTGTGTAACTTGGCGGATGGCCGTGAATGATATATTAATGATAATTTTCTGCTACTTTATTTTGAAAGCCATATAAAGAAGTGTTCTGTTGAATTTATGAATGTAATATCCCACTTTTGGAATGGAAACTCTGATAATTATTTGACTTAATTGCATTTTATTTTAATTTGGGAAGTGGGGTGTTACAGAGGACTTCTTAGACTCTTTGGAAAGCCTGGAACACACTCTACAACTTTCATTTGGGACAAAGTTTCATTTGACATCAAGAAGGTGATGAAAATTGGTTTGCAAAGTGGTGTAAAAATCTGCCCAAACTTAACAACTTTTGAAATTATTGAAATCTCCAACTTTGATTGATCATAACTTGAGTTCGAAATATCATATGATTATGAATTGGTACTCAAAAGAAAGCCTGAGATACAAGGAACAACTTTGATGTTGGCCAAAGGTTCATTTGAAACCTTGATCATGAAGAAAAATGGCTTTGAAGATGGTTGTTCCAAACATAAAACTTTCCAAAAATGGAAAGTTTCTAAAACACTAATTCCCAAAATGGCAACTTTCAACAACCTTTGATTTTTTTTGATTCCCTTGACTTTTCTGGATCAAAATCCACCCATTGGTCATATTGAAATTAAGGATCATGATCTTGACCTCAAAAAGTTAGGAGTTGACTTTTTTCATTGCACAATTGACTTTTCCCCAAACCTCTTGATTTTCAATCAACTGATCAATTGAAGCTCCTCTGATTAAAATTGATGGTCAATCTCCCATCCCCAAACACCTTAGGACATATGGAAGACCATGGAAATAAGTATTTCTCTCAAAAACACATTTATCCTGATTAAAAATGAAACCCTAATTTCACCCTTTTTGCCTAAGCATTGTTTAGATGAACTTGGTGACCATTTCCACTCCTCTATGACCTCTGAGGTATTCAACAAACTTCTACCTCATGTTCACACTAGTGATAAGACCTTATGAACCCCTTGAAAGTCTTCTGATGGTTTGTACCACTGCCTTTGCTTGAGCTTGAAACCAATAAAGACTTTCCTTTTGGATGGTACAAAGACAAACACTTGATCCCCTGTAAGAACTATGCAAATGCAAGAATACTAAAATGCAATGAAACATAAGCCAAGTAAAGAAAAGGTTGGGAAAATTTTGGGGTACAACATAAATCATAACTGTTTAAGTGAATGCCTTGCTAATGTTCAAAATCAAGATGTTGCTTGAATCACTTGGAGGGTAAAGTCTCCCAACTGTTTTTGAAAGTCCTATTTCAACTCTTGGAGAACAACTGCAGCCCGTATGCTAGTTTCAGTTTTGGTTTGAATTTAAGTTCCATGTGTGTTTGAACTTCATATACCATGTGTTTAGAGTGTGTGTATGCTTTCAAATTGTCTTAAAAATGATTGAATGGAACTTTGGCTTTGGAAATGTATTTCCAATACTTAATATGCAGTTGTTTTCAAATTTTGAGTTGTGTTCACTTTTTGAGAAACCTAACAGTACCATCTTGTTCCTTGTGAAAAATTGAGTGAGATAGGTTTTTATTTCATCAAATTTGGTGGAGTTTTGGGAGAGTTATGTTGAAACCGTATTTCAAGTTTTCACTTGCCTTTGCCTTGTTCATTCGCCCAGAAACATGCCTTGTTAGGTATTTGTTTTAATGGGGTGGCGTTATACAATGGATGTATCGTCACTCCAGTAGTTAGCACCTTGCCCTTAAGTCACTTGCCATGCGCCTGTACCTGAGTTCGACCCCTGCTGGGGGCATTTTTGCTCTAAATCATTTATTTTTCATGTTTTGTTATTTTTACTTTCTTTTTCCACATTTGTCACACGCGCAAGGTGGCTGAGGTGGTATTGTTTTGTGCTTGCAGCCCCAAGGTCTTGGGTTCAAGCCTTGGGGAGGCACTTTCTTGTTTTTAGTGAATTTTTTTCTTTATTTCTTCTTTTTATTTCATTTTATTATTTTCTTGTTTTTTTATTTTATTTATTTAAAATTAGTTTTAAATATTATAAAAACCCAAAAAATCTTTTTTTATTATTTTAATGTGTTTTGTTTTATTTTCCATTATTTTATTTTATTTTGTTTTATTTTCCATCCTTTTATTTTATTTTCCATTTTATCATTTTATTTTGAATCTGCAAATTTATTTTCTTTCTCATTTCACTTGTGAGTGGGCTATTTAGTGTTTACTTGGCCTTGCATTATGATCCCCCTTGGATTCCTAGTCCCTTCGTTTAGGATGGGAGTAGGAGAGACATTAGGTGTTCAATCCGTTGCGTGATAACATTAGGTTAATTCTTCCCTCTCATCCCAACTTTAGAAGTATTGTGCATGATAACTTTAGGGTCCAGTTTCCCCTTAGTTTGAGTCTTTCTCTTCTCATCTCCTAAACAATTCGAAACACCTAATAAATAAAGATTTGTGTCGTATGCTATGAGCCTTAAGTACTTGAGAAATGATGGTTGGGGGGCCTCCTCTCAACTGTCTAGAGTATTTAGCGTATGCCCTTTGCGCGATATGCGACGCATTCGCTCTCGAGTCATAGTCTTTAGTGCGACATGATTTCCAAACCATAAATCAATCCACTTCTTATCTTAAAAAACACAAAACAAAAACATCAAACTTTTTTATCCTTCGGGATTAATTTGGAAAACCTTTTTTCAGAAAGAGAGTTTTGTTAACTCTTGGTTCTACCGCAAACAGGTAACGCCTAAGTCTCCAATGGTCGAGCTGCATACACCTAACTGCTAGAACTAAGGTTTAACCCTACTCAGTTTAAAACACTTGAACCAACCTGTGGTCGTGTTAGCCCGACCTACGTTTGCTCTGATTTCTCGTACCAGACGAGGATACGTAGGCACAAGACGACGATGTCTTGGCGAGCAACCTTCCCCCCATCACCCGTAGTTTTCCGAACTACGTTGACTCTAACTTTCCCATTGCACGAGGGAATACGTAGGCATAGAGCGGCGATGCTCTATTGAGTCACTTTTCTTTTCTTTTGCCCCCATGAGCCTTTAGCATAGATAGATTTACACCGTTTTAGGTTAGACAACAAGCGTGGATCCCGTCGAGTACGACGGACGTGAGGGGTGCTAATACCTTCCCCTTGCATAACCGACTCTCGAACTCGAGATATGGTTGTGATGACCTGTCTTATTCCCTTTCCGTTAGGTTTTCTCTGATCGTTTCCTTTCCCTCTCTTTGGGATAAATAACAAACGGTGGCGACTCTTCTGTCATTGTCGGCCCCTCTTCGCAATGATGCGACAACTTCTTCTCTTAAAAAACACAAACCAAAGCATCAAACCTTTTTATCCTTTGGGATTAATTGAAAATCATTTTCAAAAAGAGTGTGTTAACTCTTGGTTCTACCACAAACAGGTAACGCCTAAGTCTCTAATGGTCGAGCAACAATACACCTAACTGCTAGAACGAAGGTTTAACCCTACTCAGTCAAAACACTTGAACCAATCTTTGGTCGTGTTAGCCCGAACTACGTTTGCTCTGATTTCTTGTACCAGACGAGGATACGTAGGCACAAGACGACGATGTCTTGGCGAGCAACCTTCCCCACCTTCACCCGTAGTTTTTCCAGCTACGTTGACTCCGACTTTCCCGTTGCACGAGGGAATACGTAGGCATAGAGCGGCGATGCTCTATCGAGTCTCTTTTCTTTTCTTTTGTCCCTATGGCTAGCCCTATAGATTAACACCCTTTTAGATAGACAACAAGCGTGGATCCCATTGATTACAACGGACGTGAGGGGTGCTCATACCTTCCCCTTGCGTAACCGACTCCCGAACCCAAGATTTGGTTGCGATGACCTGTCTTTTCCCTTTTTCGTAGGTTTTCTCTGATCGTTTCCTTTCCCTCTCTTTGGGATAAATAACGAACGGTGGTGACTCTTCTGTCTTCCGCCGACCTTTTTTGCAGTAGCAACAATGACAAGTTTAAAGTTTAAACATCATGTAAACAAATTAAGGCAATACTTGAACATTTAAGCATGGATACAAGTTGGACATGTTAAGGCAAGTTGGTAACAACCAAACATGGATATTAGGGTTCTAACATGCTTATAAGAAAGTAAGAACATCACAAAGAGTTTAAGCATACAAACATGTATTCAAAATCACTTTCAAGACAAAATTCAAGTGTATAAGAACACACAAACATGGTAAAAGCAACACAAAAGCAAAAATGCACATCATGGTCATGTAATCATGGAAAGAACATTATATGTTCAAGCAAAATAGTTGTGCAAAGGTTCATGGTATGAACAATATTCAACATGTATCTACATATGAACATATACTTAAAAAGTGCATCAAAATAAAGTAGGACATTGGTTGTGAAATTTCACAATATCATTTAAGGTTCATGCAAGATGTATTTGGTTCAAACAAGTCATTGTAAGCAAGGAAAGGCAAGGAACCATTCAAAAGAATAAGAAAGAAACTTAAGAAACCCTAAAAATATCACACACTTTAAACATACATAAGTGCACCAAAAATAATTATTTTTGGCATTTTCTTTTCACAAATAGAAAATAGAGGGAAGCAAAACAAAGACCAATCCAACCACACGCGCGTAATTGAAAATAAAGGTAAGCACAAATATATATGGGATAACCACTTGAAAAATCCAAAAAAAAAATAAAAGAACTGGGGCGATGGGGATTCAAAACCCAATTTGGATGGGTAAAGGTTACAAAGGCGTGTAGGTTAAACCACCGGGGTGGTGATACATCAGTGTATCAAACCACACCCATTAATTAATATGCCTAGAAGTGACCTAGGCCTGGCTGGACAAGGAACTCATGGCCATGTTCTTGCCCAAAGAATTCAAGTTTTGGACCTGATGCAAGAACACCTCTAGCTTCCTCTACACTCAATGAAATTAAGTGAAATAAATATGAAACTTTCCCATAATTTTATGAGGAATCCAATGATGGTGTTAGATTTTTCTAAAAATGCCTACATTTTAAAACTAGATAGTGGTTCCTAAAAGCTTTCAAATTTGCAAGTTCTATGGCATATCATCATAAAGTCAATAATAACATCACAAAATGGTTCAAACATGTCATATATGATATGTCAAACATGTATAAACTCAATGAACAACAAAGCAAAGCATATTTTACAAAGTTGCAAGTTTTAGGGAGCTTACCTCTTGTAGTTCACTTGCCAACTTCCAAATGCCTTGTCACAGAAATGAAATGACACTTGAGACACCTCTAATAGACCTCCAGGTAACTTCTTGGATGCTTTGAACCAAAGGAAAACCCTCTTGGGGATAATCTTGCTTCTTCTTGTAAAATTGGCAAAAGTGACCAAAATGGAAACTCTACCAAATGATGTTATAGTTAAGAAACCATTGTTGGAACAACTTAAGGATATTATTTATAGTGTGTTTGAAGTGTTGGATGATTTTGAAATGACCAGAATCAATACATGGCTTGTAAAATGAAAAAAGTCAAAGATATGGGGTTTTGATAGTTGACTTTTTGATTCTGGTGTTTGGGGAGGAAGATGAAGGTTTGGACACGTTCAAGGGATAATTTGTGATGTTTTTGGATGGTTTTTTTAGTGGTTTAAGTTCTAGTTTTGAAAATTCAAATCTCACTCTTTGGAAATTTGAAACTTTGAAGTGAAAGAGGAAGAATGAGAAAACAAATGTTGTGATTGTTTTTGTATGTTTTAAAACATCAAATGTGTTATCTATTTATAGAGGAGAAAGTTTTTTTGAAAGAATAATTAGGGTTGAAGGCTGAGCTCATGGTTCAATGGTTTTTGGAAATACATCATTACTTCTTATCCAAGGTACCTTATCTCTTCCACTAACCTAGCTCTTCTTTTAACCAATTCCACATGCTGCATAAGTGTTTATTATTATTTAAGAGTTCATCTTGACTGGTGAGAGTGGTTTCTTTGACAATGCACTATTCCACATAAATGCACATTAAATTCAAGGTTTTCTTTCACTTTCAAAGAGAATCTTCATAATCAAATGACTCAATCTTGCAGGTTCGTCATGACTACCAAATATCTTTATTGAATTGAGTGCACATCAGTCTTGTGTAATCAATTAAAGTTGGACCAAAATTCTTGTGGTGCAAGAAAATGCCAAATCTTCCTAGGAAAACCAGTTGCATCAAAGCCTATTATGCAATTCATATCTCCTTGCTCAAATGGAATTAGATTGTGTTCTTAGACATTTTGGAAAGATGAGATGTTGTACTTCAACTTTAATGTTTTAGGTTTGTATTGAATCATTATGGATCATGGAGAAACTCAAAGTTGGTTAAAACTAAAAACAGATTCTCTACAAAATATTTCTAAGTGTCAAAGTTCAAAAAGTCTTGAAACCCTAACTTTATGGCTTCATATCTCAAAATCTATGCACTTTTTGGAGATGGACTCAAATCGACAAAGTTGTAGTATGTAACAAGATCTCTAATTTGATATTTGGATCAAAGAAAATGGTTGCTTGGTTTGGAAGTTATGCCTTTGCAAAGTGTGCACAAAATTAGGGTTTTTCTCGATAACTTAGAAACATTTCAAGTCTTCAAGGTTGCCCTTTTTACAAGTAACCTCACTTTTCATGATTTTTCTTGATCATTCATGATTCCAATCACATATTGGCATTTTTATTGACTTGAAGAAACCTTGGTTGATCAAAAACTCCAAAAGTCAAACTTGACTTTAGGCACAGTTGACTTTTGTATCAGATAAACTTTAATCTTTGTGATCTTTGATTGGAATCAAACCCTTGGCATATTTGAATACTATGGATGGCCTTCAAGGGTTTCTTTGAGTATCTTGAATCATGTCCCATGGTTTGAGATCATGTTTTGGTCAAAAGTCAAAGATATAGTTGACTTTTCATCAAAAACCCTAGTTTGTGGTCTAGATAAGTTTGAATCCTTGCATTGCTTATCCAATCATATGAATGGATTAATATGAGGAATTTTAGGTCCTTGAAAAATATCTTGAGGTATTGGATCATGCCCAGATGAAAATTTTCAGTTTGGAGGCCCAGATCATCCAAAACCCTAATTGGTGCACCAGATAAACTTATGGCTTGATTGACTTGAAAGGATGTAGACTTGTGCTTGTTTCTTGATAGAGGAGATCTCTTAATCTTCATTGGATAAATAAAGGACTTGGTAGGTTGAATATCATGCTCATTCTTGATTGATCTTTTTCTTGGATCTTCTTTTGAGGCTTGAAACCTTAATTGGTAATCAAATGAAACAAACAACAATCTTTGTATATCCAAATGGGTTAGTGATGCATAAACGTATACATATGTGTCATGCTAATGAAATGTAAATGATGTGGGATCTTAGGGTCAAAAATTCAGGTATGACATTATGCCCAATCTTGAGGTGGATAAACATGAGGACCAGTTCTCCATGCATGATTCCTATGTAAGCTTCCATGATGAGGCTGAGAGTTAGTATCGTTGATTGGAGGAGAGAGTAAAGGTTGTTAAAGTTCAAAGTGCTCTAGGTATCGAGTTTGCTGACTTGGGCTTAGTTCCTGGCGTAAAAATCCCTCAGAAATTAAAATACCAGATTTTGATAAGTACAAGGGGATGACCTACCCAAAAACTCATATCAGGGTGTATTATTGGAAGATGTAATCCTATTCGGATGATGAAAAACTGTTCCTGCATTTATTTCAGGATAGCCTAGCTGGAGAGTCTGTGGATTGGTATATGCAATTGGAGAGGACATACATTCGAAGCTGGAAGGATTTGGCAGAAACTTTTATCAAGCACTACCAATACAATACAGATATGGCACCGAATAGGACTGTAGAGTCTTATGCAAAAGCCTAATGAGAGTTTTAAGGAATACGCTCAGAGGTGACGTGAACTGTCGGTCAGAGTTCAACCTCTGATGATGAAGAGAGAACTCATAGATATGTTTATGGGTACTGTTGTGGTGAGAATCGTGATACCAAGCTATTGATTAACTTGAATCTTAAATTCTTAAATTCACAACCGGACTTTAATTTATCCAAAGGAAAGGTCTAAAGAAAGAAAGAACCTTTTGCGCGATGTAAATACAATGCTAAGAGATTCGGGGATCGGGGGTTGGTTATGCATAAGGTAGGTATTTCACATCCTAAACATCTGTAGTACTCTACAGGAACCTTTTGTTTGTTTGCATGCTAAGTTTGCTAAATGTTTGCTAAGGGTTGGGGTTGGGTAAAAGATGTAGGTTAAAACCTAAAGATAGTTTCTAATTTTTCTCGCAAAGACATCGCGTCCTCTGCCTACGTATCCTAACTAGGATAGAATCAGAGCAATCGTAGTTCACCTTACTAGGGTTGAAGAACACTTGATTATGATCAAGGTTCAAAGGGTAACAAACATATCCATGCTTGTGTAGAGTTTCACAAAACTCTCTAGATCTATGTTGAACTCTCAAGGGAAGTAAGTAATCATGCCCATGATTCTTACATAGAGTTAACCAAACTCTATCCTAAAGTTCTACGTTGTGGGGCCAATTGGTTCTATCCAGACCAAAAGGTGGGAAAAGGGGGAAGGTTGCTCGTCAAGATATCGCATCTTGTGCCTACGTATTCTCATTGTCGAATGAGAAATCAGAGCGGTCTTAGTTCGAGCACGAACTACAGAATAAGGATCTATTAGTTCTTTCCAGATCAAAAGAGGGAGAAGGTTCTATCCAGACCTATGAGTTAATGAGATATCTACGACCCAAGGGTCAATAGAGAGACTTTCCTTTGGAAGGAGAGAGAGGAGGAAACTTGGATGAGAACTAAAGAGTTCCATCAGTTGGGGAAAATAAAATTAATAGAGCATAATCATTCAAACATGATGAATACAAGGAACATGGTTACGACCAAGCAAGCAAGCATATTACAATAAGCAAGGATTAGAATAATACAATTGGTTTCAACCAAGTATGACACATCTTTACAAAGACAAAGGAGCAACTGAAGGGATACATATTAACAAATATGAAAACAACAATCATATAAATAAGTCACAACTTAAGATAATCATGTTATAGGTCAAAGTGCATCAAATGTGGCAACATCATACCAAACAAATCGTGTATTAATAACAATCAAATACAAGCATACATGTAAGAAATGTTACAACAGTTCAAGCTCAAGTTTTTAGGAGGAAGCAACAAATTTATGGTAACCACCAATGAGGAACAAAGCCTTAATATGCTAACAAAAACAAAGGGATCAAACACAAACAAAACTTACAAGATAAGTCAAGCACGGTATAAAAGAAATTCATCAAGGCGCAAGGTAACGACCTAAAAATGGACCAACTTACAAGTATGCAAAAGGCATTGTAAATACAATAAATTTGAAAATTTATTTCATTAAATGAAAATAGACATTAATACGAACATTTTGCAAAACGAACGGATTAAAAATGATGAGGCATGCAAAAGTTATGATTTATTGAATTTTCATGAAGAAAATATAAGAAAACAATGTAATAAAAAAGGAAATGTCATGGGAGGGGATTGAACCCAGGACCCTTATGTTCACAAACTCAAGACTTATCCACTTGGCCACCACGCGCGTGTGAATTGGATGGTAAAAGAGAAGAAAATGATCAAACAATGATAAAAGAAATAAAATGCCAAAAAGTGTCCCACTCAGGGATCGAACACAGGACACAAGGGAACAAGAGGTACTTAAGGCGCATGCGATAACCACTGGGGTGGCAATACATCCGTGTATTTAGCCACTCCTAAAAAACATAAGGCTTCCTTGGCAAGTATTTTTGGGCCCAAAACCAAAGCAAACAAGGCAGATACGGATTGGATCATAACTTCAACAAATCAAAACCAAATTCAGCAAAATTAAAGTCTAACTTGATTATTTTTCCACAAGGATGATGATGGTGCAGTTGGTTTTTCAAAAAAAATGTGCACATAGAAAAATTCGAAGACAAATGCATAATGAAGTTTTGATGTGCATTTTGAAAACTAGAGATCAAAACAGGTTTGCTTGGGGATATGCAAAGGTCTGAGCACACTTGAAATGTGGTATGGAAGAGATTATGACAAGCAAATTGGTCAAAAGATCCCAGAATGAGAAATTGGCACGTGAGTTGCCAAATTGGTAAAATTGGTGTTTTAAGGAGAACTTTGCAGATCACCAAATACTTCAGGACAACTTACACAAGCAAAAGTAATAAAGAGTAGAGCTACTAGCTATGTGAATTGCCAGCCATGTTAATTTGATTGGATCACTTAACAGTGTGTAAGTAAATTGGAACATTAATGCAACAACATACCCAATCATGGCATGGTTCAGGCTGTATAAATCAAACAAGAATGCTTTAAAAACAGACACAAACCTTAATACTATCATGCACAACAAACAGCAACAGTTAAAAACTTATGTAGAAAAACCAAGCTACCCTAGACAACCAAAGACATGAGCTCAACCTTTGTGAACCCTAAGAGACTGGCTGCAGTTCTGCTGAGAAGCCAGTTGGACAGAAAAAATGAAAATCACAATGCCAAGTCAAATAAGGGATGCAAACTGTCGTACAGAACAACACTCCTATAGCAGGCCTAAACAACACTCCTACAACACTCCTGATAGAAATTTCCCTTTTGACAAACTCAGATATTGACAGCAATTGAATCATGACCTGAATATGTCTAAATACAATTTACCACCCAACTACAACCTAACAGCTTAAAGTCACAAATTAAGGGCAAGAACCTAGCACTAAGGGGTACTAAAAGATTGTTATCAAAATGCCAAGGAAAAAATGTCATAAAGAGTTGACGTCTCCTAGCAGTGGCACAAGCAACCAAACAAGGTAGCTGGTAGTATTCAATTAAACAACACATCTTGATCCAACTAAAACAACAGACCTCAAGCATAACATAAACTTAACATCAATGGACCCCTAATCCCAACTGCAGTGCAAAATGAACGGTGGTCTAAGCTGTAATAATGAAATTGGACTGAGGAACCTCAAGACAGTTGGACAGAAGCCAATACATCACTCGGTAATATCCATTAAACAAAATGCCTGCACATAAAGCTTTCAAGTCAAAAGACTTGACAGGCCAACCAAAGAAGAGTTCAGCACCAACTCTTAACCAGCCAAGGATTTCTCTTATCATAACAAAAGTCCAACAATAACTTGTTGCAAATTTAAGAAAAATTATGGTGACAGTCCTCTCCTCATTTCCATCTTATGCCAATAGGTCCACACCAGCCAACAACATCATCTCAACACAAGCAATCTCCACAACTGGTCCCAAAACCAAAACCTGGCCTATAATTTCTAAAACCACCTGCCAGCCCTATAGCAGTAAACAGGTCTGTTGACAAACCCTTACAAAAATGACAACCTTGATCAACCCAAAACCTTCTAGCATCAAACTCTAAAATAGTAGTGTACTACCAATTCTAGGTGTCTTAGGCAAGATGGAGTAGATGAAATCAAACATAGCAGCCTATCAGTAAGTTTGAAAATAAACCAAAGCAAACTAAACAGAAACTCTTGTTGACAGTCTCAATCATACACCAACAGGTTGGTCAGATCCCAAAACTCAAATATAACAGTTGCAAGCTCCTCAAATAATGGTGAAATGTTTACCATCAACCCAAACATCAAACACTAGAATCCTTATGACAGATGCCAAACATAACAATGCCTATCCTAAACAGCTCCCAAAACAGTTATGGACACACTTACTAGTGGTATCTTAAATCCAAACTAAACAAACTTGGAGCTTGCAGCCTACTGTCAAAGCTAAAAGGCACCTTCCTAAAACTATACAAAGGCAAAATCAAGGTGGAGCACCTCACCCCCAAGAGTTCACAAACTTTAGACATTCCAGCATGAATTTGAACAACTCACAAACTGGCAGCACCCCTCACAAATATAGGAAATAAATGACAGTCTAAGTACAGCCAAAGCCAATGTCCTTAACAACTCAAAATGGATTTCAAATAGCAGTCACAACTACCACAACTTGGTAACAGCTTCTTATATAAAAATTCAAGCAAAACAGAAAAACTTCTAAAATAGAAGATATGATCAAACAACAGGAGTCAACCGTTTTAATATCAAATGACAAGTCCAACTTCACACAAATCCCAACAGTAGCTTCAAACAAAAGACTTTAAATGACAGTCCCAAGGCACACCATACAAACTCAAACAGATCCAAATAAGAGCAAGTTAAGGCTCACAAATGACAAACATAACAATGTTAAGATTGATCCACCAAACTTAAGTCTTGACAGTTTTTAAATAGTTTGGTGATCCTTTTGACATGATAATGCATAGGCTTCTCAACATAACCAAAAATACATGATGTTGCATATGTGAGAGAAAAGCAAGGGTTAGAAGTCACCTACCTCTTGTAGACCTTTTTGAGCCAGCTTAATAGCAAAGAAACCCAGAGATCCTCTTCTTTGGCACAAACTTGGAGCTTGCTTCCTCTTGAAGCAATAAGTGACTTTCTTGAACAGTTTGAATAAACCACCTCCCAGCTGGTTTTTGAGCTTTTGGACAGTTGAAACAAGATATATATATATGAGGTGTTGGGGGTGTTGAAGTGGTAGGAAAGGCCTTAAGTAGAGACTTGGCTTCCAAAGTGCATAAAAGTCAAAATATGAAGGTATAAAGGTTGACTTTTAGATTGGTGAGTTTTTTTTATGAAAGTAATGGTGGGAACAGTTTCAAATGGCCATTTTAAGGGTGTATAGATGGTCTTTGAAGTGTTTTGATATTTTGAAAAAGAACTAGCATGAAAAGTGGAAAATGGTGATTTTTGTGATTTTGTGAACTCGAGCAATTTCAAGCAAGGATAGGAATGAGAGAGATATGATTTTCTTGTGTGTTCTTGATAGCTCTGGTGTGATTTGTAACATATAGAGAGGTCTCTATTTATATAGAAAATGAAGGTGAGGGCAACCTTGGTTTTTCCACATTTTGGAGGGAGATTGTGAAATTTTGAATGAAATCTTGCCAAGATCTTGTGGCAGCTCTACACATCAGTTCCTTGGGCAAATGCTGAGAAAAATATGAAGTGAGATGGGAGGTATGAGATGACTAAAGTGAAGCTAGAAGGGTAGGGGACTGCAGCTGCCCAACTCTTTGAAAAAGCTTCTCTTTCATAGTCTTTTAATGATTATTTTATTGGCCACTTGCTCCAAGTTGCAACAGCCTACCAATTCTTCATTTCTTTTGGTTTTTGCATCATCTAAGCTTCACATTATCAGAATAGCACATGATCCAATGGGTGAGGGTAGCCCAAGTTGTTGAATTTTGAATTTTGGAAAGAGTTGAAGTGGTGACTTCAAGTGTGGCAGCCCCAACTTCCATGATCCATAACTTTCTGCTCACAAATGCTATTGAGGGGTTCTACTACATTTTAGAAAGCCCTCAAGTAGCTCTACAACTTTCATATTTTTGGTATTTTCAAATTCTAGATGGAACTAGGTTGAAAAACCCCTACAAGTTACTAAAAAATCATACCTAAAAGGCCAAATAACTTAGAATTTTTCTGTCATTTCCCTTCTTGAAATGAATTTTGTCATAACTCCAAATCTATGAATTTTTTTACCATGGACCACTTTGGGACTTTTGTAGGACTTGTCAAGAGCTTTCCAATGAGCTTTGAACCACCTCAATTGGATATGTGGTTGAGGAGTTATGGTCTTGCTCCTTTCAAAACCCTAATTCCCTGCAATTACTTCCTAACCCTTGATCCAATGGTCATGAAATCTTGATGGGAAGGTGTAATATGACATAAGGAACATTTTTGATTCACATCTTGAAGTCAAATTCCTTATGGTTGAAGAGTTGACTTTTCGGTCAACCGTACGATCAATCGGTGACTACCGAGTCGGCTGTTGATGTTCCGAGTATTTTGAGGCCTTGAAACTCTTTGGATAGACTTTACTAAGCCATAGGAATTTAATGGACCATGATCCCACCATTGAAACACTTTTTAAATCAAAATTCAAACTACAGTTGACTTTTCCTAATTGAAAACCCTAATCGGGTATCCTTAACTGCACTGTTCTCAATTCCCGGGTGACAACCTCAAATTGGATTCATGCTTGACCCAATGTAGTATCCTTAATCTTGTTTATAGTTGAACCAATCCAAAAAATTGATTGATCACCCCATCAAAGCCTCGATTTTTGACGGTACGGAACCCTGATTCATCTGCATCTTGACAAAGATAAACTTGAAATGGGTTACTGTTAGTTAATCAAATGAATATGGTCCTAAAATGATGATGAGGATCTAAGGGGTCAAAATTTGGGGTGCAACAGATGCCCCTATTTAAATATCTTCACTAGATGGCAATGAGAGATGACAATCCTCATAGAATCATGGTGAAAGGTATTTGAATATAGCAAACCAGAAATTTTGTCCCTTAGATCCGATGGTATGCAAAAAGGACAAATGCTGAAATGCAATAAGTTCTAAATGATGTTTTATGATGCTTGAATGCAAGACAGATGCAGACATACGATCAAGAAATAAAAGAACGACAAGACAACGAGTAACCACTCACGGGGACCCAGCACACTGGGGAAAGATTCAAGGAAAATTAAGCAAGATAGTTCAAACATGATTAAAGATGCTGTTTAAGGGAAACTTTCACACAGGGGACACAAATTCCACCAGAGAAGATATATCTTCACTGGGGAAAGGAGACATAAACCTCACTGGGGATAACTAGATGAGGAAGCCCACTGGGGAAGTAGACAATTCTTCACTGGGGAAACGAAAGAAAAGAAACGCAAACCTCACTGGGGAAGAAACCCACTGGGAAAACTTTGCTGGGTAATAATTCCACTGGGGAAGCAAATCTTCACCGGGGAAAAGACAGAACGAAGACCCTAAACCCACTGGGGATAACCAGATGAGAAATTTCCTATAACGAAGAGTTCAAACGGGATCTTCAGGAAAAGGTTAGAAACAAGACCAGACGCGCCTGGGAAGCTAGTATCCACTAGTTCTCCGAGACTCGACTAGGAAAGCAAAAGCTTCAATGGGGAAACCGGTGACGACTAGAACAACAAACAGTTTCAACTAGTGTTAGTTTCCATTAGACTTACTGGGGAGGATGGTGACGACCAATCCAACGAATGGTTTCCAAAAAGTGCTAAATACCACTAGACTTCTTGGGGATATGGTGACGACCAAATCAAAGTTCCAATTACAATTGGGAATTCCAAACAATATTGATGAAACACAGGACTTCAGCCGGGAAAATTGGTAACAACCGACTAATAACGATTAATTTTCAAGCAATGCCAGTAACCACTGGATTTAGAAAGAACTGGATTTTCAAAGAGTTTGGTGACGACCAGGAAGCACAAATATATCCCTCAATACCTTAGGAACAAAAGCTAAACATCCACAATACATTAGGATGTAGAAGAGACACAACCTTCAACACATTAGAATTGGACGGAGACCCTCAAAACCTTCGGATAAAAAACTAATACCCTCAAAACATTAGGATATAGAACACTTCATGCAAATGCAACCACTTTAGTCTTTGGGAATTTCTAAACTCGGGATTCAAAGTATACATCTCCAAAGGTACACAACCTGTGTTCGGGATGGCAACAAACATCTTCCAGAGGTACAACACCTGTGCTTGGAATCAAACAATACATCTTCCAAAGGTACAAAACCTGTGCTTGGAATCAAACAATACATCTCCAAAGGTACGAAACCTGAGCTTGGAATCAAACAAAACATCTCCAAAGGTAAAAAATCTGAGGTTGGGATGGCTACAAACATCTATCTCCAAGTGTACATAACCTGTACTCGGGATAGAAACAAACCTCTTCCAAAGGTACGAAACCTGTGCTTGGAATCACAACAATACATCTTCCAAAGGTACAAAACCTGTGCTTTGAATCCAACAATACATCTCCAAAGGTACAAAACCTGTGCTTGGAATCAAACAAAACATCTCCAAAGGTACGAAACCTGAGCTTGGGATGGCAACAAACATCTATCTCCAAAGGTACACAACCTGTGCTCGGGATAGAAACAAACCTCTTCCAAAGGTACGAAACCTGTGCTTGGAATCACAACAATACATCTTCCAAAGGTACAAAACCTGTGCTTGGAATCAAACAATACATCTCCAAAGGTACGAAACCTGTCCTTGGAATCAAACAAAACATCTCCAAAGGTACGAAACCTGAGCTTGGAATGGCAACAAACATCTATCTCCAAAGCTACACAACCTGTGCTCGGGATAGAAACAAACCTCTTCCAAAGGTACGAAACCTGTGCTTGGAATCACAACAATACATCTTCCAAAGGTTCAAAACCTGTGCTTGAAATCCAATAATACATCTCCAAAGGTACGAAACCTGTGCTTGGAATCAAACAATACATCTCCAAAGGTACGAAACTTGAGCTTAGGATGGCAACAAACATCTATCTCCAAAGGTACACAACCTATGCTCGGGATAGAAACATACCTCTTCCAAAGGTACGAAACCTGTGCTTGGAATCACAACAATACATCTTCCAAAGGTACAAAACCTGTGCTTGGAATCCAACAATACATCTCCAAAGGTACGAAACCTGTGCTTGGAATCAAATAATACATCTCCAAAGGTACGAAATCTGAGCTTGAGATGGAAACAAACCTCTTCCAAAGGTACAACACCTGTGCTTGGAATCAAACAAAACATCTCCAAAGGTACGAAACCTGAGCTTGGGATGGCAACAAGCATCTATCTCTAAAGGTACACAACCTGTGCTCGGGATAGAAACAAACCTCTTCCAAAGGTACGAAACCTGTGCTTGGAATCACAACAATACATCTTCCAAAGGTACAAAACCTGTGCTTGGAACCCAACAATACATCTCCAAAGGTACGAAACCTGAGCTTGGGATGGAAACTAACGTGACTTAGTTTGGGCTGATATACAACCAAATTGTCAGTATTTGTTGTCCATGGATTTTCATAATACCAGTTACCAACGGGCCTTACTTGAAATATGATTGGTCACCACCAAATTACTTATACCAGTATCCACTGGATTTTCAAACAATGCTGGTCACAACCGTGCGTTGACTTCCTTAAGATAAACTTCTCAAATGAGACTGCCATTTATCGTTGAAGAATGATAAGCTTCTCTAAAGAGACCGCCACTCATCTAGGGATATGGATAAACTGATAAGCTTCTCTGGAGAGACTGCCACTTATCTGGGGACAAATAAGCTTCTCTGCAGAGACTGCCGCTTATTTGTTGATGACGATTTAAGCTTCTCCGAAGAGACTGCCACTTATCGCTGAAGACGATTAAGCTTATCCGAAGAGATTCCCATTTATCGTTGATGAAGGTTAAGCTTCTCCCAAGAGATTGCCACTCACCGTTGAAGACGATTAAACTTCTCCGAAGAGACTGCGATTTATCGTTGATGAAGGTTAAGCTTCTCCCAAGAGATTTCCACTCACCGCTGATGACGATTAAACTCCTCCAAAGAGACTGCCATTTATCGTTGATGAAGGTTAAGCTTCTCCCAAGAGATTGCCACTTATTTGTTGAAGACGATTAAACTTCTCCGTAGACACTGCCATTTATCGCTGAAGACGATTAAACTTCTCCGAAGAGACTGCCATTTATCGTTGATGAAGGTTAAGCTTCTCCGAAGAGATTGCCACTCACCGTTGAAGACGATTAAACTTCTCCGAAGAGACTGCCATTTATCATTGATGAAGGTTAAGCTTCTCCCAAGGGATTGCCACTCACCGATGAAGACGATTAAACTTCTCCGAAGAGACTGCCATTTATCGTTGATGAAGGTTAAACTTCTCTGAAGAGATTGCGACTCACCGCTGAAGACGATTAAACTTCTCCGAAGAGACTGCCATTTACCGCTGAAGACGATTAAACTTCTCCGAAGAGACTGCAATTTATCGTTGATGAAGGTTAAGCTTCTCCGAAGAGATTGCCACTCACCACTGAAGACGATTAAACTTCTCCGAAGAGACTGCTATTTATCGTTGATATGAATAAGCTTCTCGCTAGAGATTGCCACTTATTGATATTTCAATTTAAGATGTTCTTCTTGATAGATAGTGCAAAATAAATGCACGTACAGGTAGGTTCGGTGACCGACAGGGACCAAAGTTCAATCTAGAACCGAGCTAGAAAGAAACTGTCAAACTAGACTCCAACCATTGAGAAATGAACTCGAATGGGGCCACATCTTATCCAATCATGGAAAAAGATAATTGAAGCACCCATCATCCACGAGGATTAAACTCTGTGGGGAATTGAGAAAGGATGGACATTTTATGCTTAAGGGCTGACAACTGTATTAGAGAGACAACACACCCAATCACTGAGGAGGGAACAGGAACAGGTAACAACCAGAGATAGCAAAAATGCACGGATGTTATGCATATGCTTTATGCCATGCTTATGTTTATGCTGACAAAATAGACAAAACAAAACTGGAGATGAAATAAACATCTCGACACAGAGACCCAACCAACTTCACCAAGATTAGACATCAAAGGGATGATCATGAAGAACAACAATTCCACTTTCAAGGTTACCGCCTTCTTTGGGAGAGAGTAATCCACTTAGGACACAACATCATGACTTCACTCGGATTGCCATCATGAGCTTGAATTCTTTGTTGAAGGAAAAAATCACCAAGGGAAGTTCCAAGATCAACCGAAGTAACAACTTAGTCGGAGAATACAACAATGATCAAAACCAAAGGGTTACAAATATAGTCAAATACGGCTTCCGGCGCGAAACTCTTCTAACAAATCCCTCGTTTCTGGATGATCAGGCCGAGTGAGCAACCCTTCGACGAGTAACTCCCTTTGCCTAATAGTGTATTGAAGACCTTCAACTGAATCTTCCCATGCTCCTTCGCCGAAACAATCTTCTAACTTCCGCTTCTTGGATTCAAACGTCAGCTTGCGCCCCTTCAGGTTAGCAAGAGCTTTGTTGAGCTGGCCTTCAGCGGCGTATCTGCGAGCGATTTCTTCATCAAACCTTTTCTCACCAGCCTTCACCTGGGCTTCCAACTTGGAGATCTGTTGCTTCAGCTTATCCTCCCGTTCCTTGCCGTTGGCTAGGGTGGCCTTCCAATGCTGATTAAACTTGGATATTCTCCAGTTCGCTTCATCCAAGTCCTGCTTCTTGGTGGCCAGTACGTCATTGACAGCTTTGAAGTCCCGACCCAAACGTTCGCGCTCAGCCATCTGCTTATTCAAATCCGTCCCTAACTGGTTCACCAGCTCTGTCTGTCTCTTGAAGGAATGGACAGCTTCTCTTCTCTCGCTTCTGAGCTGAGCCAATTCTTTCTCCATTTCTTCATTTGCCTTTTTCAGCTCATCTCTCTCAGCTAACACCTGATTATGCTGCTGAATAGGCACGGTGGTAGGCTCTTCAATCACTGGAGCGCTTTCTAGCTGGGCAGGTGGAAACGGCATCCCTATAGCATCTACTCTGGCTCTGATCCAAGTCACATACGGAGCGTAGGCCTGGCTATAACTTTTCCCCAGGAACGGCTTCCCTCGTCTAATGATACCATTCCAAGCGCTGAAACTTAGATAACATATCCCCCTCTAGGAGACCAGTGAGGTACAGAGATTCCCGCACCTCCTCCTCCTTCGGCGGAGCTCTCAAAGCATAAGCAAACTGCCGAACCAGCAGAGATGGATTATAGTTTATACAACCCTTCCTGCCTATCAAAGGCACATTCGGAAACCCACTGCAGCTGAAGATAATCTCAGAACCCAACCTATCTCTATCAAACCAGGAAATATCCTCCGCTGACAGACTCATCAGACGCTCAGACCACTCAACTGTGGCTGTAGACGAAGCAAAGGGACCCTTCTTGGGTAGGTGACTATCAAGCCATCTATAGAGCAGGGGCACGCAGCACGAGACGTTTTTACCTCTTCTGTTCTCGTTCTTGTAGTGGATGGAATGGTAAACATCTCCAATCAAGGTGGGGACTGGATTCCCTGATGCAAAGATGTGGAAGGCGTCGAAGTCTACAAAGTCGGGCATATTGGGGAACAGAACGATGCCATATATGCATAGAGAGAGGATGGCGTTGAACACGATCCAAGACCTGTCTTTGGCGCACTGCTGAGCTTTTCCCACTAGGAACTGCAAGGAGAAACCAGGAACCTTGTTCCAACTAGACAAGACCACCTCGGAGGCATCTAGGTGAAGTGAAGGAGCTAGACTAGCCAGATTAGGCTCAGCATCCATATGAACAAGAGGCATCTGACTCTTGATAGGCACACCTAACAAATCAACATACTCCTCTAGTGTGGGTGCGAGAATAAAGTCTTGGAAAGTAAAGCATCTCAAAGGAGGATCGTAGAACTGCAGCAAGGCGTGCAACCCATTCAACTCAAACACAGAAGGTTTACGAACCAAGCTGAGCAGTTTCCCATAAGCCTTTCTGAATTCATCTCTCACAGAATCATCTGCCAAAGCAATCAAACCAGTCAGCTGAACAACATCATTTGCATAACCCATAGTAGGGAGTTTGTAGGCCACAGTCTTCCTCAGAGAACCCATAGCAGCACAATAGAAGGAAAGAAAACCTGAACCGGGGGAAACGATACCTGTAACACAGACACACGTTAATGAAATGCAAATGAGTATGCAAAGCAATGCAAAATGCAATCATGCAGCAGGAGATCAAGACGACTGTGCTGTTGAAGGTTCTATATCAACAACACCACAATACTGCTCTGTCAAGAACAACCACTATCTCTGATGAAAAAAAACCCTGATATCGGACCATAAATTCTGCTATGTCAAGAACAAACACACATCTGATGATGAGAACCTCTGATACAGGACCATAAATATGCTCTGTCAAGAACATATATACATCTGATGATGAGAACCTCTGATACCAACAAAACTTATTCACTATCAAGAAAACCAGGTGGTCTGAAGGTTAAGGCTTCCTGCAACAAACCCAACCCTGCTCACAGGAATGGACCTAAACTGACACAAGTTCGGCATCCTATGCGGTCATCAGCGTCACAGACATTCAAGAGGGGTGATACGATACCCAGAAGGTGTGGCATCACCGTCTCCTAAAGCGGCCTCACTTAGCTGAATCCCAAATGATCGGTGCCCAGAGTCGACAATCCTCCAAACCAACAACCCCTCAGGCCCAAAGGGCCGGAAAAGAAGTCAACCGGGATAACCTCGCCTGAGCGTGGATTTCATGAGACACTAGTGCCTGCAAAGCAAGCACGCGCCCACTAATTTCCACAACTAATGCTAAGTACACTCAAGCCTGGGTCTGGCTTCTCACTCATCAGAATGCCCCTCCCACAACAGCACAGATAATCCTATCATACTGAAAATAAAGATGTGGGAAATAAATGCGATAAACAAACACAACCCGATAAGTAATCATACAAGTGCTAGGATTGACTCTCGCAGGGGACGTTGGATCCCCAAACTGACTCGCATAATGGACGTTGGATCCCAGGAAACTATCAAGTCCCCAGCAGAGTCGCCAGCTGTCGCTACCGCAAAAATAAAGTGCCAGCAAAATAGAAGAGTCGCCACCTTTCGTTATTTATCCCTCAGAACGGGAAAGGAAACAATCAGAAAAACCTGACGAAAAGGTATAAGACAAGGTCATCGCAACCATTGTCTGGGTTCGGGAGTCGGTTACGCAAGGGGAAGGTATTAGCACCCCTCACGTCCATCGTACTCGATGGGATCCACGCTTGTTGGGTTTATCTTATGGGTTGGTTTTATCTATCTACCTATCAAGGCTGGTCTAAAAAGAAAAAGAAAATGACTCGGCAAAGCGTCGCGCTTTATGCCTACGTATTCTCATCAGAGAATGAGAAATCAGAGTTAATGTAGTTCGGCTAACTACGGGTTAATGGGGAAGGTGGCTCGCCAATACATCAGTATTGTGCCTACGTACTCTCAACAGGTGTGAGAGATTAGAGCTTACGTAGTTCGGGATAATACGGATTACGGGGATTCAAATTCATTTGTTTTATCGAGTAGGGTTAACAAACAGTTCCAGCAGTTTGGTGTGTGCAGCTCGACCCTTGGAGACTTATGCGTTACCGTTTGCGGAAGAATTAGGAGTTAACGACACTCTTTTCTTCAGAAAAGCTTCCTTTGAATTATGGGCCCACGGGGTAAAAAGGTTTGAAGTTTGTTTTCTGTCTTTTACGAAAGAACTGTTTTTATGGATGTTTGCAACCAATATCGCACTAGAGACTATGACCTGAGAGTGAATGCGTCGCATGTCACCCAAAGGGTACCATACTAAACATCCAGATTGTTGAAAAGAAACTCTCCAACAATCCTTTCTCAGATAGCTTAAGGCTCGTAACATACGACATCAGTTAACTTTTATTACTGTATCTTAATTTGTTTTGAGATGAGAAGAGAGAACAGGCTCAACTAAGAGGAGACTATCAAGTCCTAATGTTGTCATGCCAAGGATTCATCCTATGGTTGAGGTTTGAAACAGGGAACTCCTAGAAGTTATCATGCATAGGTTTCAACCTAAAATTCTAATCATCACTTCCTTATCAAAGGAAGCGAGATTCCTAGGGGATCATGTCAATGATAAACAGAAACAGATAAAGCATCAGCTTAAACAGTAAACAAATATACAGTAAACGACTGTAAAATGCATGCAATGCAAGTGAGGGAGGAAATGTGTGTGGGGCATCAGCCTCCACAAGCTCATCTCAACCTCAAGCCAGATATGAATAACAGTAATCATACAGAGGAAATAACACGCTATTAAGCAAACACGATAATTGCAATCATACAGAAGAAATAAAATGCCATCAAGCCAATAACAAACCACATAGGCAAGGGAGCAGGGCTCTACCGAATACCCGCAAGCAAAGCCATACAATAATAATACAAGCAGAGGGAGCAACTCAACCTCTAGTGCAATCATGCTCCTAGCTTAAATCAGTCTAGATATGGACTTATTCTAATGCATCAAGCAAATCAAACAAGTCACTGCAATACAGTTGCACAGCAAGCAAACAGACAGGAAAGGAAACAGATCAACAGCTTCCACAGCTTCACAGCAAAGCAATCCTCTAACAGCAGTTCAGTCCTCAGTCTGCAACTACTCTTCAAGGCTATCATCTTCAATAGCAAGTATCAACTTGCTTCTTCAAGCTTCCAGCATATCCACATAAGCATCAACTTATTCTTCCTTCTTCAGGCCTCAGCTCCAAAGCAAACTCCTCCTTTAGGCTTCAATCCCACTAGCAAGCATCAACTTGTTCCTTCAGGCACTCCAAGCATTGAACTCACAAGTATCAACTTGCTTCTTCCTCAAGCTTCAGCTTCTTCATTCAATCTTCCATGAATTGCCTTCACAAGTATTAACTTGTTCTTCTTCTTCTTCAAGCTTCAGCTATTTCTTCTTCACAAGTATCAACTTGCTCTTCCTGATCTTCAAGCTTCAGCTTCAATGGCAGTCGTCAAAAACAGGGAAGCATCAACCTCCATCATTCAATCTTCTTCAAGCAAGGAACTCCCTCCTCTGGCAAGGGCGAAAGATTCATCTAACAAGAGCAAAGTTTGGATGATTGACAGCAGAGTGAAGACCAAAGGTCACCACTAAGCATCCTATCATCAGAGAAAGGGACCCTCAAAGGTTCTACAAACTTGTGAAGAGCCACACATCCTACCAAAGGAGGGATGAGGCCTTTACAAGGGACCTTACATCATAGGGAAGAATGAAAGTGATCAACATCTTCCATGTTTATGAAGGAAGAGAATCTATCTAGAAGTTCTGCCTACAAACCCTAATCTTAACACCTAATCAACACTACACCAAAAGAAGGGAAGATCTCCACATCCAAGCTTCTTCAAGCACTCCATTGCATCTTCAACTTGCTTTCATCATCCACCAAGGGTAAAAACAACACAAGCTTACTCTAAGGGAACCTAAGGGGTTAATCTAGTTAAATTAGTGCCCTAGAATCATCTAAAGCTACCACCTAAACTAAAACCAAACAAAAATGGTAAACTACATTATACATTCCTACAAAAATTCCTAAGGGACCCTGGTTCAATCATGAATCTACCATACAAAATTCAGAGGTTGAATCATCCACCAAGTTCTAGATATAAAAACTAAATAATAAGGTATTAACCATAAACCCTAAAAATGGAGCTCTTAAAGTTTCAACCTAAACCTACCACTTACATTCATCACAAAAATGTGAGAAATATCTAGGGGGAACATGCATATCTATGCTAGCTACACACAAAAAATCAAGGCAAGAATCATCATCAAATGATCAAACCAAATTCAACAAAATAAAGTATCAACCATGATCATTTTAATATCAATTAAAATTCAACAAATTCTAATAAAATCAAATAATCATGAAATGTTAATATTTTTTATCTAAAAAAAACTAGATTCAAATATGAATCAATGGAAAAAAGAATGGAATTATTTGAGTTATTTTTGAATTTTTTATGAATTATCTACTAAACTATATAAAATGAAGAAAATAAATGAAAATTAAAAGTGAAGGTGAGAAAATACTTAGAAGGGGGGGTTGAATAAGTATGACAGAAAATAATCAAATATAAAAACTCAAGTATTTTTATCCTGGTTCGTTGAACTCAACTACTCCAGTCCACCCTTTTCAAGAGTGATTTGCCTTTCTCAACAAGGACTTAATCCACTATTCAAATCAACTGATTACAAATAGCAACACCTAAGAACAACTGTTCTTAGTCTTCTCAAGAGCTACTGATCTAACCTAGATCCTCTTAAGGAAAACAACACCTAAGAACAACTGTTCTTAGTCTTCTCAAGAGCTACTGATCTAACCTAGATCCTCTTAAGGAAAACTTCCTTTAAAAATTAATGTAATACAATGTAAGAGTAATAAAATGCTTCTATGAAAGCTATAAACACAACTGTGTTATTTCTCTAAGTTTAGAACAATGTATGAACAGCAAAGAATATGAGAGCTTGAGAGTTTTTCGCGTGAGAGTATTCTTGCAATGATTTCGTCCAAATTCGTTGCTGAAGAAAGTGCTATGATATCCTTTATATAGCCACTTGAATATTGGAGAGAATATAATACCGTTGGAGAAGATATTTCCAATATCAAATAGTACTGTCCTTTGTACTATTGCAGCAGAGAGACGGCGCACAAAATGTGGGTGTAGCAATTGTCTGCTGAGCTGTGAATTTACCATATATGGAATGTATCAGAGGAATAATATTCTTGCAGAGAATTTTGTCTATCCCAATTAAGGAAAGATTTGCTGGCATATTCCAACGGATATATTAAAATAATCTTCTTCAAATAATTCTTCAGATAGTTCAGATCAACAATCAATATCAGAGTCTTCAGTCTTCAGAATCTTCTGGAAACTTCAGAGCCTAAGATGTTCTTCAGATGTTGCTGAATCAGAGTCTGGTGCAGCTGTGTGCTTGAAGCGTAACATGCTCTTAGATCAGAGTCTTCACTCAGATCAGAGTCTTCTCTCATTCAGAGTCTCTTCACTCAGAGTCTTCTTTCATTCAGATTCTTGATAATATATGCAGCGTGTTGTATCTTCAGAATCTTGATGACTAAGCTCTTATACTTCAGATTCTTCTAATCTTCAGATGCTCTTGAGCCATTCAGAATTTATTGTTCACATCAAATTTGCTCTTTAAGATTAAAATCTTTTGTGCCTGTAGAAAACAGTTTAGAACAAATTTAGAGAGTATAATTCTTGTATACAAATTATCATTAATGTTATCATCAAAACATAGAGATATTACTAAGACACAATCTGTGCTCTTACAATCTCCCCCTTTTTGATGATGACAAAACATGAGAAATTTGTTCAATAAAAATATGAATTAAAATTACTCCCCCTGAGATTAACAATCTCCCCCTGAAATGAATACTCTAATGGAATTAGATACTTCCCTTTCTGGTTGAGTACATTTCAGATTCAGATCCTGATAGAAGCCTGGTTGACATATGTTTGACTTCTAGAGTCAAAGCTTGATGCCATATTAAAGCTTGATGCCAGATGAACAACTTCAGAACACCTGGTTGTTTATCTTGCCATTTCCTGTCTTGAGTTATCTTTTAGATCATAGTACTCAAGGTTAGATATCAGAGTCTGGTCTACTCAGATTTAGCTATTTTTGATCAGGTTCTGAAAAGATAGATCTCAGGAAAAAACTTCAATGAAATTTGTCAGATTTTTTAATAATATCTGGGACACTTAAATTCAAAGAATGTTAGTAACATGTCTGACTTAGTTCAGATAATTGCTTATAGATTTGAACAATCAGATTCTATTTTGTTTCTCCCCCTTTTTGTCATAATCAAAAAAGAATTTTAAAAGACAGTAAAGATGCAGAAGAAACACATATCCAGATAAGCAAAAAGATCATTGTCATTAAGTCTAGAGAACATCCAGATTCAGATAAAAGCAAACAAAACATATCAGAAGAAAATCAAAACAAAGCAAAACATGAAAAACTTGTGCAAAACATCAAGTAGGTTTAGCAGATGAGGCTTGTTGAGAAGCAATGAGTTGCAGCAGTGCTGTAATCCTTTCTGAATTTTCATCTTGCTTAGCCATCCAAGTTTTCATTTCTTCATTTGTTTTCTTTTGATCAACCATAAAATCCTTAAGTTCTTTGACATCCTTCTGAAGATCTGTAGATTCTGAAACAGTAGATTCTGAAACAGTAGATTCTGGAACAGTCTGAGTAACATCAGGTGCAGGAATTTCTGGAGGTGGAGGAGCTTCTAGAAGAAGAATAGGAGGAGTGTTTCTCTTAATCCGTTTTTGATAAGCAGCAAACCTTACTTTTGACAATCTAAGACATTGAGTCCTGATTTTCAAAGCCTCCCTATTCAGTCTGTAAAGATATTTCTTCCAAACAGCGTCAGCAGCCTCTTTGTCCATAGTAGTCATGCAAACATCCATAATGTCAGCAAAGTCTGAGACATTATCCTTATCAAAATCTCTTAACAGAGTATAAACACGTGATCCCAATTCTGCTTCATCAGGGATTCTGGGTTTTCTTGGTTGGGTTAGTTGTGTTTGTGGTGTTTGTTCAGAAGGTTGAGGTTGTGAAGATGGATGTTCAGATGTTTGTGGTTCAGAAGGTTGAGGATTGATTTGTGGTTCAGATGTTGGTTGGTTGGTTTGTGGTTCAGATGTTTGTTGGTCAGAATGTTGTGGTTGAGGTATTGAGGGAATTGGTTGGGTTTCTGTTGGTTGTGGAGTGTTTTGGATTTCAAGAGGTTGTGGAGTGAGAGTTTGAGTTGGGGAATTTTGTGGAGAAGGTGGATGTTCAGAAGTTGGAGATTTAAACAGCTGTTTCCAAACACTCTCAGAACGAGGTTGTTTGAGATCATTCAAGCATTCATTAATGTAACCAGATGATTCATCATCAGATGATGTATCAGAGTGGTTAGATTTTTCAGAAGTTGAAGATAAATTGACAGACTGGTTTAAAGGTGTGACATCTAATATCTCATTAGGATCAATGAGATATTCAGGTTGGTCAGAGTGTTCAGGGTGAACATCCTCTGGAATGGTATATTCTGGGATAGTGTTTTGTGGTTGTGGTGTTGTTTGTTGAGTTTGTTGTGGAATTTCTGTTTGTATGTTTGTTGGTTGCTTGGATTGTGGTGTATGAGGGGGGACAGAAGATGGTTTAGAGATAAAAGTTTTAGAAGATCTGGATCTTCTAAATCTAAGTGGGGAGTCAGAGGGTGTGAGGGTATCAGAATGATGAACAGGATTAGAATCAGTGTTAAATACCTGTTTCAGAGTATCTCTAATTTCTTCAAAAGTTGCTGCAGGAGGATTTGGTTGAACCTTCTTCAGCTTCTTCCTTTTCTTCTTCTTTTCAGCATCTGAATGCTTCCTTTTCTTCTGATGACCTTCACTATCAACTTTTCTTTTACGTCTTCTTTCCCTTGTCAAATCAGGAAGAACTTGGCCTTCCTTCTGTACAAGATTGGCAGGAATCTCAACACCATCTCTTAGGCAGCGAGCAACATACTCAGCAATAATTTCTCTAGGTTCATCTGAGGTGAATAAAGGAAAATCCTTAACAGGAATCCTTCTTCCCCTAACTTCTTCAGAGTTAGTTTTCCTTGGTTTCTCAGATAAATCATCAACCAGTTTCATCCTTCTCAAAGTTAAACCGTTTATTTCAGAGCCAATGATATAAGTCAGATCTTCTGTCAACCCAGCCTCTTGCAGATGCGCCACAAGTTGGTTTTCTATCAGAATATCTGAAATCAGCCTTCCCATAGGGATCCATGTTCTGACTTTTCCAGATTTATCTCTGGCTGTTTCCCTTGTTTCCTTGACGTGAGACACCAGATGATTAAACAACAAATATGGAAGATCAATCTGAATGTTTTGGTGTAAACAATACATGAAGTAAAGTTGTTCAGCATTAACATAATCAGAAGAGTTTGAAGAGGGTCTGTGAAAGATGGTGTTCATGAAAATCTTAGCCCATATCTTGTAAGTGGGTTTCAAGAACTTAACCTTCTTACAAGGTTCACCAGTAGTACAGATTTCTTGACATACATCTTTCAGGTCTTCACGCGCAGAAGACAGAGAGGTTACTCCATCAATTGCCTTAAAACCTATGAGTTTCCTTATCAGGTTTTCAGTGATAACTATCTTTTTTCCCAGCACAGAGGAGTGAATGAACTTTGGAGTAGCAAATGCATGGATCCAGAACTCCTTCACTAACTTTGGATACACAGGACCCATAAGCCTGTCAAAGTAACCGTCCCAGCCTTGTGCTTTGATTGAAGAAATCAGATCAAACCCATTTTCAGCAAGATCTTCTAAGTCCACGAAACTTTCACACAGTACTTCTAGTGAATCAACAGCAGTTAGGAGAGTGCGTACTGGTTCTATGACAGTGGTAGCATTCTTGGTAGAAACAGCGTTTGAAGTAGATGCCATTGTTGACGATGATGAAGAAGATGAAGGTTTCTGAGTTCTTTTAGGGTTTGCAAAGAGAGAGAACAACAAACAAAAGCGCATATGTGTTTGAGAATGTGAAAAGTGTGAATGTGTTATGAGAGTGGTTTATATAGACAAATAAAGCAAGCATGGGAAACACAACAGACACACATAGGACACATACGCACGTTTGCATTAAATGAAAAGTAATCATTTTTAATTATGATATGACATTTGGGGGAAAATCAAGACAGATTGAGATTTTCAAAGCAATACCTTAAACGTCATAATCAGTAGGTGTACTCCATCTTTTCAGATTCTGAGTGACACGTGTTTGCTTGCATGTGATTCTATAACTCTTAAGAAATGAAACGTTTTCAACTTTCAGATCCTCTGAGATGGTCAGTACAGAGTTTCACACAAAAAAAATAATTCACAGATAAATTAAACAAGCAAGACAGATGAAATACTTCAGAGTGTTAAACACTTAGCATCTGAGAAGTTGACTCTGAGAAATATTACTCTGGACAAAAATCCATACAAATATTTTTCAGAATAAACTTAAACCTATCTTCAGCAAGGGGTTTTGTGAAAATATCTGCCCATTGATGATCTGTATCAACAAAGGCTAAATTTATTACACCCTTCTGAACATAGTCTCTGATGAAATGATGTTTAATCTCTATATGTTTGGCCTTAGAGTGTAAAATTGGATTTTTGGATAAACATATAGCAGAAGTATTATCACAGAAGATAGAAAGATTACTCTCATAGATTTGATAATCTTCTAGTTGACTCTTCATCCAGAGCATCTGAGTGGAACATCCAGCAGCAGCAATGTATTCTGCCTCTGTGGTTGATAGTGCAATTGTTGGTTGCTTCTTGCTGTACCACGAGATCAGATGACTTCCAAGAAACTGACAGCTTCCAGAAGTACTTTTGCGCTCAACTCTATCTCCAGCATAGTCAGCATCACAGAATCCAACTAGTGAATATTCGTCAGATCTTCTGTAACACAAACCAACATTAGCAGTACCTTTCAGATACCTTAGAATCCTCTTAACAGCAGTTAAGTGTGATTCTATAGGATCTGATTGGAATCTAGCACATAAACAAACACTAAACAGAATGTCTGGTCTAGAAGCAGTCAAATAAAGAAGAGATCCTATCATACCTCTGTAGAGTTTCTGATCTACCTTCTTACTTACCTCTTCCTTACCTAGAGTGCTTGTAGGATGCATTGGAGTCTTTGCCATTTTGCTATCCAGCATGTTAAACTTCTTCAGAAGCTCTTTAACATACTTGGTCTGATGTATGTAGGTGCACTCTGGATTCTGATTTACTTGGATTCCCAGAAAGAATCTCAGTTCTCCCATCATGCTCATCTCAAATTCTGCCTGCATACATTTAGCAAACTCCTTTCCAAGCATAATATTTGTTGATCCAAAAATAATATCATCTACATAAATTTGACAAATCAACAAATCTTTCTTAATGGTTTTACAAAATAGTGTGGTATCCACTTTTCCTCTGATGAAATTTTTCTTCAGAAGAAAATTACTCAACCTCTCATACCAAGCTCTGGGAGCTTGTTTTAGTCCATAAAGAGATTTTTTCAGTTTGTAAACATGATCTGGAAAATTTTCATTTTCAAAACCAGGAGGTTGGTGGACATACACTTCCTCTTCTATAATTCCATTAAGAAAAGCACTTTTAACATCCATCTGATAAAGAGTGATGTTATGTTGTGCAGCAAATGAAATAAGCAAGCGTATAGACTCTAACCTTGCAACAGGAGCATATGTTTCTGTGTAGTCTATGCCTTCTTGTTGATTGTAGCCTTGAGCAACCAGTCTTGCTTTGTTCCTTTCAACTTCTCCTTTCTCATTAAGTTTATTTCTGAAAACCCATTTTGTTCCAATGACATTGAAACCTTTAGGTCTTGGAACCAGATCCCAGACTTCATTCCTTGTGAATTGATTCAGCTCCTCTTGCATAGCTAAAATCCATTCATTATCTTCCAGAGCCTCATCAACAGATGTTGGTTCTATAATTGACACTAAGCCACAGAAGGAAGATTCAGAAGTTCTGAGAAATGCTCTTGTCCTTATTGGATCATCTTTCTTTCCAATTATCACATCCTCTGGATGAGAAGCTTTCATTCTGGAAGAAGATCCTCTGACTGTTGGTCTTTCAGAAATATGCAGATTGTCAAGTTGGGAAGTTAGAGGCGTAGCATCTGGGTTTGCTTCAGAGTCTTTGTCTTCAGTCTTGTCTGCCTCTGAGCCTTCAGAGTCTGTGAGAATAACTTCTCTATCTGCAGAACTTTCAACTTGCTTTGGCTTTTCAGAGCCAAGCTTATCATCAAATCTAACATGAATAGATTCTTCCACAATCTGTGTTTCAGTATTGAATACTCTGTAGCCTTTAGAGCGTTCAGAATAACCAAGCATGAAACACTTCTGTGCTTTGGAATCAAACTTGTTCAGATGATCTTTAGTGTTAAGCATATAACAAATACATCCAAATGGATGAAAATAAGCAATGTTGGGCTTTCTGTTTCTCCACAATTCATAGGGAGTCTTTTCCAGAAGAGGTCTTACAGACACTCTGTTCTGAATATAACATGCTGTATTTATTGCTTCTGCCCAAAAGTATTTTGCCAGATTTGTCTCGTTGATCATGGTTCTGGCCATTTCTTGCAATGTTCTATTTTTCCTTTCTACAACTCCATTTTGTTGTGGAGTTCTAGGACAGGAGAAATCATGTGCAATTCCTTTTTCAGAAAAATATTTTTCAAAATATTTGTTTTCAAATTCACCACCATGATCACTTCTGACTTTAATAATTTTGCATTCTTTTTCAGTCTGGACTTGATTGCAGAAGTCAATGAACACAGAATGAGACTCATCCTTGTGTTTTAGAAACTTTACCCATGTCCATCTGCTGTAGTCATCTACAATGACTAACCCATACTTCTTGCCTCTGATGGATGCAGTTTTCACTGGTCCAAACAGATCAATATGAAGTAATTCCAATGGTCTAGAAGTGGAAACAACATTTTTTGGTTTAAAATGAGATTTTGAAAATTTACCCTTTTGACATGCGCCACACAGAGCATCTGAATTGAACTTCAGATTAGGGAGTCCTCTGACCAGATTGAGTTTATTAATCTGAGATATACGTCTCATATTAATATGTCCCAATCTTCTATGCCAGACCCATTGCTCATCATTCACAGATAAAAGGCATTTTACATTTTGAACTTTAAGTTCTGAAAGGTTAATTTTGTAAATGTTGTTTTTCCTCTTTCCACTGAATAGGATTGAACCATTCTTTTGACATACAGCTTTGCAACATTTTTGATTAAAGATGATATCATAACCATTGTCACTTAATTGACTTATGGACAATAGATTATGTTTCAATCCTTCAACTAACAGAACATTAGAAATAGAGGGTAGGTTACCATTACCTATTGTACCAGAGCCAATGATCTTGCCCTTCTGGTTCCCTCCAAATTTCACGTCCCCTCCAGATCTAAGTTCCAGGCTTTGGAACATAGACCTTTCGCCCGTCATATGTCGTGAGCATCCAGAGTCCAGGTACCATGATTGGTGTCTGGATTTTGCTGCTAAGAACATCTGCAACAGGTATTATTTTACTTTTAGGTACCCAGATCTTCTTGGGTCCTTTGGGGTTAGATGTTCTGTGGTTTTGCCTAAACTTCTGTTTTTCAACATAGTGTTTATTCTGGCTAGCCCTTGGCTTAAACACATAAGTACTCTTTTCAGAGCTTGTATGTTTAATATCATTCAGATGACCAAACTTAAAATGAGAATACAGAGGAGTCTTCTTGATGAAGAGTTTATCAACAGATTTTGGATTGCTTCCAGAGGAAGATTCACATCCAATGCCTCTTCTGTTGTTCCCACTAACACCATAGATCATAGAAGCCATTTTGCTTCTGTCTATGCTTTTAGTGAGGAATCTTTTAAAACTGGAGTCATATTTTTCTAAAATATTTTCACTTGACTCTGTTTCAGTATCAGATTCTTGTTGAGTTGTTTCTAAATCATTTTTGAGTTTTAAATTTATTTCTTTCTGCTCAACAAGTTCTGTTCTCAGAAGATCAATCTCAGATTCAAGATTGCTTTTCAGCTTCTTGTATTTGAGTTTAATCTTGCTGTAGCTTTCCAACATGTCAGATAAACTTTCAACAAGTTCAGCTCTGGAGAGTTCAGAAAATACCTCTTCAGAGTCAGAGTCTGATTCTGACTCAGATTCAGATGATGACGTTCCTTCATCTTGATCATTTGTGTTGGCCATCAGCGCAACATTTGCACATTCTTCCTCAGATTCAGAAGATGATTCAGATTCATCTGAGTCATCCCATGTAGCCATCAGAACCTTTTTCTTTTTATCAAACTTCCTTTTGGGTTTTTCCTTTTGAAGTTTGGGACATTCACTCTTGTAGTGTCCAGGTTCTTTACATTCAAAGCAAGTGACCTCTTTCTTGCCAGATCTTCTGTGTCCAGAAGATTCTCTCTTTTGATCAGATCTTCTGAAGTTGTTGAACTTCTTCCCTTTGTGCTTCCAGAGTTTGTTGATCCTTCTGGACAGCATGGATAGTTCATCTTCTTCTTCAGAAGAAGATTCCTCAGAGCTTTCTTCATTTACCTGCAAAGCTTTAACAGATTTGTTAGATTTAAACGCTAAGGATTTACCTTTATCTTTCTTCTGGGGTTCATCTTCCTCCAGCTCAATCTCATGACTTCTCAAAGAACTGATGAGTTCTTCTAATGAGATTTTGTTCAGATCCTTGGCCAGCTTCAATGCAGTCACCATAGGTCTCCATCTGGTAGGAAGACTTCTGATGATCTTCTTGACATGATCAGATGTTGAGTAGCCCTTGTCCAGAACTTTCAACCCAGCTGTTAGAATCTGAAATCTGGAAAACATAGTCTCAATGTTCTCAGATTCTTCCATCTTGAACGCTTCATACTTCTGTATCAGCGCCAGAGCCTTTGTTTCTTTCACCTGAGAGTTTCCCTCATGAGTCATTTTGAGAGACTCAAACATATCATGAGCAGTGTCTCTGTTGGTAATCTTCTCATACTCTGTATGAGAGATTGCATTAAGAAGTATGGTTCTGGCTTTGTGATGATTCTTGAATTCTTTCTTCTGCTCCTCAGTCATTGATTTTCTATCAATCTTTTTGCCATCCTTAGTAGGATGTTCATATCCATCAATGACTAAATCCCAGAGATCAGCATCATACCCCAAGAAAAAACTTTCAAGTCTATCTTTCCAATAATCAAATTTTTCTCCATCAAACATTGGAGGTTTGGTGCTGATTCTGTCTCCTTCATATTTGTTGCTTGATGTAGGAATATCACCCATATTAGCAACCAAATAAATAACAGAGTATTCTTCTCACTGGATCTTTATCTGTCACGGTTAAGTGAATGCACACGCAAAACCGGAGCTCTGATACCAACTGAAGGTGAGAAAATACTTAGAAGGGGGGGTTGAATAAGTATGACAGAAAATAATCAAAGATAAAAACTCAAGTATTTTTATCCTGGTTCGTTGAACTCAACTACTCCAGTCCACCCTTTTCAAGAGTGATTTGCCTTTCTCAACAAGGACTTAATCCACTATTCAAATCAACTGATTACAAATAGCAACACCTAAGAACAACTGTTCTTAGTCTTCTCAAGAGCTACTGATCTAACCTAGATCCTCTTAAGGAAAACAACACCTAAGAACAACTGTTCTTAGTCTTCTCAAGAGCTACTGATCTAACCTAGATCCTCTTAAGGAAAACTTCCTTTAAAAATTAATGTAATACAATGTAAGAGTAATAAAATGCTTCTATGAAAGCTATAAACACAACTGTGTTATTTCTCTAAGTTTAGAACAATGTATGAACAGCAAAGAATATGAGAGCTTGAGAGTTTTTCGCGTGAGAGTATTCTTGCAATGATTTCGTCCAAATTCGTTGCTGAAGAAAGTGCTATGATATCCTTTATATAGCCACTTGAATATTGGAGAGAATATAATACCGTTGGAGAAGATATTTCCAATATCAAATAGTACTGTCCTTTGTACTATTGCAGCAGAGAGACGGCGCACAAAATGTGGGTGTAGCAATTGTCTGCTGAGCTGTGAATTTACCATATATGGAATGTATCAGAGGAATAATATTCTTGCAGAGAATTTTGTCTATCCCAATTAAGGAAAGATTTGCTGGCATATTCCAACGGATATATTAAAATAATCTTCTTCAAATAATTCTTCAGATAGTTCAGATCAACAATCAATATCAGAGTCTTCAGTCTTCAGAATCTTCTGGAAACTTCAGAGCCTAAGATGTTCTTCAGATGTTGCTGAATCAGAGTCTGGTGCAGCTGTGTGCTTGAAGCGTAACATGCTCTTAGATCAGAGTCTTCACTCAGATCAGAGTCTTCTCTCATTCAGAGTCTCTTCACTCAGAGTCTTCTTTCATTCAGATTCTTGATAATATATGCAGCGTGTTGTATCTTCAGAATCTTGATGACTAAGCTCTTATACTTCAGATTCTTCTAATCTTCAGATGCTCTTGAGCCATTCAGAATTTATTGTTCACATCAAATTTGCTCTTTAAGATTAAAATCTTTTGTGCCTGTAGAAAACAGTTTAGAACAAATTTAGAGAGTATAATTCTTGTATACAAATTATCATTAATGTTATCATCAAAACATAGAGATATTACTAAGACACAATCTGTGCTCTTACAAAAAGAAAATGGTGAAACCTGCGTGGCAAATAGCACATATTTCCAGTTCATTTCAATGCTGGGCCCAAAAGGGGGGGTGTTGGTATCAACCAGTCCAAAGCCCAGGCGCCAATTCTTTTCCAATTATCAAACTGAAACAAAATAAAACAATGTACAACCAGTTTCGAACCCATGTTCCCTTGGATGCACGCCTCTCATCACAAAGCCTGAACTACCCTAAATGAAACGCAGCGTTGAGGGGAGGGGGTACGTGGCGCGCTCAATGGACGTTGGATCTACTGACTGAGTCAAGCTCTCATCAAGCATGGACGATGGAGATTACGTCTTCTCCATTTCAAATTTCTGAAACTTCCTCCACCTGCGCGCGCGAAGGTCACCGCCGGTGACTTTTCCGGTCAGCCTCGTCCATCCCTAACTCTCTCTACAGGCCTCCATTCCACATGGTTTCTACGCGAATCTTGTCCCAAATTTCATAAGGAATCCACCTATACTACTCAATCGTTCTAAAAACTCAAGAATCCAAGAATAGCAATCTCAACCGAAAATTGCATAAACCCTAAATTGTCACTAATCCATACCAATTGTTATCAAAAAGCTTCCTACACCAATCTACAATGATTCTAACCTAACAAAACCTAAAGGTTCTACTTAAATTAAGCTGCACGATGAAAAGTACCTACCTGCAAATTCTTGATGAACAGAGTGGTAAGATCTTCAAATCAACCCTTAGTAATCTCCAGATTCCTTCACTAGCATCCAATAAACCTTCTGTATGCAAAGAAATGAGCTGAAACTTCGTGGATTCTTGAACCTGATTTTGAGTTGCAGATGAGGAATTTGCAATGCCAACTCACGATCCTTCAATGGTTTTGCCCTGAATTTGACCTGGAATCAATCTCTAACACAAATGGAAGCTACTGAGATCAAGAACTTGGATTGAAATGGCCTCAATTGATGTAACCGATTTTGATTTGCAATGTGCAAATTCAAAATGCAATCTCTCTATTTCCTCTCAATTCTCACCAACCTCTGTTATGAACCACTTCAGAATTATATATAGGACATGAATGAATGATCTAGAAGCTTCTGGATCCATCCAAGGAGAATTTCAATATCTCATGTCATGGAAATCTCATGATATGCTACATGTATGATAGTTCTGCTAAAAGCTTGCATTTTCCCTTCAACCTTGTTCAATTTCTCTCCACATGAGATTCTGAGTGTGTTTGAATGGAGTGGAACCATGTATTTGATCTTATGTGTAGTTTGGCATATGTAACTTAAGTCTTAAGTAACAAAATGCAACTCCATGATTTTGACCTCAAATGAGAAAAGTGCTATTGCCATTGTCTTTAAAATGTCATTTCTGATCAAAATGACCTATAAGTTTGTCTCATTTGGTCACCAAATGAATTATGTGAATTTTTGACCATTAAATCCTTTTAATTCTTCTTTTTTCAAAGTTTCTTGAACCAAGTCTCTCCTTGAGCCATTTCAATGCCTCCTTGATGCATGGTCAAGGTTAAAACCCCATTTTGAGCAACTTTCTAGTTGAACAAAATTTCATTTGAGGCCTCTAAGTTGGTGAAAATAGCCTATGATCACAAATGACCTATAATCACCAAATGTCCAAAATACCCTTGACTTGTCAAAGCCATAACTTGAGTTCTACAAATCCTATCAAGGACTTCTAGTACTCTCTAGAAATCTAAGAGGATAAGGAACAACATTCATGTTGACCAAAAGTTCATAGGAATCATCCTTCTTGGGCAAAGGTTTCATGCAAGTTGGGTAACTTTCAAGCTCCAAATTCACATTCCTCAAATGACTTGTAACTTGTCAAAGTCATAACTTGAGTTCTACAAATCCTATCAAGGACTTCTAGCACTCAAATTAAAGCTAAGACCATGCTCTACAACAATCATGTTGGGGGTAAGATGAGATGACAATCAAATCTTGAGCTAAATTGCCTTGAAGATAGGGGTCAAACTAGGGGATTTTACACTGTCAAGCCTTAGAAACCCTAGCCTGAAACTTCTCAAACTCTTCAATCATGATGAGTTGACCTTGAAATAATCCTTATAACACCTCAATGTATCAATCCATGATCACATGGCTCTTGAATTAGGTCTCAACTTCCTTCAAATCATCAGTTGACTTAGAGTTGACCCAGTCAAACCCTAGCTGCACCACTCATGGCTGAGCCTTCTTAATCTTGCACAATGACCTGTCTAGGCCTCAAAGTGATCTTCAACACTTCACATGGGCTCTATCAAGACCTCAAGTCCATCTTCATGGCCTCAGAATCATCTGATGGCTTTCCACAACTCTCAAGTTAGGAGACACACCCTATTGGCTTCAACCATCCTCTCTGAGGATCCTTTGACTTCTCTGACAAGGATATCAACCCTTGGGCACTTGAATAACCTTCTTAGCTAGATTCAAACTCTTGTGTAGCCTTTGATTGGTAATCATACCTCTTGATCTCCTGCATACATTTCAATGAAACACAGATGATAATGCTAATGTGAATGAAATGAAACACAAGTTAGGTAAAGAAATGTTGGGCAAATTTTGGGGTGCAACAGCTGCCCCTATTCAAGCGGCTTAGACCTGACTGGGTGAGAAGCGAACGGCTCTCAAACAATCAAGGTAAAAGAAGGTTGAATACCAACAAACCCGGAAATTTGCCAACTGCACAAGTACACGGTACTTCGATGGGGACAAATCTTCGGAAACTGAAATAAAAGTTGCACGACAACTAGCTTGGGAATTGGTCACACGGTAACCGGTGAAATGTCTAATTTTCAAATCCCCGTCAGGATGATCATCTGATTTTGCTGTAGATCTTCGTCCTCAAGTCATCAAGGGGTCACCGGTTACCCGGTAACTTGTAATGGATGGTCGATTATGCCGTCAGGCATTCTGCGTCATAGCAGAAGAATTCCTTATCGTCGCCTATGGACTCATCATGTCGCTAGGAACGTTGACAACATCTTTGTCGGACTTCATCAGTAAGTCAATAAGGGATCACCGGTTACTCGGTAACTGGTGAAGGGCTACTCTCAAATCTCCGTCGGGATGATTATCAGATTTCGCTGTAGCTTCTTCCTCAAATCATCAAGAGCTCACTGGTCACTCGGTAACCGGCGATACATAGCTGATATTGCCGTCAGGCATTCTGCGACACTACGGCAGAAGGATTCCTCGGGATTCATCAGGTCATTAGGAACTTTTTAACAATCAAGTTAATTATGCCGTCGGGAATTCACAGAACATCTCGGGCGTCAGCCGGACTTCATCAGAAAGTCAGAAACAGACTCCTCAATCAATCATGAACCAATAGGGATACCTAAACCATTGCCATCAGGCACTCCGCGTCAGCTGAGATAACTGCTTCGACGTCGCGGTTGGACTTCAACAGTAAGTCTTGAAACGGGATCCTTAATCATTCACGGATCAATAAGGATACACAATCTTTTACCGTCAGGCACTCTGCGTCAGCTAGGGAAACTACTTCGACATCGCAGCTGGACTTCATCAGTAAGTCTTCAAATGGGATCCTTGATCATTCGCGGATCAATAAGGATACACAATCTTTTACCGTCAGGCACTATGCGTCAGCTAGGAAAACTGCTTCGACATCGCAGTTAGACTTCATCAGTAAGTCTGGGGTTTTGGCACCGCTGCCGGACTTCAATCATCAAGTCTTCAAGGAAATTTCAACTTCTATGTTTAAGACCTGCTGGGGATGACACATCTCCGCTGGGGATTCTGGGGCAATAACTCTGCTTCGGGGCTTCAGAAATCATTCTGGGTGAATCAATTCTGCTGAGGAAATCAAGAATCATCTTGAACAAACAACTTCGCCGGGGACTTCAAGAATCACCCTGAACCAATAACTCTGCGGGAGATTTCAGGAATCATCCTGAGCAAACACTATGTTGGAGATTCTAAGCATCAACTTGAGCAACCAACTCTGGCGACTTCACTGCGGATTTCAAGAATCATCTTGAGCCATCAACTTCGCTGGGGAATTCAAGAATCATCTTGGGCAAGCGACTTTGCTGGGGAATTCAAGAATCATCTTGAGCAAACCATTCTGTGGAGGAACATCTGCAAAACAAGAACGGTAACGACCTAGCTCATGTTTCATATGCATATGTTTGACTGTGGCGCAATGCTCCACACAGTGGAAATGCTACGCGTTTAGGGTAGATGCTATGCAATCATGCAAAATGCTATGACTCCATCAGCAAAATAAATGCTGAAGGGAAAAGCCTCCTGTCGAGGAGAAAGAACCACTCTGGTAGAGAAAGGACTCATCCTGCCGAGGAGAAACAGTCACACCAATCTCAATTGGATTCCGCCTGGGGAAACGAACTTTAGACGACTGCTGTAGGGGAACAAAGTTCTACGAGAACCTGGACCTGCTCACCTAGGTGTACGAACCACAAGCTACTGAGGACAAACGATGTCAATCGCAGAAATAAACTGCACGACCTTCACGGCTAAAACTTTCCTAGAGATAACGACTCCGGTGGGGAAATACAGCATCAGCTATTCAATACTCTCTACTGGGGAAAACCCATCATGGCCCAAATGGCTTCCAAGGACTCGACTCTCTTGGGGATCTGCGAACTTGGCTAGGGAAGAAGGAATCGTCCTGCTTACAGGGGAGAGTACAACTCTGTGGGGAATTTCAATTTCGCCGAAGGCTTCAGTCTGAACTATCGAGTGCTGCACACTTCAGTGTATGCCTTAGCTGGGGATATGACGTTCCTTCAGGATGCATCTAACTGGGGAGAGAATCTTCTTTGGTTGGGGAGACATATCAATGCTCGTGGTCCTGTGTTCAGATTCCGTGGGGAGGCGCAGCTGAACTTGCTGGGGAAGAAGGAATCATCCTAATTGGAAAACATGCCACGAACTCGAGATGGCTTGCCCCAGAATATTCTGACAACTTCTGAAGAACCCTGACAATCGATGCCAACACGGGGGGAACGATTCTTTCGCTTTCAGCTTTTGTCCTAGCCTGTGGGATCTCTATGGGGATGTTCCTTGAAAGGAAAATCTGCAATCTCCGCACCCCGTTCTGCTTCAGCATTCTGGACCTCACGGAGATGCTTCGAGTTAATTACCTTCAGGCTAAAGATGGCTTCGACGCTCTCGGGGTGACCTGCCCCAGTCTTGTCATGACTGTGCCCCTCATGGGCTGATATGTGGGAGTAATATCTTTGGCTGCGAGAGATTCATCAACTCTCGACCTGATTGCCCCAGATTAACGATTTCTGAATGGCTGACTCCCATGCTGTGATCATTTGACATAGCTTGCCCCGGTTCACTGGGATATTCTGGCATTCTGCATTCTGCCCTGATCAGATCCTTCCATCATGGAAACTTTCCTGCTATCAAGCGCTTACTCGCTAGTAAAACAAACTGTTCTGCATAAAAGACATATCAAATGCAATGCATATGGCAGTTTTCAAAATCCATTCCTGTTCACTGGAAAAAATTTTATGACATGAAATCATTCATCAACATGTCAACCTTAATACAACGCTGTATTGGGAATCCTATCTATGAGTCAGTTCCGATGCGATCTTTACCGGAGCATGCTTTCGAAACAAACCTATTTCAATTAGGTCTTTTAAAGGTTGTAACGTGGTCAGGTTCACGGTTTAAGAAAGAAAGGATAAAGGCTCAAAATTCATTTTAACCCACCCATTCTCCTTGATGTTCTCCAACCCTACGTTCAGCTAATTCGACCTTAGCGATCACCTTTCAAAGGTTGAGTGACACTTCGAGGAATCATTCCTTTTCGAAGTGACTGTTACTCTCTTTTTGTTTTTGTTTGGGCACCGGTAGCCATACGATTTCGTTCTTGCTTGAGGATTTTCTCCCGTAGTCCTTTTCGTCTTTTCGTTTGTCGTTTTTTTCTTTTTTCATTTTTTTGTTTTTTGTTTTCCCCTATCTTTTTCCTGGACTGACTCTTTTGAGTTTCTTCAATTTTGAAGTCCAGCGGGGTACCCTAATTTTTGCCTAAGTCGCTTGCTTTCAAGATTCGACTTAGCGGGCTTTTTCTTTTCGATTCTTCTTTTTCTTTCTCTTTTTTTTTTGAACAAATCGTACGGCATCGGCTCGTATGACTTGTTAAAGAGATTGTGACTGTTTCACTCCTGATCGACCAGGTTTAACCATCATGGTTTTTTTTAGGTACGACCTATTGCGGTGTGATTGATCCTCGAACGGACACTCCTTTTGTTATTTGAACGCCTGGTCAAATTAACTGACACCTACCCTGCCCCGGGTTAATATTGAGGGTTTGTCTATCTTCAGAAAGAAACTCCTAAAACTAGGCTCAAAGGGGTTAACAAGGGATTCTCTTCCTTATATCTCCGGTATTTGGGAATTGAAACAATGCATGTACATCATCAACAGGTTTTTTGTTCAACAACATAGCATCGGAAGCATACGCATCATTGGATTTCTTCATCCTCCCCGGATCCCACTTAAACAAGCGTTTGAAATAAAAGAAAGCAATAGAGTGAACACGAATGGATTAGTTCAAAACATGCATATTTATTTCATTATCAATATCAATTGAAAAACAATCATGTTTTACATACGAAATTTGCAATTCTAACAGGAAAGAAACTACAAATGTAAAGAAATGACATGATAAAATGCAGATTTCCAGCTTTCGGGGAACTGGGCTTTCACACTTATTTGCTGCTGAGGGGAGCTACCCTTGAAGTCTTCAAACTCAATCAGAAGAACGACTGCTGTGAGGTTGACTCTGATTCGGGCTCTGGTAGCTTCGCTGCGACGGAGCGAGAGGTTGCCGATTCTGTATGGCAGAAACAATCTAGAGACGAGGTTCGACCTAGTGAGGATCCTCTCTGTTCAGGGGTTTTCATCCTGGAGCTCGACCCAGGAACATGAAAAAGTTGCGGGTCATGCGATTTAGACCTCAAAGACCGTGGAATGTACGCCTGATCTTCCTCATCTTCAGATGAGATCATGTGATCACCCATCTCTCTTGCACGATAAGAGATGAATTTGCCCGATGCTTTCATGCCGCCCGACACGAATTCAATTGTTCTTGACTCAATCATGTCCTGAACCTTATGCTTAAAAGCTCTACAGTTCAGTATATCGTGCCCCGGTGCTCCAGAATGAAATTCGCATCGGGCGTTCGCGTCCCAGTCGGGTGGCAGCTGTCCAGTCATGGGGGCTAACGTTCAAAGTCTAACCAACTGTAGTTGGAGCAGGAGTTGCAACAACTGGTCATAATCCATCGGGATTGGATCGAGGATTCTGTCAGATAGTCTCCTCTTTTTCCCCTGCCTTATGGGGTTGTCTTGCGGAACCAGACGTGGCTGCTGACGGGAAGCGTTCTGAGCTTCATGCTGAGCAGAGGGTTTTCTAGGCTTATCATGCCTCGGCGCGGGTTCTTTAGATACCCGTGGAGCAAGTAGGTCGGCTGCAGCCTCGGGCTTCTGCTCACATTCTCTTCGGAGCATGTCCTTCAACATTTCTGCCATCAGGCTCACCTGATTCTTCAGCTGGTCATTCTCTTCCCTGAGCGTCTGCTGGTCCCTCATAACCTACCTCAGCTGGCCTCAGACCTCTCTCAGTTCTGCTCGTACTCGTTCCATTACTCGGATCAACCTGAGACAAACCTGAAACAACCTGTATCAACAGGGGGTTAGAAAAAACGGCAAGGTACCTGTTATGCAAATGATTCATGCAAATGCAAACATGTGTCTGTGCCTTAGGGAGATTTCCCCCGATCCTAGTGCCTGAGTGCCGGTGACGATAAAAAGAAGTCCGAGTCCAGTCATGGAAATAACATCTCATATGTATAAAGAAAGCCCATCAAGGTGGTATACAGCATCACTGAGTACAAGCGGAATCAATAGCATGACCTCGACCAACCAGCCTGGTGATGGTCAGAATACAACAATGATCAAAACCAAAGGGTTACAAATATAGTCAAGTACGGCCATCGGCGCGAAACTCTTCTAACAAATCCCTCATTTCTGGATGATCAGGCCGAGTGAGCAACCCTTCGATGAGTAACTCCCTTTGCCTAATAGTGTATTAAAGACCTTCAACTGAATCTTCCCATGCTCCTTCGCTGAAACAATCTTCTAACTTCCGCTTCTTGGATTCAAACGTCAGCTTGCGCCCCTTCAGGTTAGCGAGAGCTTTGTTGAGCTGGCCTTCAGCGGCGTATCTGCGAGCGGTTTCTTCATCAAACCTTTTCTCACCAACCTTCACCTGGGCTTCCAACTTGGAGATCTGTTGCTTCATCTTATCCTCCCGTTCCTTGCCGTTGGCTAGGGTGGCCTTCCAATGCTGATTAAACTTGGATATTCTCCGGTTCGCTTCATCCAAGTGCTGCTTCTTGGTGGTCAGTACGTCATTGACAGCTTTGAAGTCCCGACCCAAACGTTTGCGCTCAGCCATCTGCTTAGTCAAATCCGTCCCTAACTGGTTCACCAGCTCTGTCTGTCTCTTGAAGGAATGGACGGCTTCGCTTCTCTCGCTTCTGAGCTGAGCCAATTCTTTCTCCAGTTCTTCATTTGCCTTTTTCAGCTCATCTCTCTCAGCTAACACCTGATTATGCTGCTGATAAGGCACGGTGGTAGGCTCTTCAATCACTGGAGGGCTTTCTAGCTGGGCAGGTGGAAACGACATCCCTATAGCATCTGCTCTGGCTCTGATCCAAGTCACATACGGAGCGTAGGCCTGGCTATTACTTTTCCCCAGCAACGGCTTCCCTCGTCTACTGATACCATTCCAAGCGCTGAAGCTTAGATAACATATCCCCCTCTAGGAGACCAGTGAGGTACAGAGATTCCTGCACCTCCTCCTCCTTCGGCGGAGCTCTCAAAGCATAAGCAAACTGCCAGACCGGCAGAGATTGATTATAGTTTATACAGCCCTTCCTGCCTATTAAAGGCACATTCGGAAACCCACTGCAGCTGAAGATAATCTAAGTACCCAACCTATCTCTATCAAACCAGGCAATATCCTCCGCTGACAGACTCATCAGACGCTCAGACCACTCAACTGTGGCTGCAGACGAAGCAAAGGGACCCTTCTTGGGTAGGTGACTATCAAGCCATCTATAGAGCAGGGGCACGCAGCACGAGACGTTCTTACCTCTTCTGTTCTCGTTCTTGTAGTGGATGGAATGGTAAACATCTCCAATCAAGGTGGGGACTGGATTCCCTGATGCAAAGATGTGGAAGGCGTCGAAGTCTACAAAGTCGGGCATATTGGGGAACAGAACGATGCCATATATGCACAGAGCGAGGATGGCATTGAACACGATCCAACTCCCGTCTTTGGCGCACTGCTGAGCTTTTCCCACTAGAAACTGCAAGGAGAAACCAGGAACCTTGTTCCAACTAGACAAGACCACCTCGGAGGCATCTAGGTGAAGTGAAGGAGCTAGACTAGCCAGATTAGGCTCAGCATCCATATGAACAAAAGGCATCTGACTCTTGATAGGCACACCTAACAAATCAACATACTCCTCTAGTGTGGGTGCGAGAATAAAGTCTTGGAAAGTAAAGCATCTCAAAGGAGGATTGTAGAACTGCAGCAAGGCGTGCAACCCATTCAACTCAAACACAGAAGGTTTACGAACCAAGCTGAGCAGTTTCCCATAAGCCTTTCTGAATTCATCTCTCACAGAATCATCTGCCAAAGCAATCAAACCAGTCAGCTGAACAACATCATTTGAATAACCCATAGTAGTGAGTTTGTAGGCCACAGTCTTCCTCAGAGAACCCATAGCAGCACAATAGAAGGCAAGAAAACCTGAACCGGGGGGAACGGTACCTGTAACACAGACACACGTTAATGAAATGCAAATGAGTATGCAAAGCAATGCAAAATGCAATCATGTAGCAGGAGATCAAGACGACTGTGTTGTTGAAGGTTCTGTATCAACAACACCACAATACTGCTCTGTCAAGAACAACCACTATCTCTGATGAAAAAAACCCTGATATCGGACCATAAATTCTGCTCTGTCAAGAACAAACACACATCTGATGATGAGAACCTCTGATACAGGACCATAAATATGCTCTGTCAAGAACATATATACATCTGATGATGAGAACCTCTGATACCAACAAAACTGATTCACTATCAAGAAAACCAGGTGGTCTGAAGGTTAAGGCTTCCTGCAACAAACCCGACCCTGCTCACAGGAATGGACCTAAAATGACACAAGTTCGGCATCCTATGCGGTCATCAGCGTCACAGACATTCAAGAGGGGTGATACAATTCCCAGAAGGTGTGGCATCACCGTCTCCTGAAGCGGCCTCACTTAGCTGAATCCCAAATGATCGGTCCCCAGAGTCGACAATCCTCCAAACCAACAACCCCTCAGGCCCAAAGGGCCGGAAAAGAAGTCAACCGGGAGAACCTCGCATGAGCGTGGATTTCATGAGACACTAGTGCCTGCAAAGCAAGCACGCGCCCACTAATTTCCACAACTAATGCTAAGTACACTCGATCCTGGGTCTGGCTTCTCACTCATCAGAATGCCCCTCCCACAACAACACAGATAATCCTATCATACTGAAAATAAAGATGCGGGAAATAAATGCGATAAACAAACAAAACCCGATAAGTAATCATACAAGCGCTAGGATTGACTCTCGCAGGGGACGTTGGATCCCCAAACTGACTCGCATAAGGGACGTTGGATCCCAGGAAACTATCAAGTCCCCAACAGAGTCGCCAGCTGTCGCTACCGCGAAAATAAGGTGCCAGCAAAACAGAAGATTCGCCACCTTTCGTTATTTATCCCTCAGAACGGGAAAGGAAACAATCGGAAAAACCTGACGAAAAGGTATAAGACAAGGTCATCGCAACCATTGTCTGGGTTCGGGAGTCGGTTACGCAAGGGGAAGGTATTAGCACCCCTCACGTCCATCGTACTCGATGGGATCCACGCTTGTTGGGTTTATCTGACGGGTTGGTTTTATCTATCTACCTATCAAGGCTGGTCTAAAAAGAAAAAGAAAATGACTCGGCAAAGCGTCGCGCTTTATGCCTACGTATTCTCATCAGAGAATGCGAAATCAGAGTCAACATAGTTCGGATAACTACGGGTTAATGGGGAAGGTGGCTCTCCAATACATCAGTATTGTGCCTACGTACTCTCAACAGGTATGAGAGATCAGAGCTTACGTAGTTCGGGATAATACGGATTACGGGGATTCAGATTCATCTGTTTTATCGAGTAGGGTTAACAATCAGTTCCAGCAGTTTGGTGTGCGCAGCTCGACCCTTGGAGACTTATGCGTTACCGTTTGCGGTAGAATTGGGAGTTATCGACACTCTTTTCTTCAGAAAAGCTTCCTTTGAATTATGGGCCCACGGGGCAAAAAGGTTTGAAGTTTGTTTTCTGTCTTTTACGAAAGAACTGTTTTTATGGATGTTTGCAACCAATATCGCACTAGAGACTATGACTTGAGAGTGAATGTGTCGCATGTCACCCAAAGGGTACCATACTAAACATCCAGATTGTTGAAAAGAAACTCTCCAACAATCCTTTCTCAGATAGCTTAAGGCTCGTAACATACGACATCAGTTAACCTTTATTAATGTATCTTAATTTGTTTTGAGATGAGAAGAGAGAACAGGCTCAACTAAGGGGAGACTATCAAGTCCTAATGTTGTCATGCCAAGGATTCATCCTATGGTTGAGGTTTGAAACAGGGAACCCCTAGAAGTTATCATGCATAGGTTTCAACCTAAAGTTCTAATCATCACTTCCTTATCAAAGGAAGCGAGATTCCTAAGGGATCATGTCAATGATAAACAGAAACAGATAAAGCATCAGCTTAAATAGTAAACAAATATACAGTAAATGACTATAAAATGCATGCAATGCAAGTGAGGGAGGAAATGTGTGTGGGGCATCAGCCTCCACAAGCTCATCTCAACCTCAAGCCAGATATGAATAACAGTAATCATACAGAGGAAATAACATGCTATCAAGCAAACACAATAACTGCAATCATACAGAAGAAATAAAATGCCATCAAGCCAATAACAAACCACATAGGCAAGGGAGCAGGGCTCTACCGAATACCCGCAAGCAAAGCCATACAGTAACAATACAAGCAGAGGGAGCAACTCAACCTCTAGTGCAATCATGCTCCTAGCTTAAATCATTCTAGATATGGACTTATTCTAATGCATCAAGCAAGTCAAACAAGTCACTGCAATACAGTTGCACAGCAAGCAAACAGACAGGAAAGGAAACAGATCAACAGCTTCCAAAGCTTCACAGCAAAGCAATCCTCGGACAGCAGTTCAGTCCTCAGTCTGCAACTACTCTTCAAGGCTATCATCTTCAATAGCAAGTATCAACTTGCTTCTTCAAGCTTCCAGCACATCCACATAAGCATCAACTTATTCTTCCTTCTTCAGGCCTCAGCTCCAAAGCAAACTCCACCTTCAGGCTTCAATCCCACTAGCAAGCATCAACTTGTTCCTTCAGGCACTCCAAGCATTGAACTCACAAGTATCAACTTGCTTCTTCCTCAAGCTTCAGCTTCTTCATTCAATCTTCCATGAATTCCCTTCACAAGTATCAACTTGTTCTTCTTCTTCTTCAAGCTTCAGCTCTTTCCTCTTCACAAGTATCAACTTGCTCTTCCTGATCTTCAAGCTTCAACTTCAATGGCAGTCGTCAAAAACAGGGAAGCATCAACCTCCATCATTCAATCTTCTTCAAGCAAGGAACTCCTTCCTCTGGCAAGGGCGAGAGATTCATCTAACAAGAGCAAAGTTTGGATGATTGACAGCAGAGTGAAGACCAAAGGTCACCACTAAGCATCCTATCATCAGAGAAAGGGACCCTCAAAGGTTCTACCAACTTGTGAAGAGCCACACATTCTACCAAAGGAGGGATGAGGCCTTTAAAAGGGACCTTACATCATAGGGAAGAATGGAAGTGATCAACATCTTCCATGTTTATGAAGGAAGAGAATCTATCTAGAAGCTCTGCCTACAAACCCTAATCTTAACACCTAATCAACACTACACTAAAAGAAGGGAAGATCTCCACATCCAAGCTTCTTCAAGCACTCCATTGCATCTTCAACTTGCTTTCATCATCCACCAAGGGTAAAAACAACACAAGCTTACTCTAAGGGAACCTAAGGGGTTAATCTAGTCAAATTAGTGCCCTAGAATCATCTAAAGCTAGCACCTAAACTAAAACCAAACAAAAATGGTAAACTACATTATACATTCCTACAAAAATTCCTAAGGGACCCTGGCTCAATCATGAATCTACCATACAAAATTCAGAGGTTGAATCATCCACCAAGTTCTAGATATAAAAACTAAATCATAAGGTATTAACCATAAACCCTAAAAATGGAGCTCTTAAAGTTTCAACCTAAAACTACCACTTACATTCATCACAAAAATGTGAGAAAAATCTAGGAGGAACATGCATATCTATGCTAGCTACACACAAAAAATCAAGGCAAGAATCATCATCAAATGATCAAACCAAATTCAACAAAATAAAGTATCAACCATGATCATTTTAATATCAATTAAAATTCAACAAATGCTAATAAAATCAAAAATTCATGAAATGTTAATAGGTTTATCTAAAAAAAAAACTAGATTCAAACATGAATCAATGGAAAAAAGAATGGAATTATTTGAGTTATTTTTGAATTTTTTATGAATTATCTACTAAACTATATAAAATGAAGAAAATAAATGAAAATTAAAAGAAAATGGTGAAACCTGCGTGGGAAATAGCACATATTTCCAGTTCATTTCAATGCTGGGCCCAAAAGGGGGGGTGTTGCTATCAACCGGTCCAAAGCCCAAGCGCCAATTCTTCTCCAATTATCAAACTGAAACAAAATAAAACAATGTACAACCAGTTTCGAACCCAAGTTCCCTTGGATGCACGCCTCTCATCACAAAGCCTGAACTACCCTAAATGAAACGCAGCGTTGAGGGGAGGGGGGTACGTGGCGCGCTCAATGGACGTTGGATCTACTGACTGAGTCAAGCTCTCATCAAGCATGGACGATGGAGATTACGTCTTCTCCATTTCAAATTTCTGAAACTTCCTCCACCTGCGCGCGCGAAGGTCACCGCCGGTGACTTTTCCGGTCAGCCTCATCCAACCCTAACTCTCTCTACAGGCCTCCATTCCACATGGTTTCTACACGAATCTTGTCCCAAATTTCACAAGGAATCCACCTATACTACTCAATCGTTCTAAAAACTCAAGAATCCAAGAATAGCAATCTCAAACGAAAATTGCATAAACCCTAAATTGTCACTAATCCATACCAATTGTTATCAAAAAGCTTCCTACACCAATCTACAATGATTCTAACCTAACAAAACCTAAAGATTCTACTTAAATTAAGCTGCACGATGAAAAGTACTTACCTGCAAATTCTTGATGAACAGAGTGGTAAGATCTTCAAATCAACCCTTAGTAATCTCCAGATTCCTTCACTAGCATCCAATCAACCTTCTGTATGCAAAGAAATGAGCTGAAACTTCGTGGATTCTTGAACCTGATTCTGAGTTGCAGATGAGGAATTTGCAATGCCAACTCACGATCCTTCAATGGTTTTGCCCTGAATTTGATCTGGAATCAATCTCTAACACAAATGGAAGCTACTGAGATCAAGAACTTGGATTGAAATGGCCTCAATTGATGTAACCGATTTTGATTTGCAATGTGCAAATTCAAAATGCAATCTCTCTATTTCCTCTCAATTCTCACCAACCTCTGTTATGAACCACTTCAGAATTATATATAGGACATGAATGAATGATCTAGAAGCTTCTGGATCCATCCAAGGAGAATTTCAATATCTCATGTCATGGAAATCTCATGATATGCTACATGTATGATAGTTCTGCTAAAAGCTTGCATTTTCCCTTCAACCTTGTTCAATTTCTCTCCACATGAGATTCTGAGTGTGTTTGAATGGAGTGGAACCATGTATTTGATCTTATGTGTAGTTTGGCATATGTAACTTAAGTCTTAAGTAACAAAATGCAACTCCATGATTTTGACCTCAAATGAGAAAAGTGCTATTGCCATTGTCTTTAAAATGTCATTTCTGATCAAAATGACCTATAAGTTTGTCTCATTTGGTCACCAAATGAATTATGTGAATTTTTGACCATTAAATCCTTTTAATTCTTCTTTTTTCAAAGTTTCTTGAACCAAGTCTCTCCTTGAGCCATTTCAATGCCTCCTTGATGCATGGTCAAGGTTAAAACCCCATTTTGAGCAACTTTCTAGTTGAACAAAATTTCATTTGAGGCCTCTAAGTTGGTGAAATAAGCCTATGATCACAAATGACCTATAATCACCAAATGTCCAAAATACCCTTGACTTGTCAAAGCCATAACTTGAGTTCTACAAATCCTATCAAGGACTTCTAGTACTCTCTATAAATATAAGAGGATAAGGAACAACATTCATGTTGACCAAAAGTTCATAGGAATCATCCTTCTTGGGCAAAGGTTTCATGCAAGTTGGGCAACTTTCAAGCTCCAAATTCACATTCCTCAGATGACTTGTAACTTATCAAAGTCATAACTTGAGTTCTACAAATCCTATCAAGGACTTCTAGCACTCAAATTAAAGCTAAGACCATGATATACAACAATCATGTTGGGGGTAAGATGAGATGACAATCAAATCTTGAGCTAAATTGCCTTGAAGATAGGGGTCAAACTAGGGGATTTTACACTGTCAAGCCTTAGAAACCCTAGCCTGAAACTTCTCAAACTCTTCAATCATGATGAGTTGACCTTGAAATCATCCTTATAACACCTCAATGTATCAATCCATGATCACATGGCTCTTGAATTAGGTCTCAACTTCCTTCAAATCATCAGTTGACTTAGAGTTGACCCAGTCAAACCCTAGCTGCACCACTCATGGCTAAGCCTTCTTAATCTTGCACAATGACCTGCCTAGGCCTCAAAGTGATCTTCAACACTTCACATGGGCTCTCTCAATACCTCAAGTCCATCTTCATGGCCTCAGAATCATCTGATGGCTTTCCACAACTCTCAAGTTAGGAGACACACCCTCTTGGCTTCAACCATCCTCTCTGAGGATCCTTTGACTTCTCTGACAGGGATATCAACCCTTGGGCACTTGAATAACCTTCTTAGATAGCTTCAAACTCTTGTGTAGCCTTTGATTGGTAATCATACCTCTTGATCTCCTGCATACATGTCAATGAAATACAGATGATAATGCTAATGTGAATGAAATGAAACACAAGTTAGGTAAAGAAATGTTGGGAAATTTTGGGGTGCAACAATGGTCTGTGGGAAGAAACCATCAAGAGAACTAGCATGAAGATGCTTCAATGTCTTCTAACTCTTATAGAGAGAGATTTACAAATCTTGACGTGATTTCCCCAGTTTAACAGTGCTTGCACAACAAAGTCTTGGACTGTGGAAGTAACGACTGGGGAACAAACTTGCCCCTGCTAGCTGGTAACTGTAATATAATTGCCCCAGACTAAACTGCTCTTTGAGAGATTCAACTGATCTTGACCTGGTCGGCTCTGATTAGCTGATTGTTATGACAAATGATTAACAAATCCTTCAAATTGGTTGCCTCAGGCTTATCTTCCTTTACCAAGTCAAATTCCCTAGTTGACAGCGCTCGTTGGAATTCCTTTGATATTGGATTGTCTAGCAAACAATATTGTTCATTAAAAGTTGGTAATTTTCAATATCCAATTCATGCGATCTTTTGAAAACATTTTTTGATGAAACACACACAGGGGAGTGATCAAGTGATCAAAGTGAAAGTGATCCAATCATCTTACAAATGATGGATAAAGTGATGAACAAACACAATTAACAAAGATCATTAGGAGTCAGGTTATCCAACCTTGCTGTAATATGCTTTCAAAATAACCTTACCTCAATTAGGTCTTTTAAGGGTTGTAACGTGGTCTGGTTCACGGTTCATGAAACAAAGGATAAAGGCTCAAAGTTATTTGTCCCACCCACTCTCCATGATGAACTCCAATCCTACGCTCAGTTAACTACACATTCAGGTTCTTACAGACTTAAGAATTAAACTGATGATAGTTGGCGATGACTTACAAACCTAAAGTAGTCACAACTCCCTTACAGTATTAGATAGCTTTTGCTATTTGAGGATTTTTAAGAGTTATAACTCTTACAAAATTCCTCTCTTTTGTTATCCCTAACTTTTGTCTGAACTGTTTGGTTCGAATATACAGTCACGGGATGCCCAATTTTTTGCCGAAGTCTCCTTCATAGGTTTTGACTTAGCGGGCTTTTCAATTTTCTTCTTTTTTTTAGAAAGGAGGTGACTACCTAGTTTAATGAATATGGTGATCCATCATTGTCTTTTATGCTAAAAAGCATCTTCGACACTTGCTTGTTGTGTACGAAGGAAAACCTGAGGGCACCACCTTTATATGAAAAGTGTCTTGCATGCACGTATCTTCGAGTTAAACGAGAACTACCCGCCCCGGGTTTGAGATTTAAGGTTTTGTTTTTGTAAAGAAAGAAAACTCCTACTTCTAGGCTCGAAGGGGTTAACGAGGGATTATCTTCCTGATTTCTCCAGTGTTTAGGGATTGAAACAATGCCTTACATCATCGGAAAAGTTAAATTGAAAGCATATCAACAACAGTTATGGATATAATTTTCAGCATCCTCCCCAATCTTTGCTTTAAACAACAGTTTAGTAAAGAAAAGAAATTTTTGCATTTTTCGTCATCTCATAACAATGAAAGGAAAAAGAAAGAGTGAAACGAATGGACTTAATCAAAAGATGCATAAACATTTCATTTAATCTTGCTAATTCAAAATGAACAATAACTTACAAGCAATTCAGATGCAAATAAAACACAACAAATTGCTGAAACAATCTACAGCTGCCAGTCTTAGGGAATTAAAATTGACAAAACAAATTTCAAATTTCAGGCCCATGTGGGGAAACACCTCCAACCACCACTTTCTCCTTGTGATATAGAATTATGAGGGGTCTCACGGGTCCTTTGCCTTTGGATTTAGGAAACGCAGCCCTGTCATTTGATTTATCCTCTTGAGGTTTCAGCAACTCTTGCAATCTCAGTTTAAAACCTTCACACTCTTCAACTAGGTGCCCTGTTGTCCCAGTATGATATCCACATTCTACTTATGGGTAGTCTTCCTCGAGGATCAAGCATTTGTTAATGATTAGATCTTGTACAAGATAACCCAATGATATACATGCATCTAAGTTGCGTCTTTCAGCTCCTTTGTGAAATTCACAGTTCAGGTTCGCATTATGCCATGGTCCTGGCACAAGATTAGATAATCGTGGAGTCACTAGTGAGTTCTGAATCAGTAGCGGGTAAAGTTTGCTTAACGGTACTGGAGTTGGTCTACTGTAAGTCTTGCTTTTCCTAACATGATTTTTCTTGTTCAATCTCCGGCTTTGAGAACCTTGAGGAGGAGCAAACACCGACTGGTGAAAGACTTCAGTTGAATGCCCTGGTGCCCCAGTATGATAGTCCCATTTAGCGTTGGTACCACGGTTCAGAGGGTAAGGAGGAATTACTGGTTTCGGCTCCTTTGGTATTATCAATTCGCCTTGGATCAAGTCTGGCAATATCTGATTGTGTGACATTGGAAACAGACTTTCTGGTTTCCTTGGTCTTTGTTGGGCGTGCTGACGCGATTGACGGTTATCTGGTGGTTGATACCGAGAATGTCCTTGAGTTGGAGGAATCATCGGAGATAATGCATCCCTAGTTTTTCTGGACGTCACATGGTCAAGGTGACCTTCCTTTTTCATCATGTTCTGCAATGTCTCTAGAACCCAATTCATCTGACACTTGAGAATGCTGATGTCCTCTTTCAGCATTTCCTGAGCTTTCAAAATTCCCTCCATTGTTGCCATTTGTCTCGGATATGTGCTAGGTGTCCCTTCTCTATCTCTCTAATCAAAAGCGACGTAAGGCTGAGAAACGCAAATGCATAGTGCAAATGCAATGTAAAAGCAAACTGGTTTTACAAAACTCAGAAGATTGACTAGGTCAAAACCCTCATTTCATCAATTGTTGGAAAAGTTACAAGTTTTAAAAATACCAGAGATCGACTGAGTTTTACAAAACTAGTTGTGACATGATATGTTTATGGTGATATGATGTTTATGAATGCAAGAATGCACAAACACGGGAAAATGCAAAGATCACACATATGCACAAAAACATAAGCTTAGGTTTAAAGGGCGAGCGTGGGTCTAAGGTCTACCCATCCCCAAGGATTTGCACTATGGGTTAATTTGTACCTGCCGAACGGGTTCTAATAGAGTTCCCATAGTTAACTACCCATCTTTTAGATATTATCAACTTTCCAAATCACTTGGTAATCGATAATATTCTCAAGAGAGTCTCGTCCAAGTGTAGTATCGCGTATCAACTATTTCTGAAATACTTCCTTATAGCCATCGCACTACATCCTAATAAGGCCAAAGTGAGGTATAATGTAATCTAAAAATCCACAGTGTCATGGTCTCCTTCGTCGAAAGTAGCATTGTTTTCACGAATACTCGATCAACAATACTAAACTTTCAAGAGGGCCTACACTGAGCGGTGGTTTCTCAAGTTAGCTTGGTCGGGAATCAACCCCCTATAAGCCTTCTTGAATATACCACCATCCTATCATAATTGCACTCAAATCCGGGTATAGGACCGTCTCACCACTCAAAGCACCCAATACCCAACATTCAAACAAATATATTGACAAATATACATGTTAAACAAATATTCACAAATATAGCATGCAAATAAACAAAATAGGCTAAACCCTCAAGTTAAATTTCCCCAGTGAAGTCGCCATTTCTGTTGCGGTGAAAATCGTGATACCAAGCTATTGATTAACTTGAATCTTAAATTCCTAACCGGACTTTAATTTATCCAAAGGAAAGGTCTAAATAAAGAAAGAACCTTTTGTGCGATGTAACAACAACGCTAAGAGATTCAGGGATCGGGGGTTGGTTATGCATAGGGTAGGTATTTCACATCCTAAACATCTGTAGTACTCTACAGGAACCTTTTGTTTGTTTGCATGCTAGGTTTGCTAAATGTTTGCTAAGGGTTGGAGTTGGGTAAAAGATGTAGGTTAAAATATAAAGATAGTTTCTAAGTTTGCTCGCAAAGACAACGTGTCCTCTGCCTACGTATCCTAACTATGATAGAATCAGAGCAATCGTAGTTCACCTCACTAGGGTTGAAGAACTCTTGATTATGATCAAGGTTCAAAGGGGAACAAGCATATCCATGCTTGTGTAGAGTTTCACAAAACTCTCTAGATCTATGTTGATCTCTCAAGAAAGGGAAGTACGTAATCATGTCCATGATTCTTACATAGAGTTAACCAAACTCCATCCTAAAGTTCTACGTTGTGAGACCAATTGGTTCTATCCAGACCAAAAGGTGGGAAAAGGGGGAAGGTTGCTCGTCAAGATATCGCATCTTGTGCCTACGAAATTCATTGTCCAATGAGAAATCAGAGCAGTCGTATTTCGGGCACGAACTACAGAATAAGGATCTATTGGTTCTTTCTAGACCAAAAGAGGGAGAAGGTTCTATCCAGACCTATGAGTTAATGAGCTATCTACGACCCAAGGGTCAATAGAGAGAATTTCCTTTGGAAGGAGAGAGAGGAGGCAACTTGGATGAGAACTAAAGAGTTACATCACTTGGAGAAAATAAAATTAATAGAGCATAATCATTCACACATGATGAATACAAGGAATATGGTTACGACCAAGCAAGCAAGCTTATTACAATAAGCAAGGATTAGAACAATACAATTGGTTTCAACCAAGTATGACACATCTTTACAAAGACAAAGGAGCAACTCAAGGGATACATATTAACAAATATGAAAACAACAGTCATACAAATAAGTCACAACTTAAGATAATCATGTTATAGGTCAAAGTGCATCAAATGTGACAACATCATACCGAACAAATCGTGTATTGATAACAATCAAATACAAGCATACATGTAAGAAATCTTACAACAGTTCAAGCTCAAGGTTTTAGGAGGAAGCAACAAATTTATGGTAACCACCAATGAGGAAAAAAGCCTTAATATGTTAACAAACACAAAGGGATCAAACACAAACAAAAATTACAAGATAAGTCAAGCATGGTATAAAAGAAATTCATCCAGGCGCAAGTTAACAACCTAAAAACGGACCACCTTACAAGTATGCAAAAGGAATTGTAAATACAAGCAATTTGAAAATTTATTTCATTAAATGAAAATAGACATTAATACAAACATTTTGCAAAAAGAACGGATTAAAAATGATGAGGCATGCAAAAGTTATGATTTATTGAATTTTCATGAAGAAAATATAAGAAAACAATGTAATAAAAAAGGAAATGTCATGGGAGGGGATTGAACCCAGGACCCTTATGTTCACAAACTCAAGACTTATCCACTTGTCCACCACGCGTGCGTGTGAATTGGATGGGAAAAGAGAAGAAAATGATAAAACAATGATAAAAGAAATAAAATGCCAAAAAGTGTCCCACTCAGGGATCGAACACAGGACACAAGGGAACAAGAGGTACTTAAGGCGCATGCTATAACCACTGGGGTGGCAATACATCCGTGTATTTAGCCACCCCTAAAAAACATAAGGCTTCCTTGGCTAGTATTTCTGGGCCCAAAACCAAAGCAAACAAGGCAGATACGGATTGGATCATAACTTCAACAAATCAAAACCAAATTCAGCAAAATTAAAGTCTAACTTGATTATATTTCCACAAGGATGATGATGGTGCAGTTGGGTTTTCAAAAAAATGTGCACATAGAAAAATTCGAAGAAAAATGCATAATGAAGTTTTGATGTGCATTTTGAAAACTAGAGATCAAAACAGGTGTGCTTGGGGATATGCAAAGGTCTGAGCACACTTGAAATGTGGTATGGAAGAGATTATGACAAGCAAATTGGTTAAAAGATCCCAGAATGAGAAATTGGCACGTGAGTTGCCAAATTGGTAAAATTGGTGTTTTAAGGAGAACTTTGCAGATCACCAAATACTTCAAAACAACTTACACAAGCAAAAGTAATAAAGAGTAGAGCTACTAGCTATGTGAATTGCCAGCCATGTTAATTTGATTGGATCACTTAATAGTGTTGCACCCTAAAATTTGCTCAACCTACTTCACTTGGTTTATGTTTCAATTGCATTGTCATTTGCATAAAAAAGTCATGTACATAGTCTAATCATTTGCATAGCATAGCATGGGCAAGCCATATGTCGCTCGCGCGAAAATAAGGTGCCGGCATGACAGAAGAGTCGCCACCTTTCGTTATTTATCCCTCAGAGCGGGAAAGGAAACGATCGGAAAAACCTGACGAAAAAGGGTAAGACAAGGTCATCGCAACCATTGTCTAGGTTCGGGAGTCGGTTACGCAAGGGGAAGGTATTAGCACCCCTCACGTCCATCGTACTCGACGGGATCCTCGCTTGTTTGTTTACTTGGACGGGTTGGTTATAATCTATCTACCTACCAAGGCTGGCTGAAAAAGAAAAGAAAAATGACTCGGCAAAGCGTCACACTTTATGCCTACGTATTCTCATCAGAGAATGAGAAATCAGAGTCAACGTAGTTCGACCTAACTACGGGTGAAGGTGGGGAAGGTTGCTCGCTAGGATATCGCATCCTATGCCTACGTACTTCCACACAGCATGGAAGATCAGAGCAAACGTAGTTCGGGAAACTACGGGTTATCTCCTGAAAGAAATGCTTTTTATTGTGTTTGCGATTTCAACCGCACTAGAGACTATGACCTGAGAGTGAATGCGTCGCATGTCACCCAAAGGGTACCATACTAAACGTCCAATCTCGGATAGCTTAAGGCTCGTAACGTACGAAAGAAATCATTCATGATTACTGTATCTTAAACTGCTTTGAGATGAGAAGAGAACAGGCCCAACTAGGAGGGAGACTATCAAGTCCTACTGTTATCATGCCATGGATTCATCCTATAGTTGAGGTTTGAACAGGGAACTCCTAGATGTTGTCATGCATAGGTTTCAACCTAAAAGTCTATCATCAAATCCTTATCAAAGGAAATGAGAGTCCTAAGGGATCATGCCAATGATACACCAAGACAGACAAAGCATCAGCTTAACAGTAAAATGCATGCAATGCAAGTGAGGGAGGAAATGTGTGTGGGGCTTCAGCCTCCACAAGCTCGTCACGACCTCAACCCAGTCATGAAATAACAGTAATCATATTGAAAAATGAACACCATGCTATCAAGCAACATACAGAAGACTGCAATCATACAGATAAATGAAATGAAGTGCCCTCAGGCAGACAAACCACATGCTTGAGAAAGAAAGAATCTACATCTAATCTCTAATCCTAACCCTAAAACAGAACTCTAATCAGGAGAAAGCAAAGCTCTAAGGCAAAACCCTACAAGAGAAATCAATCCCAGTCTCCAAGCTTCAAAACAAGCTTACCAAAGAAAGGGAGCTAAGTAGGCAGACTCCTAGTGTCTTCCTCAGGAAAGCACTAGGAGGTGTGTACTCAGGAATCATATCCTATGTGGCTCAACCACTGTGATCAGTTTACATTCCTCCTCAGGAGAAACTAAACTCACAAGCAGGCTCCAACATCACTGGATACTTAGGAAATCCTATCTGAACTAGTGGAACTAAATGAACAGACTCACAGGACCTTCCTCAGGAAAGTACTAGGAGGCTTCCACTTAGGAGTTGTATCCCATGTGGCTCAACAACATGTGATCAGTTTACATTCCTCCTCAGGAGAAATTAAACTCACAAGTTGGCTCCAACATCATTGGATACTTAAGAAATCCTAGATGAACTAGTGGAATTAAGTGAATAGACCCATAGGACCTTCCTCAGGAAAGTACTAGGAGGCTTCCACTTAGGAATTGTATCCCATGTGGCTCAACAACATGTGATCAGTTTACATTCCTCCTCAGGAGAAATTAAACTCACAAGTTGGCTCCAACATCATTGGATACTTAGGAAAGAGGTGAGAAGAAAGAATGAAAGTCATTCATAGTGCCTTCCTCAGGAAAGTACCATGAACTTCCTTCAAACTTCAGGATCTCAAACCTCACAGACAGGGAATAATCTCTAAACTCTGGGTCTCTGAGTCTTGACCTACAATCTTCTCTTCCATCATGCTCTTCAACAAGATCTTCAAAACAAACTAAGCCCCACAACAAATTCCCTAAAATAAACCCCAGGGGCAGACAAATAACCACAGAACAGTCAAAACCATCAGCCAACTTCAGAAAATACCTAAAAAATACTAAAACAAGAGGGAAAATTCTAACAATTATTCACAAGGGTCTACAACATCTACCCATAACATCTACATATGCCCCTACCCAAAAATCAAGACAAAACTATCTAAAGAAAATGAATTATTTCACCTATGCATCCTTAAACCCTAATTATGATACCCTAATGCTAACCTAATTAAACTAATCAAAATTTAATCTAAAAATCAAGAAATAAATCCTATGGGGAACTATGATTCAATATCTAATCACACTAAAAAGAATGAATTAAAAATCCTAAGGGAAAGTCCTAAAATAAATTCTACAAAATTGGATATCAAACTAAACATATTAAAAAGCTATTTAAAAGAATAATATGCTAAAAATATGAAAAGAATATAAAATGGAAATTTTATTTATTTATATTTTTCTAGACAAATTTATTAACCTATAGAAAAAACAAGAATTAAAAAATATCAATTTTTCAATTTTCTATGAATTTTTTAAATGCAAGAAATATAAAGGAAATTAAAATAAAAGAATATAAGAAATAAAGGGGAGGGGGTGTCATGAGCAATGCGCCCCAGTTTATTTTGACCATTGGGCCAAATCAGGGGGTGGGAATATCAAGTTGAGATAGGCCCACACGCTTCAGAAAATTAAAAGAAAAATCCAACAAAAAATGGTAAAATGACGGTACGAATAGCAAGGGTTTTTAGTTAAAAGTGGAATTGGGCCCATTGTGGTGGTGTGCATAGCAAGATCTGATGAAGCCCAGAATTCACAACTTAATCAAACGCGTCGCTTTGATTTATTCTTTCCCTCCGCTTTTGAATTCAAATCGTGGCCGCTGGATCAACTGAATTAGTCAAAGCCCTGGGACCATCCAACGGTGGAGGCTCATCTTCTCCAAATAAACCCTAGGGTTTTCAGAAAACCCTAATCCCATGCCAGAATTTCCACTCGATCGTTCTCAATGATGGCTGGATGAAATCAAGAAATTCCAAAAGCAAAGTTGTACTATTAATCACCCAGAACACGATGCTACCACTAGTCTTCCCTGAAACCTCTTGGATTGCTCTAACAGAATGCATGAATGTTAGGGTTCCACCATGGTTCTCTGCTATCAACCTTAACCAAGCTTCAATCTAATGATGTAATCTTGTTCTACACGCTACCCTAGCCATTCTACACCATCTCATATCCATCAATACCCTATATATAACCTGTTCTTGAAACTCAAAGAAATGGCACCCTGCCATGAAACTCCACAGATCCTACTCTATTCCTCAGAACTTAAGCAACTGACCTAGTAGGTTAATTCTACACCTAGAAACTTGAGTGAATGCGCATAAATAATGAGATATGGGAAGAATTACCAACCTGCCAAGTGATGATGGTGTGTGATGCTAGAGATAAATTCAGAGCTTGTAATGGCTTTCAAAGAATCCTCTAATGGTGTAGAGGTTTCTGTTTGCACTATTCTTGAAGGAGAAAGATTGTAATGGAAGATTCGAGTCTTGCTTGACTTTGAAGAAAGCTTTGAACACCTCACTCTTTCTCTCCTTTTTTCCACTGAATTCTTCAACCTGGACCAACCCCTTACTCATCATGATTCACTTGTTATATAACAATCCATGGAATCAACTAGAAGCTTCTAGAATCCACTAGAAGGTGATGAAAATCTCATGACATGACATATTGGTTATCTCATATCTCATATGTTAAGCCTTGCAATTTTGTGCCAAAATCTCCCCTTGTGAGATATTGAGGTGGAGTGTACAAAAAAATCAGCTCATACTTGCCTTGTGTGAAGGTTTCTCAAGTTACCTTATGATGCAAGTTACAATATTACAAAGCAACCTTCATTTTTGAGCCTCAAATCAAAATTCTGTTTAAACCAAAGTTTTTAGAATGTTATTTACATTCAAAATGGTATATTGGATGACCTATTTTGGACTCCTAAATCTCCCAAACCAAATTTCAACTTGACTTGAATTAACTTATATGGCTTTTTTAGTTCAAATTTACCAAACTTTGTCATTCCATGCTATGAGCTTTTCCAACAATTCATGACCTTCTTTCTAGGCTTAAAATGCCATTTTGAACAACTTTCATGTTTTGAGTTTTTCCATTTGAGTTTTTCCTATCAAGGACTTCTAGTACTCTCTAGAAAGCTAAGAAGATGCTCTTCAACATTCATGTTGACCAAGAGATCATAGGAATCATCCTACTAGGGCAAAAGTTGTCTGCAAGTTGGGTGACTTTCAAGGACCTAGATTCACATACCTCTGCTGACCTGTAATTTTTCAAAACCATAACTTGAGCTCTGCACATCCTATCAAGGACTTCTACCACTCAAATTAAAGCTAAGAACAAGCTCTACAACATTCATGTTGTGGGGAAGATGAGATATCAACCACATCTTGAGCTAAAACTGCCTGGAAGATAGGGATCAAATTAGGGTTTTTTCACTGACAATCCTCAGAAACCCTAACTCAAAACTTCTCAAACTCCTCAATCATGATGAGTTGGTCTAGGAATCATCTTTATAACATGTCCATGCATCATTCCATGATCTCATGGCCCTTGGATTAGGTCTCAACCTTCTCCAAATCTTCAGTTATCCTAGGGTCGACCCAGTCAAAACCCTAGTTCTACCATTCGTGGTTGAATCTTCTGAATCTTTGCACAATGACCTCTTTGGGCTTCATGATGGCTTTCAAGACATCTCATAGGCTTTCTCAAAGCATCAAGTTCACTCTCCAAGTCTCAGAATCATCTGAGGAGCTCCCACAACTGTCAAGCTATGAAGCACAAAACCTTGGTTTCAACCAATTCCTCTGAGGATCTCTTGAACTTTCTGATGAAGGTACCAACCTTCAAACACTTAATGGATAAATAAATGTTGGTCAAATTTTGGGGTGCAACAGCTGCCCCTATTCAAACGGCTTGAACCTGACTGGGTGAGAAGCGAACGGCTCTCAGCCAATCAAGGTGCGAGACGGTTGAATACCGGTAAACCCGAAAATTTGCCAACTGCTCAACTCGTCGAACACTGGAATAATAGCTGCACGGCAACTATCTGGAGAAATACTGATCTGCCATCGCCGTCGGAAACAAACAATATATCCAACATCGCCGCTGGAGAACGAACCATCCAACATCACCGCTGGAGAACTGAATTAACTGACACATCCAACATCGCCGCTGGAAAGCTGAGTCTGACATCGCCGTCGATCAACCAAAATACCCCGCATCGCCGCTGGAGAAAATACAATACTGAACAAAATACCCCGCATCGCCACTGGAGAACTACATCTGACTTCGCCGTCGGACAATCAACATACCCCGCATCGCCGCTGGAGAACTAAATCTGTCAAAATACCCCGCTTCGCCGCTGGAGAACTACGTCTGACATACCCCGCATCGCCGCTGGAGAACTAAAGGATCTGCATCACCTAACATCACCGTCAGAAGACTGGATCAACTTGACATGCCCAACATCGCCGCTGGAAAACTGAATCTGACATCGCCGTCGGAAACAAACATCGCTCTGAGAGACCCTCGACGTCGTCGTCGTACAAACATCATCTCTGCTGGGGATTTAAAGAGTCTGACCTCGCTGTCCAACAAACATTCAACCTCGCCGTCGAACCAATCATAATCTGACCTCGCCGTCAAACAACATTCAACCTCGCCGTCGAACCAATCATACTCTGACCTCGCCGTCAAACAACATTCAACATCACCGTTGAACCAATCATACTCTGACCTCGCCGTCAAACAAATATTCAACCTCGTCGTCGAACAAACATCCAACCTCGTCGCCGGACAAAATATAATCTGAAAACGAACATTCAACCTCGCCGTCGAACAAACATCCAACCTCGCCGTCGAACAAACATCCAACTTCGCCGCCGGACAAAATATAATCTGAACAAATCTAACCTGGGGTTCACCCCTGGTAAATGGAACAAAAGGTATACTTGCATATTTGAAACTACTCCGCTGGGAATGAGAGACTTAACCGAGCACACTCTGACCTGGGTTTCACCCTCAGAACCATAACGAACATTGGCATACTACTGCACACTGCCCACCGTAGAACTTCAACATTAAAGATATTTGAAACCCTGGCCCCTGGCCACTTCCAGCTTCAGCTAGAAAAATCTTCAAGTACTTCTGAAGATAAGCATCCTTGGCCTTCAAGGATGTAAACTTTTGCCTGTCGGAAACTCCGCAGGAGGTATCTTCGACTTCAGTCTGAAGAAATGGTCCTTGGCCTTCAAGGATACATGGATATGCCTTCAGGCAACTCCGCCTCTGCTATAGAGTATCCGTGACTTCAGTCAGGGATGTACTTCGGCCTTCAGTCCAAAAAATGAATCCTTGGTCATTCATGACCTTGGGGATAACCCTGCCCTTAGGCACCTTCGCTTCAGCTTGGGAAATCTGTGACTTCAGTCAGAAGAAACACTATTCACTTGATCGCGATCAATCATCACCTCAGGACAACTGACTTGGCCTTTAGACCAACATGGATCATCTTGAATACAAAATTTGGAACTTTGTCTTCAGCCACACGTTGATTCATCAACACGGAAATCCAAATTCACAGGAACCTTCTGATATCGCCTTCAGGCGTTTACGAAGTCAATCCTCAGATTAGACATCACTGTTGGAGCAGACATATCACGCTGCTAAGGACTTCAAGAATCATCTTGAACAAACAACTCCGTCGGGCACCTTCAAGAAGCATCCTGAACTGATAACCTTTCTGGAGACTTCATTCTGCTGGGTATTCCAGGAATCTTCCTGGGCAACTCTTGCTGGGGACACTATTGGGGAGCTCAAGAATCATCCTAAGCAAACCATTCGGGAACCTGCGTTGAGGTCTTAAGAATCATCTTAAGCAAACGGCCCTGCTGAGGAATTCAAGGGTCGTTTTGAACTGCAGACTTCGCTGGGGATCTAAAAAATTATCTTGAGCGAGCGACCGTGGGGATTACACCGGGGTCTTTAAGAATCATCTTAAGAAAGCGACCTCGTTGGGGGAGACCGTCAGGAATCGTCCTGAGCAACTAGTCCTTTGGGGGAACACCTGTAAGACAAGAATGATAGTAACCTAGATCATGCTTATGATGTGTATGCTTCTGCGCCATGCCCCACACGGTGGGAATGATAGGCGTTTATGCTAAATGTTGTGCAATCATGCACTATGCTATGCAATCATGCACAATGTTATGCAGTGTGCACAGTGATGTGATCCCATCAGCAAAATAAATGCCGAGGGGAATTCTCCTGTCAAGGAGAAGGAACTACTCCGATAGAGGAATCATCCTGCTGAGGAGAAAACTGCACGCCAATATCAATTGGACTCCGCCTGGGGAAATGATCTTCCGTTGACTACTGCAAGGAAAACAACTTCAGCTGATTACTGCAGTGGACGAAACTGTACGAGAACCTGGACCTGCTGATATCCATCGCGAGAATAAACTGCGTGGCCGCCGCGGCTAATCTTCTGGGGATAACAACTCCGTGGGGAAACAACTTCAGCTGCTCCACACTCCACTGGGGAAAACATGGTCTGATCAACTTCCAAGGACTCGGCTCTCTTGGATATCTGCAAACTCGGCTGAGGAAGGAGAAGTCATTCTGCTTCGCCGAAGAGAGTACGACTCTGGGGAGATACAACATCAGCCGTTCAAGGCTCTGCTAGGGAAACCACTCACGGTCTCAACTGCTTCCAAGGATTCTGCTTTTCTGCGGACTCAGCCGGGGAGAGAAATCATTCTACTTCACTGGAGTGAATAAGGCTCTGGTGGGGAATCTCAATTCCTCTGGAGAAGAAAGAATCATCTGACTTCGGGGGAGAGTATAATTCTGCAGGGGAATACAACATCAGCTGTTCCAATGCTCTACTGGGGAAGAGGGAATCATCCAACTTCAGGAGAGAATACGACTCTGGTGAGGAATTTCAATTCCGCGGGAGACTTCAGTCTGGCACCATCAGTTACTGCATCCTTCGGCATACGAACAGCTTCCTACGAGGCCTGCACTTGTGACCCGGTGCTGGGGAAGACACCTGCTTCGGCGACTTTACTGGGGAGAACACGAGCTTTGGTGCTTGACTCAGCTGATGAGGTGACGTTCCTTCAGGATGCGTCTGCTTGGGGAAGAGAATCATCTCTGCGTGGGGAGCGATATCAATGCTCACTATTCTGCGTTCAGATTCTGCGGAGGAGAGATTACTGAACTCTGCTGGAGAAGGAGGGCTCGCCCTGCTTCGGGGATGCGCACGACACGTCTTCTGGAAGGTGCCACACCTGCAACAACACAAACAAGCAGACAAGATACCCTCCTCAAAGGGGCCTATCAAGGTTATTAGCTCGTGACACTATTTAGGTAATTAATTGTTTCAACAATCAATGGGCCTAGGCCCGCAAGTTTATGTATGCGCATTTTATTAAAAAACATCGGCGTTTTCATTCGCAAACAAAACAGATAAATGCTAAATAGACAAGCAGAATTGCTGAATAATGTGCATTTTATTGCTGATGAACCCCTGAATGGGCAAAAATGTTTTACAACAGAGGCAAGCTCCTGGAATGAGGAAGCCGCACAAAAAGAAAACATAAATGTACATCAGTATATACAAATGTCGGCAACGAGGCGTAGACGAACACCATGAGTTGATCCCTCTAAGACCCACTCGACTTCGATACTCCTCCGACGCTTCAGCTTCGGAAGAGATTGATTCAGATAAACGACCCTCAGGTCCTCCAAACCACTAAACAATGAAAGTCCACACGCGGAACGCAGTCATTTGCTTATTCAAATCCCTAACTTTTGCGTGAACCGCCCTTTGCGGGTTTTCGGTTCACCGGGATACCCTTTTTTGCCGAAGCCGCCCAGTGTAGGTTTTCGACTTCGCGGGTGTACATTTTTCAATATATCCCTAATTTTTGCCCGAACCTTTTATTCTGTTTTTGGTTCGCCGGGATGCCCCTTTTTTGCCTGGACTCTTTCTTTTTTTGTCCAGCGGGTCTCTTTCAAGCAAAGTATTTTTTAACTGCGTCCGCGTTCACCGGGGATGCAAAATCTTCACCATCCATCGTGGATAACAACAAAGCTCCTCCCGAGAAGACCTTGCTGACGACATACGGCCCTTCGTAATTCGGAGTCCACTTTCCCCGGTGATCGGAGTGTGGCGGAAGAATTTTCTTCAGGACGAGATCACTCGTCTGAAAGCTTCTAGGACGCACCTTCTTATCATAAGCTTTCTTTATTCGGCTTTGGTACAGGCGACCAAATGCAATCAATGTTAACCTCTTCTCGTCCATCAGGCTGAGTTGGTTCAAACGATTCGTAATCCATTCTGCCTCGTCGAGTTTCACGTCAACCAAAACTCGCAAAGAGGGAATCTCCACTTCTAACGGTAGGACAGCTTCCATACCGTACACCAAGGAGAAAGGAGTTGCCCCGGTCGACGTACGCACCGTCGTACGATAACCGTGCAAGGCAAACGGCAGCATCTCGTGCCAATCTTTGTACGTCACAACCATCTTCTGAACAATCTTCTTGATGTTCTTGTTGGCCGCTTCAACAGCGCCATTCATCTTTGGCCGGTAAGGAGAAGAGTTGTGGTGTTCAATCTTGAAGCTCTGGCACAGCTCCTTCATCATCTTGTTATTCAAATTCGAACCATTATCAGTAATGATCCGCTCGGGAATTCCATAGCGACAAATGATGTCCCTCTTTATGAATTTAGCTACCACCTGCTTGGTCACATTAGCGTACGAGGCTGCCTCCACCCATTTGGTGAAGTAGTCGATAGCTACCAGAATGAAACGATGACCATTGGATGCAGTGGGCTCGATCTTTCCTATCATGTCGATGCCCCACATGGAGAACGGCCAAGGGGAGGACATGACATTCAATGGGCACGGCGGCACATGAACTTTATCCGCATAAATCTGGCATTTATGACATTTCTTCGCGAATCTGAAGCAATCCGACTCCATCGTCAGCCAGTAATACCCTGCTCTCAGGATCTTTCTCGTCATGGCATGCCCGCCGGCGTGCGTACCAAATGTGCCGTCATGGACTTCTTCCATGAGCATACTCGCCTCTTTCTCATCTACACATCTGAGTAGCACGAGATCGTGGTTTCTCTTATACAACACTCCGTCAGGATTGAGATAAAAGTTTCCAGATAGCCTCCTTAGAGTCTTCTTATCCTGGGTTGACGCACCCGCAGGATACTCCTTAGTCATAAGGAAGGTCTGGATATCGTGGAACCATGGCTTGCCGTCGGTGGCATCCTCGATTGCAAAGACAAATGCTGGTCTATCAAGACGCGAAAGCACAATTCTTGGAGCCTCATTCCAATAATTGACTTTATACATTGAAGCCAACGTGGCTAAGGCATCAGCCATTTGATTTTCAGCCCTGGGTACATGATGAAGTTCCACTCGATCGAAGAACGGGAGCAGCCTCCTGGCATAATTCATGTACGACACTAAATTCGCTTGACGAGTTTCCCACTCCCCTTTGATTTGATTGATTACAAGCGCTGAGTCACCATATACGTCTAGATTCTTGATTCTCAAATCAATTGCCTCTTCTAGACCCATGATACATGCTTCATACTCTGCTTCATTGTTGGTAACTGGAAACGTCAGTCTCGCAGTAAACGGGATGTGGGATCCGTGAGGAGTCGTGATGATAGCCCCGATACCACTTCCATAGGAATTAACCGCTCCGTCGAATATCAACTTCCACTGAGACTTCCTATCTGGCCCCTCATCGGGCAATGGCTCATCGCAATCCTTCGCTTTGAGAAACATAATATCCTCGTCAGGGAATTCGAACTTCATTGGCTGGTAGTCTTTGATTGGCTGTTCGGCAAGGTAATCAGACAATACGCTTCCCTTAATGGCTTTCTGAGAGACGTACTGAATATCATATTCCGTTAACACCATTTGCCATCTGGCAATCCTGCCCGAAAGAGCCTGCTTCTCGAAGACGTACTTGATCGGATCCATCTTCGAAATTAGCATAGTGGTGTGGTTGAGCATATACTGTCGTAGACGTTTGGCGGCCCAAGCTAATGCACAACACGTCTTCTCCAGCATCGAGTATCGAGATTCACACTCAGTGAACTTTTTACACAAATAATAAATGGCATGCTCCTTTCTGCCCGTCTCGTCGTGCTGACCGAGAACACACCCCATACTATTCTCCAAAACCGTCAGGTACATGATTAATGGTCGTCCAGCCACTAGGGGTATCAAGATTGGAGGTTCTTGAAGATACTGCTTTATTTTGTCGAATGCCTTCTGGCAATCCTCATTCCAAGTAATCGCCTGATCTTTCTTTAAAAGCTTGAACATCGGTTCACAAGTGGCCGTGAGCTGAGAGATAAACCTTGCAATGTAGTTTATTCGGCCCAAGAAACCACAAACTTCTTTTTCTGTTTTCGGCGCTGGCATTTCATGGATAGCTTTTATTTTCGCAGGATCAACTTCAATCCCTTGTTCACTAACGATAAACCCCAATAACTTTCCGGACCGCACTCCGAAAGTGCACTTGTTAGGATTCAGCCTCAGCCTGAATTTCCTGAGCCTCTCAAAAAGCTTCAATAAGTTGACCAGATGCTCTTCCTCCGTTTGGGACTTTGCAATCATGTCATCAACATAGACCTCTATCTCATGATGAATCATATCATGAAACAAAGTTACCATTGCTCGCTGGTAAATGGCCCCTGCGTTCTTCAGACCGAAGGGCATTACCTTATAGCAAAATGTTCCCCAGGGGGTGATGAACGTCGTTTTCTCCATGTCCTCCGGTGCCATCTTAATCTGATTGTAACCGGAGAAGCCATCCATGAACGAAAACACGGAAAACTGGGTTGTGTTGTCGACCAACACATCGATATGAGGCAACGGGAAATCATCCTTAGGGCTCGCCCTGTTCAAATCCCTATAATTGACGCACATGCGTACCTTACCGTCCTTCTTCGGTACAGGCACTATGTTGGCGACCCACGGAGGGTAAGTGGTAACGGCTAGAAATCCTGCGTCCAACTGCTTCTGGACTTCTTCTTTGATTTTTACAGCCATGTCTGGTCTCGTCCTCCTAAGCTTCTGCTTGACTGGAGGGCAATCTTCTCGCAACGGCAAGCGATGAACCACGATATCTGTGTCAAGTCCGGGCATATCTTCATATGACCAAGCAAAGACGTCACTATACACTCGAAGCATCTCGACCAGTCTATGCTTGACATCATTCTGCAGCGCAGCCCCTACTCTGACATTTCTGACGAGCTCTTCAGAACCCAGATTTATGATCTCAATATCCTCTTCATGAGGCAGAATAACCTTTTCTTCTTGTCTCAACAAGCGGGCCAACTCTTCCGGAAGGTCTTCGTCTTCATCAATCTCATCCTCGGCTTGATAGATCGGGCAATCAAAGTCGTAGTGAGCCGTAGAGGGTCCAGAGTCGATGTCATCTGTTATGTGGATCCTGCAATAACAAGGGTTAAGTTTAAAGCAAGAATATGCAGGTTAGCACAAACCTCGTTGCCATTTTGCTGTTTTTTCGAAATAAACATAAAACAGGAATAACAGAGAACACAATATTTGAGTGTGAAGAAAACGCCTTTTATTTATTAACAAGATGCATATACATAATCCAACAAGGCCCTGACAATAAAACCGCTATGCCCCGGGCAGGACATAGGGTTGTACAAAGATTGTAAAAAGCAAATCATTACTCTTCACTTGTCAGCTTGATAATCTCCTTGATGGTCCAATTGTTGAGGCGCTCGCCCGGCTTGCTCGGTTGAATCCAGGCGTCAAGATCACAATCGCTATCCCCTATGTCCTCAGACGCTGCGTTGATGTTTACGAACATTACTCCGCCTTTGGTGAATAGGATCGGCCCTTTCCCACGAGACGAACTGCTAGAAGAAGATGAAGCTTCAGCTCCAGGAGAATACCCCAATCCAAACTTATCCTGCTTGATTGGTATATCCAAGACATGCCCCCAACCTGGGGTGAAACCGGCTTCGACAACGGCCCGAGCTTCTTTAAACGAGGAGAGATTCATCTCTTGCTTCTCTGCGACGACAGGAGCTACCTCTTTCACCCTGACGGTTTCAAATGCTTGGCAGAGAGTTTCATGGATCTCGCCATCCATTTCAACATATTTAAAGGACGACAGGTGGCTCACCATAATGTCCTCCTCACCACAGACGGTTACTATGCTGCCCCCGACAGCATATTTGAGCTTCTGATGCAGCGTGGACGTCACGGCACCAGCAGCATGGATCCATGGCCGACCTAAGAGGCAACTGTAGGCAGGCATGATATCCATGATATAGAAAACCGTATTAAACGTCTCTGGACCAACTTGAATTGGCAGGGCCAACTCTCCGAAGACGTGGCGCTTAGTCCCATCAAAGGCTTTTACCACCAGGTCACTGGGCGTGCAAAGCAACCCACGGGTATCCAACTTCATCAGTGCCTTCTTCGGAAGCACGTTAAGCGACGAACCCGTATCCACCAGGACATGCGACATAATAGTGCCTCTGCACTCTATTGAGACGTGCAAGGCGCTGTTGTGATTTCTTCCTTTAGGAGTCAGCTCCAGATCTATAAATCCCAGCCCATTACCAGCATTAACATGGGCTACCACCTCTTCCAGCTGATTTACTGATATCTCCTGCGGCACGTATGCAGCGTTCAATACTTTCAGTAACGCGTTGCGGTGCGCTTCAGAACACAGCAACAAGTTAAGAATAGAGATCTTAGATGGAGTCTGATGAAGATGATCTACAATCTTGTAGTCGCTCTTCTTGATTAGTCGCATGAACTCTTCAGCATCTTTAACTAGAAAATCTTTTTCTGCCCCAGAAGGGACCTCCTCAACAGCTTTACCTTTACCCTTATCAGCAGCATCAGCCCTGACCACATTCTCTGCTGCAACCTCTGCTGGCGCGAACACTCTACCGCTTCGAGTAATGCCACTGACTCCGGCAAGATTCTGCACAGTCGATTCGAACGGCTCAAGCTCTATCTTCTGACCATTGCAATAGACTTCGGCGCCATAATGCCATGGGACGGCGTTAGTGCTTTCGAATGGGATAGGTCCGGCCCTGGTAATAGTAATTGTAGGCGGTCGGGGCGCGGAAATAGTAATAGGGTGACGAGGAATAGTAATGGTAGCAACTTCATCCGCCTGCTTCAGTACGATCTCCCCTGATGCACTTTCAACGCTCCGGTTGAACTGCAAAATACCCTCGGACATCAGACTTTGGATACCTTCGACCAGCTGCTCACACCCATCAGGAAGTGTAGCACAAGCCATACATAACTCTCCGCATCCAGGAAAGAAGCCTTTCTTCAGCAACTTAGCCTTGACAAAACTCAGCGGCGTCTTCAAGTCTTTGACCTCAGTCAGCAAGTCCGCACTCTCCTCAGTGATAACGGCATTCACTCCGCCTCCCTTATGATGAGGCATAGGGTTTTTGGTAATGTTGGGCACACTATCAGAAAAGTTAATAACCTTGGCGTCCACCAAGTCCTGCACTTTGTGCTTGAAAGCTTTACAATTCTCAATCGTATGGCCTGGTGCCCCAGTATGGAAATCACAAGTAGCATTGGCGTCATACCCCGGTGGCGGTGCCCCTGTTAAGGGAGCCATTGTCCTTTTTTGAACTAGCTGAAGCTGCAGCAAAGTTTGCAAAAGCTGTGCATACGACATAGGCGGGGTTTCAAAATGACGATTTGTCAGAGGAGCCCGGTTCTGATATTTCCTGTACCCCTGGTTATTCTGCTGCTGCTGCGGTGGAGCAGCTGGGATATTTATGCTAGCAATCTGAGGCTGAGGGCCCTTGCCCTTTCTCCGAGCATTAGTGACAGCACTTGCATCCCCCTCTCGACGCTTGCCAGCGTAGGGTTTCGTGCTACCTCCTCCAGCTGAGGATGATTCGCCCTGAATTTTTCCAATATTTATACCGTTCCAGACATGCCACTGACCAGCTTTTCATAGTAGATTCCAGGAAGGGTAGCCACGAACATTTGCACCAGCTCGCGCTCAACCATCGGCGGTTGAACACGAGCAGCCAATTCACGTCACCGCTGGGCGTACTCTTTGAAGCTTTCATTGTTCCGCTGTAAGAGATTCTGAAGCTGGACTCGGTTGGGAGCCAAGTCGCTATTGTATTGATAGTGGAGGACGAACGCTTCTGCAAGATCTTTCCAGGTGCGCACAGTAGCAGGCTCCAAACCCATATACCATTCGAGTGATGGACCAGAAAGACTATCCTGAAAGAAGTGCATCAGCAACTTCTCATCGTCAGAATAGGCGGACATCTTTCTATAATAAGATCGGAGATGGACCCGGGGGCAAGTAGTACCCTTATACTTCTCAAAGGTAGGCACCTTGAACTTATGAGGTACCTTGAAGTCAGCAATCAACCCGAGCTTGGACATGTCGACGCCCAAGGTGTTCTGATTTTCAATGTCTCTCATCTTGTCTTCCAGCGCTTTGAACCTGAGTCGAGCTTCAGTATTCAACTCTGCTTCTACACCTCTCTGAGAGAATATGTCGTCCTGATGGTCCTCCAGCCACGGTTGAGGCACCAACAGATTTCGTGCACCAGCATTGCCGTTGACCGGCCCTATGTTAACATTGGCTCCCAGACTACCATTGCCGGCGCCTGCCGCATTGAGCCCGAGATTAGTCATCATATTGCCGTTAGCACTGCCGTTGCCCCCGGCAACAGGAACAACATTCTGTGGAGCATCCACTGGAGGAGGAGTAGGCACGGCCCCGCCGTGAAGTATGCCATTACTGTCAACCCTGGAGATTAGAGGTTGAACCAAAGTACGAAGCTGGTCTTGCCCATTAGCGACTACCTGCATCAGCTCCATAAAACGATCCATCCGTTCACGGAGCTCTTGAACATCTGACTGCACCTAGTCCATTATCCTTGTCTGATTAGCGCGAGTTGAGTAACGGTGGATGAGTCTTTGATCAATCCTAGAGATCGAAAGCAGCTCGGAACCTGTGTACCTGTAAAACCTGTCAACATTAAAGGTTAGGAAAAGCAACAGAATGTATGTCATGCGAAATGCATCATGCGGATGTATGCGTGTGTCTGTGTGCTTGAGAGATTTCCCCCGATCCTGGCGCCTTAGTACCAGTGCTGACAATAATAAGGAGGGGAATTTGGGCCCAATCATGGAAACAACAATCTCACATATACATAGTACCAGTGATAGTCAACTCCGACACATCAGGGATCGAGAACTCGTACGCAACAGTCTTCTTGAGAGAGGCTGCAGTAATACAATAAGAGGCGAGAGATCCTGGATCGGGGAAATGGTACCTGTCACAGACACACGTCAATGGAATGCGAATGATCATGCAAACTAATGCAAAATGCAGGTATGCAACAATATATCCAGGTGGCTGCTGTGGAGATTCGGTATCAACAATCACTGATGAGAAGGAAACCCCGGTGTAAAACCACTGATCTGATCTGCTGAAAATAACCATCTGATAGGATCGAGATCAAAATTATGCTCTGTCAAGAGTGAGTGCCTGATAATAAGGACCCCGGATGCATGATCAGAAAACGTCTGCTGATGAAGTCTTCAGACCCCAGATCAAAAATCTGCCCTATCAAGAACAAACATACAGCTGCTGATGAGATCTTCAGACCCCACTCAAAATCTGCTCCGTCCAGGACAAACCTCTGATGACAATACTCTGATCGAAACCTGCTCTATCAAGAACAGACATGCACCCGATGATAAAATCCTTTGATCAAAACTCGCTCTGTCAAGAACAGTCAAATCTGCAACTGAGAACCCTGATACCAACATAACCGATTCGCTGTCAAGAAAACCAGGTAGTCTGAAGGTATAAGTTTCCTGCAATATCCCAATCCCACTCACAGGCATGGACCTAATCTACGGACAAAGGTACGGCATCCTATGCGGTCATCAGTGTCACAGACTTTCATGAGTGACGATACGATTCCCAGAAGGAGTGGCATCATCAAGTCATGAAGTGGCCTCACTTAACTGACTTCCAAATGATCGGTCCCCAGAGTCGACAATCCTCACGTCTGGACTCCCCTCAGATCCTCAGGACCGGAAAGGAGCACCTCTGCAAGAATCTCGTCTGAGCGCAGATTTTCGTAGGGAACTGTGCCTGCTCAACAGACAGGTTCGTCTACTACTTCTCCGCAACTATATCTAGGTGTGTACTCAAGCCCAGGTTCGGCTTCTCACTCATAGTAACATCCCTCTCCCACAGCAGCACAGATAATCATATCAAACTGGAAATAAAATGCGGGAAGTAAAAATGCGATAAATAAATGCAACCCAACAAGCAAACATACACGCGCTAGGATTGACTCTCATAGGGAACCGGAGAACCAGAGATTCTGGGTTCGATCCCCAGCAGAGTCGCCAGCTGTCGCTCGCGCGAAAATAAGGTGCCAGCATGACAGAAGAGTCGCCACCTTTCGTTATTTATCCCTCAGAGCGGGAAAGGAAACGATCGGAAAAACCTGACGAAAAAGGGTAAGACAAGTTCATCGCAACCATTGTCTAGGTTCGGGAGTCGGTTACGCAAGGGGAAGGTATTAGCACCCCTCACGTCCGTCGTACTCGACGGGATCCTCGCTTGTTTGTTTACTTGGACGGGTTGGTTATAATCTATCTACCTACCAAGGCTGGCTGAAAAAGAAAAGAAAAATGACTCGGCAAAGCGTCGCACTTTATGCCTACGTATTCTCATCAGAGAATGAGAAATCAGAGTCAACGTAGTTCGGCCTAACTACGGGTGAAGGTGGGGAAGGTTGCTCGCTAGGATATCGCATCCTATGCCTACGTACTTCCACACAGCATGGAAGATCAGAGCAAACGTAGTTCGGGAAACTACGGGTTATCTCCTGAAAGAAATGCTTTTTATTGTGTTTGCGATTTCAACCGCACTAGAGACTATGACCTGAGAGTGAATGCGTCGCATGTCACCCAAAGGGTGCCATACTAAACTTCCAATCTCGGATAGCTTAAGGCTCGTAACGTACGAAAGAAATCATTCATGATTACTGTATCTTAAACTGCTTTGAGATGAGAAGAGAACAGGCCCAACTAGGAGGGAGACTATCAAGTCCTACTGTTATCATGCCATGGATTCATCCTATGGTTGAGGTTTGAACAGGGAACTCCTAGATGTTGTCATGCATAGGTTTCAACCTAAAAGTCTATCATCAAATCCTTATCAAAGGAAATGAGAGTCCTAAGGGATCATGCCAATGATACACCAAGACAGACAAAGCATCAGCTTAACAGTAAAATGCATGCAATGCAAGTGAGGGAGGAAATGTGTGTGGGGCTTCAGCCTCCACAAGCTCGTCACGACCTCAACCCAGTCATGAAATAACAGTAATCATATTGAAAAATGAACACCATGCTATCAAGCAACATACAGAAGACTGCAATCATACAGATAAATGAAATGAAGTGCCCTCAGGCAGACAAACCACATGCTTGAGAAAGAAAGAATCTACATCTAATCTCTAATCCTAACCCTAAAACAGAACTCTAATCAGGAGAAAGCAAAGCTCTAAGGCAAAACCCTACAAGAGAAATCAATCCCAGTCTCCAAGCTTCAAAACAAGCTTACCAAAGAAAGGGAGCTAAGTAGGCAGACTCCTAGTGTCTTCCTCAGGAAAGCACTAGGAGGTGTGTACTCAGGAATCATATCCTATGTGGCTCAACCACTGTGATCAGTTTACATTCCTCCTCAGGAGAAACTAAACTCACAAGCAGGCTCCAACATCACTGGATACTTAGGAAATCCTATCTGAACTAGTGGAACTAAATGAACAGACTCACAGGACCTTCCTCAGGAAAGTACTAGGAGGCTTCCACTTAGGAGTTGTATCCCATGTGGCTCAACAACATGTGATCAGTTTACATTCCTCCTCAGGAGAAATTAAACTCACAAGTTGGCTCCAACATCATTGGATACTTAAGAAATCCTAGATGAACTAGTGGAATTAAGTGAATAGACCCATAGGACCTTCCTTAGGAAAGTACTAGGAGGCTTCCACTTAGGAATTGTATCCCATGTGGCTCAAAAACATGTGATCAGTTTACATTCCTCCTCAGGAGAAATTAAACTCACAAGTTGGCTCCAACATCATTGGATACTTAGGAAAGAGGTGAGAAGAAAGAATGAAAGTCATTCATAGTGCCTTCCTCAGGAAAGTACCATGAACTTCCTTCAAACTTCAGGATCTCAAACCTCACAGACAGGGAATAATCTCTAAACTCTGGGTCTCTGAGTCTTGACCTACAATCTTCTCTTCCATCATGCTCTTCAACAAGATCTTCAAAACAAACTAAGCCCCACAACAAATTCCCCAAAATAAACCCCAGGGGCAGACAAATAACCACAGAACAGTCAAAACCATCAGCCAACTTCAGAAAATACCTAAAAAATACTAAAACAAGAGGGAAAATTCTAACAATGATTCACAAGGGTCTACAACATCTACCCATAACATCCACATATGCCCCTACCCAAAAATCAAGACAAAACTATCTAAAGAAAATGAATTATTTCACCTATGCATCCTTAAACCCTAATTATGATACCCTAATGCTAACCTAATTAAACTAATCAAAATTTAATCTAAAAATCAAGAAATAAATCCTATGGGGAACTATGATTCAATATCTAATCACACTAAAAAGAATGAATTAAAAATCCTAAGGGAAAGTCCTAAAATAAATTCTACAAAATTGGATATCAAACTAAACATATTAAAAAGCTATTTAAAAGAATAATATGCTAAAAATATGAAAAGAAAATAAAATGGAAATTTTATTTATTTATATTTTTCTAGACAAATTTATTAACCAATAGAAAAAACAAGAATTAAAAAATATCAAATTTTCAATTTTCTATGAATTTTTTAAATGCAAGAAATATAAAGGAAATTAAAATAAAAGAATATAAGAAATAAAGGGGAGGGGGTGTCATGAGCAATGCGCCCCAGTTTATTTTGACCATTGGGCCAAATCAGGGGGGTGGGAATATCAAGTTGAGATAGGCCCACACGCTTCAGAAAATTAAAAGAAAAATCCAACAAAAAAATGGTAAAATGACGGTACGAATAGCAAGGGTTTTTTAGTTAAAAGTTGAATTGGGCCCATTGTGGTGGTGTGCATAGCAAGATCTGATGAAGCCCAGAATTCACAACTTAATCAAACGCGTCGTTTTGATTTATTCTTTCCCTCTGCTTCTGAATTCAAATCGTGGCCGCTGGATCAACTGAATTAGTCAAAGCCCTGGGACCATCCAACGGTGGAGGCTCATCTTCTCCAAATAAACCCTAGGGTTTTCAGAAAACCCTAATCCCATGCCAGAATTTCCACTCGATCGTTCTCAATGATGGCTAGATGAAATCAAGAAATTCCAAAAGCAAAGTTGTACTATTAATCACCCAGAACACGATGCTACCACTAGTCTTCCCTGAAACCTCTTAGATTGCTCTAACAGAATGCATGAATGTTAGGGTTCCACCATGGTTCTCTGCTATCAACCTTAACCAAGCTTCAATCTAATGATGTAATCTTTTTCTACACGCTACCCTAGCCATTCTACACCATCTCATATCCATCAATACCCTATATATAACCTGTCCTTGAAACTCAAAGAAATGGCACCCTGGCATGAAACTCCACAGATCCTACTCTATTCCTCAGAACTTAAGCAACTAACCTAGTAGGTTAATTCTACACCTAGAAACTTAAGTGAATGCGCATAAATAATGAGATATGGGAAGAATTACCAACCTGCCAAGTGATGATGGTGAGTGATGCTAGAGATAAATTCAGAGCTTGTAATGGCTTCCAAAGAATCCTCTAATGGTGTAGAGGTTTCTGTTTGCACTATTCTTGAAGGAGAAAGATTGTAATGGAAGATTCGAGTCTTGCTTGACTTTGAAGAAAGCTTTGAACACCTCACTCTTTCTCTCCTTTTTTCCACTGAATTCTTCAACCTGGACCAACCCCTTACTCATCATGATTCACTTGTTATATAACAATCCATGGAATCAACTAGAAGCTTCTAGAATCCACTAGAAGGTGATGAAAATCTCATGACATGACATATTGGTTATCTTATATCTCATATGTTAAGCCTTGCAATTTTGTGCCAAAATATCCCCTTGTGAGATATTGAGGTGGAGTGTACAAAAAAATCAGCTCATACTTGCCTTGTGTGAAGGTTTCTCAAGTTACCTTATGATGCAAGTTACAATATTACAAAGCAACCTTCATTTTTGAGCCTCAAATCAAAATTCTGTTTAAACCAAAGTTTTTATAATGTTATTTACATTCAAAATGGTATATTGGATGACCTATTTTGGACTCCTAAATCTCCCAAACCAAATTTCAACTTGACTTGAATTAACTTATATGACTTTTTTAGTTCAAATTTACCAAACTTTGTCATTCCATGATATGAGCTTTTCCAACAATTCATGACCTTCTTTCTAGGCTTAAAATGCCATTTTGAACAACTTTCATGTTTTGAGTTTTTCCATTTGAGGCTTGGAAATAGGAGATATGGCCTTTGCTTAAAATGACCTATAATCACCAAATGACCAAAATACCCCTGCCTTGTTCAAACCATAAGTTGAGTTCTACAAATCCTATCAAGGACTTCTAGTACTCTATAGAAAGCTAAGAATATGCTCTTCAACATTCATGTTGACCAAGAGATCATAGGAATAATCCTACTAGGGAAAAAGTTGTCTGCAAGTTGGGTGACTTTCAAGGACCTAGATTCACATACCTCTGCTGACCTGTAATTTGTCAAAACCATAACTTGAGCTCTGCACATCCTATCAAGGACTTCTACCACTAAAATTAAAGCTAAGAACAAGCTCTACAACATTCATGTTGTGGGGAAGATGAGATATCAACCACATCTTGAGCTAAAACTGCCTGGAAGATAGGGATCAAATTAGGGTTTTTTCACTGACAATCCTCAGAAACCCTAACTCAAAACTTCTCAAACTCCTCAATCATGATGAGTTGGTCTAAGAATCATATTTATAACATGTCCATGCATCATTCCATGATCTCATGGCCCTTGGATTAGGTCTCAACCTTCTCCAAATCTTCAGTTATCCTAGGGTCGACCCAGTCAAAACCCTAGTTCTACCATTCGTGGTTGAATCTTCTGAATCTTTGCACAATGACCTCTCTGGGCTTCATGATGGCTTTCAAGACATCTCATAGGCTTTCTCAAAGCATCAAGTTCACTTTCCAAGTCTCAGAATCATTTGAGGAGCTCCCACAACTGTCAAGCTATGAAGCACAAAACCTTGGTTTCAACCAATTCCTCTGAGGATCTCTTGAACTTTCTGATGAAGGTACCAACCTTCAAACACTTAATGGATAAATAAATGTTGGTCAAATTTTGGGGTGCAACACCATCCAACAAGGGACCAAATGCACTTCTTATCTCTATGGGCATATCAAGTGATTCTTATTCAAATTCAATCTTAGCCAAGTCATCATCTGAGAAGTTAGTGGACCAAGCAGTGGATCTATCTCCTATCTTGAGGGTATTTGAAGATCATCAAAGAAGTTGTGAGTCATGAATTGAGGCCATGGAGGGTATATAGACATCATGGAAGACCTAGAGGGTCATTTTGAAAGTGAGGCAAGTCATTGATGTGATTACAAGAGCTGCAGTGGAAGACAGTCAACTAGGGTTTCATCTGGGTCAACCCTAGGTCAACCCTAGGTCAAATGCTTGATTGAAAGGCATCAAGGCCTGTTTGAAAGATGTGGGATGCCTCATTTGACATGTAGATATGGATGTGGTGTTGTGCCAAGGAGGAATCAAGAGAAATCAAGAAGAAGAGAGGTTTCTAAATTAGGGTTTCTGTGTAAAATCACCGGATTTAGGGCAAACTTCCCAGCAAGATAATTCAAAATGAAAGTCTCAAATGGATCCTTGGCCAACATTAAACTTGTAGAGGATCTCAAGACCTTTAATTTTAGTGGTGGAAGACATCAAGGAGATTTATAGAACTCAAGTTATGGTTCTTGCAAGTTACAGGTCGTCAGAGGCATCTGAAATTTGTCTGTGAAAGTTACTTGACTTCCAAGCAACTTTTACCCCTCAAGGAGCTTTCAAATGGATTTTTCGTCAACATGAAAGTTTTTCCTCATGATCTTAGCTTTCTAGAAAGGTATAGTATGCCTTCATCTGATTTGTGGAACTCTACTTATGACTTTGGCAAGCGAAGGGTATTTTGGTCATTTGGACATTATAGGTCATTTCAAGCATATGGCCATATCTCCTACTTCCAAGCTTCAAATGAAAAAACCCTCAACATCAAAGTTTCTTAGAATGATGTTTTAAGGCTAGTAGGGTGGTCATGAGATGTTGGAAAGGCTCATAGCAAAAAGTGATAAAAATGGCCTAAAAATGGGGTATAAGTTAATTCAAATGAAATAGAAAATCCTAAAATCCAAGTTCCAAATCCAAACCATGGCATATGATAGGTCATTTTGACTCCCAAGGACATTTTAAGAACATTGGTTCAGCCACAATTTTGATTTGAGGCTTAAATCTTGGGGTTGCTTTGTAAAAGTCTTACTTGCATAATGGCATACCAAACCAAAACAAGGAAAAGTTTCATAAACAAGGTGTTTAAGCTTTGTATCTTGTCCAAAATACCACTTAAGGAGAAAATGAAGATAATTACTCAAGGTGTAAGGATTTTGTCATGATATATCACATGGTGGGAAGTGAAATGCAAAATATCAAGTCATGAAACTTCAAGTTCCATCTAGATTGATCTAGATGATTCTAGACCCTTCCAAATTAGTCTATATATTGATTTCATTCTCCATTGGTGAAGGGTTGGTGATTGTTGATGTTAATGGTGGTAGAGAAAAGAGTTTGAACCAAAAATTCTCCATTTGCAAATTGAATTGAAACTTCATTTTTCTCTTCATTACCCTTCCATTTTCTTCCACAAATCATCACTACAAACCTCCCTGAACATGTTCATGCTAGAGTGAGCTTCCATTGTTGAAGAATTGGAGCTTTTCAAGTGAAGTTGCAAGAGAGCAAAAAGGTTTGAATCTGAAGATACAAGCCATCTCCATCAAATCTTGTGCAAGTAGAGTATTATTCATCACATAGAGACCATTCTTGAAGATCCACAAGGCCTGGTTCGAAGCTTTTCAACATCTACCATTGCAAGGGTCAAGGTAAGCAAAACCACTTCCACACTCTGTTTTAGGCATGGTTAGGATTAGTTCTTGTTGTGAAACTATTAGAGACCATTAGGGGATTCATTTGGATGAGTTTTAGACCAATTAGTGAGGTTTCATTAATGGAGGTTGATTCTTGATGGAGGTAGAACACATGATTTAATGGATGATAATGCATGAGAATTGGTTGGTTGTGATCAGCATAGCATGAGGATTAATTATATACAAAGATTGTTGAGTTTTATGATGGTCGAAAATTGAAGAAAGTTTGGATCCATGGAGTTGTACTGTTCGGGTAGAATGATAGAGAGAGTGTTAATACAAAATATTGGCATGGTTGGATTCTACATAAAATTCTAATCAAGTTTGGTTCTTGGATCATGCAATTTGATGGAGTATTGAGAGAGAACAAAGGTGGTAAAGATTGGTGCATGGAGTTTATGTTCATGGAGTTTATGAAACCCTAACATCAATTTGGAGAAGACATAATCTTGGCCGTTGATTGCATGCAAGAACATTTGACCAAAAATCCATCCAACGGCCTACAATCAACAACGAAATTGGAGGGAGCTAGGCAGCCAAGTGCTGCGTTTTAATCAATAAGTCTTCATGGGCTTCGTGTGAATTTGCTTCCCACACCCCCTGTGTCCAAGGCCCAATCGTTTTAACTATGATTTCTTGCTTTTTGCACCGCCACTTTATCTTTTTTCTTTTGATTTTTAATGTTTTTCTGAATTATCATTGGGCTGGGGCGTGCTACTTCCAGCACCCCCATGTTCTGGGCCCATTTCATTTTTAACTGCATTTTACTTCTTTATACACCCCATGCATCAATTCTCATTTAATTTTACTCCAAATTTTTTCAAACTTTAAAAATTCATAATAAATTGAAAAATGCATATTTTTTAATGAGACTTTTTTTCCCATTTTCTATTTTATGTTAAGAAAAATATGAAAACATAAAATTGCCATTTTACTGTATTTTCATATTTTTTGCATATTTTTACATTTAATAGCTTTTTTTAATTCTTTTAGTTGATGCTACTATTTGTTGAATTTAGTTTAGGAGTTTCCTTTAGGATTTTCACCCCATTCTTTTTAGTACAACTAGATATGGATATTAGGTGCCCCCCTGATTTTTATACTATTTTTTTAGGATTTATTTTAGGTAGTTTAGTTAGAAACTATTAGGATAGTCAATTAGGATTCTGAATATAATATAGGTATAACAAAACAAGTTTCTTTTTGGGTTTTCTTTTGGACAAATTAGATGATGGGACTATAGGGGTATTATGGGTAAATAATAGATCCCTTAGAAAATGCTAGGAGTTCCCCTATTCTATTATTGCTATTAGTATATTCTTGCAATTGATTGATTGTGTGGTGTGCCCTCTTTAGGGTTATTTGTTTGACTGTGTGGGGTATTGGGCCTGCTTGCGGTTTGGGTTTGAGCTGAAGACTTTGCTGATGAAGCCATTGAAGACTAAAGGAATGAAGATCAATTTCCAGAGTTGATGAAGAGTATATCTTGCTGGCAGCTGTTGAAGGTCATAGGATCTAGGAGCTAGGTAGAGCTCTAGAATAGAAACTTGATTCACAAACATGGAAGGTCTTGTTTGCCTCCATTCTTTCTCTATGATTCAAAGTCTCTTTTAAATACCCACCTCCTTCCTTTGGAAGGATTAGTGAATGTATTTAAAAGATAGAACTTTTGAGAGAAAATTGTCTGTATCATGTTAACAGTCAATGAGCCACCCTTGGTAGGCAATTGACTGCTTAACATCCAATTCATCTTGTTAACTACTGCTCATCTTGGAGAGTGAGACTTGAAGAAAAGCCATTGATAGATTGAAGACAGAGACCTTGCTTGAAGGCTTGAAGATGAAGATTGATGCTTGCATGAAGCTTGTGGATGGTTGAAGATGACTTGAAGACAGATGTTGATGAGGATTGCTTTTGCTGTTTACTTTTGCTGTTTATAATTTTTGATGTATTGTTTGAATTTCCCTGACTGTATTGTGCGCCATTTAATCTGTTAGGTTGAAAGCAAATTTTGTTCGCTTTTTCCTGTTGCTTTCTAGGTTCGAGGTTGAGTGGGACTCCCTTGCCTCGCTTGTATTGCTGCATCCATGCATTTTACTGCTTTATTGTATATATGCTATTGTTTCTGTTTTCGTCTACTCCCTTAGGATCTCTGTTTCTCTCTGCACAAGAGAAGAGCACGATAGACATTAGGTCTTAACCCATGCATGATAACATTAGGTTAGTTTGATTCCCTTTTCAACCATAGGTTAGAGTTCTGTCTCTTCTTTCTCAAAACAAACAGAAAAACACAATAATATTTCAAATCCAATAAAAGACACTTCTTCCGTAAAAGAATGTGAACTCATCAACACGTCATTTTTGTCCGCTTGGACCGGTAATCAGAAAAACCCTTTTTTAGAAGGAGATAAAAACAATCAAAGACAGACTTGTGTCGTACGTGGCCCAAACTACGTTTGCTCTGATCTTTCATGCTATATGAAAGTACGTAGGCATAGGATGCGATATCCTAGCGAGCAACCTTCCCCTCCTTTCCCGTAGGTAGGCGAACTACGTTGACTCTGATATCTCGTTCCAGACGGGAATACGTAGGCATAAAGTGCGATACTTTGCCGAGTCATTTTATTTTCTTTTAACCCCAGACCTGTAGAGTAGATAGAATAACAATCCTTTCGACAGAAAATAAGCGTGGATCCCGTCGAGTACGACGGATGTGAGGGGTGCTAATACCTTCCCCTTGCGTAACCGACTCCCGAATCCAGGATTTGGTTGCGATGACCATTCCTTTCCCCGTTTTGCGGTAGGTTTACTCTGAGCGTTTCCTTTCCCTCCGTTGGGATAAATAACGCACGGTGGCGACTCTTCTGTTCAGCCGGCGCCGATTTTGGCAGTAGCGACAAATAGTGTGTAAGTAAATTGGAACATTAATGCAGCAACATATCCAATCATGGCATGGTTCAGGTTGTATAAATCAAACAAGAATGCTTTAAAAACAGACACAGACCTTAATACTATCATGCACAACAAACAACAATAGTTAAAAACTTATGTAGAAAAACCAAGCTACCTTAGACAAACAAAGACATGAGCTCAACCTTTGTGAACCCTAAGAGACTGGTTGCAGTTCTGCTGAGAAGCCAGTTGGACACGAAAAATGAAAATCACAATGCCAAGTCAAATAAGGGATGCAAATTGTCGTACATAACAACACTCTTATAGCAGGCCTAAACAACACTCCTACAACACTCCTGACAGAAATTGCCCTTTTGACAAACTCAGATATTGACAGCAATTGAATCATGACCTGAATATGTCCAAATCCAATTTACCACCCAACTACAACCTAACAGCTTAAAGTCACAAATTAAGGGCAAGAACCTAGCACTAAGGGGTACTAAAAGATTGTTATCAAAATGCCAAGGAAAAAATGTCATAAAGAGTTGACGTCTCCTAGCAGTGGCACAAGCAACCAAACAAGGTAGCTGGTAGTATTCAATTAAACAACACATCCTAATCCAACTAAAACAACAGGCCTCAAGCACAACATAAACTTAACATCAATGGACCCCTAATCCCAACTGCAGTGCAAAATGAACTGTGGTCTAAGCTGTAATAATGAAACTGGGCTGAGGAACCTCAAGACAGTTAGACAGAAGCCAATACATCACTCGGTCATATCCATAAAACAGAATGCCTGCACATAAAGCTTTCAAGTCAAAAGACATGACAGGCCAACCAAAGAAGAGTTCAGCACCAACTCTTAACCAGCCAAGGATTTCTCTTATCATAACAAAAGTCCAACAATAACCTGTTGCAAATTTAAGCAAAATTGTGGTGACAATCCTCTCCTCATTTCCATTTTATGCCAATAGGTCCACACCAGCCAACAACATCATCTCAACACAAGCAATCTCCACAACTGGTCCCAAAACCAAAACCTGGCCTATAATTTCTAAAACCACCTGCCAGCCCTATAGCAGTAAACAGGTCAGTTGACAAACCCTTACAAAAATGACAGCCTTGATCACCCCAAAACCTTCTAGCATCAAACTCTAAAATAGTAGTGTACTACCAATTCTAGGTATCTTAGGCAAGATGGAGTAGATGAAATCAAACATAGCAGCCTATCAGTAAGTTTGAAAATAAACCAAAGCAAACTAAACAGAAACTCTTGTTGACAGTCTCAATCATACACCAACAGGTTGGTCAGATCCCAAAACTCAAATATAACAGTTGCAAGCTCCTCAAATAATGGTGAAATGTTTACCATCAACCCAAACATCAAACACTAGAATCCTTATGACAGTTGCCAAACATAACAATGCCTATCCTAAACAGCTACCAAAACAGTTATGGACACACTTACCAGTGGTATCTTAAATCCAAACTAAACAAACTTGGAGCTTACAACCTACTGTGAAAGCTAAGAGGCACCTTCCTAAAACTATACAAAGACTAAATCAAGGTGGAGCACCTCACCCCCAAGAGTTCACAAACTTTAGACATTCCAACATGAATTTGAACAACTCACAAACTGGTAGCACCCCTCACAAATATGGGAAATAAATGACAGTCTAGGTACAACCAAAGCCAATGTCCTTAACAACTCAAAATGGATTTCAAATAGCAGTTGCAACTACCACAACTTGGTAACAGCTTCTTATATAAAAATTCAAGCAAAACAGAAAAACTTCTAAAATAGAAGATATGATCAAACAACAGGAGTCAGCAGTTTTAATATGAAATGACAAGTCCAACTTCACACAAATCCCAACAGTAGCTTCAAACAAAAGACTTTAAATGACAGTCCCAAGGCACACCATACAAACTCAAACAGATTCAAATAAGAGCAAGTTAAGGCTCACAAATGACAAACATAACAATGTTAAGATTAATCCACCGAACTTAAGTCTTGACAGTTTTTAAATAGTTTGGTGATCCTTTTGACATGACAATGCATAGGTTTCTCAACATAACCAAAAATACATGATGTTGCATATGTGAGAGAAAAGAAAGGGTTAGAAGTCACCTACCTCTTGTAGACCTTTTTGAGCAAGCTTAATAGCAAAGAAACCCAGAGATCCTCTTCTTTGGCACAAACTTGGAGCTTGCTTCCTCTTGAAGCAATAAGTGACTTTCTTGAACAGTTTGAGTAAACCACCTCCCAGCTGGTTTTTGAGCTTTTGGACAGTTGAAACAAGATATATATGAGGTGTTGGGGGTGTTGAAGTGGTAGGAAAGGCCTTAAGTAGAGACTGGCTTCCAAAGTGCATAAAAGTCAAAATATGAAGGTATAAAGGTTGACTTTTAGATTGGTGAGTTTTTTGATGAAAGTAATGGTGGGAACAGTTTCAAATGGCCATTTTAAGGGTGTATAGGTGGTCTTTGAAGTGTTTTGATATTTTGAAAAAGAACTAGCATGAAAAGTGGAAAATGGTGATTTTTGTGATTTTGTGAACTCAAGCAATTTCAAGCAAGGATAGGAATGAGAGAGCTATGAGTTTCTTGTGTGTTCTTGATAGCTCTAGTGTGATTTGTAACATAGAGAGAGGTCTCTATTTATATAGAAAATGAAGGTGAGGGCAGCCTTGGTTTTTCCACATTTTGGAGGGAGATTGTGAAGTTTTTAATGAAATCTTGCCAAGATCTTGTGGTAGCTCTACACATCAGTTCCTTGGAAAAATGCTGAGAAAAATATGAAGTGAGATGGGAGGTATGAGATGACTGAAGTGAAGCTAGAAGGGTAGGGGACTGCAGCTGCCCAACTCTTTGAAAAAGTTTCTCTTTCATAGTCTTTTAATGATTATTTTATTGGCCACTTGCTCCAAGTTGCAACAGCCTACCAATTCTTTATTTCTTCTGGTTTTTGCATCATCTAAGCTTCACATTATCAAAATAGAAGATGATCCAATGGCTGAGGGTAGCCCAAGTTGTTGAATTTTGAATTTTGGAAAGAGTTGAAGTGGTGACTTCAAGTGTGGCAGCCCCAACTTCCATGATCCATAACTTTCTGCTCACAAATACTATTGAGGGGTTCTACCACATTTTAGAAAGCCCTAAAGTAACTCTACAACTTTCATGTTTTTGGGATTTTTAAATTCTATATGGAACTAGGTTGAAAAACCCCTCCAAGTTGCTGAAAAATCATACTTAAAAGGCCAAATAACTTAGAATTTTTCCAAGTTATTTCCCTTCTTGAAATGAATTTTGTCATAACTCCAAATCTATGCATTTTTTGATGATGGACCACTTTGGGACTTTTGTAGGACTTGTCAAGAGCTTTCCAATGAGCTTTGAACCACCTCAATTGGATATGTGGTTGAGGAGTTATGGTCTTGCCCCTTTCAAAACCCTAATTCCCGATTTTTACAATTACTTCCTAACCCTTGATCCAATGGTCATGAAATTTTTATGGGAATGTGTAATATGACATAAGGAACATTTTTTATTCACATCTTGAAGTCAAATTCCTTATGGTTGAAGAGTTGACTTTTCGGTCAACCGTAGGATCAATCGGTGACTACCGAGTCGGCTGTTGATGTTCCGGGTATTTTGAGGCCTTGAAACTCTTTGGATAGACTTTAATAAGCTATAGGAATTTAATGGACCATTATCCCACCATTGAAACACTTTTTAAATCAAAAGTCAAACTACAGTTGACTTTTCCTAATTGAAAACCCTAATCGGGTATCCTGAACTGCACTTTTCTCAATTACCGGGTGACAACCATAAATTGGATTCATGCTTGACCCAATGTAGTATCCTTAATCTTGTTTATAGTTGAATCAATCCAAAACATTGATTGATCACCCCATTGAAGCCTCGATTTTTGACGGTACGGAACCATGATTCATCTGCATCTTGACAAAGATAAACTTGAAATGGGTTAAGGTTAGTTAATCAAATGAATATGATCCTAAAATGATGATGAGGATCTAAGGGGTCAAAATTTCGGGTGCAACAGATGCCCCTATTTAAATATCTTCACTAGATGGCAATGAGAGATGACAATCCTCATAGAATTGTGGTGAAAGGTATTTAAATATAGCAAACCAGAAATTTTGTCCCTTAGATCTGATGGTATGCAAAAAGGACAAATGCTGAAATGCAATGAGTTCTAAATGATGTTTTATGATGCTTGAATGCAAGACAGATGCAGACACACGATCAAGAAATAAAAGAACGTCAAGACAACGAGTAACCACTCACGGGGACCCATCACACTGGGGAAAGATTCAAGGAAAATTAAGAAAGATAGTTCAAACATGATTAAAGATGTTGTTCAAGGGAAACTTTCACACAGGGGACACAAATTCCACCAGAGAAGACATATCTTCACTGGGGAAAGGAGACACAAACCTCACTGGGGATAACCAGATGAGGAAACGCACCGGGGAAGAAGACAATTCTTCACTGGGGAAACGAAAGAAAAGAAACGCAAACCTCACTGGGGAAGAATCCCACTGGGAAAACTTTGCTGGGTAATAATTCCACTGGGGAAGCAAATCTTCACCGGGGAAAAGACGGAACGAAGACACTAAACCCACTGGGGATAACCAGATGAGAAATTTCCTATAACGAAGAGTTCAAACGGGATCTTCAGGAAAAGGTTAGAAACAAGACCGGACGTGCCTGGGAAGCTAGTATCCACTAGTTCTCCGAGACTCGACTAGGAAAGCAAAATCTTCAATGGGGAAACCGGTGACGACCAGAACAAAAAACAGTTTCAACTAGTGTTAGTTTCCATTAGACTTACTGGGGAGGATGGTGACGACCAATCCAACGAATGGTTTCCAAAAAGTGCTAAATACCACTAGACTTCATGGGGATATGGTGATGACCAAATCAAAGTTCCAATTACAATTGGGAATTCCAAACAATATTGATGAAACACAGGACTTCGACCAGGAAAATTGGTAACAACCGACTAATAACGATTAATTTTCAAGCAATGCCAGTAACCACTGGATTTAGAAAGAACTGGATTTTCAAAGAGTTTGGTGACGACCAGGAAGCACAAGTATATCCTCAATACCTTAGGAACAAAAGCTAAACATCCTCAATACATTAGGATGTAGAAGAGACACAACCCTCAACACATTAAGATTGGACGAAGACCCTCAAAACCTTAGGATAAAAAACTAATACCCTCAAAACATTAGGATATAGAACACTTCATGCAAATGCAACCACTTTAGTCTCTGGGAATTTCTGAACTCAGAATTCAAAGTATACATCTCCAAAGGTACACAACCTGTGTTCAGGATGGCAACAAACATCTTCCAGAGGTACAACACCTGTGCTTGGAATCAAACAATACATCTTCCAAAGGTACAAAACCTGTGCTTGGAATCAAAGAATACTTCTCCAAAGGTACGAAATCTGAGCTTAGAATCATACAAAACATCTCCAAAGGTACGAAACCTGAGCTTGGGATGGCAACAAACATCTATCTCCAAAGGTACATAACCTGTGCTCGGGATAGAAACCAACCTCTTCCAAAGGTACGAAACCTGTGCTTAGAATCACAACAATACATCTTCCAAAGGTACAAAACCTGTGCTTGGAATCCAACAATACATCTCCAAAGGTACGAAACTTGTGCTTGGAATCAAATAAAACATCTCCAAAGGTACGAAACCTGAGCTTGGGATGGCAACAAACATCTATCTCCAAAGGTACACAACCTGTGCTCGGGATAGAAACAAACCTCTTCCAAAGGTACAAAACCTGTGCTTGGAATCACAACAATACATCTTCCAAAGGTACAAAACCTGTGCTTGGAATCAAACAATACATCCTCAAAGGTACGAAACATGTGCTTGGAATCAAACAAAACATCTCCAAAGGTACGAAACCTGAGCTTGGGATGGCAACAAACATCTATCTCCAAAGCTACACAACCTGTGCTGGGGATAGAAACAAACCTCTTCCAAAGGTACGAAACCTGTGCTTGGAATCACAACAATACATCTTCCAAAGGTACAAAACCTGTGCTTGGAATCAAACAATACATCCTCAAAGGTACGAAACCTGTGCTTGGAATCAAACAAAACATCTCCAAAGGTACGAAACCTGAGCTTGAGTTGGCAACCAAACATCTATCTCCAAAGCTACACAACCTGTGCTAGGGATAGAAACAAACCTCTTCCAAAGGTACGAAACCTGTGCTTGGAATCACAACAATACATCTTCCAAAGGTACAAAACCTGTGCTTGAAATCCAACAATACATCTCCAAAGGTACGAAACCTGTGCTTGGAATCAAACAATACATCTCCAAAGGTACGAAACCTGAGCTTGGGATGGAAACAAACATCTATCTCCAAAGGTACACAACCTGTGCTCGGGATAGAAACAAACCTCTTCCAAAGGTACGAAACCTGTGCTCGGAATCATAACAATACATCTTCCAAAGGTACAAAACCTGTGCTTGGAATCCAACAATACATCTCCAAAGGTACGAAACTTGTGCTTGGAATTAAACAATACATCTCCAAAGGTACGAAATCTGAGCTTGGGATGGAAACAAACCTCTTCCAAAGGTACAACACCAGTGCTTGGAATCAAACAAAACATCTCCAAAGGTACGAAACCTGAGCTTGGGATGGCAACAAACAATTATCTCCAAAGGTACACAACCTGTGCTCGGGATAAAAACAAACCTCTTCCAAAGGTACGAAACCTGTGCTTGGAATCACAACAATACATCTTCCAAAGGTACAAAACCTGTGCTTGGAACCCAACAATACATCTCCGAAGGTACGAAACCTGAGCTTGGGATGGAAACCAATGTGACTTAGTTTGGGCTGATATACATCCAAATTGTCAGTATTTGTTGTCCATGGATTTTCATAATGCCAGTTACCAACGGGCCTTACTTGAAATATGATTGGTCACCACCAAATTACTTATACCAGTATCCAATGGATTTTCAAACAATGCTGGTCACAACCGTGCGTTGACTTCCTTAAGATAAACTTCTCAAATGAGACTGCCATTTATCGTTGAAGAATGATAAGCTTCTCTAAAGAGACCGCCACTCATCTAGGGATATGGTTAAACTGATAAGCTTCTCTAGAGAGACTGCCACTTATCTGGGGACAAATAAGCTTCTCTACAGAGACTGCCACTTATTTGTTGATGACGATTTAAGCTTCTCCAAAGAGACTGCCACTTATCGCTGAACATGATTAAGCTTCTCCGAAGAGATTGCCATTTATCGTTGATGAAGTTTAAGCTTCTCCCAAGAGATTGCCACTCACCGTTGAAGACGATTAAACTTCTCCGAAGAGACTGCCATTTATCATTGATGAAGGTTAATCTTCTCCCAAGAGATTTCCACTCACCGCTGATGACGATTAAACTCCTTCGAAGAGACTGCCATTTATCGTTGATGAAGGTTAAGCTTCTCCCAAGAGATTGCCACTTATTTGTTGAAGGCGATTAAACTTCTCCAAAGAGACTGTCATTTATCGCTGAAGACAATTAAACATCTCCGAAGAGACTGCCATTTATCATTGGTGAAGGTTAAGCTTCTCCGAAGAGATTGCCACTCACCGCTGAAGACGATTAAACTTCTCCGAAGAGACTGCCATTTATCATTGATGAAGGTTAAGCTTCTCCCAAGAGATTGCCACTCACCGATGAAGACGATTAAACTTCTCCGAAGAGACTGCCATTTATCGTTGATGAAGGTTAAGCTTCTTCGAAGAGATTGCGACTCACCGCTGAAGACGATTAAACTTCTCCGAAGAGACTGCCGTTTACCGCTGAAGACGATTAAACTTCTCCGAAGAGACTGCCATTTATCGTTGATGAAGGTTAAGCTTCTCCCAAGAGATTGCCACTTATTTGTTGAAGACGATTAAACTTCTCCGAAGAGACTGTCATTTATCGCTGAAGACAATTAAATTTCTCCGAAGAGACTGCCATTTATCATTGATGAAGGTTAATCTTCTCCCAAGAGATTTCCACTCACCGCTGATGACGATTAAACTCCTCCGAAGAGACTGCCATTTATCGTTGATGAAGGTTAAGCTTCTCCCAAGAGATTGCCACTTATTTGTTGAAGGCGATTAAACTTCTCCAAAGAGACTGTCATTTATCGCTGAAGACAATTAAACATCTCCGAAGAGACTGCCATTTATCATTGGTGAAGGTTAAGCTTCTCCGAAGAGATTGCCACTCACCGCTGAAGACGATTAAACTTCTCCGAAGAGACTGCCATTTATCATTGATGAAGGTTAAGCTTCTCCCAAGAGATTGCCACTCACCGATGAAGACGATTAAACTTCTCCGAAGAGACTGCCATTTATCGTTGATGAAGGTTAAGCTTCTCCGAAGAGATTGCGAATCACCGCTGAAGACGATTAAACTTCTCCAAAGAGACTGCCGTTTACCGCTGATGACGATTAAACTTCTCCAAAGAGACTGTCATTTATCGTTGATGAAGGTTAAGCTTCTCCGAAGAGATTGCCTCTCACCGTTGAAGACGATTAAACTTCTCCGAAGAGACTGCTATTTATCGTTGATATGAATAAGCTTCTCGCCAGAGATTGCCACTTATTGATATTGCAATTTAAGATGTTCCTCTTGATAGTTAGTGCAAAATAAATGCACGTCCAGGTAGGTTCGGCGACCGACAGGGACCAAAGTTCAATCTAGAACCGAGCTAGAAAGAAACTGTCAAACCAGACTCCAACCATTGAGAAATGAACTCGAATGGGGCCACATCTTATCCAATCATGGAAAAAGATAACTGAAGCACCCATCATCCACGAGGATTAAACTCTGTGGGGAATTGAGAAAGGATGGACATTTTATGCTTAAGGGCTGATAATTGTATTAGAGAGAGACAACACACCCAATCACTGATTAACAAATGATTAACAAATCCTTCAAATTGGTTGCCCCAGGCTGAGCTTCCTTTACCAAGTCAAATTCCCTAGCTGACAGCGCTCGTTGGGATTCCTTTGATATTGGATTGTCTAGCAAACAATATTGTTCATTAAAATTTAGTAATTTTCAATATCAAATTCATGCGATCTTTTGAAAACATTTTTTGATGAAACACACACAGCGGAGTGATCAAGTGATCAAAGTGAAAGTGATCCAATCATCTTACAAATGATGGATAAAGTGATGAACACACACAATTAACAAAGATCATTAGGAGTCAGGTTATCCAACCTTGCTGTAATATGCTTTCAAAACAACCTTACCTCAATTAGGTCTTTTAAGGGTTGTAACGTGGTCTGGTTCATGGTTCATGAAACAAAGGATAAAGGCTCAAAGTTATTTGTCTCACCCACTCTCCATGATGAATTCCAATCCTACGCTCAGTTAACTACACATTCAGGTTCTTACAGACTTAAGAATTGAACTGATGATAGTTCGCGATGACTTACAAACCTAAAGTAGTCACAACTCCCTTACAGTATTAGATAGCTTTTGATATTTAAGGATTTTTAAGAGTGATAACTCTTACAGAATTCCTCTCTTTTGTTATCTCTGACTTTTATCTGAACTTTTTGGTTCAAATGTAAAGTCACGGGATGCCCTTTTTTTTCCTAAGTCTCCTTCATAGGTTTAGACTTAGCGGGCTTTTCAATTTTCTTCTTTTTTTCTCTTTTCTTTTTTTTTTTGAGAAAGGAGGTGACTACCTAGTTTAATGGATATGGTGATCCATCATTGTCTTTTATGCTAAAAAACATCTTCGACACTTGCTTGTTGTGTATGAAGGAAAACCTGAGTGCACCACCTTTATATGAAAAGTGTCTTGTATACACGTATCTTCGAGTTAAACGAGAACTACCCGCCCCGGGTTTGAGATTTAAGGTTTTGTTTTTGTAAAGAAAGAAAACTCCTACTTCTAGGCTTGAATGGGTTAACGAGGGATTATCTTCCTGATTTCTCCAGTGTTTAGGGATTGAAACAATGCTTTACATCATCGGCAAACTTAAATTGGAAGCATATCAACAACAGTTATGGATATAATTTTCATCATCCTCCCCAATCTTTGCTTTAAACAACAATTTAGTAAAGAAAAGAAATTTTTGCATTTTTCGTCATCTTATAACAATGAAAGGAGATAGAAAGAGTGAAACGAATGGACTTAATCAAAAGATGCACAAACATTTCATTTAATCTTGCCAATTCAAAATGAACAATAGCTTACAAGCAATTCATATGCAAAGAAAACACAACAAATTGCTGAAACGGTCTACAGCTGCCAGTCTTAGGGAATTAAAATTGACAAAACAAATTTAAAATTTCAGGCCCATGTGGGGAAACACCTCCAACTACCACTTTCTCCTTGTGATATAGACTTATGAGGGGTCTCACGGGTCCTTTGCCTTTTGGATTTAGGAATCGCAACCCTGTCATTTGATTTATCCTCCTGAGGCTTCAGCAACTCTTGCAGTCTCAATTTAAAACCTTCACACTCTTCAACTAGGTGCCCTGTTGTCCCAGTATGATATCCACATTCTACTTCTGGGTAGTCTTCCTCGAGGATCAAGCATTTGTCAATGATTAGCTCTTGTACAAGATAACCCAATGCTATACATGCATCTAAGTTGTGTCCTTCAGCTCCTTTGTGAAATTCACAGTTCAGGTTCGCATTATGCCATGGTCCTGGCACAAGATTGGATAATCGTGGAGTCACTAGTGAGTTCTGAATCAGTAGCGGGTAAAGTTTGCTTAACGGTACTGGAGTTGGTCTACCGCAAGTCTTACTTTTCCTGACATGATTTTTCTTATTCAATCTCCGGCTTTTAGAACCTTGAGGAGGAACAAACACCGACTGGTGAGAGACTTCAGTTGAACGCCCTGGTGCCCCAGTATGATAGTCCCATTTAGCGTTGGTACCACGGTTCAGAGGGTATGGAGGAATTACTGGTTTCGACTCCTTTGGTATTATCAATTCGCCTTGGATCAAGTCTGGCAATATCTGATTGTGTGACATTGGAAACAAACTTTCTTGTTTCCTTGGTCTTTGTTGGGCGTGCTGACGCGATTGACGGTTATCTGGTGGTTGATACCGAGAATGTCCTTGAGTTGGAGGAATCATCGGAGATAATGCATCCCTAGTTTCTCTGGACGTCACATGGTCAAGGTGACCTCCGTTTTTCATCATGTTCTGCAATGTCTCTAGAACCCAATTCATCTGACACTTGAGAATTCTGATGTCCTATTTCAGCATTTCCTGAGCTTTCAAAAGTCCCTCCATTGTTGCCATTTGTCTCGGATATGTGCTAGGTGTCCCTTCTCTATCTCTCTGATCAAAAGCGACGCAAGGCTGAGAAATGCAAATGCATAGTGCAAATGCAATGTAAAAGCAAACTAGTTTTATAAAACTCAGAAGATTGACTAGGTCAAAACCCTCATTTCATCAATCGTTGGAAAAGTTACAACTTTTAAAAATACCAGAGATCGACTGAGTTTTACAAAACTAGTTGCGACATGATATGTTTATGGTGATATGATGTTTATGAATGCAAGAATGCATAAACACGGGCAAATGCAAAGATCACACATATGCACAAAAACACAAGCTTAGGTTTAAAGGGCGAGCGTGGGTCTAAGGTCTACCCATCCCCAAGGATTTGCACTATGGGTTAATTTGTACCTGCCGAACGGGTTCTAACAGAGTTCCCAGAGTCAACTACCCATCTTTTAGATATTATCAACTTTCCAAATCACTTGGTAATCGATAATATTCTCAAGAGAGTCTCGTCCAAGTGTAGTATCGTGTATCAACTATTTCAGAAATACTTCCTTATAGCCATCGCACTACATCCTAATAAGGCCAAAGTGGGGTATAATGTAATCTAAAAGTCCACAGTGTCATGGTCTCCTTCGTCGAAAGCAGCATTATTTTCACGAATACTCGATCAACAATACTAAACTTTCAAGAGGGCCTACACTGAGCGGTGGTTTCTCAAGTTAGCTTGGTCGGGAATCAACTCCCTATAAGCCTTCTTGAATATACCACCATCCTATCATAATTGCACTCAAAGCCGGGTATAGGACCGTCTCACCACTCAAAGCACCCAATACCCAACATTCAAACAAATATATTGACAAATATACATGTTAAACAAATATTCACAAATATAGCATGCAAATAAACAAAATAGGCTAAACCCTCAAGTTAAATTTCCCCAGTGAAGTCGCCATTTCTGTTGCGGTGAGAATTGTGATACCAAGCTATTGATTAACTTGAATCTTAAATTCTTAAATTTACAACCGGACTTTAATTTATCCAAAGGAAAGGTCTAAAGAAAGAAAGAACCTTTTACGCGATGTAACAACAACGCTAAGAGATTTGGGGATCGGGGGTTGGTTATGCATAGGGTAGGTATTTCACATCCTAAACATTTGTAGTACTCTACAGGAACCTTTTGTTTGTTTGCATGCTAAGTTTGCTAAATGTTTGCTAAGGGTTGGGGTTAGGTAAAAGATGTAGGTTAAAACCTAAAGATAGTTTCTAAGTTTGCTCCCAAAGACATCGCGTCCTCTGCCTACGTATCCTAACTAGGATAGAATCAGAGCAATCGTAGTTCACCTCACTAGGGTTGAAGAACACTTGATTATGATCAAGGTTCAAAGAGGAACAAACATATCCATGCTTGTGTAGAGTTTCACAAAATTCTCTAGATCTATGTTGAACTCTCAAGAAAGGGAAGTAAGTAATCATGTCCATGATTCTTACATAGAATTTACCAAACTCTATCCTAAAGTTTTACGTTGTGAGACCAATTGGTTCTATCCAGACCAAAAGGTGGGAAAAGGGGGAAGGTTTCTCGTCAAGATATCGCATCTTGTGCCTACGTATTCTCATTGTCCAATGAGAAATCAGAGCGGTAGTAGTTCGGGCACAAAGTACAGAATAAGGATCTATTGGTTCTTTCCAGACCAAAAGAGGGAGAAGGTTCTATCAAGACCTATGAGTTAATGAGCTATCTACGACCCAAGGGTCAATAGAGAGACTTTCCTTTGGAAGGAGAGAGAGGAGGCAACTTGGATGAGAACTAAAGAGTTCCATCACTTGGGGAAAATAAAATTAATTGAGCATAATCATTCACACATGATGAATACAAGGAATATGGTTACGACCAAGAAAGCAAGCATATTACAATAAGCAAGGATTAAAACAATACAATTGGTTTCAACCAAGTATGACACATCTTTACAAAGACAAAGGAAGCAACTCAAGGGATACATATTAACAAATATGAAAACAACAATCATACAAATAAGTCACAACTTAAGATAATCATGTTATAGGTCAAAGTGCATCAAATGTGACAACATCATACCAAACAAATCGTGTATTGATAACAATCAAATACAAGCATACATGTAAGAAATGTTACAATAGTTCAAGCTCAAGGTTTTAGGAGGAAGCAACAAATTTATGGTAACCACCAATGAGGAACAAAGCCTTAATATGTTAACAAACACAAAGGGATCAAACACAAACAAAACTTACATGGCTACGCCCATGGCCAACGCCATGTGGAATGTCGTGTGTGTAATTTTCACCCGAAACTCCGTTTTTTGCTCTTTTCGCTCCATTTCTTCGTGGAAGACTCTTATTAGGCAATGTACCTGAAAACAAGACAAAACACAAGTATAATGCAAGAAAATATTAATTAAATTACAATAAACATGTCCAATCCGCCTCGCTTTAACATGTCCAATCCACCTTTTGTACACATGGAAGACGCCATGTCAAGGACGGTTGGAGCATGATGCCATGACCAAAGATATTTCCTCCACATGATTTTTGAAGAGGCTACATGATTTCCAAGGCATTGTTATACTATAAATAGGACCTAGATATTTAGTTTTAATCATCAAGTCTTAGTTCTCAACAAAGGCATATATTCAGTTGTTAGAAGTGATAACCGTCAAATCGAGGGGTTATCGCACCATTGTTGTAATTGAGATTGGAGCATCGTAGCATAGGAACTTTAAGCTCGATGTCATTTTACTTTCAAGTTAGATTTACTCTCCAGCATTGTACCAGATTCAAGTCTCCGATTTGGAGCAGGTTTTATTTTATTCGCATTATATTATTATCCGCATTACTTTCTGCCTCGCTTTAATTTGTTTAAATTTCCGCACGATTTACATATCACTTTTATTTCAAAGATTTGTTTTCTAAGAGTGAACTTAAGCATGAAACTTTCGTACTTACTTTTGGAAACCAATCACACATTTATTTTCCCGCACGATTTACATACCCCTTTTATTTCAACGATTTGTTTCCTGAACTGAACCTAAGAGTGACACTTTCATTCATTTAAAAACCAATCACACACGTTTTATTTCCCTAAATGATTTATTTTACAAGCAAATATTTTATTATGTTTATCACCGACATGTCTAGCTAAATCTGTTGTGCTGGGATGTGAGGACCGTCGTTTTGATGGTCCATATGTTGTATTTGTAGAAACACTTTAGAGGCTATTTTGGATTTTAATGAAATTTTTCTAAACTTAAATTGATCAGTCATTTCGTGAACGGGACCCTGTTTCTGTTTACATAGTAACCGTGACTATGTCGGGTAAGATCGAAATCCATCTGACACTTTAGATAAGAGTTGGTGTGTTTTTAATTGGTAAAAACAGTGAAAGCACTTTATTAATTAATTAGGAAGGATTGGTATTATTAGAAAGTGATTTTAAAACTATTTGGCCGAGCATATGCCAGAGACCCTTTGATATTAAAGTTTCTAATTAAAAGCACTTTTTGACTAAGTCTTAGAGGTAGTTATATAAAAAATGACGTTTTCACTTTAATGCAAGACACGACCGATGCAGTGTGAGCGACTGGTATAGATTAAAGGTCAGGTCCGGTACCGATTATGCTAACGTGATAGTTCCTTTTTGATTAAGTCTTTTTCAAGGAAGAAAACATTGCCCCATAAGTATTACTATTTAGACAAAACGAGTTCTATTTGATCGATGAGAATTACATTCCAGTATGCCTTTATTCTGAATTTCAATTCATTATCTTAATTATATTTCTTCTCTGTGTATATTGCTCTCTGTTTTCATTAGCTTTAGATAAACACCGTAACAATAGCAATTGATAGATGGACATTGGTCTCTGTGGGGTCGATAATATTTTATATTACTCTGACGTTATCCGTATACTTGTGGATAACACGCATTACACAATCGCAACTACATCAATAACCATATGCTCCCAAACAATATCAGCAAATGCAGAAGATGGCCGACTGGCGTTTCGACATTCTTCCCATGCCATATTCTCAGTTGTTGCAAACCTACTTCAACATCGGTTGATTCAGTTGAAGACACTCTCAATTCCTCTTGTTGGTAAAATTCCTCCCGACTACGACGCCAATACCCATTGTGATTTCCATTCCGGTGCTCCCAGACACCATATTCACAATTGCAAAGTTTATAAACACAAGGTTCAGGATCTCATCGACTCCAAGGCTATCAAGTTTGCTCCGAATAAAGGTTCCAACGTTATTCAAAATCTGACACCTCAGCATGGCAGAGCAGTGATAAATGTTGTTGAAGAAGCGGAGGAGTTGAATTTAATTAGTGATGTGAATATGTTGAAGACACCATTGCCTTTTGATAAAAGGCAGTTGATGATGAGTGACATGTTTCCCGGCTGTGTGGAAAACTATGAAAAGTGTGTTTTTAGACGAATAGTTGTATTGACTTGAAGAATGGTATTCAGAAGTTGATTGATGAGGGGCAGATTCAATTCGACAGAGTTTCAAAGAACAAAAGTGGTAGTGGTGAAGGTGTTGCTATAATTACAATACCCTTTACCCCAACTAGAATCTCTGTGCGTCCAAGATAGACCCCAGTTGTAATTACCGTACCTAGACCAATTCCATATAAAGTACCAAGGTAGTACCATGGCATTATGGTGTAGACGTCTATTATCAAGGCCACATGTAAGAAATTGAGGCTCCTTTGAAAGATGATTCAAATACTAGCAAGGTTGATAAGATTGGTGGTCCTAGCAGAATCACCAGAAGTGGGCGGATTTTCTCAACTTCACAGGGCTCTTCAGATGTGAATGTTGATGCTTTGGCTAAAGCCAAAGGTAAACAAGCAGTGATGGAAGAGACCATGGAGAAGCCAACCCCTGAGACCTCATTCGACAAATATGTAGAGGATTTAATGAGGAACATAAGGAAGAGCAATTACAAGGTGCTTGACCCACTCAATCAGAATCCTTCGAAGATTTCAATCCTATCGTTGTTGTTATGTTCCGAGGCTCACATGAATGCCTTGCTAAAAAATTTTGAATGTTGCCTTTGTACCATAGGAAATTACTATTAATCAACTCGAAGGGGTTTTTGCAAATGTGAATGTTAGTCGTGGGTTGGGATTCATCGACTTTGATCTGACATCTGAAGGGAGAGACTATAACAGGGCTCTGCATATTTCAATAGAGTATGCTGGCGCCATGTTGTCTCATTTTCTGGTCGATACCGATTTGTCGCTGAATATGGTACCGAAGAAGGCATTGATGAAGTTGAATACATAAAGGCTAGTACTCAAACCTAGTGACCTTGTGGTCAGAGCCTTTGATGGATCTAAGAGATTGGTGTTTGGCGAGGTTGAGCGGCCTATTCATGTGGGTCCACAAATTTTCAACACAACGTTCTTCGTTATGGATATCCAGCATGCCTATAGCTGTTTACTTGGGCGCCCATGGATTCACTCACTAGGCTCTGTATCTTCTAATTTACATTAGAAAATAAAAATTGTGGTTGATGGTAAGGTCGTGACTGTATCTGGTAAAGAAGATATCATAGCAAGTCATTTAGAATCCTTCAAGTATGTGGAAGTTGAGGGAGAAATTCATGAAACTCTCTATCAAGCATTCGAGGCTGAACAAGTCAAGGAGACTCCCCTTGTAGAGGATAAAATGCCAGAAATTTCAATGGTGTGTTTGAAAGAAGCCAAGGTAGTGGCTGAAGCTAGAGGTTCAGTAGGATGGGGTTAAGTGCTGGATTTTCCTGTGAAGCAAGATAAGTTTGGGCTTGGGTACAAGCCAACTCAGGCATCCTGGAAGGCTCAGGGTCCCCAACTCCCATTATGTTCTTAAGTGCTGGCATCATTTATGAAGGTCAGATACACGTAGTGGATGATGACGCAGACAATGATTACAACATGGACAACTGGATCGCTCGTGTGTCCTCGAACAAAAACTTACAAACTGGTCAGTTGAAGAAATTATCTAAGTCACTCTCGTTAAAGAGTATGAAATTCAAGGTATCAAACAGTCGATGTTATAGTGGATGTCATGACATCCACTACTTAGCAGAATACAGAACTTAACACTAAACAGGAATTGAAAGTAGTAAATACCACAAAGAATTGTTGACCCAGTTCAGTGCAAATCACACCTACATCTGGGGGCTACCAAGCTAGGGAGGAAATTTACTATCAGTAGAATTAATTCAGAGTCAAACAACCAGTTTGCACTCTTCACTTAAGACCTACCCAAGGACACTTCAGCCTAACACTAAACCTAAGTTACCAATTCACTCCCCCTCAATCACAACAGTGATTTCAACCAACTCAATTATAGATAAAATTGAAGACACACTTCAAGACACCTTGATCTGCTTCATAGCTTTGATCAAGAGACACATCACTCGTGCTTAAAACCTTAGAGTGACACACACAGAGTACAGCTCAAAAACACACTAGTCCATTGCAATCATCCAAGAGATAATTTCTTGGCTCATAAGTAATCCCAAGACACAAACAACCACGTGAAGATCATAGTACACAGACTGAATGCTTCACTTACAAACACTCTGCACTCTCTGTCTCAAAAGCTCTGCCCAGCCTGCCAAGAACTGTCTTCAATTAGGATTGCTACTTTGTTATTTAGAAGCAACAAAAAGATATTGTGCCTAAGTGAAGAAATTAGGTTTAACCCAGTTAAGACCTCTTTTCATTAAGTTGCGCACTAACAGTTTGGTCTTAAGTTATCCTCAGCCATGCCTGGCATTTCGCTTGAGATAGCCAAGCTTCCTAAAATATTTCCTGAAGTATAGCCTGATCTTCCTCATGCAGTATACCAAAACCTAAAACATGTGCCCTGATGTCAGCTGCTTGATGTCATAACATCCAGCATGACATCCAACATACTTTGCTCTTAGCTATCCAAACTTACCCTGCAACACACTTATTATGTATGTCATAACATCAGTCATGACATTCACACATACATCAATGTTTTACCATAAAATGCATCCAATCAAAAACATCTACAGAGTAATTTCCTATGTTTAAGCTCATGTGATACGCCTTACATTTTGACCAAGACGTAGTGATCCATAGTAGGGCCTCAGTGTTACATATGCAATGATTATCATGAATAAAGGACATTTATTCGCATTCAAATTTTTGTTCCCTGTCTTTCATTTCTTTCTTACTTTTTATTTAAAATGGCAATGTTTCCTTTTGTTTTATTTTAAAATCCTCATTCTAAAATAAAGCATGAACCATCATCATGCAGAATTACCCTTCTAGATTCCATCGATAACAATACTGATGTGGCTCATTATGATTTTGATAATCCAATTTACCAAGCCGAAGAAGAAGGTGATGAAGATTGTGAACGTCCTAAGGAGTTATCCATGTTATTGAGGCAGGAAGAAAGGGTCATTCAACCCCATCAAGAGACTGTGGAAGCGATCAATCTTGGCACCGAGGAAGCAAAGAGAGAGGTCAAGATAGGGGTTGCCTTAGAGGAAGGTGTGAAGAAAAGGCTGACAGAAATACTGCGAGAATATGTCGACGTCTTTGCTTGGTCTTACCAGGATATGCCTGGACTTAATACAGATATTCTGGTACATAGGTTGCCTCTCAAAGATGATTTTCCTTTGGTCAAGCAAAAACTCAGAAGGACTAGACCAGATATGGCTGTCAAGATCAAGGAAGAGGTGCAGAAGCAACTGGACATAGGTTTCTTGGCTGTCACCAACTATCCCCCATGGGTAACAAACATTTTACCTCTGCCTAAGAAATATGGCAAGGTTCAAATGTGCGTTGATTACATGGACCTGAATCGAGCCAGCCCTAAAGATGATTTTCCACTTCCCCATATTGATGTGTTAGTTGATAATACAACTCAATTATCAGTGTATTCCTTCATGGATGGCTTCTCTAGGTACAACCAAATCAAAATGTCACCAAAGGACATGGAGAAAACAAATTTTTTTACCCCATGGGGAACCTTCATTTACAAGGTGATGCCCTTTGGATTGAAGAATGTCGGGGCAACATATCAGTGTGCAATGGTGTCTCTCTTCCATGATATGATTCATAAAGGGATTGAAGTATATGTGGATGATATGATTGCAAAATCCCAGACTGAAGAAGATTATTTGTTTCATCTCCAGAAATTGTTTGACAGACTGAGGAAATTCAAACTGAGGTTGAATCCAAACAAGTGCACCTTTGGGGTGAGATCTAGCAAGTTGTTGGGCTTTATCATCGGTGAGTGAGGTATCGAGGTTGATCCTGCTAAGGTAAAAGCAATACAAGAAATGCCTGAGCCTAGAACAGAAAAAGAGGTTAGTGGTTTCTTAGGGAGATTGAACTACATAGCTAGATTCATCTCTCATCTTACAGCCACTTGCAAACCAATATTCAAAGTATTGCAAAAAGATCAAGGTATCAGGCAGAATGATGATTTTCAGAAGGCTTTTGACAAAATAAAAGAATACTTGCAGGAGCCTTCGATCCTCATGTTTCCAGTAACTATAAGACTATTGATAATGTATTTGACGGTTCTTGAGAATTCTATGGGTTGTGTGCTCGGTCAAGATGATGATAATGCAATCTACTACCTGATGTAGCACCCTTAAAATTGCCTATCCTTTTTCCTTATATCTTTGCTTATGTTTAATACCATTTTGCATAAACACCTATACATAGCATTGATCATAGACAGGGGATCAAGGTATCTTATCCAACAATCAAGAGCTCAAGATCAACTTTATGGAAATATCATGTCATAAGGTTCCCATCATCATCAAGACATGTTAATCAACCAATTGGATTAAGAACACAAGCATTGTCTCCCCTCCTCCTATCTCATGGATAGTTGGCTATGGTTTTGGTTTAGGAAAGGTTTATAGTTAGTTATTTGGGGCTAGACATGATTTTCAAGATCAACACACACCTTAAGGATTCCCTACATGGATTATGTGCCATCACAAGCCATTTGCAAGAGCCTTAATCAGTGGATAAGGTGCTAGGGTTTCATCTGGTCAAAGTTAAATGTGGATTTGAAGAGATTCAAAGCTTGATTTTTGATCATTTAAGCCATGAGAATCATCCTAAGTCATCACAAGTATCATATTGAATATGGGTCAAGAAGAATCAGAGAGATCAATGAGTTACCAAAATAGGGTTTTAGAGGATTCTAAGTGTAAAATCCCCTCTTTGGGTATTTAACTTCAATGACAAGTTTCCTCATGATGCAAGTACTATATCATTTTCCATCAAACATGAGACTTGTTCCTTATCATTCAAGCTTTCTTTTGAGTACAAGAAATCCTTCATTGGATTTATACATCTCAAGTTATGATGTTCACAAATTGGTTTTACAAAATGGAGAGGATTTAGAGGCATTCAAGGGTAACTTACTTTCCTCATTTTCCATCAAACATAAGAGTTGTTCCTCATTGTATAAGCTTTCTAAAAAGTGCAAGAAATTGTCATTCCCATGTGTAGAACTCAAGCTATGATCTCCTTAAGCCAAGGTCATTTTGGATGATCTAGTTTTGGATCATTCACTTCAAGGTCAAAGTTCATGAACTTCAAGACCTCAAATCAAGATTCTTGCAACATGATATTTATGTATCAAGATCTTGCCTACACCATGACCTCAAATTCCATGACATTTGATGATTTTTAAGGCAAGTAAGGCATGATGAACATGAAAACATGAACATTTGACCTAATTGGAACTTTCATGCATCCCAAGCCAAAGTCATGAACACTTTTGCTCTTCTTTTGTACCATACCATCATCATGTCATGACAACGTCATTTGTTACAAAAAATGAACCAACATAAATTCACATTTTCAACACTTTTCAAGTTTTCATACTTTATAGAGAAATTATTCAAAACAATACACAAGGCCATTTCCTTTCTTTCCGACCTTCACAATTCACTTCCTCACCCCCATTTGACTCAAATGAATGGTTTGAAGTAGTGAGAGAACCTCCCAAATCCGTGTGTACCTTATTTTCAAGTTTTTTGCAAATTTGTGAAACAAAGCATTTACACATCATGGGCATACGAAAACTCTTCCAAAGCCTCATATATAAAGAGTGAACAAACCCTAACCTAAGGAGAGAGGCTATTTGCTGCAGAACAAGCTCAAATCATCCAAAATACTCAAACTTTTCTCTCTCTTTGAGTTGCTAACTTCTATGAAGATTTCTTCTGTTTCTTTTTGTATTCATACTCAGTGGAGCATAAGGAGTGGTTTAGAAGTTTTACATTGAAGCTCAAGCACCATTTGAAGGACCCACGGAGTTGCTCCGTTAGGTAACTTTTCACAATCTAAATCTCTCATTTTAGGCATAAATTTGGGTTCATGTTGGTTGCATCTGAAGCCCTACCTTGTGTAGGCAATGTTTGAATGCTTGGTGTGCTTGTTTGTTCAAGTTTAGTTTGAATGTCAAATTTTCGTGCTGAGTTTTCACCATGTTAGAGGAAGCTTTTTGAAAAACTAATGCCATAATTATGTTCTCCATGAAATTTCCTTCAAAAACATGTCCTGGGTTTTGATTTTTATTGATATTTTTAGTCATCACCGGTGAGGCTCACCAGAGAAAACGACCGGAGTTAGGGCTCCGGTGTCTGAGGTGTATGGCTGAGGTGGATGGTGATTAGGCTATTGACTGGCTTGTCTGGTGCATTGGAAAGTGTGATGTCATGCCACCTCCTCTAATGATACGTTGCGTTTAATTAATCTGATGGTTTGGGTTGATTTTGGGTTGGGCTTAGTTTCTTTTGCTCTTCACACCACCCCTGTTTTCAGCCCAGCACGCATGTAACTAGCCTGATGATCATTCTGGATTTGCTAACACACCCCCTTTTGCTCCTTTTCTCTTTTTTATTTTATTTTTGTTTTATTTTCCTTTTGATTTTTTTATACTTCTAATCATTTTAAAAATCTACAAAATATGTTTCTGATTAATTGATGCGTTGGGGTATTTTCCATCATCTTTATTTTATTTTTTAGTTAATTTTATTATTTTTAATTGATTTATTTTTAGAAATGGTTTCCATGTTGGCCCTTTTGATTTTTGGCATGATGTTTGATACCTCTTGATGAGCCCTTGAATCAAGATTCCTCTCACACTTAGGTACATATATATAGGGAATTTGAGAATTGGTTTGATGTCTTGGTGATCCTTTCTTTATTGTTTTTCATTTGATTTTGTTTGACCCTCGACATGTGCTTGACAAATTGTATGATTTGCCTTGTTTGATACATTTGATGATGTTTTCATATAATCCATGTTGTCAGCCTTTGCATATTGATTTTTATTGGACTTAAATTTAGTTTGGGAATTTATTTGGATTTTATTTGGTCATGTTTCTATTTTTGGATGTTGCATCAAGTCTTTGTTGTTTTGACCATGTTTTTGTGCATGTCTTGACCTAGTCTTTTGAGATTACTTCTTGTATGATTCCATGGATGTTTGATGAATATTTTATGCTCTTGATGATATGTTTGAGGTTCTTATTTGCATGATTATAGGTTCATTGCATGACCACTTTATCCCATATGCTTCACATGATCTTTTGTTTCTTGATTATCGAATGTTTGCTTGATTTTTGTGCTTCAGTTTGAGTTTGATTCTTCTTGATTTTGTTTGTTGACTTGAATTTGAACATGATGAATATCATATGAAATTGTTTCTGGTCTTGATCAGTTGATGCTTGATCATTTGTGCCTTTGTGGTATGTCTCCTTTCTTTGATAATGAATTTGGTGTATGAGCTTGTTTTTGAGGTATGCTTTGAATTCAACTTTGATGTTTCTTTTGTATGTTCATGAGCTTGTTTTTGAGGCATGCTTTAAATTCAACTTTGATGTTTCTTTTGTATGAGCTTTTTTTTAGGTATGCTTTAAATTCAGCTTTGAATTTTTTAAGTGACTTGTTAACCATGTTCATGTTGCTTCCCACACTTGATATCATGTCCTAATCTCACGTCTTTTCCTTTAAGACCATGTCTTGCATGCTTGTTTTGTATGACAATTGAGTTGTTTGTGAATGTGGTGCATGACTTGAATTTTTGTGCTTCTCCTTCGAACATTGTCATGTATTGGATATGGTGTGATGTGGCTACTGTCCCACCTTGTTTCTTATCTCACTTGACATCATTTCACTTTGTTCTGTGTTTGATTTTGCTTCTTTTAATATGCTTAAGTCATTTAGACGTGTGTGAGTATTTTGTTCTGCCATTGTGTTTGTTTTCCAATATTTTGATTTGGTTTGGCATGTGAATGTTTCTTTGATGTTTTAACATGATGTTTATGTGTGCCTTTGTATGATTAATGCTTGCTTGTGTATTGGCTTGATTCATTTTGCTTTGAACTACCTTGTCTGCTCATTTTGGTGTTGCTTCTCCTTCTTCATCTTTCATTCTTATTTCTTTTCTTTCTTGTCTTGAGACTTGGTTAAGTTTTGTTTTTGTTTTCATTTTTGATTGATTAGTAAGGTGTTTACTTGTGTTTGTTCACATGATCCCTTAGGGTTCCTAGTCCCTCTAAATTTTTTATTAAGATAGGAGTAGGAGAGACATTAGGCTTTCAATCTTTTGCATGATAACAAGTAGGATAGTTCCTCTTTGACCTCAACTCTAGATCCATCATATGTATGATAACATTAGGTAGACTTCCTTTTCATCCTAACCTTATGACCATTTTGTATGATAACATTAGGGTTTTCAATTTCCCTTTAGTGTTTTCTTTTTTTTCTGTTGTCTCTTCTCATCTCAAACAATTCTAAGACACTTAATAAAGAACGGTGAACATTGTGCACCATGAGCCATAAGCACATGGGAAATGATGAGTGGGGGGGTTTCTCTTCACTTGTCTAGAGTGTCCAGTGTAAGCCCTTTGGGCGATATGCGACACATTCGCTCATATGTCATAGTCTTTAGTGCAACGTGATTCTCAAACTAACTCAATCTACTTCACTAAAACTAACAAACCAAATTCAAACCTTTTTATCCTTCGGGATTTTTATTCAAATCATTTTCAAAAAAGAGTACGTTGTTTTTCCGTTCTACCACAAACAGGCATCGACCTTAACTGCTGGAATGGGAACTTAGCGTTACTCGTAAAAAACACTTAACCAACCAGTGGTCTAGCTACCCGAACTATGTTTGCTCTAATTTCTCATACCAGATGAAGATACGTAGGCATAAGACGGTGATGTCTTGGCGAGAAACCTTCCTCCCATCACTCGTAGTTTCCCGAACTACGATGACTCTGACTTTCCCATTGCACGAGGGAATACATAGGCATATGACGGCGATGTCCTATCAAGTCTCTTCTTTCCTTTCCAACCCCGTTTAGCAGTATCTTTTAGATAACTTTCACCCACAAATTAGACAACAAGTGTGGATCCCGTTGAGTAGAATAGACGTGAGGGATGCTCATACCTTCCCCTTGCGTAACCGACTCCCGAACCCAAGATTTGGTTGCGATGACCTTATCTTTCTTTTTCTCTTAGGTTTTCTTTGATCGTTTCCTTTCCCCCTCTTTGGGATAAATAATATTAGGTGGAGACTCTTCTGTTTGTTTCTGCCGGCCATTTTTTTGCAGTGTGCGACACCTGAGAAAGAAGTTTACTGATTGCAAGTCAAGGTATTCGATGCTGGAGAAAACATGTTGTGCACTCGCATGGGCAGCCACGCGCTTAAGGAAATACATGCTAACTTACACAACATTGTTGATATCAAAGATGGATCCGATCAAATATTTTTTTGAGAAGCAAGCTCTCACTGGGAAGATTGGCTGGTGGCAGATGGTCCTGACAGAATATGATATTCAATATGTTACATAGAAAGCCATCAAGGGTAGTGTCTTGTCAAAATATCTTTCCCACCAACCGATCGATGATTTCCATCCTATCAAGTTTGATTTTCCTGATGCGGACATTATGTTCTTGAAGGCTAAAGACAGTGACGAGCCATTTCTGGATGAGGGACCTGAGCATGGATCTCATTGGGGATTATTATTTGATAGAGCTATTAATGCTTATGGCAACGGAATCGGGGAAATCATCATCACCCCTAAGGGTTCTCACATCCCTTTCACTGCACAATTGGAATTTGAGTGTATAAATCACTTGGAGGAATATGAGGCTTGTATCATGGGATTGGAAGAGGCTACTGATTTGAGAATCAAGATCCTTTATGTGTACAATGATTCATACTTGGTTATCAATTAGATCAAAGGGGAGTGGGAGGCTCGTCATGTCAACTTAATACCTTACAAAGATTATGCAAGAAGATTGTTGACATTCTTCGATAAAGTGGAATTTCATCATGTACCCCGAATGGAAAATCCGATGGCAGATGCGCTGACAACATTTTCATCCATGTATAAAGTGAATTGTTGGAACGAAGTGCATGCAATCATAATTATGCCCCTCGACAGACCCGCTTATGTTTTTGCAATAGAGAAGGTGGTGGATGATAATCCTTGGTTCCATGACATCAAGTGCTTTCTTAAAAGCCAAGAGTACCCACCTGAGGCATCCTACAAAGGCAAGAAGACCTTGAGGAGGTTGGTTGGCAACTTCTTTCTAAATGAGGATGTGTTGTACAAGAGGAACATCAACATGGTCCTGCTCAAATGCATAGATAAACACGAAGTGAACATGTTGATGCAAGAAGTTCACGAAGGGTCTTTTGGCATCCATGTCAGTGGGCATGCAATCCCCAAAAAGATGTTGAGAGCAGGGTATTATTGGATGACCATGGAGTCTGAATGCTTCCAATATGCAAGGAAGTGTCACAAATCTTATATTTATGCGGACAAAGTGCATGTGCCACCTGTTCCCTTGAATGTCATGACCTCTCCTTGGCCTTTTGCTATGTGGGGTATCGATATGATTGGACGTATTGAGCTGACTGCTTCCAACGGACATTGCTTCATCCTGGTTGCCATTGACTATTTCACCAAGTGGGTAGAAGCAGCTTCCTACACAATTGTCATCATACAAGTGGTGGCCCGTTTCATAAAGAAGGACATCATTTGTCGTTATGGTATTCCCGAAAGAATCATTACTAATAATGGTTCTAATCTGAATGACAAGATGATGAAGGAGTTATACCAGAGCTTTAAAATTGAATATCATAATTCTTCTCCATATCGTCTAAAGATGAATGGTGTTGTTGAGGCAGCTAACAAAAACATTAAGAAGATTGTGCAAAAGATGGTGGTGACGTATAAGAATTGCCATGAGATGTTGCCTTTCGCTTTGCATGGATACCGCACTTCCGTGTATACTTTGACAAGGGAAACTTCATTATCGCTTGTGTATGGTATGGAAGCAGTCATGCCATTAGAGGTTGAGATTCCTTCTTTGAGGATCGTGATACATATGAACCTCGACGAAATTGAATTGGTAAAGACGAGATTCAATCAGCTAAACCTCATTTAAGAGAAGAGAATGGTAGCCGTTCACCATGGGAAGTTATACCAGTGAAGGATGAAGAAAGCATTCGATCAAAAGGTGCATCCTCGATGCTTTTAGACTGGTGACTTAATGCTGAAGAATATCATGCCTCCTCAGACAGATCACAGGGGGAAATGGGCTCCAAGTTAGGAAGGACCATATGTTATGAAAAAGGTTTTCTTTGGAGAAGCCTTAACTCTCTCAACTATGGACGGTGAAGATTTCAGGCAAGTCGAAAACCTGCTAAGTTGAAAGAATTGAATAAACCCTCTAAGTCAAAAAATCGAAAGGGAAACTTAGGCAAAAAAGGGTATCCCGGTGAATTGAAAACTTGTGAAGGGAGATAAAGGAAGAAGTTATGGATTTAAAAGCGAAAGGTTGCGAATTGCATGATCTGTGATCTCAACTCTTACAACAATTTGGAATTCTGAAGGATAGGAATCAGTCCAATCATCCTCTTTAGAAGGCAAAGTATTGAGAAATTCTAATACATAGGAGCCATAGAAGAATTGGAACTCGACGAAATTCTATTTCCATATTGCCATTATTGTATTTTCTTGTATCTTTGCGCAATTACCTCTTTTAGGAATTACTTTCGGATGTAAAAGCCTATTTGGAGGCCATTGTGGGGAAACTTATGAGTGTAAGCTATTGATTAACATAACTAAAAAATGAAAGAGTCACCATCACACTTTTATTTTATCCTAAAAGGAAAGGAAAAAGAGCGAATAAAACCTAAACAAGTTCTAAAAACAAGAGCAGACAGAGAATGGGTAAGGGGGTTGGTTACGCGATGAGAAGGTGTTAGCACCTAAAACATCTATAGTACTCTATAGGAGCCCTTTGAAATATCTAAGATTTTTGGTTTGAAAAGGTTTGTTTGAAAGGATATTGGGGAGATGAGAAGAGAATTATCTTTTAAGATTTTTGTGTTTGGAGAGACTTATCGCCTCATGCCTACGTACCCACAAAGCGCAATATAGGATCAAAACCTCGTAGTTCGTGGTACAAATAACAAAAATTTGTTGGTTATGATTGATTTTTAAATGTAAAGACAAGTCATCATTTTAAGGAGAAAACTACGACTAATCGCCCACAAGTATAAGACAACATTTGCATCACCTAAAGATGGAGGATTTTTCTTGGATTAAAATCAACAATTCTATCACTCAATATCTAAGTGGAAAATGTCAACATCTTACATACTATAGGGAATAGGAGAATTATATCTCAACAAAGGAAATGACTCATGTCTAAACTTTTTGAAAGGTTTTAAAAGAAAAAGTGCGCAAAGGCACAAAAAGTTTGAATGAGGTGAAATTTTTTTTATATCTTTTTTGAAATTAGTCAAAGTATGATTAACATTGATTGACATTTATTAAAGAAAACAAAGTTTGAAAATCCCTTGATGTTGAAAAGTATTTTTGGGGGTGTTCGCTGCGGTGAGAATCATGATGTCAAGCTATTGATTAACTTGAATCTTAATTCATTAAATTCACAACTGGACTTTCATTTATCCAAAGGAAAGGTTAAAGAAAGAAAAACATTTTGCGCGATGTAACAACAATGCTTAGAGATTCATGGATTGGGGGTTGCTTATGCCTAGGGTAGGTATTTCACATCCTAAACATCTGTAGTACTCTACATGAACCTTTTATATGTTTGTATGCTATGCTTGCTAAATGTTTGCTATGGCATGGGATATGGTATAAGGTTAGATAAAGACCTAAGGATAGTTCTAAGTTTGCTTGCAAAGATATTGCAACTTCTGCCTACTGTCGCTACTGCGAAAATCGGCGCCGGCTATGACAGAAGAGTCGCCACCTTTCGTTATTTATCCCTCAGAACGGGAAAGGAAACGATCGGAAAAAACCTGACGAAAAGGTATAAGACAAAGTCGTCGCAACCATTGCCTGGGTTCGGAAGTCGGTTACGCAAGGGGAAAGTATTAGCACCCCTCACGTCCATCGTACTCGATGGGATCCACGCTTGTTGTGTTTATCTGACGGGTTTGTTTACTATCTACCTATCAAGGCTGGTCTGAAAAAGAAAAGAAAAATGACTCGGCAAAGCGTCGCACTTTATGCCTAAGTATTCTCATCAGAGAATGAGAAATCAGAGTCAACGTAGTTCGGCTACCTACGGGAAAGGAGGGGAAGGTTGCTCGCTAGGATATCGCATCCTATGCCTACGTACTTTCATACAACATGAAAGATCAGAGCAAACGTAGTTCGGGATAATACGGATTACGGGGGTTCAGATTCATCTATTTTATCGAGTAGGGTTAACAAACAGTTCCTGCAGTTTGGTGTACGCAGCTCGACCTTTGGAGGCTTAAGCGTTACCGTTTGCGGTGGAATTGGGAGTTAACGACACTCTTTTCTTCAGAAAAGCTTCCTTTGAATTATAGGCCCACGGGGCAAAAAGGTTTGAAGTTTGTTTTCTGTCTTTTACGGAAGAACTGTTTTTTATGGATGTTTGCAACCAATATCGCACTAGAGACTATGATCTGAGAGTGAATGCGTCGCATGTCACCCAATGGGTACCATACTAAACATCCAAGCTATCGAAAAGAACTCTCCGACAACCCTTTCTCAGATAGCTTAAGGCTCGTAACGTACGGCGTCAGTTAACATTTATTACTGTATTTTGATTTGTTTTGAGATGAGAAGAGAGAACGAACAGGTTCAACTAAGGGGAGACTATCAAGTCCTAATGTTGTCATGCCAAGGATTCATCCTATGGTTGAAGTTTGAAACAGGGAACTCCTAGAAGTTATCATGCATAGGTTTCAACCTAAAATTCTAATCATCACTTCCTTATCAAAGGAAGTGAGATTCCTAGGGGATCATGTCAATGATAAACAGAAACAAATAAAGCCTCAGCTTAAACAGTAAACAGTAAACGACTGTAAAATGCATGCAATGCAAGTGAGGGAGGAAATGTGTGTGGGGCATCAGCCTCCACAAGCTCATCTCAACCTCAAGCCAGATATGAATAACTGTAATCATACAGGAGAAATAACATGCTATCAAGCAAAACATGAGTAACTGCAATCATACAGAAGAAGTAAAATAAAATGCCATCAAGCACACACAAACCACATGGGCAAGGGAGCAGGGCTCTACCGAGTACCCGCAAGCAAAGCCATACAGTAAAAATACAAGCAGAGGGAGCAACTCAATGTCTAGTGCAATCATGCTCCTAGCTTAAATCAGTCTAAACATGAACTTATTATAATGCATCAAGCAAATCAAACAAGTCACGTCAATACAGCTGCACAGAAAGCAAACAGACAAGAAAGAAAGCAGATCAACAGCTTCCACAACAGAGATCTCCTCTGACAGCAGTTCAGTCCTCAATCTTCAACCACTCTTCAAGGCTATCATCTTCAATAGCAAGTGTCAACTTGCTTCTAATACATCCACATAAGTATCAACTTATTCTCTCTTCCTCAAGCCTCAGCTCTTCAGCAAATTCCACCTTCAGGCTTCACTCCTAATATTAAGTATCAACTTGGCTCCTTCAGGCTCTCAATGTATCACTATAAGTGTCAACTTATCCTTTATTCCCCAAGCCTCGGCTCTTCACTCAATCTCAATTTGATCTTCTTCACAAGTGTCAACTTGTTCTTCTGGATCTTCAAGCTTCAGCTCTCTCTTCCTTACAAGTATCAACTTGCTCTTCCTGATCTACAAGCTTCAGCTCCTAAGGTAGTCTTCAAACACAGAGAAGTATCAACCTCTAGCCTTCAATCTTCTTCAAGCAAGGAACTCCATCCTCTAGCAAGGGAAAAAGATTCATCTAACAAGAGCAAAGTTTGGATGATTGGTAGCAGAGTGAAGACCAAAGGTCACCACTAAGCATCCTGTCACTAGAGAAAGGGACCCTCAAAGGTTCTACCAACTTGTAAAGAGCCACACATCCTACCAAAGGAGATATGAGGCCTTTACAAGGGGACCTTACATCATAGGGAAGAATGGAAGTGATCAACATCTTCCATGTTTATGAAGGAAGAGAATCTATCTAGAAGCTCTACCTACAAACCCTAATCTTAACACCTAATCAACACTACACCAAAAGAAGGGAAGATCTTCACATCCAAGCTTCTTCAAGCATTCCATCGTAGCCCAAGATTGTCTTCAACATCATCCAAGAGAAAGAGAGAGAAAACCCTAATCTGAGGGAACTAAAGAAGTCATTCTAGTTGAATTAGTGCCTTAGAATCATCTAAAGTTAGCACCTAAACTACTATCTAACAAAAATAGTAACCTACATTGTAAATTCCTATAAAAATTCTTAAGGGACCCTAATTCAATCATGAATCTACCACACAAAATTCAGAGGTTGAATCATCCACCAAGTTCTAGAAATAAAACCTAAATCACAAGGTATCAACAATAAACCCTAAAAATGGAGCTCTTAAAGTTTCAACCTAAAACTACCACTTCTATTCATCACAAAAATGTGAGAAAAATCTAGGGGGATCATGCATATCTATGCTAGCTACACACAAAAATTCAGCTCAAGAATCATCATCACATGATCAAACCAAATTCAACAAAATCAAGCATCAAAGATGATTATTTTAATGTCAATTAAAATGTAATAAGTCCCATAAAATCAGAAAATGCATGGAATATTAATATTTTTTATCTAAAAAATACTATATTCAATCATGAATCCATAGCAAAAAGAATGGGATTAATTGCATCATTTTTCAATTATTTATGAATTTTCTAATAACCATGAATAAAAATGAAAAATAAAAATGAAAATCAAAATAAAATGACAAACGCGCGGTGCAGGTAGCAAAGCCATTCAGTTCATTCTAGGATTGGGCGCAAAAAGGGGGTGTGGTTATCAGTTCTTACTTAAGCCCATTGCCACCAACTTAATGAAACGCAACGTATGATAATAGTTCAGAATCCTTCACAAAATGAGAACCATTCGTGGCCGTTGGATCATGCCTTCAGTCAAAGTCCAACCAAGATCTGATGGCTATCAAGTCATCTTCTCCATTTGAATTCCTGAAACATGCGCGCAGCCATGGCCGTCGCCGGTGGTTCTCCGGTCATCACCCCCAACCGTAACTCTCTCTAGGATCCTCCATTGCAAATGGTCTCTACACGAAACTTGTCCCAAATCTCACAAGGAATCTTCCTATACCACTTAATCATCCTAAAAGTTAAAGATTCCCAAGAACAAAATCTCAACCGAAAATGGTAACAATCCTAATTGGTCACTAACTCTCAAATTGATGATCCAAAAACCTTCCCCTAATCACCTATAATCAATCTAACCTAACATACCTTGCTAATTACACTTAAATTAAGCTGGAGATTGAAAGTTACTAACCTGAGAATTTCGTGTGCACAGAGGTATTAAACCTTCAAATCAAGCTTTCAAATGCTCCAGATTCCTTCAATGAATCAATTCAAAGCTTCTGTATGCAAAAGGAACACTTGAGGATGCTTGGATTATGGAAACCGAATTTGAGTTGCAGGTGAAAAAATCTGAGAGAAAGAACACTATTCAGCCACGAATTTGCCTTGATTATGATCTGGAATCAATTACTAGCATCCATGGAAGTGATTGCACTCAAGAAAATGGATGGAAAGTGAAGAAAATAGTGTAACCGAATTCAGTTGCAAGCAAGAAATTTTCAACCTCAATCTCTATTCTCTCCTTCAATTATCACCAACCTTCACTCTGAACCCCTTCTAAATCATATATAGAACATGTATGGATGATCTAGAAAGTTCTAGATCCCTCTAATGAGAAATTCAATATCTCATGTCATGGAAAGTTTAATCTCATGGTGTGTTCATAACAGCTCATGTTGGCAGCTTGTATTCACCCTCATTCTCTTCCAATTTCTCTCCTAATGGTATTTTGGATGTGTTTGGATTGAAAGGAGCCTTGGTTATGCCTTGAATTTTGGTTTGGCAATTGTTACTTAAGATGTAAGTAACCACTTTTCAGAGAAAGTCCTCAAATTAACCCTTAACTCAAAATTATGGCAATACCAATGCTCTTAAAATATGTTTTACAATCAAAATGACATATTACATGCCTTGGTTTGGACATGTAGATCAAAAATCCCAATTTCCATTTTTGGTTCATTTGAAATTCACCCTTATTTTAGGCCATTTTTGTGATTTTGTGAAGCAAGCTATTCCAAGCTCTCATGACCTCTTGGATAGCCTTAAGACATCATTTTGAACAAATTGATGTTGAACATTTTCTCATTTGAAGCTTGCACATAGGAGTTATGGCCTTATGATTGAAATGACCTATAATCTCCAAATGACCAAAATACCCTTGACTAGTGAAAGCCATAACTTGAGTTCTACAAATCCTATCAAGGACTTCTAGTACTCTCTAGAAAGCTAAGAGGATAAGGAACAACATTCATGTTTACCAAAAGTTCATAGGAATCATTCTTCTAGGGCAAAAGTTTCATGCAAGTAGGACAACTTTCAAGCTCCAAATTCACATACCTCAGATGACCTGTAACTTGTCAAAGCCATAACTTGAGTTCTACAAATCCTATCAAGGACTTATAGCACTCAAATTAAATCTAAGATCATGATCTACAACATTCATGTTGGGGGTAAGATGAGATGACAATCACATCTTGAGCAAAATTGCCTTGAAGATAGGGGTCAAACTAGGGGATTTTACACTGTCAAGCCTTAGAAACCCTAGCTTGAATCTTCTCAAACTCTTCAATCATGATGGGTTAACCTTGAAATCATCCTTATAACATCTTAATGTATCAATCAATGATCACATGGCCCTTGAATTAGGTCCCAACCTTCTCCCATTCATCAGTTGACTTAGGGTTGACCCAGTCAAACCCTAGCTGCACTAATCATGGCTGAGCTCTCTTATTCTTGCACAATGACCTGTCTAGGCCTCAAAGTGATCTTCAACACTTCTCATGAGCTCTCTCAAGACCTCAAGTCTAACTCCATGGCTTCAGAATCATCTGATGGTCTTCCCCATAACTCTCAAGTTAGGAGACCCATACATTTGGCTTCAACCACTCTCTCTGAGGATCTTTTAACTTCTCTGACAATGATATCAACCCTTGGGCACTTGAATAACCTTCTTAGCTAGCTTCACACTCTTGTGTAGCCTTTGATTGGTAATCATACCTCTTGATCTCCTGCATACATGTCAATGAAATGCAAATGATAATGCTAATGTGAATGAAATGAAACATAAGCTAGGTAAAGAAATGTTGGGAAAATTTTGGGGTGCAACAGCTGCCCCTATTCAAACGGCTTGGACCTGACTGGGTGAGAAGCGAACGACTCTCAAACAATCAAGGTAAAAGACGGTTGAATACCAACAAACCCGGAAATTTGCCAACTGCACAAGTACACGGTACTCTGATGGGGACAAATCTTCGGAAACTGAAATAATAGCTGCGCGGCAACTAGCTGGAGAAACACTGATCTGAATTTCCGCCAGGACGATTCTCTGATTTATCTGATATCATCTCGTCCACAAATCATCAAGGGATCACCGATTGCACGGTAACTGGTGGTTTTCCAACCGCACAGGTAAACGACACTCTAATTGGTAGGAACATATTCAAAACTGAACATGACAGTTGCACGGCAACTTGCTGGGGAATTGGTCACACGGTAACCGGTGAAGGGTTCAATCTCAAATCTCCGTCAGGATGATCATCTAATTTTGATGTAGATCTTCTCCCTCAAGTCATCAAGGGGTCACCAGTTACACGGTAACTGGTAATGGATGGTTGACCATGCCGTCATGCAGCAAAATTCCTCGGGACTCATCAGGTCAACAATCGAGTTAATCATGCCATCGGGCACTCAAAGAAGTTTTTGGGCGTCAGCCGAACTTCTTCAGTAAGTCGGGAATGGAATTCTCCGTCAATCATGAGCCAAATAGAGATATCCAAACTTCTACCATCAGGCGCTCCGCATCAGCTGAGAGAACTGCTTCGACATCACAGTTAGAATTCATCAGTAAGTCTGGGGTTTTGGCACCGCCACCGGACTTCAATCATCAAGTCTTCAAGGAAATTTCAACTTCGCTGTTCAAAACCTGTCGGGGATGACACATCTCTGCTGGGGGTTCTGAAGAACTATCAAGTAACTCCGCTTCGGGGCTCCAGAAATCATTCTGGGTGAATCAACTCTGCTGAGGACTTCAAGAATCATCTTGGACAAATAACTCCATGGGGACTTCAAGAATCATCCTGAACCAATAACTCTGCTGGAGATTTCAGGAATCATCCTGAGCAATCACTCTGTCGGGGACTCTAAGCATCAACTTGAGCAACCAACTCTGGCGAATTCACTGGGGATTTTAAGAATCATCTTAAGAAAACCACTTTGCTGGAGAATTCAAGAATCATCTTGGGCAAACGACTTTGCTGGGGGATTCAAGAATCATCTTGAGCCACTTAACTCTTCCGAGATCTCAGGAATCATCCTAAGCACACACCCTGCCGGGGAATACCTGCAAAACAAGAACGGTAACAACCTAGCTCATGTTTCATATGCATGTGATCGACAATGGCGCAATTCTCCACACGGTGGAAATGCTACGCGTTTAGGGTAAATGCTATGCAATCATGCAAAATGCTACGACCCCATCAGCAAAATAAATGTTGAAGGGAAGATCCTCCTGTCAAGGAGAAAGAACCACTTTGGTGGAGGAAGGAACCATCCTGCCGAGGAGAAGAAGTCACACCAATCTCAATTGGATTCCTCCTGGGGAAACGCACTTCAGTCGACTGCTGCAGGGGAACAAAGTTCTACGAGAACTTGAACCTGCTCGACTAGGTATACGAACCACAATCTGCTGAGGAAAACGATGTCAATCGCAGAAATGAACTGCACGACCTTCGCGGCTAAAACTTTCCTGGAGATAACGACTCTGGCGGGGAAATGCAGCATCAGCTGTTCAACACTCTACTGGGGAAAACCAATCATGGCCCGAACGACTTTCTAAGAACTCGGCTCTCTTGGGGAACTGCACACTCGGCTGGGGAAGAAGGAATCATCCTGCTTACTGGGGAGAGTACAACTCTGTGGGGAATTTCAATTCCGCTGGAGACTTTAGTCTGGATTATCGGACGCTGCACACTTCAGTATATGACTCAGCTGGGGAAGCGACGCTCCTTCAGGATACATCTGGTTGGGGAGAGAATCTTCTCTGCTTGGGGACGTATACGGCGTGCCTGGAATATGTTACGCCTGCAACAACACAAACAAACAGACAAGATACCCTTCTCAAAGGGACCTATCAAGGTTATCATCTTGTGACAATGTCCAGGTACTTCATTGTTTCAACAATCAGTGGCCTAGGCCAGTAAGTTTATGTATGCGCATTTTATCAAAAACATCGGCGTTCTTTTTCGCAAACAAAACAGATAGATGCTAAACAGGCAGACAGAATTGCTGAATAGTATACATTTTATTGATAACGAACCCCTGAATGGGTAAAAATGTTTTACAATAGATGCAAGCTCTTGGGATGAGGAAGCTGCGCAAACATAAAAACATAAATATACATCAGTATATACACAAATGTCGGCAATGAGGCGTAGACGAACACCATGAGTTGATCCCTCTATGACCCACTCGACTTCGATACTTCTCTGACGCTTCAGCTTCAGAAGAGATTGATTCGGATAAACGGCCCTCAGGTCTTCCAAACCACTAAACAATGAAAGTCCACACGCGGAACACAGTCATTTGCTTTTTTCAAATCCCTAACTTTTGCCTGAATCGCCCTTTCGGGTTTTCAATTCACCGGGATACCCTTTTTTGCCAAAGTCGCCCTTCCAGGTTTTCGACTTTGCGGGTGTACATTCTTTTCTTTATATCCCTAATTTTTCCCCGAACCTTTTTCCTTTTTTATGGTTCGCCGAGATGCCCCATTTTTGCCTGGATATTCTTTTTCTTTCCAACGGGTCATTCTTTAAGCAAAGTATTTTTTAACTGCGTCCGCGTTCACCGGGGATGCAAAATCTTCACCATCCATCGCAGACAACAACAAGGCTCCTCCCGAGAAGACCTTGCTGACAACGTACGGACCTTCGTAATTAGGAGTCTACTTGCCCCGGTGATCGGAGTGTGGAGGAAGAATCTTCTTCAGGACGAGATCACCCGTTTGAAAGCTTCTAGGACGCACCTTCTTATCATAAGCTTTCTTCATTCGGCTTTGGTACAGACGACCATATGCAATCGATGCTAACCTCTTCTCGTCCATCAGGCTAAGTTGGTTTAGTCGATTTTTAATCCATTCTGCCTCATCGAGTTTCACGTCAACCAAAACGCGCAAAGAAGGGATCTCAACTTCTAACGGTAAGACAGCTTCCATACCGTACACTAGTGAGAACGGAGTTGCCCCGGTTGATGTATGCACCGTCGTACGATAACCGTGTAATGCAAATGGCAGCATCTCGTGCCAGTCCTTATAGGTCACAACCATCTTCTGCACAATCTTCTTGATGTTTTTATTGGCCGCTTCAACGGTGCCATTCATCTTCGGCCGGTAAGGAGATGAGTTGTGGTGTTCAATCTTGAAACTCTGGCACAGCTCCTTCATCATCTTGTTATTCAGATTCGAACCATTATCAGTAATGATCCGCTCGGGAATTCCGTAACGACAGATGATGTCCCTCTTTATGAATTTATCCACCACCTGCTTGGTCACATTAGCATATGAGGCTGCCTCCACCCACTTGGTGAAGTAGTCGATAGCTACTAGAATGAAGTGATGACCGTTAGCTGCAGTGGGCTCGATCTTGCCTATCATGTCGATGCCCCACATGGAGAACGACCACGGGGAGGACATGACATTTAACGGACACGACGGTACATGAATCTTATCAGCATAAATCTGACATTTATGACATCTCTTCGCGAATTTAAAGCAATCCGATTCCATCGTCAGCCAGTAATATCCTGCTCCCAGGATCTTTCTTGTCATAGCGTGCCCGCCGGCCTGCGTACCAAATATGCCTTCATGGACTTCTTCCATGAGCATACTCGCTTCTTTCTCATCTACACATCTGAGTAGCACGAGATCGTGGTTTCTTTTATATAAAACTCCATCAAGATTGAGATAAAAATTTCAAGATAGCCTCCTCAGAGTCTTCTTATCCCGGATTGACGCTCCCGCAGGATACTCCTTAGTCATAAGGAAAGTCTGGATATCATGGAACCATGGCTTGCCGTCGGCGGCTTCCTCGATCGCAAAGACGAATGCAGGTCTATCAAGACGAGAAAGGACAATTCTTGGAGCTTCATTCTAAAAATTGACTTTATACATCGAAGCCAACGTGGCTAAGGCATCAGCCATCTTGTTTTCGGCCCTGGGCACATGATGGAGTTCCACTCGATCAAAGAACGGAAGCAGCCTTCTGGCATAATTCATGTATGGCACCAAATTCGATTGACGAGTATCCCACTCCCCTTTAATCTGGTTGATCACAATAGCCGAGTCACCATATACATCTAGGCTCTTGATTCTCAAATCAATTGCTTCTTCTAGTCCCATGATGCATGCTTCGTACTCCGTCTCGTTATTGGTGACCGAAAACGTCAGTCTCGCGGTGAACGGGATGTGGGATCCGTGGGGAGTCATGATGATCGCCCCGATGCCACTTCCGTAAGAATTAACCGCCCCGTCAAATATCAATTTCCATTGGGATTTCCTATCTGGCTCCTCATCGGGCAACGGCTCATCGCAATCTTTCGCTTTAAGAAACATGATATCCTCATCAGGGAATTCAAATTTCATCGGCTAATAATCTTCGATCGGCTGTTCGGCTTCCCTTGATGGCCTTCTGGGAAACGTATTGAATGTCATATTCTGTCAACACCATTTGCCATCTGGCAATCTTGCCCGAAAGCGCTTGCTTCTCGAAGACGTACTTTATCGGATCCATCTTCGAAATTAGCATGGTTGTGTGATTGAGCATGTACTGTCGTAAACGTTTGGCGGCCCAGGCTAGTGCACAACACTTTTTCTCCAGCATCGAGTACCGAGATTCATAGTTCGTGAGCTTTTTACTCAAATAATAGATGGCATGCTCCTTTCTGCCCGTCTCGTCGTGCTGACCGAGAACACACCCCATACTATTCTCAAGAACTGTCAAGTACATGATTAAAGGTCGTCCGGCCATTGGGGGTATCAAGATCGGAGGTTCTTGTAGATACTGCTTTATCTTATCAAATGCCTTCTGGCAATCCTCGTTCCAGATAATCGCCTGATCTTTCTTTAGCAGTTTGAACATCGGTTCACACGTGGCCATGAGCTGAGAAATAAACCTTGCAATGTAGTTTATTCTGCCCAGGAAACCACGAACTTCTTTTTCTGTTTTTGGCTCTGGCATCTCTTGTATCGCTTTTATCTTTGCAGGATCAACCTCGATGCCTCTTTCACTCACGATAAACCCCAGTAGCTTTCCAGACCGCACTCCGAAAGTACACTTGTTAGGATTCAGCCTCAACCTGAACTTCCTAAGCCTCTCAAAAAGCTTAAGCAAATTGACCAGGTGTCCTTCCTCCATTTGGGACTTCGCAATCATATCATCAACATAGACTTCAATCTCATGATGAATCATGTCATGAAACAAAGTAACCATAGCTCGTTGGTAAGTGGCCCCTGCGTTCTTCAGACCGAAAGGCATTACCTTATAGCAAAATGTTCCCCCAAGGTGTAATAAACGTAGTTTTCTCCATGTCCTCCGGCGCCATCTTGATCTGATTGTAGCCGAAGAAGCCATCCATGAACGAAAATACGGAGAACTGAGTTGTATTGTCGACCAACACATCGATATGAGGGAGCGGGAAATCATCCTTAGGGCTCGCCCTATTCAAATCCCGATAATCGACGCACATCCGCACCTTACCGTCCTTCTTCGGTACAGGCACTATGTTGGCGACCCACGGAGGGTAAGTAGTGACCGCCAAGAAGCCAGCATCGAGCTGCTTTTGCACTTCTTCTTTGATCTTGACGGCCATATTTGGTCGTGTCCTTCTAAGCTTCTGCTTAACGGGAGGACAATCTTCTCGCAGCGGCAAGTGGTGGACCACAATGTCCGTATCAAGTCCGGGCATATCTTCGTATGACCAAGCAAAGAGGTCACTATACTCTCTTAGCATCTCGACCAATCTCTGCTTGACATCACTCTGCAATGCAGCCCCTATCCTGACCTTCCTGACAAGTTCTTCAGAACCCAAATTCACAATCTCAATCTCTTCCTCGTGAGGCAGAATAACTTTCTCTTCGTGTTTCAACAAGCGGGCCAACTCTTCAGGAAGGTCTTTGTCTTCATCAATCTCTTCTTCGGCTTGATAGATCGGGCAATCGAAGTCGAAATGAGTCGTAGAAGGTCCAGAGTCGATGTCATCTGCTATGTGGATCCTGCAATAACAAGGGTTAAGCTTAAGACAAGGATATGCAGGTTAGCACAAACCCCATTGCCATTTTATTGTTTTTCAAAACAAATATAAAACAGGAATAACAGAGATCACAACATTGGAATGCGAAGAAAAACGCCTTTTGATTTATTGGTAAAATGCATATACATAATCAAACAAGGCCCTGACAATAAAACCACTATGCCCTGGGTAGGACATAGGGTTGTACAATGATTGAGAAAGTAAACCATTACTCTTTGCCTGTCACTTGGATGATATCCCTGATGGATCAGTTGTTGAGGCTCTCGCCTGGCTTGCTTGGCTGGATCCAAGAGTCTAGGTCGCAGTCACTGTCTTCGCCGTCTTCAGACACTGCATTGACGCTTTCAAATATCACCCCGCCACTGGTAAACTGGATCGGCCCTTAACCATGCGGCGCACTGCTAGAAGAAGAGGAGGCTTCAGCCGCAGGAGAATATCCCAACCCAAACTTGTCTTGCTTGTTAGGTATCTCTAGAATCCGCCCCCAGCCTGGGGTAGATCCGGCTTGAACAACGACCCGGGCTTCCTTGAAGGAAGAGAGAGTCATCTCTGGTTTCTCCGTGATTGCAGGAGCTACGCTCTTGACTTTAACAACTTCAAACGCCTGACATAGGGTTTCGTGGATTTCCCCATCCATCTCAACATATTTGAAGGAAGACAAATGGCTCACCATTATATCTTCCTCGCCACAAACAGTCACGATGCTACCTCCGACAGCATACTTGAGCTTCTGGTGCAACGTGGAGGTCACGGCGCCAGCAGAATGGATCCATGGCCGGCCTAAGAGACAGCTGTAGGCGGGCATGATGTCCATAATATAGAAGACTGCGTCGAACGTTTCCGGCCCAACTTAGATTGGTAGGGTCACCTCCCCGAAAACATGACGTTTGGTTCCATCGAACGTTTTCACAACCAGATCACTGGGTGTGCAAATCACTCCGCGAGTATCTAACTTCATCAATTCTTTCTTCAGAAGAACATTGAGTGACGACCCCGTGTCCACCAACACGTGAGACATAACCGTTCCCCTACACTCTATTGAGATGTGCAGGGCGCTGTTGTGGTTTCTCCCCTTCGGCGTCAGCTCCAGGTCAGTGAACCCTAACCCGTTGCCAGCATTCACGTGGGCTACGACCCCTTCCAACTGGTTGACCGATATTTCCTGCGGCACATACGTGGCGTTCAACACCTTCAACAGCGCGTTGCGATGCGCCTCAGAACACAACAACAAATTCAGGATGGAAATTTTCGAGGGTGTTTGATGAAGATGATCCACGATCTTGTAGTCACTCTTCTTAATCAGTCTCATAAACTCTTCGACGTCTTTAAAAAGTAAGTCCTTCTCTACCCCACAAGGGGTTTCTTCAACTACTTTACTCTTCCCTTTATCAGCTACATCCACTTTGTCCGCTTTGTCCGCCACGATCTCAGGTGGAGCGAACACTCTTCCGCTGCGAGTGATTCCGCCAATGCTCGCCAGGTTATCCACAGACGACCCAGATGGCTCCAATTCCAACTTCTGTCCGTTGCAGTAGACGTCTGCCCCATAGTGCCATGGGGCAGCGTTGGTGCTTTCAAAAGGTATCGGCCCAGCTTTGGTGATGGTAATCGTGGGCGGCCTGGGTGCAGAAATAGTTATCGTCCGACGAGGGATGGTGATGGTGGCAACCTCATCATCTTGCTTCAGCATTACCTCTCCCGATCCGCTCTCGGCCCTTCGACTAAACCGTAAGATCCCTTTGGTCATCAGACTCTGGATCCCCTCTATCAACTTTTTGCATCCATCAGGACTAGTCGCACAGCCCATACACAGTTCTCCACAGCCCGGGAAGTAACCTATTTTCATTAGCTTGGCTTTAACGAAGCTAAGCAGTGTCTTCAGATCCTTGACGTCAGTCAACAAATCCGAGCTCTCGTCTTCAATGATGGCGTTTACCCCACCTCCCCTATGATTCGGCATAGGGTTTTTCGTGACATTTGGCACATTATCTAAGAAGTTTATGATCTTAGCGTCCACCATATCCTGCACCTTGTGCTTGAAGGCTTTGCAATTTTCTATTGTGTGGCCTGGTGCCCCTGAGTGAAATTCACAAGTTGCATTCGCGTCATAACCTGGCGGAGGTGCCCCTGTCAAGGGAGCCAAGGTTCTCTTCTGGATTAACTGCAACTAAAGCAGAGTCTGTAACAGTTGAGCATACGACATGGGCGGTGTCTCAAGGTGGCGACTTGATAGAGGTGCCCTGTTCTGATACCTTCTGTACCCTTGTTGGTTCGGCTGCTGCTGCTGCTGCTGTTGGACTGCCGGGATAGTTATGCTGACCACCTGCTGGTGCTGGCCTTTGCCTTTTCTTCGAGCGTTGGACACGGCGCTCGTCTATCCTTCCCCACTTTTGCCACCATACAGTTTCTTTCCTCCTCCAGCTGAGGACAGATCACCTTGAACTTTCCCCAGTTTGATCCCATTTTCAACGTGCTCGCCGGTGATGATGAGATCTGAGAAGCTTCTAGACATACTGCTGACCAATTTCTCATAGTACACCCCTGGGAGGGTGGCTACGAACATTTCAACAAGCTCCCGTTCAACCATCGGCGGCTGAACCTTAGCTGATAATTCACGCCACCGCTGGGCGTATTCCTTGAACCCTTCGTTGTTCCTCTATGACAGATTCTGCAGTTGGACTCGGTTCGGAGACAAGTCACTGTTATATTGGTAGTGGTGCACGAATGCTTCAGCAAGCTCCTTCCACGTGCGCACACTGGTAGGTTCCAAACTCATGTACCATTCCAGGGAGGGCCCGGACAGACTGTCCTGGAAGAAGTGCATCAGCAACTTCTCGTCCTCAGAGTGAGCTGACATTTTCCGGTAGTATGATCTCAGATAGACGCGAGGGCAAGTGGTGCCCTTGTACTTTTCGAAGTCGGGTACCTTGAACTTGGGAGGCACCTTGAAATCAGCAATCAGTCCCAACTTGGACATATCAACACCCATGGTGTTCTGGTTCTCGAAATTCCTCATCTTGTCTTCGAGTGCCTTAAACCTTAGCCGTGCTTCAGCAGTCAGCTCTCCTTCAGCACCTCTCTGCAAGAACACATCATCTTGACGGTCTTCTAACCACGGCTGAGGCCCAAACAGATTTCCAACACCCGCATTACCGTTGCCCAGTCCAACATTGACGTTAGCTTCAAAATTTCCATTACCGACGCCAGTCGTATTACCGTTGAGTCCCATGTTAGCGATTACATTGCCGTTGGCACTGCCATTCCCCCCGATCACGGGGACGCCATTCTGAGGAGTTTCAACAGGTGGAGGGGTTGGCACAGTCCCACCATGGAGTACACCATTGCTGTCGACTCTTGAAATCAGAGGCTGAACCAAGGTTCTGAGCTGATCCTGGCTGTTAGCGACCGCTTACATGAGCTCCATGAAGCGGTCCATCCTTTCTCGGAGTTCTTGATCGTCAGTTTGCATTTGCTCCATAACTCTGGCTTGATTTGCTCTGGTCGGATAGCGGTGGATAGGTCTCTGATCAATCCTGGAACAACCTGAAACAACCTGTATACACAAAAGGGTTAGAAAAAACAACAAAGTGCTCGTTATGCAAATGCTTTATGCAAATGCAAACGTGTGTTTGTGCGTTAGGGAGATATCCCTCCGATCCTAGTGCCTGAGTGTCAGTGCTGATAATAAGAAGTCTGAGTCCAATCATGAAAATAACATCTCATATATATAAAGAAAGCCCATCAAGGCGGTACACAACGTCACTGAGTACAAGCAGAGTCAATAGTATGACCTCGACCAACAAGCCTGGTGATGGTCAGCATACAACAAGGACCAAAACAAAAGGATTACAAACATAGTCAAGTACGGCCACAGGCTCGAAACTCTTCTAACGGATCCCTCGTTTCTGGAGGATCACGCCGAGTGAGCAACCCTTCGACGAGTAACTCCCTCCGCATAATGGTGTATTGAAGACCTTCGACCGAATCTTCCCATGCTCCTTTGCTGAAACAATCTTCCAACTTCCGCTTCTTGGATTCAAACATCAGCTTGCGCTCCTTCAGGTTAGCAAGAGCCTTGTTGAGCTGGCCTTCAGCGGCATATCTGCGAGTGGTTTCTTCATCAAACCTCTTCTCACTAGCCTTCACCTGGGCTTTCAGCTTGGAGATCTGTTGCCTTAGCTTATCCTCTCATTCCTTGCCGTTGGCTAGGGTGGCCTTCTAATGCTGATTAAACTTGGATATTCTCCGATACGCTTCATCCAAGTGCTGCTTCTTAGTGGCCAGTACATCATTGACAGCTTTGAAGTCTCGACCCAAACGTTCACGCTCAGCTATCTGCTTAGTCAAATCTGTCCCTAACTGGTTCACCAGCTCTGTTTTCCTCTTGAAGGAATGAACGGCTTCGCTCCTCTCGCTTCTGAGCTGAGCCAATTCTTTCTCCAGTTCCTCATTTTCCTTTTTCAGCTCATCTCTCTCAGCTAACACCTGATTATGCTGCTGAATAGGCACAGTGGTAGGCTCTTCAATCACTGGAGGGCTTTCTGGCTTGGCAGGAAGAAACGGCATCCCTATGATCTCTGCCCTGGCTCTGATCCAGGTCACATACGGAGTGTAGGCTTGGCTATTACTTTTCCCCAGCAAAGGCTTTCCTCGCTTACTGATGCCATTCCAAGCGTGCTGAAGCTTAGATAACATATCCCCCTCTAGAAGACCAGTGAGGTACAGAGATTCCTGCACCTCTTCATCCTTCGGCGGAGCTCTCAAAGCATAAGCAAACTGTCGGACTAGCAGAGATGGATTATAGACAGCCCTTCCTGCCTATCAAAGGCACATTCGGAAACCCGCTGCAGCTGAAGATGATCTCAGTACCCAATCTATCTCTATCAAACCAGGTAATATCTTCCGCAAGACCCAACATCCATCTTTGGCGCACTGCTGAGCCTTTCCCACTAAGAACTGCAAGGAGAAGCCAGGGACCTTGTTCCGACTAGACAAAACCAACTTGGAGGCATCCAGATGAAGTGAGGGAGCTAGACTAGCCAGATTGGGCTCAGCATCCATATGAATAAAATGCATCTGACTCTTGATAGGCACACCTAACAAATCAACATACTCCTCTAGTGTGGGTGCGAGAATAAAGTCCTGGAAAGTAAAGCATCTCAACGGAGGATCATAAAATTGCAGCAAGGCGTGCAACCCATTCAACTCAAACACAGAGGGTTTACGAACCAAACTGAGCAGTTTACCGTAAGACTTCTTGAATTCATCTCTCACAGAATCATCTGCCAAAGCAATCAAACCAGTCAGCTGAATAACATCAGGAGTAGGGAGCTTGTAAGCCACAGTCTTCCTCAGAGAACCCATAGTAGCACAATAGAAGGCAAGAAAACCTGAATCGGGGGAAACGGTACCTGCAACACAGACACACGTTAATGAAATGCAAATGGGTATGCAAAGCAATGTAAAATGCAATCATGCAGCAGGAGATCAAGACAACTGTGTTGTTGAAGTGATGAAGGTTTTGTGTCAACAAAACCACAATACTGCTCTGTCAAGAACAACCCTATCTCTGATGAGAAGAAAATCCTGATATCGGACCATAAATTATGCTCTGTCAAGAACACATATACATCTGATAATAAGGACCTCTGATACAGGACCATAAATCTGTTCTATCAAGAACAAACATACATCTGACAATAAGGACCTCTGATACAGGACCATAAATCTACTCTATCAAGAACAAACATCTCTGAAGATAAGGACCTCTGATACAGGACCATAACTCTGCTCTGTCAAGAACACATATACATCTGCTGATGAGAACCTCTGATACCACCAAAACTGATTCACTATCAAGAAAACCAGGTAGTCTGAAGGTTAAGGTTTCCTGCAATAAACCCAACCCTGCTCACAGGTATGGACCTAAACTGACAAAAGTTCGGCATCCTATGCGGTCATTAGCGTCACAGACATTCAAGAGGGGTGATACGATACCCAGAAGGTGTGGCATCACCAGCTCCTGAAGCGGCCTCACTCAGCTGAATTCCAAATGATCGGTCCCTATAGTCGATAATCCTCCAAACCAACAACCCCTTCAACCCAAAGGGTTGAAAAAGAAGTCAACCGGGAGAACCTCATCTGAGCGTGGATTTCATGAGACACTAGTGCCTGCAAAGCAAGCACGCGCCCACTAATTTCCACAACTAATGCTAAGTACACTCAAGCCTGAGTCTGGCTTCTCACTCATCAGAATGCCCCTCCCACAACAGCACAGATAATCATATCATACTGAAAATAAAATGCGGGAAATAAAATGAGATAAATAAACACAACCCAACAAGTAATCATACAAGCGCTAGGATTGACTCTCGCAGGGGACGTTGGATCCCCAAACTGACTCGCATACGGGACGTTGGATCCCAGGAAACTATTAGAATTCCCCAGCAGAGTCGCCAGCTGTCGCTACCGCGAAAATAAGGTGTTGGTAAAACAGAAGAGTCGCCACCTTTCGTTATTTATCCCTCAGAACGGGAAAGGAAACGATCGGAAAAAACCTGACGAAAAGGTATAAGACAAGGTCGTCGCAACCATTGTCTGGGTTCGGGAGTCGGTTACGCAAGGGGAAGGTATTAGCACCCCTCACGTCCATCGTACTCGATGGGATCCACACTTGTTGTGTTTATCTGACGGGTTTGTTTACTATCTACCTATCAAGGCTGGTCTGAAAAAGAAAAGAAAAATGACTCGGCAAAGCGTCGCACTTTATGCCTACGTATTCTCATCAGAGAGTGAGAAATCAGAGTCAACGTAGTTCGGCTACCTACGGGAAAGGAGGGGAAGGTTGCTCGCTAGGATATCGCATCCTATGCCTACGTACTTTCATACAGCATGAAAGATCAGAGCAAACATAGTTCGGGATAATACGGATTACGGGGGTTCAGATTCATCTGTTTTATCGAGTAGGGTTAACAAACAGTTCCAGCAGTTTGGTGTATGCAGCTCGACCTTTGGAGGCTTAAGCGTTACCGTTTGCGGTAGAATTGGGAGTTAACGACACTCTTTTCTTCAGAAAAGCTTCCTTTGAATTATGGGCCCACGGGGCAAAAAGGTTTGAAGTTTGTTTTCTGTCTTTTACGGAAGAACTGTTTTTTATGGATGTTTGCAACCAATATCGCACTAGAGACTATGATCTGAGAGTGAATGCGTCGCATGTCACCCAATGGGTACCATACTAAACATCCAAGCTGTCGAAAAGAACTCTCCGACAACCCTTTCTCAGATAGCTTAAGGCTCGTAACGTACGACGTCAGTTAACCTTTATTACTGTATTTTGATTTGTTTTGAGATGAGAAGAGAGAACGAACAGGTTCAACTAAGGGGAGACTATCAAGTCCTAATGTTGTCATGCCAAGGATTCATCCTATGGTTGAAGTTTGAAATAGGGAACTCCTAGAAGTTATCATGCATAGGTTTCAACCTAAAATTCTAATCATCACTTCCTTATCAAAGGAAGTGAGATTCCTAGGGGATCATGTCAATGATAAACAGAAACAGATAAAGCCTCAGCTTAAACAGTAAACAGTAAACGACTGTAAAATGCATGCAATGCAAGTGAGGGAGGAAATGTGTGTGGGGCATCAGCCTCCACAAGCTCATCTCAACCTCAAGCCAGATATGAATAACTGTAATCATACAGGAGAAATAACATGCTATCAAGCAAAACATGAGTAACTGCAATCATACAGAAGAAGTAAAATAAAATGCCATCAAGCACACACAAACCACATGGGCAAGGGAGCAGGGCTCTACCGAGTACCCGCAAGCAAAGCCATACAGTAAAAATACAAGCAGAGGGAGCAACTCAACCTCTAGTGCAATCATGCTCCTAGCTTAAATCAGTCTAAACATGAACTTATTATAATGCATCAAGCAAATCAAACAAGCCACGTCAATACAGCTGCACAGAAAGCAAACAGACAAGAAAGAAAGCAGATCAACAGCTTCCACAACAGAGATCTCCTCTGACAGCAGTTCAGTCCTCAGTCTTCAACCACTCTTCAAGGCTATCATCTTCAATAGCAAGTGTCAACTTGCTTCTAATACATCCACATAAGTATCAACTTATTCTCTCTTCCTCAAGCCTCAGATCTTCAGCAAATTCCACCTTCAAGCTTCACTCCTAATATCAAGTATCAACTTGGCTCCTTCAGGCTCTCAATGTGTCACCATAAGTGTCAACTTATCCTTTATTCCCCAAGCCTCAGCTCTTCACTCAATCTCAATTTGATCTTCTTCACAAGTGTCAACTTGTTCTTCTGGATCTTGAAGCTTCAGCTCTCTCTTCCTTACAAGTATCAACTTGCTTTTCCTGATCTACAAGCTTCAGCTCCTAAGGTAGTCTTCAAACATAGAGAAGTATCAACCTCTATACTTCAATCTTCTTCAAGCAAGGAACTCCATCCTCTAGCAAGGGAAAAAGATTCATCTAACAAGAGCAAAGTTTGGATGATTGGTAGCAGAGTGAAGACCAAAGGTCACCACTAAGCATCCTGTCACCAGAGAAAGGGACCCTCAAAGGTTCTACCAACTTGTAAAGAGCCAAACATCCTACCAAAGGAGGGATGAGGCCTTTACAAGGGGACCTTACATCATAGGGAAGAATGGAAGTGATCAACATCTTCCATGTTTATGAAGGAAGAGAATCTATCTAGAAGCTCTGCCTACAAACCCTAATCTTAACACCTAATCAACACTACACCAAAAGAAGGGAAGATCTTCACATCCAAGCTTCTTCAAGCATTCCATGGTAGCCCAAGCTTGTCTTCAACATCATCCAAGAGCAAGAGAGAGAAAACCCTAATCTGAGGGAACTAAAGAAGTCATTCTAGTTGAATTAGTGCCTTAGAATCATCTAAAGTTAGCACCTAAACTAAAATCTAACAAAAATAGTAAACTACATTGTAAATTCTTATAAAAATTCTTAAGGGACCCTAATTCAATCATGAATCTACCACACAAAATTCAGAGGTTGAATCATCTACCAAGTCCTAGAAATAAAACCTAAATCACAAGGTATCAACCATAAACCCTAAAAATGGAGCTCTTAAAGTTTCAACCTAAAACTACCACTTATATTCATCACAAAAATGTGAGAAAAATCTAGGGGGATCATGCATATCTAAGCTAGGTACACACTAAAATTCAGCTCATGAATCATCATCACATGATCAAACCAAATTCAACAAAATCAAGCATCAAACATGATTATTTTAATGTCAATTAAAATGTAAAAAGTCCCATAAAATCAGAAAATGCATGGAATATTAATATTTTTAATCTAAAAAATACTAGATTCAATCATGAATCCATATCAAAAAGAATGAGATTAATTGCATCATTTTTCAATTATTTATGAATTTTCTAATAACCATGAATAAAAATGAAAAATAAAAATGAAAATCAAAATAAAATGACAAACGCGCGGTGCAGGTAGCAAAGCCATTCAGTTCATTCTAGGATTGGCCCAAAAAGGGGGTGTGGTTATCAGTTCTCACTTAAGCCCATTTCCACCAACTTAATGAAACGCAGCGTATGATAATAGTTCAGAATCCTTCACAAAATGAGAACCATTCGTGGTCGTTGGATCATGCCTTCAGTCAAAGTCCAACCAAGATCTGATGGCTATCAAGTCATCTTCTCCATTTGAATTCCTGAAACACGCGCGCAGCCATGGCCGTCGCCGGTGGTTCTCCGGTCATCACCCCCAACCGTAACTCTCTCTAGGATCCTCCATTGCAAATGGTCTCTACACGAAACTTGTCCCAAATCTCACAAGGAATCTTCCTATACCACTTAATCATCCTAAAAGTTCAAGATTCGCAAGAACAAAATCTCAACCGAAAATGGTAACAATTCTAATTGGTCACTAACTCTCAAATTGATGATCCAAAAACCTTCCCCTAATCACCTATAATCAATCTAACCTAACATACCTTGCTAATTACACTTAAATTAAGCTGGAGATTGAAAGTTAATAACCTGAGAATTTCGTGTGCACAGAGGTATTAAACCTTCAAATCAAGCTTTCAAAAGCTCCAGATTCCTTCAATGAATCAATTCAAAGCTTCTGTATGCAAAAGGAACACTTGAGGATGCTTGGATTATGGAAACCGAATTTGAGTTGCAGGTGAAAAAATCTGAGAGCAAGAACACTATTCAGCCACGAATTTGCCTTGATTATGATCTGGAATCAATTACTAGCATCCATGGAAGTGATTGCACTCAAGAAAATGGATGGAAAGTGAACAAAATAGTGTAACCGAATTCAGTTGCAAGCAAGAAATTTTCAACCTCAATCTCTATTCTCTCCTTCAATTATCACCAACCTTCACTCTAAACCCCTTCTAAATCATATATAGAACATGTATGGATGATCTAGAAAGTTCTAGATCCCTCTAATGAGAAATTCAATATCTCATGTCATGGAAAGTTTAATCTCATGAGGTGTTCATAACAGCTCATGTTGGCAGCTTGTATTCACCCTCATTCTCTTCCAATTTCTCTCCTAATGGTATTTTGGATGTGTTTGGATTGAAAGGAGTCTTGGTTATGCCTTGAATTTTGGTTTGGCAATTGTTACTTAAGATGTAAGTAACCACTTTTCAAAGCAAGTCCTCAAATTAACCCTTAACTCAAAATTATGGCAATACCAATGTTCTTAAAATATGTTTTACAATCAAAATGACATATTACATGCCTTGGTTTGGACATGTAGATCAAAAATCCCAATTTCCATCTTTGGTTCATTTGAAATTCACCCTTATTTTAGGCCATTTTTGTGATTTTGTGAAGCAAGCTATTCCAAGCTCTCATGACCTCTTGGCTAGCCTTAAGACATCATTTTGAACAAGTTTGATGTTGAACATTTTCTCATTTGAACCTTGCACATAGGAGTTATGGCCTTATGATTGAAATGACCTATAATCTCCAAATGACCAAAATACCCTTGACTTGTCAAAGCCATAACTTGAGTTCTACAAATCCTATCAAGGACTTCTAGTACTCTCTAGAAATCTAAGAGGATAAGGAACAACATTCATGTTTACCAAAAGTTCATAGGAATCATTCTTCTAGGGCAAAAGTTTCATGCAAGTAGGACAACTTTCAAGCTCCAAATTCACATACCTCAGATGACCTGTAACTTGTCAAAGCCATAACTTGAGTTCTACAAACCCTATCAAGGACTTCTAGCACTCAAATTAAAGCTAAGATCATGATCTACAACATTCATGTTGGGGGTAAGATGAGATGACAATCACATCTTGAGCTAAATTGCCTTGAAGATAGGGGTCAAACTAGGGGATTTTACACTGTCAAGCCTTAGAAACCCTATCTTGAATCTTCTCAAACTCGTCAATCATGATGGGTTAACCTTGAAATCATACTTATAACATCTTAATGTATCAATCCATGATCACATGGCCCTTGAATTAGGTCCCAACCTTCTCCCATTCATCAGTTGACTTAGGGTTGACCCAGTCAAACCCTAGCTGCACCAATCATGGATGAGCTCTCTTATTCTTGCATAATGACCTGTCTAGGCCTCAAAGTGATCTTCAACACTTCTCATGAGCTCTCTCAAGACCTCAAGTCTAACTCCATGGCTTCAGAATCATCTGATGATCTTCCCCATAACTCTCAATGTTAGGAGACCCACACATTTGGCTTCAACCACTCTCTCTGAGGATCTTTTAACTTCTCTGACAAGGATATCAACCCTTGGGCACTTGAATAACCTTCTTAGCTAGCTTCAAACTCTTGTGTAGCCTTTGATTGGTAATCATACCTCTTGATCTCCTGCATACATGTCAATGAAATGCAAATGATAATGCTAATGTGAATGAAATGAAACATAAGCTAGGTAAAGAAATGTTGGCAAATTTTGGGGTGCAACACCTACGTATCCTGACTAGGATAAAATCAGAGCAAACGTAGTTCACCTCACTAGGGATAGATGAACATTTTATTATGATCAAAGTTCGTAAGGAAACAAGCATAATAATGCTTGTGCAGAGTTTAACAAAACTCTCTATTCTAAGTTGTACACTCAAAGGAATTGACTTTGACAAAAGCCAAGAGGGGAGTAAGTAATCATGACAGTGATTCTTACATAGAGTTAACAAAATCTATCTTAAAGTTCTAATTGAAGGGTATTCCTAACAAGAGGTAGGTCTTTTAGACATAGAGTAAAGTCTAAAGGATATGGGTTCTAACTTAACTAAGTTAGGGTTCAGGATGACTTAACAAAGTCAAAGGGAGTTGAATGAGTTGTCTATGACCCAAGTGTCAATAGAGAAACTTTCCTTTGGAATGGAAAAAGATGAGGTAACTGGATGAGAACTAACAAGTTTCATCACTTTGGGAATAACTTAACAAAGTCAAAAGCATACACAAGCATTCATTCAAACATGATGAACATATAAAAGGGCATGGTAACAACCAAGAAAAGACATGCAAGCATGTAACAACATCAAACAAACATTACAATCAAGTCAAATGGTTACAACCAAAGATATCACAATTTCTAAAAGGAACATGATAAAGGTTCTTACAAGACCAAACATATAAGGCAAGATCAACTTTAAACATCTTAACAAAGATGAAGAGCAATGAGGTAACAACCACCATGACAAACAAAAGAACATGTAATTCAAACAAGTTTAAATTCAAGCAAGTTACAACTTGATGCAAGCATTTTATAGGGATAAAAGAATGTCAAATGTAGCAGCATAAGACCAACAATCATGCATTGATGACAAACAAGCATACAAGAAATGTTACAACAATTCAAGTACGAGTCCAAGACTTCATGGGGAAAAACATACAATTTTTATGGTAACAACCAAATTGAAAACCAAACCCCAACATGTTATGGTTCTAACAAGGTACAAAAACAAGTGGAGAGAGAGGCATAAAGAACACACTCAAGAAGTTACAACATCAAGAGGTATAGTATGATTTACAAGCAAAGTTCAAAGTGTTGTTTTCAAGTAGATGCATTCACAAAAGCAAGGACCGAACATGGTAAGACTTTAAATTAATCAAACTTTAATCATTCAATAATGTTAACAAACATATGTGGATCAAACATAATCAATCTTACAAGATAAATCAAATTGGTATTTGAGAAAAGTTTCAAAAGAAGCAAGGTGAAAACCCTAAAAACAATATGATTTCCAAGTGAGTTAAAGCATTTCTAGGATAGGCATCCTTGAATTCTTCACTTACTATTTGAAAATAGACATGATAAAGAACAATTTTCAAAAAGAATGGGGTAAAAATGATAAAAAGTAAGTAAGTTATGTCAAGTTCAAATTTTGAAGAAATCATGAAGAAAAGTGATAAAAATAAATGAAGTGTCCTCCACAAGGGTTGAACACATGCCCTCTAGTCCACAGGTCCAAAACCTTACCAAACCAGCTATGGCACGCGTGTGACAACACAAGGAGAAAGAATCAAGATATTTTAAAAATACATGGAAATCACAAAAATCAAAAGAGTTATCCCCGACCAGGATCAAACACGTGTGGGCAAGGAAAAGAGTACACAAGGCGTGCAAGTTATAACCACTGGGGTGGTGATACATCCAATTTATCAAACCACCCCATAAAGCCATAACTTTAACAAAGTGGGTTTTTTGGGCACAAAACAAAGGCAAGCCAAGCAAGGAAACCCCAAAAAACGTGATCAATCCAAACTCACTCAAAACGCAATGGATTTTTACAAAGTTTTAGTCTAACTTGCTTGAAATTGAAAGAGGAATGCAATGATGCTCTTAATTTTCTATGAAAATAACTATATTTTAAAATCCGAATGCAAATGAAAATCTGGTGACAATTTGCATTTTCAAACCTAAACACCAACTCAATCATGCCACAACCAGGAATAAGGTTCAAACAAGTTCTAAACACATTATATATGAAGTTCATAATCAATTGGAACTTAAATTCAAATTAGAACAACAAGTGACCTATGGAACTAAAATCATAGGATGTTATTATAATGGGAGAGTTCATGACAGTTTGCAAATAAAACCAACTCAGCATTCAAAGTATGATTCAACAATTCAAATGGCATATAAGTGAGGTTCTACAATCATTCCAACATGAGTTCAAACAGAACCAAGACTTTGTATAAAAATGAAAAGAACTTCAAAATATCTCAATGTGCATAAACAGAATGTCATTCCAAACCTACCCATTTCTCATGATATAATGTTCATACATGTTCAAGAGGACCTATAAATGAGCTCAAACACAAACATGATATTGACCCTAGGCAAAAACACAAAATGACTTATGGAATGAAAACCAACAAGACAATATCAAGCACCCAATCTCATGACATTTTGCAAACTTATGAGAGCAATCATAAACAAAGTTCAAACATGACTTGTGGGGAATTCTAAGCATATTCAAGCTAGCGTACATCAAGCATAACCATGGTGCATAATGAGTATAGTTAGTAGAGGTGACTTACCTCTTGAAGACCTCTAAAGTAAACTCTTGATGCCAAGCTATTTAGTTGAGTGAGAATAAGTTAAGTATCTTCCTACACCTCCACAACAAGAATTTAGAAGACTCAAGTTCCTTCCAAGCAAGCCTTTATGCAAAACAGAATTGCTTAAGCAAGAAACAACAAATGAGTTCTTATCTCAGATTTAAAAAATGGTGGTACAGTTGATTTTTGATGATTTGGATAGTGAATATACTTTATACTTTAGGTGTTTGAAGTGTTATGAAGGCTAGAACAGGTCTAAGCAGAGAGCTTTCTTGCTTAGTGGAGAAAGTCAAAGTTCTTTGGTTTGGAGGTTGACTTTTGTAAATATTTGGTTTCGGGTGGAAGCAATGGTTGGGAAAGATTCAATGGATCATTTGTGGTTTTTATGAAGTCTTGATAGAGGGTTTCAAACTTTAAAAATGGTTTTGGGATGGAATCTGTTCAAGACAAATTTTGGTATTTTGTGGAGTTTCTTCACTAGCAAGAAAGTGCAAGGTAGGAATGAGGAGCTTGTTTCTTCTTGAATTGATGGTGGTTCTGATGTGTTTTTGATGCATAGAGTTTTCTTTATTTATAGGGAGAACAAAGAAACCAAAGGTGAGGGCAGATCAAACCATTTTGCAAGATCTTACCTTTTTGGAGGGAAGGGTGAGCAAATCCACTTGTGATCTTGCTTCTGCAAGTCAAGCTTGTTTCCAATGCATCTCAGAATTAAAACAGACTATGATCAAGCTATATGAGGTGACTAGAGAGATAGCAAGAGGAGAATCTCTATGCTGCAACAGATTTTTCTCTAAAGCCTTCTCTTTCATCATGTACTTTTGTACTTTCTTTGATTTTAATAATGCTTTTAGCCAAAACTTTGGTTTTGCTCATGGATTCCACTTGTATTTCCATCCATCAGATCAAGATTTAAACAAATAGTTAGGAAGTTAAACAAATAGTTAGGAACCAATTGGCTGGTTTTTGCATCAATTCATGACAAGTTGAAGTCTCACATTTCAATCTTTTGGACCCCCAACATCCCTCCTTCAAAACGCCTAGCTCACAAATGCTATGGAGGAGTTCTTGTCATTTTTGGAAAGCCCTCATCATGCTCTATAACTTCCATGTAGGACTTAAAAGTTCCAAAAACATGAAATTTCTCTAAGTGTTTTTCTCGTCTTAACTTGATTTTTATCATAACTCAAAATCTATTCATTTTTTTCACATAGGTCACTTTGGCACTTTTGTAGTACTTCTCAAGACCTTTCCAACAAGCTTTGAACCACTCCATTTGGATGTGTGGTTAGGAAGTTATGGTCTTGCCCCTTTCAAAACCCTAATCTCCTGACTTTTTGATTACTTCTCAATTCTTGATCCAATGGTCACTAAAATTAATGATTATATATGAAATAACATTAGGAACATAATTATATTCAATTTTGGTTTAAAACCCTGTTGGTCAATGAGTTGACTTTTCAGTCAGACGAACCGAACGATCAAAAACCCCTCGAATCGACTGTTGGTGTTCTGGGTTCCCTGTGGCCTTGAAACTTCTTGACGATACTTCAATAAGTCATATAAGTTTTACGTACCATGATTCCACCATTGGAATGTCATTTAAACCAAAAGTCAAAGCACAATTGACGTTCCTAATCAGAAACCATAATCGGGGGTCCTGGACTGCATTGCTCTTCTTCTTTGGGTGACAACCTCAAATTGGATTCATACTTGATCAAAAATAGTATTATTGATGATATAGAGAGTTTCTACATTGAGAATCAATCAAAAACCTTGACTGATCAAACTATAGGAACCCTGATTCCTGACTGTATGGAACCCTAATTCATCTGCATCTTGACAAAGACAAACTTGAAATAGGTTAAGGTTATATAAACAATGTTGATGCTCCTAGAATGATAATGGAATCTAGGGGTCAAAATTTGGGGTATAACAATGTTTTATCGTATCCATAGGGATTGTACGCAAGATATGTCGATGCTAGTCGTTCAATAGTTTAACGTTCTAAGTAAAGAGTTTTCAAAAGATTGCTTGTTTTGTAACATAAGTTTGTTGCAAAGAGTAAATTAGGGGAAAGATGTTCTTTTTTTCAAGAAAAGCATGTCAAAATTACATTTCGTTAATCCTTTTTAAACGTATCCGATTAATCAAGCATGTGAACTTAGTTTTGATCAATGCAATCGCATATCCTCGCGAATTCGTTCATTTCTAAAGCGGGTCCGTGAATATTATACTTGTAAATGCTAGATGATTTCTAGAAATAGCAATCGAAACAATAAACATAAAGATCGATACGAAGTGAATATCAACTTTCAAATCAATGTCTAGAGTTTGTTGGTTAATAGATGAAGAAATTAGATCAAGACTTTGAACACCTACGTCTAGAGTGATTCATCATCTATTGATCATAACCTTGTTCACATACAAAATATTAAAAGAAATACATAAAAGCAAGATTAACTACCTATAATCTTAACACAAAAGTGTTTAGCTACCCATCACTATGGTAGCTTGATCAACAAGTAAGCAAAGAAGCTTTGCTAGCATCAAAGTTGAAGAGTCGAGGACTGATGCTCCAAAGATTTAATTCTCACTTCTCGTTGAGTTCCTAAGGTTTTTGACCTAGAAAATCCTTTCTATCTCTTAAAATGTTGAAAAGTGTAACAAGTACAAGTGTTATGAAAATATCTTCAAGGGAAGACATTTATAGACAAGGGCGCAGTAACTGGCACTGCGCTAAACGCAATCAAAGGCGCGCAAATCACGGTTAGAAGAATGCAACAAATAGGGTCCCGCTTAACGTGGTTTGAGACTTTAGCTACTGGAATTTTTAGAGGCGCACTGGTCTCGCGCCAAAAGGCTTGCTTAGCGCGCTATGCCGACACAAAAACTTCAAAAATTGATTTTTAGACCTTCTTTCCTTCACCAATTGTTCCTATCATCAAAAATAAGCAAGAATATCTATCAAAGATCATCAAAATGATCAATGTTCACAATATTTACACTAAAATAAGAAATTAACATGATTGCACTTAAAGCTACTAGATATTAGACTAAGCTATCAAGAAAACCAATTGAAAGAACCATAAAATCAAGTCAAAAGTATGCACAATTTGGCCCTTAACAATTCTCCCCAACTTATCATTTTGTTTGTCCTCAAACAAAAGTATCTCGAACTAGAACACGAACTCGAGAACCTGCATAAGAAATCAGAACCAACTTAAAAGCATAATTACAATTTTCATGGTTCAAAAAGCAAAAGTAACAACAAGGTAACTAAACATAATGAAGGTTACACATTACCAAAAGCTAGGGGTATAAACTAAACAAAAGGAAATTAAAAGGCCAAGATCTTCTAACAAGATGATCCTTCTCTTTCTTGCAGCCTTGTCCTCCTCTGGTCTTGACAAAGCAGCTTCCACAGTTCTTCATTTTCTCGTTCGGCTTTGACTAAAGTGAACCTCAACTCTCCTCTAGACAAAAGTTCTTCCAGGACTGGCGAAACGTCATAAGAGCGGGTGTAGAACATCTTTAGTGCTATCTCTTTTGACCAAAAATAGATATTCCATTGAAGCGAGACAACTTGGGTTTTCCACGCCAGTCATTCCTTGTAAATTGGGATGATGTCAGGAAAATTTGACTTGTGCTTCGAAATCTGTGTCACTACCTTTTTCATAGAAGCAAGTCTCTAACAAGGCTGGATCCGATTCTTCCTCAGTTGGATATGCTAACTGGTGGAGGGTCAGGATAGGGTTGTAGCTGATACATCCTTTGGTGCCGATCAGAGGCACGTTTGGGAAATGCCCACAACTATGTATCATTATTATTCCTCTGTGAGCAAGATCATACCAGTTGATGTCATAGTGAGAAAGTGAAGTCAGCTTTCTAACCCATGCATCACTGTCTTCTAGGTTCCATAGAGAGAACGTTCTAGGAAAATATGAAATTGACCACTTGCTTAACAGCGTCGTGCAACAAGCAAATTGTCCGAGATCACATACCCTCCATCGACGAATGGTGTAATAGGTATCAACCAATAAAGTAGGGTCGAGATTTCTAATAATGAATAACTTGATGGCCTCTAAGCTGATGAACTCAGGGCTACTTAGAAGCATATATAAGCCATAAACTAAGAAAGCCAATATAGCTTCAAAGGTTCCCATATCTCCATGATCATAATGAAACTCAGCCTTTTCCATAAATGGTCTTGCTTGCATTCCAGTAAATCCACCTCTAATATCCAAACGGGTTGGGGTCAGTGGGTTCCAGGTGTAGAGCCTCAGCAACATCTCTCATGTTTGGTCTTCTCTCTCTTTCATAATGAGGTGTAAAATTCATGGGAATCGTCATATGCGCAAAGTATTCTTCCAAAGTCGGCAACGACTGAAAGTCCGGAAATGTGAAGCAATAAAGAGGATCATAAAACTTTATGAGAGCTAGCAGTATTTCCTCATTTACTTGCATGTCCAGTAAAGATAACAGGTCTCCATACTTGACAACGAAAGCAACAGAGTTCCTTACTAGGCCTCTTAAGATCCTCAAGTTGTCCAACCTCAGGCTTGGGAATGTGAACCTGTTTCTTTGATCCATTACCATGTCTACAAAAACGATTTTGAATTCCTTGAATGGTTAGCAAGATGAAAAATGCAATGCAAAGATGCTAGATGCGACTAATTTTACAAAAACTCAGAAGATAAATTGAAGAAAAACCCTTGTTTCATTTATATTGGGAAAAGTTACAACTTTTGAAATACAATACAAGAAACATGAGGTTACATCAAAGGAGAAGACTAGGCCCTATCTTCAAGGAATCTGACAAGAGTCATATCCACGCGTCCTCTTCAGTCTTTTCAGCACAGTGTTCTCCATCACCAATTTATCTACTATTCCTTTCCAGGCGCTAGAAGTTGGTGGGATATTTGAATACTCATGAGTACTTTGTGTAGGCTTGATGCTAGAGAAAAATAAATTCTCTTTTGTCACATCTTCACCAATCAAGCGACTTTCGAGCTACTCAATCAAGTCATTCTTGTCTTTTAGCTCTCTCTTCAATTTCGTCATCTTAGAATGTAGAGTATGGTACTTTCCCTCCCAAGTGTTCCTTTCAACCTTAGTTCTCTCAAGGATCTCTTGGTATTCTTTCATATTTTCAATATGGATGGCGGAAGATGATGCGATGACAATTTGCGTATTATTTTCAGGAAGTTAGGGCATCTTGATATCACGGGCTCTAGATTGAACCCACTGAGTAAATGGCTCAAAGGCTACACAATTCCTTTTCCCAAGGTCAGCTTTAGTTTTCTTCTGGATTTTCTCCCAAGCATCAATCATATTGTTCGTTGAACTCTCCTCTACATTGGCGTTAAGGTAGAAGAAACCAGACAATAGGATGTTGCTAGGTTTATCCTTCATTGGGAATCCAAATTGACGTCTAGCCAAAGCGGGATTGTAGTTGATTCCCTATTGTACTCCCTAGAGTGGTACATTTAGAAAAGAACCACAGTTGTCAATGTAGACCCCTCGATCATAGGTGGGATCGTACCAGTGAATATCTGCTTAAGTTAGAGACATAATCCTTTGAGACCATCTCCAACCATTAGGATTTTCCTTGAAAGCATCCATCCTTGGTAAATGATTGACAAACCATTTGTACAACAAGGGTGCATAACAGAGAATAGTTCCTCTTCCATGAAGAGTCCTATGATGAATGGAATCATAAACATCACCTAGCAAAGCGGGTACCGAATTACCATTCAAGAATACGGAGATAGCAGTTGAATAGAAAAATTCTTCTATCTCAGGGAACAACACCAACCCATATATTAATAGAGCCAAAACTGCTTCAAATGCATCCATACTACTCTCCTTGGCAAGGTAAGTAGCCTTCTCCAATAAGTAATCAGAATGAAAACCTTTAACTCCTTTCTTTGAAGCATAATTGGCTTTGATCTCGGATACTTCTAGATGAAGTGCATCAACAATCTCTTTTGACGAGGGTAACTTCTCCAAACCGCGGAACAATTTCTTATCTGTCACAGGGATTCCAATGAAGTAAGAGTATTCTTCCATTCCAGTGTCGGCATTAATTGGTAATCCGGGAAGATGAAGCAGTGGTATAACGGATCGTAGAACTGAACCAAAGTGCTAAGAACCCCTTCTTCCATTCTAGTCTTCGCAATACTCATGATTTCCCGTATGTTTTCCCAAAATAATTGGATACCAACATTCCTAGCTCTCTCAACTTCGTTGTATCACATTTCTTGAAGTTGTATTTCTTAGTGTTCTTTTTCCAAAATCCATGATATCTAGGGTTTCGCAAAAAGAAGACAACTGAGTTTCACAAAACCAGTGCAACAAGATGAGATGCCATGATGATATGATGACATGATGCACACATAGTACATATACAAGTATACACAATGCACAAATGCATATGCTAAAAATAAAGGGTCCTCGGTTCGGGGTTAGGAGCATGAAGCCAGGGTATACCCTCCCAAAGGACATGTATTAAGGTGTTCAGTGTACCTGCAAAACGGGTTCTATCAAGAGTTCCCAGAGTCATAGAAAAATCCTTCAGATATTATCAACCAACATGACTACTCACGTGGGTCAAAAATATTCTTGGGATAAACTCGTATGAGTGTAGTATCGCGTAACAACTATTTTGGGACTACTCCCTCATAACTAAAGGTCCTCAGTTTCATGGACTCACAGGTTGAAACAACTAATGAAATGCATGACTACTCATACACCATTAATTATCTCAAGGGGATCTCAACTGATCATACTGCATCCTATTATATGTGTATGCTCAAGTCCGGGTTAGGACTTATCTCACCACTCAAGATATCACCAAAATGATCCAATGCAAACATACAGTTATATATTCAAAAATATACATGTATAGCTATTGTACCACAAAAATTTGACCAACCATTTTCTTGTACCTGGCTTATGTTTCTTTGCATTTTTGCATTGTTGCATAACATAGCATTTGTTCTTGAGACAGGGGATAAATTTTTTCGTGTGCCTCAGGGTTTTCTTTGGTGCGAGAGACTAGACAGCGAGCGTTGGAGGCTCCGACGTTTTTGTTGTCCAGCAGTCGAGGGGTTGATTTTATTTTATCTTATAGGTTATTTTCAGCTCAAGAGGCAGCAGTCAAGCTATCTCAAGCATTCTCACAGTTACAGTATTCAAGAGCAAGTTTCAGAGGCTGAACAAGGCTTAGAACGGTTAAAAATGGGCAAATATGCAGATTTCCCTCCAAAAGGCGCCAAAATTAAAAGTTTGAAGGTGTTAACCGATTAACCAAATGGTTAATCGATTAACCAAGTCAAAATCAGGTCAAATTTGAAGTTTTGAGGGTGTTAATTGATTAACCATTTAGTTAACCGATTAACCAGTGCAAATTTTAGCTCTGCACGTGATTTTTCAAGTGAAATCACTTTGGGGTCCAATTTTGATCACTTGTGAGTTGATTTTACACAAAGGGAAGGATCTAGAATCATTTTGAATTTTGGTTAATTTTCAAACTAATTTCAATTCCCTCCAAATTCACATTCCTAGTCTCAAACCAATTTTCACAAACCACACTCCAAACCTCATTTAGATCCAAACCTAAGGGGTATTTAATTGATTTACTCCAAACCTCACACACACAATCCTCATGATTTCCATTTCATTTCAAAATTCACTCTCACTCTCTCAATTTTCTCTCAACTTTTACATTCCCAAACTACATTAAAGCTCTTCTCACATTGAATTCTTTGATTCTCCATTGGAATCATTTATTTCTAAGAGCTAAACCTTCATCCTTCATCCTCATCATCTCCATTTTTCCATTCAATTTTTGTGCAAGTTTCAATATGAATTTTGAAGTTGATCTAGAGGAGCTTATTTGGATAATTCTTGCTTAATTTTGGTGGATCTTCATTTCTACTACAAGCAATCACTTGAATCTTAAAGGAATTCCAGATTTCTTGCTTGGATCTGCTTAATTCGAGTAAATAAACAATTACCGAAGTAATTCTACGCTTCGTATGTTGGAATTCTTGATCCGATTTTGTTTTGAGCTTATTTGAATAATTATCATGTGGATCTTCATTTTCGATTGATTTTGCTAATTTGATTCATATGATCTGTGATCTTGCTGGTTTAATGTGTTTACATGTTGATTGGATCACCTTTTTCTAGTTTAAATTCGTGCATAATTGATTATGTGATCATCCGGATTATTGGATAAGTGCTTATGTGCTGAATTTGCTATTATCTAGCTGTTTTTCTGCTTCTGGCACAGTGTTAACCGATTAACCAATACAAATTTTCAAATTTTCAGGCATTTTTGACTGGTTAACCAATTACCCCTGGTGTTAATCGATTAACAATGTGCCTGCATGCCTGTTTTACTGTTTTTCATGCTTGTTTTGTTGCTCACTCACTTCGAATCCTCATGGATCAATATGACGCATTAGGAGTGAGTTGTTTTGGATATATGTCGCTGTTAATCATGATTTCGCTGACACACGTGTTTGTTTTCCACTTGAATGCATACTCTCGTGTATGTTATTCAAAGTGATGTTTATCTTTGGTCTTTGCTTGGTTTGAAGAATGATTTGGTTGAGATGTGCTTGTGGTGGTTGATGTCCCACACTTTTTTCCTCCCACTTTTCTTTGGTGATTGATGCTTGAATGGTTGTAGGGGTCATGACTTCTCCCATTGCATCTCACTTTTGGCTTGAACTTGTTTAAGCTCATTTGTGTGCATTTTCTTTTGGTTCTTGCATCTCTCATTTACATGCTTGAGTTTGAGATGTGCTTGTGATGGATGTTGTCCCACACTTTGTTCCTCCCTCTCTTTTCGTTCTAATTGTGCATTACATGTTTGCATACTTTATCTTTTGCTTCCTTCTTCTTTCTTCTTTTCCATGTTCTCCTTAGGACCTCTAATCTCCCTTGTTGAAGAGAGATTATGATATAATTTAGGCTTGAACCCATGCATGATAACATTAGGAAGCATTCCCTTTTATCCTAATCATAGGTGTACTTTGTATGAGAACATTAGGTTGAGTTGTAGTCTCCCTTTAGAGTGTGTCTCTCTCTTCTCATCTTCAAACTTTCTCAAAACATCTAATAAAGGTTAAGGATTGTTGTACGTTACGAGCCTTAAGTACTTGGGAAATGGTGATTGGGGGGCCTCCTCTCAATTATCTAGAGTGTTTAGCGTATGTCCTTTGGACGATATGCGACGCATTCACTCCTAGGTCATAGTCTCTAGTGCAACATGAATTATAAACAAAAATCGATGCACTTCTTCTCTAAAAAACAAAAAAACAAACTTCAAATCTTTTTATCCTTCGGGATCTTAATTTGGAAAACCTTTTTCATAAGGAGAGTTTTGTTAACTCTTGGTTCTACCGCACATAGGTAACACCTAAGTCTCCAATGGTCAAGCCGCATACACCTAACTGCTAGAACTAAGTTTTAACCCTACTCGGGCCTAAAACATTTTGAACCAACCGGTGGTCTTGTTAGCCCGAACTATGTTTGCTCTGATTTCTCGTACCAGACGAGAATACAAAGGCACAATATAGTGATGTCTTGGCGAGCAACCTTCCCCCACCTTCACCCGTAGTTAGCCGAACTATGTTGACTCTAACTTTCCCATTACATGAGGGAATACGTAGGCATAGAGCGACGATGCTCCATCGAGTCTTTTTTCTTTTCTTTTGTTCCTGATCCATAACTTAGATATTAAACACCATTTTAGATAGACAAAAAGCGTGGATCCCGTCGAGTACGACGGACGTGAGGGGTGCTAACACCTTCCCCTTGGGTAACTGACTCCCAAACCCGAGATATGGTTGCTATGACCTGTCTTTTCCTGTTTTTGTTAGGTTTTCTCTAATCGTTTCCTTTCCCTCTTTTGGGATAAATAACGAACGGTGGTGACTCTTCTGTCATTGTCGGCCCCTCTTCGCAGCAATGCGCCAGCTGGCGACTCTGTTGAGGACAGGAACATCCCCTATGCGAGTCAATCCTAGCGCTTGGTTGTTTATCTTTTAGGTGTGTATATATGTGTTGTACTTTATTTTTCCCGCATTTACTTTCAGCATTGTATATATCAGTTTTGCTGTGCTGTTGGGGGAGAATGTTCCATTGAGAGATAAGCCGGACTCGGGCTTGAGTACAAACATAGCATTAGAAGTGGAAAGTAGTGGTGAACCTGTATGTTTGGCATGCACTAGTTCCCATGAAACTCGCGCTCAGACGAGATTCTCTTTGATGACTTTTTTTATGGCCCTTTGGGCTCAAGGGGATTTTGGATCTGAGGATTGTCGACTCTGGGAACCGATCATTTGTGATTCATCTAAGTGAGGCTGCTTCAGGAGATTATGATGCCAAAGCAGAAATGGTGAACGTATCATCATTTCTCGAAAGTCTGCGACACTAATGAAGCATAGGATGTTGTACCTTGTCAGTAATAGGTCCATACCTGTGAGAGGGAGAGTTATGCAAGAAACCTTTGACCTCCAACCTACCTGGTTTTCTCGTTGATGCGAACTTTTGATCTTGACATAGTGGGTTCTAATTATTAGTGTTATGTTCTTGTCAAAGCGAAGCGCTGGTTCTTCTCAATCAATAACACAACAGTCTTGATCCCTTGTTTGCATTTTCATTTTAATTTTCATTTTCATATTGCATATTCATTAACATGTATTTATGCTGCAGGTATACATTTCCACTTGATTCTAGTGTTCTTATTTCTCTGACATGGAGCCTAGCCAGAGGAAGACAGTGGTATACAAGTTTCCAACACATGGCATCAGATCTCTATTGGGTTTGATTTCTGTGGCTGACAAGAATGTGATGGAAGACTTCAAGGAATCCTATGGGAAACTTTTGAGTGTTTTTTGCAAGTCATCAATACATGAGTTGAATGGTCTTTATGCTCTCTTGCAGTTTTATGACCCACATCTGAGGTGCTTTACTTTTCCTGGTTATATTCTGGCGCCTACATTAGAGGAGTGCTCTGTGTTGTTGGGAGTGTGTCGCTTCCGCGAAAATAAGGTGTCAGCAAAACAGAAGAGTCACCACCTTTCATTATTTATCCCTCAGAATGGGAAAGGAAACGATCGGAAAAACCTGACGAATAGGTATAAGACAAGGTCATCGCAATCGTTGTCTGGGTTCGGGAGTCGGTTACGCAAGGGGAAGGTGTTAGCACCCCTCACGTCCGTCGTACTCGACGGGATCCACGCTTGTTGTGTCTACTGGACGGGTTGGTTGTATCTATCTACCTATCAAGGCTGGCTTAAAAAGAAAATAAAATAACTCGGCAAAGCGTCGCACTTTATGCCTACGTATTCTCATCAAAGAATGAGAAATCAGAGTCAACGTAGTTCGCCTAACTACGGGTTATGGGGGAAGGTGGCTCGCCAATACATCAGTATTGTGCCTACGTTCTCTCAACAGGCTTGATAGATTAGAGGTTACGTAGTTCGGGATAATACGGATTACGGGGATTCAGATTCATCTGTTTTATCGAGTAGGGTTAACAAACAGTTCCAGCAGTTAGGGACAAAGCCTGTTTGCGATAGAACAAGGAGTTAACGACACTCTTTTCTTCAGAAAAGCTTTTCTTTGAATTATGGGCCTACGGGGCAAAAAGGTTTGAAGTTTGTTTTCTATCTTTTACGAAAGAACTGTTTTTTATGGTTGTTTGCAACTAGTATCGCACTAAAGACTATGACCTGAGAGTGAATGCGTCGTATGTCACCCAAAGGGTACCATACTAAACATCCAGACCGTTGAAAAGAAACTCTCCAACAATCCTTTCTCAGATAGCTTAAGGCTCGTAACGTACGACGTCAATTAACCTTTATTTTTGTATTTTCATTTGTTTTGAGAAGAGAAGAGAAGGGGCTCAACTAAAGGGAGACTATCAAGTCCTAATGTTATCATGCCAAGGATTCATCCTATAGTTGAAGTTTGAAACAGGGAACTCCTAGAAGTTATCATGCATAGGTTTCAACCTAAATTTCTATCATCACTTCCTTATCAAAGGAAGTGAGATTCCTAGGGGATCATGTTAATGGTAAACAGAAACAGATAAAGCATCAGCTTAAAAAGTAAACAGTAAACGACTGTAAAATGCATGCAATGCAAGTGAGGAAGGAAATGTGTGTGGGGCATCAGCCTCCACAAGCTCATCTCAACCTCAAGCCAGATATGAATAACTGTAATCATACAGAGGTAATACAATAAAGTGCTATCAAGCAAGATATCAGTGACTGCAATCATACAGAGGAAATAAAATAAAGTGTTGTCAAGCAAACACAAACCACATGGGCAAGGGAGCAGGGCTCTACCGAATACCCGCAAGCAAAGCCATACAGTAACAATACAAGCAGAGGGAGCAACTCAACCTCTAGTGCAATCATGCTCCTAGCTTACATCAATCTAGATATGAACTTATTCTAATGCATCAAGCAAATCAAACAAGTCACATCAATACATTTGCACAGAAAGCAAACAGACAAGAAAAGGAAACAGATCAACAACTTCCACAGCTTCACAGCAAAGCTCCTCTGACAGCAGTTCAGTCCTCAGTCTTCAACTACTCTTCAAGGCTATCATCTCCAATAGCAAGTGTCAACTTGCTTCTTCAAGCTTCTAACATATTAAACATAAGTATCAACTTATCCTTCTTCTTCAAGCCTCAGCTCCAAAGTAAGTATCAACTTGTTCTTCAGGCTCTCAAAGCATCAATGTAAGTGTCAACTTACCCTTTATTCCTCAAGCCTCAGCTCTTCACTCAGTCTCAATTGAATCCTCTTCATAAGTATCAACTTGTTCTTCAAGCTTCAACTCTTTCTTCTTTGCCAGTATCAACTTGGTTCTCTTCATCTACAAGCTTCAGCTTCTCAGAATAATCTTCAATCACATGGAAGTATCATCTCCATCCTCCAATATTCTTCAAGCAAGGAACTCCATCCTCTAACAAGGGAGAAAGATTCATCTATCAAGAGCAGAGTTTGGATGACTGGTAGCAGAGTGAAGACCAAAGGTCACCCCTAAGCATCCTATCATCAGAGAAAGGGACCCTCAAAGGTTCTACCAATTTGCAAAGAGCCACACATCCTACCAAAGGAGGGATGAGGCCTTTACAAGGGACCTTACATCATAGGGAAGAATGGAATTGATCAACATATTCCATGTTTATGAAGGAAGAGAACTATCCAGAAGCTCAGCCTACAAAACCCTAATCTTAACCTAATCAAAACTACCCCAAAAGAAGGGAAGATCTTCAAATCCAAGCCTCTTCAAGCAATCCAATACATCTTCAACTTTCCTTCAACATCATCCAAGAGCAAGAGAAACAAAACCCTAATCTAAGGGAACTAAAGATGTTAATCTAGTTGAGCTAGTGCCTTAGAATCATCTAAAACTAGCACCTAAACTAAAATCAATAAAAAAATAGCACACTATCTTATAAATTTCTACAAAAATTCCTAAGGGATCCTAATTCAATTAAGAATGCCTCATACAAAAACCAGGGACTAAATCATCTATTAAGTCCTAAAATTAAGTCCTAAACCAATGGTATCAACCATAAACCCTAAAAATGGAGCTTCTAAAGGTTTCAACCTAAACTACCACCTAAGTTCATCACAAAAAAGTGAGAAAATTCTATGGGGAGCATGCATATCTATGCTAACTACTCACAAAAAATCAGGATCAAAATCATCATCACATGATCACACAAAATTCCACAAAATCAAGTATCAAACATGACTATTTTAATATCAATTAAAATGTAAAAATTCCCATAAAATCAGAAAATGCATGAAATAAAAATATATTTTATCTAAAAAATACTAGATCCTATCATGAATCCAATGCAAAAAGAATGGGATTAATTGAGCTATTTTTCCATTTTTTATGAATTTATCAAGAACCATGAATAAAATGAAAAAAATAAAGAAAATCAAAATAAAATAACTAAGCGCGTGGTGCAGATAGCAACCAAAATCAATTCAATTCATGGATTGGGCCATCAGGGGGGTGTGGTTATCAGTTATTTCACTAAGCCCAGAACACAACTTAAATGAAACGCTGCGTTTCATTTCTCAGAACTCTTCATAAACTGAAATTAATATGTGGCCGTTGGATCACTTCTCCAGTCAAAGGTCTCAGCCCCATCCAATGGCTCTAAAGTCATCTTCTTCGTTTTGAACCTCTGAAACACGCGCGCAGCCTTGGCCGTCGCCGGTGGTGCTCCGGTCATCGTCCCCAACCCTAACTCTCTCTAGGATCCTCCATTGCAAGTGGTTTATACATGAAACTTGTCCCAAATTTCCTCATGAATTCATTCATGCCCTTTATTCTCTCTGAAACCTCAAGATTCGCCATAACCAATTCTCAACAGAAAATGGTAACATCCCTAATTGGTCACTAATTCTCAAATTAACTATCTGAAAACCTTCCTACACCGTTCTACAATACATCTACCATAACAATTCATCTTGATTCTACCTAATTTAAGCCATATCACGAGAGTTGCATACCTGGTAAATTTGAACGAACAGAAGGGTAGAATCTTCAACTCAGCCTTCAAGAACTTGCTGAATCCTTCACCGAATCACAATCAATCTTCTGTATGCAAAAACAAGAGTTGAATCTTCTTGAATTATCAAACCCGATTCTGAGTTGCAAGCTTCACTCTCCAATGGCTACTTCACAATTCTTCCACCACAGTGCCTTGAATTTGATCTGGAATTGATCACCAACCTCAGTGCAAGCTATTGAGATCAATTTCTTGGACTGAAATGGCCTCTAACCTTGTAACCGATTTTGATTTGCAATGTGAAATCTCAAAGTGCCATCTCAGTTTTCTCTCTCAATTATCACCAACCTTTCATCTGAACCTCTTCTACTCAATATATAGAACATGTGTGGATGATCTAGAACCCTCTAGATCCTTCTAATGAGAGTTTCAATCTCTCATGTCATGAGAATTTCACTTATATGCCATGGTGTGCATGGTTCTGTTTGCAGCTTGAAACCAATCTCATTTCCTTCCAATTTCTCCCCTCATGACAATTTGGAAGTGTTTGGCTTGCAAGGGGCCTTGGTTATGCCTTGATTCTAGGTTTTGCAAATGTTACTTAAGTGTAAGTAACTAATTTTCAAAGCAAGTCCATAAATTAAACTTCAAATCAAAATTGTGGCTAAAATAATGTTCTTAAAATGCTTTTTAGAGTCAAAATGACCTATTACATGCCTTGGTTTGGATGTGTAGATCAAAATTATCAATTTCCATCTTTGATTTATTTAACTTATACCCTTATTTTAGGTCATTTTTGCAACTTTGAGCTACAAGCATCTCCAACATCTCACAACCTCTTTTCTAGACTTAAAACATCATTTTGAACAAGTTTGATGTTGAACATTTCCTCATTTGAAGCTTGGAAATGGTAGTTATGGCCTTATGGTTGAAATGACCTATAATCTCCAAATGACCAAAATGCCCTTGACTTGTCAAAGCCATAACTTGAGTTCTACAAATCCTATCAAGGACTTCTAGTACTCTATAGAAAGCTAAGAGAATAAGGAAAAACACTACTTTTGACCAAAAGTTCATAGGAAGCATCCTTCTAGGGCAAAAGTTTGATGCAAGTTGGGTAACTTTCAGGCCCCAAATTCACATTCCTCAGATGACTTGTAACTTGTCAAAGTCATAACTTGAGTTCTACAAATCCTATCAAGGACTTATAGCACTCAAATTAAAGCTAAGAGAATTCTCTACAAGATTCATATTGGGGGAAAGATGATATGAGAATCACATCTTGAGCTAAATTGCCTTGAAGATAGGGGTCAAACTAGGGGATTTTACACTATCAAGTCTTAGAAACCATAGCTTGAAATTTCTCAAACTCTTCAATCATGATGAGTTAACCTTGGAATCATCCTTATAACATCTCAATGTATCACACCATGATCACATGGCTCTCTAATTAGGTCTCAACCTTCTCCAAATCATCAGTTGACTTAGGGTTGACCCATTCAAACCCTAACTGCACCACTCATGGCTGAGCCTTCTTAATCTTGCACAATGACCTGTCTAGGCTTCATGATGGATTTCAAGACATCTCATAAGCTCTCTCAAGGCCTCAAGTCCACATTCTTGGCTTCAGAATCCTCTGAGGAGCTCCCACAACTCTCAAGTTAGGAGACCTACACACTTGGCTTCAACCACTCTCTCTGAGGATCTTTCAACTTCTCTGACAAGGATATCAACCCTTGAACACTTGAATGACATTCTTAGCTAGCTTCATAGTCTTGCATAGCCCTTGATTGGTACTCATACCTCTTGATATCCTGCATACATGTCAATGAAATGCAAATGATAATGCTAACGTGAATGCAATGAAACATAAGCTAGGTAAAGAAATGTTGGGCAAATTTTGGGGTGCAACAGCTGCCCCTATTCAAACGGCTTGGACCTGACTGGGTGAGAAGCCAACGACTCTCAACCAATCAAGGTAAAAGACGGTTGAATACTAACAAACCCAAAAATTTGCCAACTGCACAAGTACGCGGTACTCTGATGGGAACCAACATTCGAAAACTGAAATATTAGCTGCACGACAACTAGCTGGGGAATTGGTCACACGGCAACCGGCGATATACGGCCGGTCATTCCGTCAGGCATCAGGATTCCTCGGGACCTATCCGGTCAACAATCAAGTTAATCATGCCATCGGGCATTCACATAAATTTTTGGGCGTTAGCCGAACTTCGTCACCAAGTCGGGAATAGAATTCTCAGTCAATCATGAACCAAATGGGGCTATCCAAACTTCTTCCACCAGGCACTCCGCATCAGCTGAAAGAACTGCTTTGTTAATACAGTTAGACTTCAATCATCAAGTCTTCAAGGGAAGTTTCAACTTCGCTATTCGGAAACCGGCTGGGGATGACGCACCTCCATTGGGGATTCTGGAGAACTATCAAGTAACTCTGCTTCGGGGCTTCAGAAATCATTCTGGATGAGTCAACTTTGCTGAGGACTTCAAGAATCATCTTGGGCAAATAACTCTGCTGGAGATTTCAGGAATCATCCTGAGCAATCACTCTGCCGGGGACTTCAAAAATCATCTTGAGCAACCCTCTCTGGTGAATTCATAGGGGATTTTAAGAATCATCTTAAATGAGCGCCTTCACTGGGGGATTCAAGAATCGTCTTGAGCAAGTGACTCTACGCAGGAACACCTGCAAAACAAGAACAGTAACGACCTAGCTCATATTTAGTATGCATATGCTTTGACAATGGCGCAATGCTCCACACGGTGGAAATGCTATGCGTTTTAGGATAAATGTTATGCGATCATGCAAGATGCTACAACCCAATCAGCAAAATAAATGCTGAAGGGAGAATCCTCCTGTCAAGGAGAAAGAACCAATCTGGTGGAGGAAGGAATCATCCTGCCGAGGAGACGAGGTCCCGCCAATCTCAATCGGACTCCGCCTGGGGAAACGAACTTTAGTCGACTGCTGTAGGGGAACAAAGTTCTACGAGAACCTGGGTCTACTCATCTGAGCATACGAACCACAACTTCTGAGGAAACGATATCAATCGCAGAAATAAACTGCACAGCCTTCGCGGCAAAAACTTTCCTGGAGATAACAACTCCGGTGGGGAGATACAGCATCAGTTGTTCAATGCTCTACTGGGGAAAACCAATCATGGCCCCAACTGCTTTCCAAGAACTCGGCTCTCTTGGAGATCTACAAACTCAGCTGGGGAAGAAGGAATCATCCTGCTTACAGGGGAGAGTACGACTCTGTGGGGAATCTCAATTCTCCTGGAGACTTCAGTCTGGCACTATCGATTGCTGTACACTTCAATATATGACTCAGCTGGGGAGATGACATTCCTTCAGGATGCATCTGAGTGGGGAGAGAATCTTCTCTGCTTGGGGAAACATATCAATGCTTACGATCTCATATTCAAACTCTATGGGGAGAGAGTGCTGAACTTTGCTGGAGGAGAAGGAATCATCCTGCTTGGGTACGCATACAACGTACTGCCTGCTACACCTGTAACAACACAAACAAACAGACAAGATACCCTTCTCAAAGGGACCTATCAAGGTTATCATCTTGTGACGAGGTTCAAGTAATTCATTGTTTCAACAATCAGTGGCCTAGGCCAGCAAGTTTATGTATGCGCATTTTATCAAAAACATCGGTGTTCTTTTTCGCAAACAAAAATGATAAATGCTAAATAGACAAACAGAATTGCTGAATAGTATACATTTTATTGATAACGAACCCCTGAATGGGTAAAAATGTTTTACAACAGATGCAAGCTCCTGGAATGAGGAAGCCGCGCAAACATAAAAACATAAATATACATCAGTATATACAAATGTCGGCAATGAGGCGTAGACGAACACCATGAGTTGATCCCTCTATGACCCACTCGACTTCGATACCTATCCGACACTTCAGCTTCAGCAGAGATTGATTCAGATAAACGGCCCTCAGGTCTTCCAAACCACTAAACAATGAGAGTCCATACGCGGAACGCAGTCATTTGCTTTTTCAAATCCCTAACTTTTGCCTGAATCTCCCTTTCGGGTTTTCGATTCACCGGGATACCCTTTTTTGCCAAAGTCGCCCTTCCGGGTTTTCGACTTTGCGGGTGTACGTTATTTTCTTTTATATCCCTAATTTTTGCCCGAACCTTTATCCTTTTTTATGGTTCGCCGGGATGCCCCTTTTTGCCTGGATCTTCTTTTTCTTTCCAGCGGGTCGTTTTTTAAGCAAAGTATTTTTTAACTGCGTCCGCGTTCACCGGGGATGCAAAATCTTCGCCATCCATCGTGGATAACAACAAGGCTCCTCCCGAGAAGACCTTGCTAACGACGTACGGACCTTCATAATTGGGAATCCACTTGCCACGGTGATCAGAGTGTGGAGGAAGAATCTTCTTCAAGACGAGATCACCCGTCTGAAAGCTTCTAGGACGCACCTTCTTATCATAAGCTTTCTTCATTCGGCTTTGGTATAGGCGACCATGCACAATCGATGCTAATCTCTTCTCGTCCATCAGGCTGAGTTGGTTTAGTTGGTTCTTAATCCATTCTGCCTCATCGAGTTTCACGTCAGCCAAAACTCGTAAAGAAAGAATCTCAACTTCTAACGGTAGGACAACTTCCATACCGTACACCAGTGAGAAGGGAGTTGCCCCGGTTGACGTACGTACCGTCGTACGATAACCGTGCAGTGCAAATGGCAGCATCTCGTGCCAATCTTTGTAGGTCACAACCATCTTCTGAACAATCTTCTTGATGTTCTTATTGGCCACTTCAACGACGCCATTCATCTTCGGCCGATAAGGAGATGAGTTGTGGTGTTCAATCTTGAAACTCTGGCACAGCTCCTTCATCATCTTGTCATTCAGATTCGAACCATTGTCGGTAATGATCCGCTCGGGAATTCCGTAACGACAGATGATGTCCCTCTTTATGAATTTAGCCACCACCTGCTTGGTCACATTAGCATATGAGGCTGCCTCCACCCACTTGGTGAAGTAGTCGATAGCTACTAGAATGAAGCGATGACCGTTAGATGCAGTGGGCTCGATCTTGCCTATCATGTCGATGCCCCACATGGAGAACGGCCACGAGGAGGACATGACATTTAACGGGCACGGCGGCACATGAACTTTATCAGCATAAATCTGGCATTTATGACATCTCTTCGCGAATTTAAAGCAATCTGACTCCATTGTCAGCCAGTAGTATCCCGCTCTCAGGATCTTTCTTGTCATAGCATGCCCGCCGGCGTGCGTACCAAATGTGCCTTCATGGACTTCTTCCATGAGCATACTCGCTTCTTTCTCATCTACACATCTGAGTAGCACGAGATCGTGGTTTCTTTTATACAAAACTCCATCAGGATTGAGATAGAAATTTCTAGACAGCCTCCTCAGAGTCTTCTTATCCTGGGTTGACGCTCCCGCAGGATACCCCTTAGTCTTAAGGAAAGTCTGGATATCATGGAACCATGGCTTGCCATCGGAGGCTTCCTCGATCGCAAAGACGAATGCAGGTCTATCAAGACGAGAAAGGACAATTCTTGGAGCTTCATTCCAAAAATTGACTTTATACATCGAAGCCAACGTGGCTAAGGCATCAGCCATTTGATTTTCAGCCCTGGGCACATGATGGAGTTCCACTCGATCAAAGAACGGAAGTAGCCTTCTGGCATAGTTCATGTACGGCACCAAATTCAATTGACGAGTCTCCCACTCCCCTTTAATCTGGTTAATCACAAGTGCCGAGTCACCATATACATCTAGGTTCTTGATTCTCAAATCGATTGCCTCTTCTAGACCCATGATGCATGCTTCGTACTCCGCTTCATTATTGGTGACCGGAAACGTCAGTCTCGCAGTGAACGGGATGTGGGATCCGTGGGGAGTCGTGATGATTGCCCCAATGCCACTTCTATAAGAATTAACCGCCCCGTCAAATATCAATTTCCATTGGGATTTCCTATCTGGCCCCTCGCCGGGCAACGGTTCATCGCAATCCTTCACTTTAAGAAACATGATATCCTCATCAGGGAATTCAAATTTCATCGGCTGATAATCCTTGATCGGCTGTTCAGCAAGGTAATCAGACAATATGCTTCCCTTAATGGCCTTCTGGGAAACGTACTGAATGTCATATTCCGTCAACACCATTTGCCATCAGGCAATCCTGCCCGAAAGCGCTTGCTTCTCGAAGATGTACTTGATCGGATCCATCTTCGAAATTAGCATGGTGGTGTGATTGAGCATGTACTGTCGTAAACGTTTGGCAGCCCAGGCTAGTGCACAACACGTTTTCTCCAGCATTGAGTAACGCGATTCACAGTCTGTGAACTTTTTACTCAAGTAGTAAATGGCATGCTCCTTTCTGCCCGTCTCGTCATGCTGACCGAGAACACACCCCAAACTATTCTCAAGAACTGTCAAGTACATGATTAAGGGTCTTCCGGTCACTGGGGGTATCAAGATTGGACGTTCCTGTAGATACTGTTTTATCTTATCGAATGCCTTCTGGCAATCCTCGTTCCAGATAATCGCCTGATCTTTCTTTAGCAGTTTGAACATCGGTTCACACGTGGCCGTGAGCTGAGAAATAAACCTTGCAATGTAGTTTATTTTGCCCAGGAAACCACAAACTTCTTTTTCTGTTTTTGGCGCTGGCATTGTTAGACTAAGGCACGGATCTAGAAGGGGGGGTTGAATAGATCCCTTTTAAAAATTTGAGTGGCGCTACCAATAAAATTGGTTTTCAAAATTGTTTTCAAATGCGGAAGCGGCCTTGGAAAATATAGTCTAAAACGAACAACTATTGGAGAGCCGGATATGCGTCAAGCAGATGAATTTAAGACGATAACGGATAGTAAATCACTACACACTTTTATGCAAAACTCAGATGTGATTCACTCGTACTATTTCCTTATTCCAATGATCAAAAATTACACCAAAACTAGCAGCAAAATTAAGGCAATTTTAGTTCAGCACTTTTGTCGAACAGTTGGTGTGCACAAAACTAGCAGCAAAATTAAGGCAATTTTAGTTCAGCACTTTTGTCGAACAGTTGGTGTGCACAAAACTAGCAGCAAAATTAAGGCAATTTTAGTTCAGCACTTTTGTCGAACAGTTGGTGTGCACAAATACCTTAAATGATATTTGTGTTGAATGAGTGATTGAAAAAGCCTTAGTACAGTATTTCTATTGTACTTAGTAGTTAAAAAACAGTGTTTCACCAACTCACTCAATCAATACTACAATTTGACAAAATCACTTATTCTAGAATCACTTAATTTTTAAGCTGTAATTGAAAATGCAGAAAATAAAGGAACACAAGATTTGATGAGGCAGTTCCCCCAGTCGTCCTCGCGTTGGGGTACGTCTGCCCTCAATTCTACAATGAGAATTGAGATATGTATTGAATAGATATCACCTGTTTGGTAGAACAGTTATACACAAGAATCGATAGACAATTGATACAAACAATCTTAATGTTGCTGATAATTTCTACCACTTCTTGCCCCTTGATTCAAGATGAATCAAGTCCTCCAATTTGATGTGAATGACCTCCGATTGCAGCCACCTTATTGACAACTCTTCCGTTGATCAAACCTTCGGCACGGCTGATCTTAGACACACCCAAATTGAACCCGGAACGTCTTCAACCTTTCAACGCCCTAGCTACTAGATTGATCAACCTTCCGCTAATCAATCACCTTCGCACTCGCTTGATTGTTGAACCGACGATTCCGTAACAAAAGCCTTCAAAACCTGTAGTCTTGATAGGTAAAACCTCAAAGGTTTTCTCCCAAGAAACACCTGCACCAGCTTCCACTCGAACCGGATCTTCAATCACGCGTTCGAACCTTATCACCGTCGAGCAAACCACAAACCGCAGCAAAAAATTGATTATCTGTAATTTGAGGATTTGTGAATTGATTGAACGATGAAGATGAAGAACACTGATGCACCTCTTTCACGTTTCTTGACCTGAACACTTTCTCACAATGCTTTCAAAAATGTTCTCTAAAAATGTTAGTTGTTAAAATTGAAAAGACAGCTATTTAGTAATATACAAAACAGACAGTTGACAGATCAATGAAACATAGCAGAATTTCTGTTTCTGCGCGCGAACGGTCGACCATAGGGTCGGCGTGCGCTGAGCCGTGTGACACTCAAACTGTCATGCGCCGAGTCAGCGGTCGACGCATGATCTTCATGCGCTGAGCCGTGAGATTCTTAAACCTGCATGCGCCAAGTCAGCGGTCGACGCATGGTTCCATGCGCTGACCCGTGTGAACTGAATGAAACTGTGTGCTGACGGTATGGTCGGCTCATGGTTCAAAAATCTGCAAAAACATAAATATGTTTGTTGTTTCGTGCATCTTGTCACGACCAAACATTAGTCACATATATTGCCAATTAAATATGATGATTTAAAAGGATATAGGAATGATGTAATATGTTAAGTATTGCATGACGATTCTGATTCATCTGAGGTTGTACTTTGTCATCATCGTAAGTATGCATGACGACTCCGATTCATCCGAGGTTGTACTTTGTCATCATCGAAACTTGAGAACGTATGTTGTGAGACAGTTTTCCCTCACATTCTCCCCCTTTTTGATGATGACAAACCTGTGCGAAGCTTGGTGAACATAACATGCGATATCTTTAACATAGTAGTAAGCTCCCCCTTTCTTTTACAGTCATAGCTGTTGTGGTCTACAATCTACTTGTCTTTTCTCCCCCTTTGACAACATCAAAAAGAGATGGAGAAAGGTAAAGTTTTGGCATATTAACAATTAACAAAATACTCAACAGGTTATAAGTAATCATATACCAATATCCACACAAAATATTGACAATGAGCAAAATATTGAAAATAGATTAAACCAGATTAAGGACACATAAGTCATAACATTTTATAGGAATCAAGACTGTAAAACAAACATTAGTGTGCACTTAGGAGAGATAAAACAGAACATGATAACAAAAACAACATGGAGAATGAGCAAATGCAAAAACAAATGACTAATATCCTTGTCCCTTGCCCATATCAAAGGAAGACGGATAACGATATGGATCAGCCATATCAGTGAGGTAATCCACTGCTTGATTCAGGCGATTGATGCTGCGAGAGACGACTGTTTCTTGGTATCCATGGGCAGTTGTGAAAGCTGCAAATCTTTCATTCATTCTTGTTGAAAAAGAGTTGAACTGTTCAGATTTGGTGTGTAGCTCAGTTCGGATGCACAAATGTAGATTTGCACTTAATGTCACATATCAAGCCATATTTGATGCCTACCTAAAATGCCACAAAACAATTTGCATCCAAACAGTTTATCATACAAAAAAAAGTTTCATACATATGCAACATAGGTCAAACGATACAATTGTTGATCATGAGAGTTATTAGAGAGAGATAGAGAGAGAAATGGAACAATATCACCTTAATGCCGGAGTAGCTTGATAAACAACATACTTGTACTTGCAAAAACGTCAATTTGTTAGAAGTACAAAAGTATGGTTTTAAATGAAATAAGATAGAGTAAGCAATTTATGACTCCCGCTCTGAAATGTCGAGAATGCCAAGTTCTCGGCGGATATGAAAGAAAGGTTCCGTTGCTAGCGGCTTTGTGAAAATGTCCGCTAGTTGGTTTTTAGTGTCAACGTGTTCAAATACAACATCACCTTTCTCAACATGGTCCCTAAGAAAATGGTGTCGAATTTCTATATGTTTAGTGCGAGAGTGTAATACGGGATTTTTGGTAAGGTTAATAGCGCTAGTGTTGTCACATAGGATAGGAATACGTTCAAGTTTAAGATTGAAATCTAGTAGTTGTTGCTTAATCCACAGAATTTGAGCACAACAACTACCAGCGGCAATGTATTCCGCCTCGGCCGTTGATAAAGCAACTGAAACTTGTTTCTTGCTATGCCAACTAACCAAGGAGTTTGAAGACAAATGACATGTACCACTAGTGCTTTTCCTATCCGATTTGCACCCGGCAAAGTCGGAATCGGAGTAACCTACCAACGAGCAATCACTACCCTTAGAATACCACAATCCATACTTCGGGGTACCTGACAGGTATCGAAGAATTCGTTTAACAGCTTTTAGGTGGGATTCTTTGGGACATGATTGGTATCGTGCACACATGCACACACTAAACATAATATCAGGACGTGACGCAGTAAGATAGAGAAGTGAACCAATCATACCTCTATATCGTTTTACCTCTACGTCCTTGCCATTTTCATCTTTATCCAAATTTACGCATGTAGGCATTGGGGTGTCTATGGCCTTGGATTTTGCCATGTCAAATCTCTTGATTAAGTCCAAACAATATTTTGTTTGGCTCACGAATGTCCCTTCTTGGAGTTGTTTAATTTGCAGGCCGAGGAAGTATGTGAGCTCCCCCATCATACTCATCTCGAATTCGCCCTGCATGAGGTCAGAAAACTCTCTCACGAGATTCATGTTAGTGGATCCAAATATAATATCGTCAACATAGATTTGCACCAAAATCAAGTGCTTTCCTTGACGTTTAATGAAGAGTGTAGTGTCAACCTTTCCTCGTGAGTACCCCTGATTAAGTAAAAACTTACTTAGTCGCTCATACCAAGCTCTAGGAGCTTGTTTGAGACCATATAAAGCTCTTTTTAACTTGTAAACATGTTCAGGGTATTCATGAGATTCAAAACCGGGAGGTTGAGACACATATACTTCTTCATTTATGTGACCGTTAAGGAACGCACTTTTAACATCCATTTGAAATAACTTAAAATCCTTTGCACATGCAAAGGCGAGTAAAAGGCGTATAGCCTCGAGTCGGGCAACCGGCGCATAAGTTTCCTCATAGTCGATGCCTTCCTCTTGGTTATACCCTTGAGCGACCAATCTCGCTTTATTACGGGTTATTACCCCGTTTTCGTCCAACTTGTTCCTAAACACCCATCGGGTGCCGATTACTCGATGGCCTCGCGGAGGAGGGACAAGGTCCCATACCTCGTTTCTTTTAAACTGATTTAGTTCCTCTTGCATCGATAAAAACCAGTGCTCATCGAGTAGGGCCTCTTTGGGGTTTTTAGGCTCTATTTGTGAAACGAAAGCGAAGTGATAACAAAAGTTACTTAGCTTAGATCGAGTGGTGACTCCCTTTGTGATGTCTCCGAGAATATTGTCAATTGGATGATCTTTACACGACTTCCAAGCTTGAGGGAGATCATCGTTTGTAGGCGGATGAGCTTCCTCAGTTACCTCATGGTGTGCATCCTTATCCTCCTCAATTTTGACTCTATCGGGTTGATCAATCCCCGTTTCGCCACCTTTGAGTATGTCTTCTGTGGATGTACCTGCACCATGAACAACACTATCCTTTCCGACATTTCTCGGATAGGACTCATCAAACGTAACGTGCACAGACTCTTCAACAGCTAGTAATCTTTTATTATAAATCCTATATGCTTTACTTGATTGCGAGTACCCTAGAAAAATGCCTTCATCGGCTTTTGAATCAAACTTGCCCAAGTTTTCCTTTCCATTGTTTAATACAAAGCACTTGCATCCAAAAACATGAAGGTGAGAAACATTAGGCTTTCGCCCTTTTAAAAGTTCATACGGAGTTTTGTTTAGAATGGGGCGGATGAGTACCCTATTCAAAACATAACATGCCGTACTAATGGCGTCGGCCCAAAAGTATTTTGGTAAACCACTATCATTAATCATTGTTCTTCCCAATTCTTCTAAAATTCTGTTTTTACGCTCCACAACCCCATTTTGTTGAGGAGTTCGTGGAGCCGAGAAGTTATGATCGATGCCATGGTTACCGCAATATTCTTCAAATAAATGATTTTCAAATTCACCTCCGTGGTCACTTCTTATTGACACAATGTTTGTATTTAACTTATTTTGGGAGAGCTTGGCAAATCTCTCAAAAGCGGCAAACGTGTCACTTTTACTCACTAAGAAGATGGTCCAACAGAACCTAGAAAAGTCGTCCACTATTACGAATCCGTAATAGTTTCCTCCTAGACTTTTGATCCTAGACGGCCCAAACAAGTCCATATGAAGTAGTTCAAGAGGTCTCGTTGTTGAAATAATCTTTTTGGATTTAAAGGAGATCCTCGTTTGTTTTCCTTTTTGACAAGCATCACAAAGGTGATCCTTGGTGAACTTAATTTTGGGAAGTCCTAGTACTAGATCTTTTGAGACAATCTTATTGAGTAAGTCAAAGTTGACATGCGCTAAGCGCCTATGCCATAGCCATGAGTCTTCACTCATAGATATGAGACATTGATCGCTTGTTGGGGATACCACATTCAAGTCAAGCATATACACATTGTTTACTCTAAAACCAATAAACACATTCTTCTTATCACTTTCATGCACAATTTTGCAGCAATCTTTTGAAAAGGAAACATTGTAACCTTTGTCGCATAATTGGCTAATGCTAAGGAGATTATGTTTAAGGTTTTCGACAAGCAACACATCGGAAATTGTAGTAGAGGAGGGATTACCTATACTACCTTTACCTAGTATCGCTCCGCGGTTGTTATCACCGTATGTTACATACCCTTTCTTCTTAGCCACGAAGTCTATGAATAAGGATATGTCTCCAGACATGTGCCTTGAGCACCCACTATCAAGAACCCATCTTCTCTCGGTGGACTCGACACATTTCACCTGTCAAAATATAACTTACAAAAGGGAGGTACCCAATGGCATATTGGGTCCTAATAGGTTAGCGACAAGACGGTTGCGTTTGGGCAACCATTGGTAGATGCCTTTAGGAACAAGAAATCTCCTAAATCGACATTTACCAATGGAGTGGCCTTTCTTGCAACAGTAAAAGCATACAAAGTCGACATTAGAATCACTTTCACTTGCTTGATCCCTAATTACATATGCATATTTTTGATATGGGTTTATCATACTTTTTCTAAAATCCTTTTTATCGATTGCAAATGTAATTTTAGGTTCAAGTGCCTTGTCTAATTTGGCCTTAAGGTTTCTAACCTCACCTTGCCAAATATGACAAGTATCACAACCAAAGTTGAAAGGATTACTATTGTCCTTACAATCCGATTCATTATCTTTCACAATGGAAGCCTTAAGGTCCTCTAATTTCTTTTCGGACTCTAAGACTTTGTGCTCTAAATATGTAAAAATTCTTCTATTAGAAGCAAGTTTCTTAAAGGCTTCAGTTGCTTCCTTGTGTAAAACATCGAATGCGGTTTGTAATTCGGAATGAGACATATTAGATGACATATTATATCTAGAGTGACGTACCTGTTTCTTTTTCTTTTTCTGATTTGCGGAGAGACATAGATTCACGGACTCTTCTTCATCACTAGAGCTTTCATTAGAGGAGGAAGAATCACTGTCGCTTTCCCACGCGATGTACGCCCTCCTAGGCTTTGATGCTCTCTTATGTGACTTCGATTGTTCCTTTTCTTTTCCCTTGTTGTTCATTGGACAGTCCGGTTTGTAGTGACCGGGCTTTCCACATTTATAGCACGTTCCTCTAGTCTTTTTGCCTTTTTGATTGTCATCTTTGGAGAACCTTGATTGCCTTCGGAAATTTACCAGGTTCTTCTCCGAATGTTGGATGCCGTTCTTTCTCACGTACCGGTTATACCGTTTAACGAACAGCCTCATGTCCTCATTTATGTCTTCTTCTTCGTCGTCGCTTGAAGAATAATCACTTTGCTCTTTTGCTTTAGACTTCGAGGAAGAAGCCTTAAGAGCTATGGACTTCTTTTCACTCATCTTTACTTTGTCCTTCTTTTCTTTCCTTTCATGTTGGTCAAGACTCAAGAGTACCTGTTCATGCTCTTGTAGTTTGCCAAACAATGTAGTCAGGTCTAATACCGTAAGATCATTTGCCTCTTTGATGGCGGTCACTTTCGGCTGCCATTCCCTGCTAAGACATCTCAAAACTTTATTAGTAGCAAGATCATTGGAAATAGGTCTTCCTAGTGAATGTAATCTGTTTATGAGATGAGTAAATCTCTTTTGCATGTCAGCAATGGTTTCCCCTTGCTCCATGAAAAAAAGATCAAACTCTTGTATAAGAGTGTTGATTCGAGCCAACTTAACATCGTTTGTCCCCTCATGGGCAATTTGTAGTGCATCCCACATAGTCTTAGCCGTAGGGCAATGGGATACACGGTAGTATTCATCTACACCTAATGAGGAGATTAGAATGTTCTTAGCTTTCCAATCGTAATTATACTTTCGCTCATCGTCGTCGGTCCATTGTGCTTCGGGCTTTGGCACAACTTCGTTATTCTCATTTGTCATGGTTATTTCAATCGGACCATTGAGAATAACGTTCCATATCTTTCTATCTATGGAATTAATGTGCACCCGCATACAGTCTTTCCAATAGCTATAATTTTCACCGTTAAAAACGGGAGCTCTATTGTACGCCCCTTTTGGTTCGTTAGCCATTATTCTATCAATGTTGTATTTGAAGCACCGGAGAACCGGAGCTCTTGATACCACTTGTTAGACTAAGGCACGGATCTAGAAGGGGGGGTTGAATAGATCCCTTTTAAAAATTTGAGTGGCGCTACCAATAAAATTGGTTTTCAAAATTGTTTTCAAATGCGGAAGCGGCCTTGGAAAATATAGTCTAAAACGAACAACTATTGGAGAGCCGGATATGCGTCAAGCAGATGAATTTAAGACGATAACGGATAGTAAATCACTACACACTTTTATGCAAAACTCAGATGTGATTCACTCGTACTATTTCCTTATTCCAATGATCAAAAATTACACCAAAACTAGCAGCAAAATTAAGGCAATTTTAGTTCAGCACTTTTGTCGAACAGTTGGTGTGCACAAAACTAGCAGCAAAATTAAGGCAATTTTAGTTCAGCACTTTTGTCGAACAGTTGGTGTGCACAAAACTAGCAGCAAAATTAAGGCAATTTTAGTTCAGCACTTTTGTCGAACAGTTGGTGTGCACAAATACCTTAAATGATATTTGTGTTGAATGAGTGATTGAAAAAGCCTTAGTACAGTATTTCTATTGTACTTAGTAGTTAAAAAACAGTGTTTCACCAACTCACTCAATCAATACTACAATTTGACAAAATCACTTATTCTAGAATCACTTAATTTTTAAGCTGTAATTGAAAATGCAGAAAATAAAGGAACACAAGATTTGATGAGGCAGTTCCCCCAGTCGTCCTCGCGTTGGGGTACGTCTGCCCTCAATTCTACAATGAGAATTGAGATATGTATTGAATAGATATCACCTGTTTGGTAGAACAGTTATACACAAGAATCGATAGACAATTGATACAAACAATCTTAATGTTGCTGATAATTTCTACCACTTCTTGCCCCTTGATTCAAGATGAATCAAGTCCTCCAATTTGATGTGAATGACCTCCGATTGCAGCCACCTTATTGACAACTCTTCCGTTGATCAAACCTTCGGCACGGCTGATCTTAGACACACCCAAATTGAACCCGGAACGTCTTCAACCTTTCAACGCCCTAGCTACTAGATTGATCAACCTTCCGCTAATCAATCACCTTCGCACTCGCTTGATTGTTGAACCGACGATTCCGTAACAAAAGCCTTCAAAACCTGTAGTCTTGATAGGTAAAACCTCAAAGGTTTTCTCCCAAGAAACACCTGCACCAGCTTCCACTCGAACCGGATCTTCAATCACGCGTTCGAACCTTATCACCGTCGAGCAAACCACAAACCGCAGCAAAAAATTGATTATCTGTAATTTGAGGATTTGTGAATTGATTGAACGATGAAGATGAAGAACACTGATGCACCTCTTTCACGTTTCTTGACCTGAACACTTTCTCACAATGCTTTCAAAAATGTTCTCTAAAAATGTTAGTTGTTAAAATTGAAAAGACAGCTATTTAGTAATATACAAAACAGACAGTTGACAGATCAATGAAACATAGCAGAATTTCTGTTTCTGCGCGCGAACGGTCGACCATAGGGTCGGCGTGCGCTGAGCCGTGTGACACTCAAACTGTCATGCGCCGAGTCAGCGGTCGACGCATGATCTTCATGCGCTGAGCCGTGAGATTCTTAAACCTGCATGCGCCAAGTCAGCGGTCGACGCATGGTTCCATGCGCTGACCCGTGTGAACTGAATGAAACTGTGTGCTGACGGTATGGTCGGCTCATGGTTCAAAAATCTGCAAAAACATAAATATGTTTGTTGTTTCGTGCATCTTGTCACGACCAAACATTAGTCACATATATTGCCAATTAAATATGATGATTTAAAAGGATATAGGAATGATGTAATATGTTAAGTATTGCATGACGATTCTGATTCATCTGAGGTTGTACTTTGTCATCATCGTAAGTATGCATGACGACTCCGATTCATCCGAGGTTGTACTTTGTCATCATCGAAACTTGAGAACGTATGTTGTGAGACAGTTTTCCCTCACAGGCATCTCTTGTATTGCTTTAATCTTCGCAGGATCAACCTCAATGCCTCTTTCACTCACGATAAACCTCAATAGTTTTCCAGACCGTACTCCGAAAGTACACTTGTTAGGATTCAGCCTTAACCTGAACTTCCTAAGCCTCTCAAAAAGCTTTAGCAAATTGACCAGATGTCCCTCCTCCATTTGGGACTTCGCAATCATGTCATCAACATAGACTTCAATCTCATGATGAATCATGTCATGAAACAAGGTAACCATTGCTCGTTGGTAAGTGGCCCCTGCGTTCTTCAGACCGAAAGGCATTACCTTGTAGCAAAATGTTCCCCAAGGAGTGATAAACGTAGTTTTCTCCATGTCCTCCGGCGCCATCTTGATCTGATTGTAGCCGGAGAAGCCATCCATGAACAAAAATACGGAGAACTGAGCTGTATTGTCGACCAACACATCAATATGAGGGAGCGGGAAATCATCTTTAGGGCTCGCCCTATTCAAATCCCGATAATCGACGCACATTCGTACCTTACCGTCCTTCTTCGGTACAGGCACTATGTTGGCGACCCACAGAGGGTAAGTAGTGACCGCTAAGAAGCCAGCATCAAGCTGCTTCTGCACTTCTTCTTTGATCTTAACGGCCATATCTGGTCGCGTCCGCCTAAGCTTCTTCTTAATGGGAGGACAATCTTCTCGCAGCGGCAAGTGATGGACCACAATGTCAGTATCAAGTCCGGGCATATCTTTGTATGACCAAGCAAAGACGTCACTATACTCTCTTAGCATCTCGACCAATCTCTGCTTGACATCACTCTGCAATGCAGCCCCTATCCTGACGTTCCTGACAAGTTTTTCAGAACCTAGATTCACAATCTCGATCTCCTCCTCATGAGGCAGAATAACTTTCTCTTCTTGTTTCAACAAGCGGGCCAACTCTTCGGGAAGGTCTTCGTCTTCATCAATCTCTTCTTCAGCTTGATAGATCGGGCAATCGAAGTCGAAGTGAGTCGTAGAAGGTCCAGAGTCGATGTCATCTGTCATGTGGATCCTGCAATAACAAGGGTTAAGCTTAAAACAAGGATATGCAGGTTAGCACAAGCCTCATTGCCATTTTATTATTTTCCAAAACAAATAAAAAAACATGAATAATAGAGATCACAACATTTGAATACGAAGAAAACGCCTTTTGATTTATTGATAAAATGCATGTACATAATCAAACAAGGCCCTGACAATAAAACCACTATGCCCCGGGTAGGACATAGGGTTGTACAATGATTGGAAAAAGTAAATCATTACTGTTCTCTTGTCATCTGGATGATATCCTTGACGGACCAGTTGTTGAGGCTCTCGCTTGGCTTGCTTGGCTGGATCCAAGAGTCTAAGTCACAGTCGCTATCTCCGCCGTCTTCCGACACCGCGTTGATGCTGTCAAATATCACCCCGCCACTAGTAAACTGGATCGGTCCTTTACCTCGTGATGCACTGCTGGAAGAGGAGGAGGCTTCAGCCGTAGGAGAATATCCCAACCCAAACTTGTCTTGCTTGTTAGGTATCTCCAAAATTCGTCCCCAGCCTGGGGTAGATCCGGCTTGAACAACGGCCCGGGCTTCCTTGAAGGAGGAGAGAGTCATCTCTGGCTTCTCAGTGATTGCAGGAGCTACGCTCTTGACTTTAACAGCTTCAAACGCTTGGCATAGGGTTTCGTGGATTTCCCCATCCATCTCAAAAGACTTGAAGGACGACAAATGGCTCACCATTATGTCTTCCTCGCCATATACGGTCACGATGCTACCTCCGACAGCGTACTTGAGCTTCTGGTGCAACGTGGAGGTCACGGCACCCGCCGAATGGATCCATGGCCGGCCCAAGAGACAGTTGTAGGCAGGTATGATGTCCATAATGTAAAAGATCGCGTCGAACGTTTCCGGCCCGACTTGGATCGGCAACGTCACCTCCCCAAAAACATGGCGTTTGGTTCCATCGAACGCCTTCACAACCAGATCACTGGGTGTGCAAATCACTCCGCGAGTATCTAACTTCATCAATGCTTTCTTCGGAAGAACATTGAGCGATGACCCTGTGTCCACCAATACGTGGGACATAATCGTTCCCCTACACTCTATCGAGATGTGCAGAGCGCTATTGTGGTTCCTCCCCTTCGGCGTCAGCTCTAGGTCAGTGAACCCTAACCCATTTCCAGCATTCACGTGGGCTACGACCCCCTCTAACTGGTTTACCGATATTTCCTGCGGTACATATGCGGCGTTCAATACCTTCAGCAGCGCGTTGCGGTGTGCCTCAGAACACAGCAACAGATTCAGGATGGAAATCTTCGAGGGTGTCTGATGGAGATGATCCACGATCTTGTAGTCACTCTTTTTAATCAACCTCATAAATTCCTCGACGTCCTTAACGAGTAAGTCATTTCCTACCCCGCAAGGGATCTCTTCAATGACTTTACTTTTACCTTTATCAGTTGCATCAGCTCTGTCCGCTTTATCCGTTACGACCTCAGGTGGTGCAAACACTCTCCTGCTACGAGTAATTCCGCTAACGCTCGCTAGGTTCTCCACAGACGACCCAAATGGTTCTAGTTCCAAATTCTGTCCGTTGCAGTAGACCTCTGCCCCATAGTACCACGGGACAACGTTGGTGCTTTTGAAAGGTATCGGCCCAGCTTTGGTGATAGTAATTGTGGGCGTCCTGGGTGCGGAAATAGTTATCGTCTGGCGAGGGATGGTGATGGTGGAAACCTTATCACCTTGCTTCAGCATTACCTCTCCCGATCCGCCTTCGGCCCTCCGGCTAAACTGCAGGATTCCCTCAGTCATCAGACTTTGAATCGCCTCTATCAACTGTTCACATCCATCAGGACTTGTCGCACAGCCCATGCACAGTTTTCCATAACCTGGAAAGAAACCTCTTTTCATCAGCTTAGCCTTAACGAAGCTAAGCGGTGTCTTCAGATCTCTGACGTCAGTCAACAAATCCAAACTCTCGTCTTCAATAATGGCATTTACCCCACCTCCGCTATGATTTGGCATAGGGTTCTTCGTGACGTTTGGCACATTATCTGAGAAGTCGATGATCTTGGCGTCCACCATGTCTTGCACTTTGTGCTTGAAGGCTTTGCAATTCTCTACTGTGTGGCCTGGTGCCCCTGAGTGAAATTCACAAGTCGCATTCGCATCATAACCTGGCGGGGGTGCCCCTGCCAAGGGAGCCAAGGTTCTCTTCTGAATCAGCTGTAACTGGAGCAGAGTCTGTAACAGCTGAGCATAAGACATGGGCGGTGTCTCGAGGTGACGGCTCGACAGAGGTGCCCTGTTCTGATACTTTTTGTACCCTTGTTGATTCGATTGTTGCTGCTGCTGTGGCTGTTGAACTGCCGGGATAGTTATGCTGGCCACCTGTTGGTGAGGGCCTTTACCCTTCCTTCGAGCGTTGGTCACGGCGCTCGTTTCTCCTTCCCGTCTTTTGCCACCATAAGGTTTCTTGCCTCCTCCAGCTGAGGATGAATCACCTTGAATTTTCCCCAGTTTGATCCCATTTGCGATGTGCTCACCTGTGATAATGAGATCTGAGAAGGTTCCGGACATACCGCTGACCAATTTCTCATAATAAACCCATGGGAGGGTGGCCACGAACATTTGCACAAGCTCACGTTCAACCATCGGCAGCTGAACCCTGGCTGCCAACTCACGCCATCGTTGGGCGTATTCCTTGAACCCTTCGTTGTTCCTTTGCGACAGATTCTGCAGTTGGACTCGGTTCGGGGCCAAGTCACTGTTATATTGGTAGTGGTGCACGAATGCTTCAGCAAGGTCCTTCCACGTGCGCACACTGGTAGGTTCCAGACTCATGTACCATTCGAGGGAGGGTTCGGATAGACTGTCCTGAAAGAAGTGCATCAGCAACTTCTCGTCCTCAGAATGAGCAGACATTTTTCTGTAATATGATCTCAGATGGACGCAAGGGCAAGTGGTGCCCTTGTACTTTTCAAAGTCAGGTACCTTGAACTTGGGAGGCACCTTGAAATCAGCAATCAGTCCCAACTTGGACACATCAACACCCAGGGTGTTCTGGTTCTTGATATTCCTCATCTTGTCCTCGAGTGCCTTGAACCTAAGTCGTGCTTCAGCAGTCAGCTCCCCTTCAGCACCTCTCTGTGAGAACACATTGTCTTGACGGTCTTCTAACCACGGCTGAGGCCCAAGCAGGTTTCCAACACCCGCAGTGCCGTTGCCCAGCCCAACATTGACGTTAGCTTCAAAATTCCCATTACCGACGCCCGTTGTATTACCATTGAGCCCTATGTTAGCTATCACATTGCTGTTGGCACTGCCATTCCCCCCGGTCACGGGGACGCCATTCTGAGGAGTTTCAACTGACGGAGGAGTAGGCACGGTCCCACCATGAAGTACGCCATTGCTATCGACCCTTGAAATCAGAGGCTGAACCAAGGTTCTGAGCTGACCCTGGCCATTGGCGACCGCTTGCATGAGCTCCATGAAGCGGTCCATTCTTTCGCGGAGTTCTTGAACATCAGTTTGCACTTGCTCCATGATTCTGGTTTGATTTGCTCTGTTCGGATAGCGGTGGATTGGTCTCTGATCAATCCTGGAACAACCTGAAACAACCTGAAAACACAAAAGGGTTAGAAGAAACAACAAAGTGCTCGTTATGCAAATGCTTCATGCAAATGCAAACGTGTGCCTGTGCGTTAGGGAGGTTTCCCCCGATCCTAGTGCCTGAGTGCCAGTGCCGATAATAAGAAGTCTGAGTCCAATCATGGAAATAACGTCTCATATATAGAAAGCCCATCAAGGCATTACACAACGTCAGTGAGTACAAGATGAATCAATAGCATGACCTCTACCAACAAGCCTGGTGATGGTCAGCATGCAACAATGATCAAACAAAAGGAATACAAATAGTCAAGCATGGCCACGGGTGCGGAATTCTTCTAACAACCCCTTCGTTTCTGGATGACCAGGCCGAGTGAGTAACCCTTCGACGAGTAACTCCCTCTGCATAATAGTGTATTGAAGACCTTCAACTGAGTCTTCCCATGCTCCTTTGCCGAAACGATCTTCTAGCTTCCGCTTCTTGGACTCAAACGTCAGTTTGCGCTCCTTCAGGTTAGCGAGAGCTTTGTTGAGCTGGCCTTCGGCGACATATCAGCGTGCGGTTTCTTCATCAAACCTCTTCTCACTGGCCTTCACCTGGGCTTTCAGCTTGGAGATCTGTTGCATCAGCTTATCCTCCCGCTCTTTCCTGTTGGCTAGGGTGGCCTTCCAATGCTGGTTAAACTTGGATATCCTCCGATACGCTTCGTCCAAGTGCTGCTTCTTCGTGGCCAGCATATCGTTGACAGCTTTGAAGTCCCGACCCATGCGCTCGCGCTCAACTATCTGCTTAGTCAAATCCGTCCCTAACTGGTTCACCAGCTCTGCCTGCCTCTTGAAGGAATGAACAACTTCGCTCCTCTCGCTTTTGAGTTGCGCCAATTCTTTCTCCAATTCTTCATTCGCCTTCTTCAGCTCATCTCTTTCAGCTAACACCTGATTATGCTGCTGAATAGGCACAGTGGTAGGCTCTTCGATCACTGGAGGGCTTTCTGGCTTGGTAGGTGGAAACGGCATCCGTATAGCATATGCTCTTGCTCTGATCCAAATCACATACGGAGCATAGGCTTGGCTATTGCTTTTCCCCAGCAACGGCTTTCCCCTCTTACTGGTACCATTCCAAGCACACTGAAGCTTAGATAACATATCCCCCTCTAGAAGACCAGTGAGGTACAGAGATTCCTGCACCTCTTCATCCTTCGGCGGAGCTCTCAAAGCATAAGCAAACTGTCGGACCAGCAAAGACGAATTATATTTTATACAGCCCTTCCTGCCTATCAAAGGCACGTTCGGAAACCCGCTGTCGCTAAAGATAATCTCGGTACCCAACCTATCTCTGTCAAACCAGGCAATATCCTCTGCAGATAGACTCATCAAACGCTCAGACCACTCAGCTGTGGCTGCAGACGAAGCAAAGGGACCCTTCTTGGGTAGATGACTATCAAGCCATCTATAGAGCAGGGGTACACAGCACGAGACGTTCTTACCCCTTCTGTTCTCGTTCTTTTAGTGGACGGAATGGTAGACATCTCTGATCAAGGTAGGGACTGGATTCCCAGATGCAAAGATGCGAAAAGCGTCGAAGTCCACAAAGTCGGGCATATTGGGGAATAGAATGATGCCATATATGCACAGAGCGAGAATGGCGTTGAACACGACCCAACATCCGTCTTTGGCGCACTGCTGAGCCTTTCCCACTAAGAACTGCAAGGAGAAATCGGGAACCTTGTTCCAACTAGACAATACCAACTCGGAGGCATCCAGATGAAGTGAAGGAGCTAGACTAGCCAGATTAGGCTCAGCATCCATATGAACAAAGGGCATCTGATTTTTGATAGGCACACCTAACAAATCAACATACTCCTCTAGCGTGGGTGCGAGAACAAAATCCTGGAAAGTGAAGCATCTCAACGGAGGATCGTAGAACTGCAGCAGGGCGTGCAACCCATTCAACTCAAACACAGAGGGTTTACGAACCAAACTGAGCAGTTTACCGTACGACTTTATGAACTCATCTCTCACAGAATCATCTGCCAAAGCAATCAAACCAGTCAGCTGAACAACATCAGGAACAGGGAGCTTGTAAGCCACGGTCTTCCTCAGAGAACCCATAACACTACAACAGAAGGCCAAAAATCCTGAGTCGGGGGAAAACGGTACCTGCAACACAGACACACGTTAATGAAATGCAAATGGGTATGCAAAGCAATGCAAAATGCAATCATGCAGCAGGAGATCAAGGCAACTGTGCTGTGGAGATTCTGTATCAACAACACCATAATCCTGCTCTATCAAGAACAACCACTATATCTGATAAGAAGAAAACCCCGGTATCGGACCACAAATCTGCTCTGTCAAGAACAACCATCTGATAATAAGGACCTCTGATACAGGACCAAAACTCTGCTCTGTCAAGAACAAACATCTGCTAATAAGTACCTCTGATACAGGACCAAAACTCTGCTTTGTCAAGAACAAACATCTGCTAATAAGAACCTCTGATACAGGACCAAAACTCTGCTCTGTCAAGAACAAACATCTGCTGATGAGATCCTCTGATCCCAATCAAAAACTTGCTCTGTCAAGAACAAATACACATCTGCTGATGAGATCCTCTAACACAAAACTGATTCACTATCAAGAAAACCAGGTAGTCTGAAGGTCAGGGTTTCCTGCAACAAACCCAACCCTGCTTACAGGTATGGACCTAAACTGACACAAGTTCGGCATCCTATACGGTCATCAGTGTCACAGACATTCAAGAGGGGTGATACGATACCCAGAAGGTGTGGTATCACCAGCTCATGAAGCGGCCTCACTCGGCTGAATCCCAAATGATCGGTCCCCAGAGTCGACAATCCTCCAAACCAACAACCCCCTCAACCCAAAGGGTTGAAAAAGAAGTCAACCGGGAGAACCTCGTCTGAGCGTGGATTTCATGAGACACTAGTGCCTGCAAAGCAAGCACACGCCCACTAATTTCCACAACTAATGCTATGTTCACTCAAGCCTGGGTCTGGCTTCTCACACATCAGAAGGCCCCTCCCACAACAACACAGATAATCATATCATACTGAAAATAAAGTGCGGGAAATAAAATGCGACAAATAAACACAACCCAACAAGTAATCATACAAGCACTAGGATTGACTCTCGCAAGGGGACGTTGGATCCCCAAACTGACTCGCATAAGGGACGTTGGATTCTAGGAAACTATCGAATCCCCAGCAGAGTCGCCAGCTGTCGCTTCCGCGAAAATAAGGTGCCGGCAAAATAGAAGAGTCGCCACCTTTCGTTATTTATCCCTCAGAGAGGGAAAGGAAACAATCGGAAAAACCTGACGAATAGGTATAAGACAAGTTCATCGCAACCGTTGTCTGGGTTCGGGAGTCGGTTACGCAAGGGGAAGGTGTTAGCACCCCTCACGTCCGTCGTACTCGACGGGATCCATGCTTGTTGTGTCTACTGGACGGGTTGGTTGTATCTATCTACCTATCAAGGCTGGCTTAAAGAGAAAAGAAAATGACTCGACAAAGCGTCGCACTTTATGCCTACATATTCTCATCAGAGAATGAGAAATCAGAGTAAACGTAGTTCGCCTAACTACGGGTTATGGGGGAAGGTGGCTCGCCAATACATCAGTATTGCGCCTACGTACTCTCAACAGGCTTGAGAGATTAGAGCTTACGTAGTTCGGGATAATACGGATTATGGGGATTCAGATTCATCTGTTTTATCGAGTAGTGTTAACAAACAGTTCCAGCAGTTAGGGACAAAGCCTGTTTGCGGTAGAACTAGGAGTTAACGACACTCTTTTCTTCAGAAAAGCTTTCCTTTGAATTATGGGCCCACTGGGAAAAAAGGTTTGAAGTTTGTTTTCTATCTTTTACGAAAGAACTGTTTTTTATGGTTGTTTTCAACTAGTATCGCACTAAAGACTATGACCTGAGAGTGAATGCGTCGTATGTCACCCAAAGGGTACCATACAAAACATCCAGACCGTTGAAAAGAAACTCTCCAACAATCCTTTCTCAGGTAGCTTAAGGCTCGTAACGTACGACGTCAGTTAACCTTTATTATTGTATTTTCATCTGTTTTGAGAAGAGAAGAGAAGGGTCTCAACTAAAGGGAGACTATTAAGTCCTAATGTTGTCATGCCAAGGATTCATCCTATAGTTGAAGTTTGAAATAGGAAACTCCTAGAAGTTATCATGCATAGGTTTCAACCTAAATTTCTATCATCACTTCCTTATCAAAGGAAGTGAGATTCCTAGGGGATCATGTCAATGGTAAACAAAAACAGATAAAGCATCAGCTTAAATAGTAAACAGTAAACGACTGTAAAATGCATGCAATGCAAGTGAGGGAGGAAATGTGTGTGGGGCATCAGCCTCCACAAGCTCATCTCAACCTCAAGCCAGATATGAATAACTGTAATCATACAGAGGTAATACAATAAAGTGCTATCAAGCAAGATATCAGTGACTGCAATCATACAGAGGAAATAAAATAAAGTGTTGTCAAGCAAACATAAACCACATGGGCAAGGGAGCAGGGCTCTACCGAATACCCGCAAGCAAAGCCATACAGTAACAATACAAGAAGAGGGAGCAACTCAACCTCTAGTGCAATCATGCTCCTAGCTTACATCAATCTAGATATGGACTTATTCTAATGCATCAAGCAAATCAAACAAGCCACATCAATACATTTGCACAGAAAGCAAACAGACAAGAAAAGGAAACAGATCAACAGCTTCCATAGCTTCACAGCAAAGCTCCTCTGACAGCAGTTCAGTCCTCAGTCTTCAACTACTCTTCAAGGCTATCATCTCCAATAGCAAGTGTCAACTTGCTTCTTCAAGCTTCTAACATATTAAACAGAAGTATCAACTTATCCTTCTTCTTCAAGCCTCAGCTCCAAAGTAAGTATCAACTTGTTCTTCAGGCTCTCAAAGCATCAATGTAAGTGTCAACTTACCCTTTATTCCTCAAGCCTCAGCTCTTCACTCAATCTCAATTGAATCCTCTTCATAAGTATCAACTTGTTCTTCAAGCATCAGCTCTCTCTTCTTTGCCAGTATCAACTTGGTTCTCTTCATCTACAAGCTTCAGCTTCTCAGAGTAATCTTCAATCACATGGAAGTATCAACTCCATCCTCCAATATTCTTCAAGCAAGGAACTCCATCCTCTAACAAGGGAGAAAGATTCATCTATCAAGAGCAGAGTTTGGATGACTGGTAGCAGAGTGAAGACCAAAGGTCACCCCTAAGCATCCTATCATCAGAGGAAGGGACCCTCAAAGGTTCTACCAATTTGCAAAGAGCCACACATCCTACCAAAGGAGGGATGAGGCCTTTACAAGGGACCTTACATCATACGGAAGAATGGAATTGATCAACATATTCCATGTTTATGAAGGAAGAGAACTATCTAGAGGCTCTGCCTAAAAACCCTAATCTTAACCTAATCAAAACTACCCCAAAAGAAGGGAAGATCTTCAAATCCAAGCCTCTTAAAGCAATTCAATACATCTTCAACTTGCCTTAACATCATCCAAGAGCAAGAAAAACAAAACCCTAATCTAAGGGAACTAAAGATGTTAATCTAGTTGAGCTAGTGCCTTAGAATCATCTAAAACTAGCACCTAAACTAAAATCAATCAAAAAATAGCACACTATCTTATAAATTTCTACAAAAATTCCTAAGGGATCCTAATTCAATTAAGAATGCCTCATACAAAAACCAGGGACTAAATCATCTATTAAGTTCTAAAATTAAGTCCTAAATCCAATGGTATCAACCATAAACCCTAAAAATGGAGCTTCTAAAGGTTTCAACCTAAACTACCACCTAAGTTCATCACAAAAAAGTGAGAAAATTCTATGGGGAGCATGCATATCTATGCTAACTACTCAAAAAAAATAAGGATCAAAATCATCATCACATGATCACACAAAATTCCACAAAATCAAGTATCAAACATGACTATTTTAATATCAATTAAAATGTAAAAATTCCCATAAAATCAGAAAATGCATGAAATAAAAATATATTTTATCTAAAAAATACTAGATCCTATCATGAATCCAATGCAAAAAGAATGGGATTAATTGAGCTATTTTTCCATTTTTTATGAATTTATCAAGAACCATGAATAAAATGAAAAAAATAAAGAAAATCAAAATAAAATAACCAAGCGCGTGGTGCAGATAGCAACTAAAATCAATTCAATTCATGGATTGGGCCATCAGGGGGGTGTGGTTATCAGATATTTCACTAAGCCGAGAACACAACTTAAATGAAACGCTGCGTTTCATTTCTCAGAACTCTTCACAAACTGAAATTAATATGTGGTCGTTGGATCACTTCTCCGGTCAAAGGTCTCAGCCCCATCCAATGGCTCTAAAGTCATCTTCTTCGTTTTGAACCTCTGAAACACGCGCGCAGCCATGGCCGTCGCCGGTGGTGCTCCGGTCATCGTCCCCAACCCTAACTCTCTCTAGGATCCTCCATTGCAAGTGGTTTATACATGAAACTTGTCCCAAATTTCCTCACGAATTCATTCATGCCCTTTATTCTCTCTGAAACCTCAAGATTCGCCATAACCAATTCTCAACCGAAAATGGTAACATCCCTAATTGGTCACTATTTCTCAAATTAACTATCTGAAAACCTTCCTACCCCGTTCTACAATGCATCTACCATAACAATTCATCTTGATTCTACCTAATTTAAGCCATAGCACAAGAGTTGCATACCTGGTAAATTTGAACGAACAGAAGGGTAGAATCTTCAACTCAGCCTTCAAGAACTTGCAGAATCCTTCACCGAATCACAATCAATCTTTTGTATGCAAAAACAAGAGTTGAATCTTCTTGAATTATCAAACCCGATTCTGAGTTGCAAGCTTCACTCTCCAATGGCTACTTCACAATTCTTCCACCACAGTGCCTTGAATTTGATCTGGAATTGATCACCAACCTCAGTGCAAGCTATTGAGATCAATTTCTTGGACTGAAATGGCCTCTAACCTTGTAACCGATTTTGATTTGCAATGTGAAATCTCAAAGTGCCATCTCAGTTTTCTCTCTCAATTATCACCAACCTTTCATCTGAGCCTTTTATACTCAATATATAGAACATGTGTGGATGATCTAGAACCCTCTAGATCCTTCTAATGAGAGTTTCAATCTCTCATGTCATGAGAATTTCACTTATATGCCATGGTGTGCATGGTTCTGTTTGCAGGTTGAAACCAATCTCATTTCCTTCCAATTTCTCCCCTCATGACAATTTGGAAGTGTTTGGCTTGCAAGGGGCCTTGGTTATGCCTTGATTCTAGGTTTTGCATATGTTACTTCAAATAAAAATTGTGGCTAAACCAATGTTCTTAAAATGCTTTTTAGAGTCAAAATGACCTATTACATGCCTTGGTTTGGATGTGTAGATCAAAAGTATCAATTTCCATCTTTGATTTATTTAACTTATACCCTTATTTTAGGTCATTTTTGCAACTTTGAGCTACAAGCATCTCCAACATCTCATGACCTCTTTACTAGCCTTAAAACATCATTTTGAACAAGTCCTTGATGTTGAACATTTCCTCATTTGAAGCTTGGAAATGGTAGTTATGGCCTTATGGTTGAAATGACCTATAATCTCCAAATGACCAAAATGCCCTTGACTTGTCAAAGCCATAACTTGAGTTCTACAAATACTATCAAGGACTTCTAGTACTCTCTAGAAATCTAAGAGAATAAGGAACAACACTCATGTTGACCAAAAGTTCATAGGAATCATCCTTCTAGGGCAAACGTTTGATGCAATTTGGGTAACTTTCAGGCCCCAAATTCACATTCCTCAGATGACTTGTAACTTGTCAAAGTCATAACTTGAGTTCTACAAATCCTATCAATGACTTCTAGCACTCAAATTAAAGCATAGAGCATGCTCTACAACATTCATGTTGGGGTCAAGATGAGATGACAATCACATCTTGAGCTAAATTGCCTTGAAGATAGGGGTCAAACTAGGGGATTTTACACTGTCAAGTCTTAGAAACCCTAGCTTGAAATTTCTCAAACTCTTCAATCATGATGAGTTAACCTTGGAATCATCCTTATAACATCTCAATGTATCACACCATGATCACATGGCTCTTGAATTAGGTCTCAACCTTCTCCAAATCATCAGTTGACTTAGGGCTGACCCAGTCAAACCCTAGTTGCACCACTCATGGCTGAGCCTTCTTAATCTTGCACAATGACCTGTCTAGGCTTCATGATGGCTTTCAAGACATCTCATAAGCTCTCTCAATGCCTCAAGTCCACATTCTTGGCTTCAGAATCCTCTGAGGAGCTCCCACAACTCTCAAGTTAGGAGACCTACACACTTGGCTTCAACCACTCTCTCTGAGGATCTTTCAACTTCTCTAACAAGGATATCAACCCTTAAACACTTGAATGACATTCTTAGCTAGCTTCATAGTCTTGCATAGCCCTTGATTGGTACTCATACCTCTTGATCTCCTGCATACATGTCAATGAAATGCAAATGATAATGCTAATGTGAATGCAATGAAACATAAGCTAGGTAAAGAAATGTTGGGCAAATTTTGGGGTGCAACAGAGTGCCTATTCTTGAGCAAATGTCATTCTATCACACCGAAGCTGAGCCTGATCTGGCTAAGCTTGATGCTGCTTTGCATCTGGATGTTTCCGAGCTGAAGGCGCATTTGTCCAAGAGAAGTGGAATGCCTGGTTTTCCTTTATCTTTTTTGGTTGATAAGGCTCAGCAGTTCGCCAAAGATGGTTTTTGGGTTGTGTTTAATGCTATCTTAGCGTTATGTATCTATGGTATCATGCTATTTCCTAACATTCCGGATTTTGTAGATTTGGATGCGTTCCATATCTTTGCCTCAAGGAATCATATACCTATGCTGCTAGGTGACGTCTACCATTTTGTGCACTATAAGAATGAGAACAGAAGAGGGAAGAACGTATCTTGCTGCGTGCCTTTGTTGTATACGTGGTTTGTGAGCCATCTTCCCAAGTCTGGTCCCTTCATTACTACTATAGATACTTTAGAATGGTCTGAGAGGTTGATGGGGTTGTCTGCTGAGAACATTATCTGGTTTGACAGAGATATGTTGGATAGTGAGATCATTTATAGTTGCGAAGGTTTTCCTAACGTCCCGTTGATCGGAAGGAAACGATGCATCAACTATAACCCATCTTTGACAGTCAGACAGTTTGGGTACGCCTTGAGAGATCCTCCTAAGGAAGAGGAGATACAGGAATCTCTGTATCTCACTGGCTTGTTGGAGGGTGATACTTTGCTTAGAGTTGAGGATGCTTGGAGCAGAGTCCACAGGAAAGGGAAAGTTTCTCGGGGGAAGAGTAACAGTCGAGCGTACGACCCTTATTTGACTTGGATCCAGGATAGAGCAAAGAGGTTACTAATTCCTTTCCCATCTGTAGAGCCTTTATATCCTTTCATGATTGAGGAACCCACCACTGTGGATATCCAGAAGTACAATCAGTTGTGGTATGAAAAAGAGGAGCTTCAGAAAGCTAATGAAGAGTTAGAGAAAGAGATCATTCAGCTCCAGAGTGAGAAGATTGAAGTTGTGTACTCTGCTAAGAGGCAGACGGAGCTGGTGAACAGGTTGAGTACAGATTTGACTAAGGAGACTCGTTCCCGGGAACGTTTGGGTTTAGACCTGAAAGTTGTCGGGGATGTTCTTGCTTCTAAGAAGAAGGACTTGGATAGGGATTATCTAGAGATTTCCAAGTTTAATGATCAGTGGAATGCTACTCTTACCAACAATAAGGAGCGTGAGGATAAGCTGAAGCAGCAGATCGCTAGACTAAAGACTCAGCTCAGGGCGAAGGATGAGAGGATTTCAGATGAAGCTTCACTCAGACGTGATAGTGATTGCAGACTGAACGAAGCTTTGGCAACCTTGGAGGATTACAAGCTGAGGGCTGATTCAAAGAGGTGCAAGCTAGAGGAAGTCTTTGGCGAAGGAGCCTGGGAGGATTATACTCAGGGTTTACATGCCATGATTAGCCAGCAAGACTCACTCATTTAGGGATTTCTTATTAGACCAGATCATCCCGAGACGAGGGAGCTGCTAGATTATTTTCAGTCTCGTCACCGTAGTTGATAGCTTTCATTCTCTTTGTAGTTTGTTGCTATATTGTTGCATATTGACCATCACCAGACCTGTTGGTTGAGGTCACTGTTGATCCTATTGTACTCCGTGTTGTATTTGTACATTGCCTTGTGGGATCTTGTTTATGTATAAGGAGTTTTGCTCTATGCTTGTCTATGGGTTCTCCAATGTTGTGTTGTTATCTCGGAACTAGAATCGAGGGGGAAATTTCCCTAATACATAGATACATGTCTGCATTTTTGCATCATTCTGCATTTTTGCATAGCAGGTGCATCAGAACTGTTAACCTTATTTCTTGTGGTTTGTTAGTTTGTTTCAGGATAGACAATCAGACAGTGCACCATTATAGTACCAGAGGGAATGAACGCAAGGTCATGGAACAAGTACAAGCTGAGATGCAAGAGAAGAGGGACATGATGGCTTAGTTTATGGAGTTGATGCAGGGTGTGGCAAATGGCCATGAGCAACTAAGGACATTAGTGCAGCCATTGGTTACCAGAGTTGACAATAATGGTGTGCTTCACGGAGGAATTGCTACTAATCCTCCTCGTGGTGATGGTACGCCACATGCTCATGCTATTCCTACAATAGTTATCTCTCCGGGCAGAGGTAATACAGGTGGAATCCCTGAGGTGGTGTGTGTTATGCATGGCAACAATGTTCCTCAGTGGGAGGAAGATCAGCAGGAAGATGCGTTCTCTCTATGCGATGTTGGTGTTGGGTTACCTTCTGAGGTTGATAAGAGGATCAAGTTGATTGAAGAGAAGATGAAATCTTTTGAAAATCAGAACTCCATGGGACTAGACATGGCCAATCTGGGACTGATCCCAGACTTGAAGGTACAGCTGAAATTCCAAGTTCCCGACTTTGATAAATACAAAGGCGTAACTTGTCCTCGAGTTCATCTGCGCTCTTATTATCATAAGACGTCTTCTTACTCAGATGACGAAAAATTGCTGATGCATTTTTTCCAAGACAGCCTTTCGGGACCTTCTCTTGAGTGGTATATGAGCTTGGAACTGGTTAATATTCACAGTTGGAGAGACTTAGCTGAAGCCTTTGTGAAACACTATCAGTACAATAGTGACCTTGCTCCTAACAGGGTCCAGCTGCAAAATCTTTCCCAGAAGAACAATGAGTGCTTCAAAGAATACGCCTAGAGGTGGCGTGAGCTAGCAGCCGGGGTGTAGCCTCCCATGGTGGAGCGAGAGCTAATTGATATGTTCGTTGCTACATTGTCGGGCGTATATTATGAGAAGTTGATCAATAGTATGTCAGGTAGCTTTTCTGATCTAATTATTACCAGGGAAAGGGTGGAAAATGGCATTAAGCTAGGTAAAATTCATGTTGGCAAAGTACCCTCAGCTGGAGGAGGAAGGAAGTCGTTTGGCAATAAAAAGAAGGAAGATGAGACTAACGCAATGTCTAGTTCTCGGAACAAAAATAGAAACCAGTGACCATAATACCGTCAGCAGCAACGGGTTGCGAGTATCACAATACCAGCTGTACCACAACAACAACAATAGAATTAGTAAAACTATGCGCCCATACAATTTCAGGATCGCAGGAGAACCGTCAATAGGCAATTTGACGCGCCTCCGATGCTGTATTCTCAATTTCTCCAGCACTTGTTAAAGTTGCAGTTAGTACAAAAGAGAACTTTAGCTCCTCTGGCAGGTGCACCACCACCGGGGTACGATGTCAATGCTCATTGTGAGTTTCATGCAGGTGCACCGGGGTACAATATCGACAACTGTAAGGGCTTTAAACACAAAGTTCAAGACATGGTGGATAGCAAAGCTATAAATTTTTCTCACGACGCACCTAATGTCATGTAGAACCCCATGCCCAATCATGGGGCAGCCGGAGTCAGTGTTATCATTGAAGACGAAAGTTTGAATCTAGTGTCAGATGTTAATGAGTTGAGAATGTCGCTAAGCTTTGTAAAAGACAAGTTGTTGAAGGAAGGCATGTTCCCGGGTTGTGGTGAGTTATGTGCTGAATGTTTGAGTTATCCCAAGGGATGTGACAAGCTGAAGAGTTACATTGAGAAGATGATTAATGATGGAGTCTTGCAATTTGACAGGGTCGCTGAGAAGCAGAGTGAGGAAATAGTAACCGAAGAGAGGAATGAGGTTGCAACAATCTCAATTCCGTACAAAACCATTACTATTTCTGCACAGCCGAGGCCGCCAACTATTATCATCACCAAAGCTGGTCCTGTGCCATATGAGAGTACCAAAGCAATTCCATGGAATTACGGAGCGGAGGTATATTGTAACGGGAAGAAACAGGAGTTGAAGAGTTTACCGACTGGTTCTGTGGATAATCTAGTTGGAGCTGGGGGAATTACTCGAAGCGGAATAGTGTTTTCATCACCTGAAGTGGTCGCTGACATACCTGATAAGGGGAAGAAAGTAGTGGTTGAAGAAACTTCTCGAGCTGGTGAGAAGAATTCTTTGGAGAAGGAAGCGGAGAAATTCATGAGATTGATAAGAAAGAGTGATTACAAGATTATTGATCACTTACAACAGACTCCCTCCAAAATCTCTATTTTGTCTCTGTTATTGTGTTCGGAAGTGCACCGGAACGCTTTGTTGAGGATATTGAATACTGCTTACGTGCCGCAAGAGATATCAGTTAACTAACTCGAAGGGGTTGTAGCACACGTCAACGCAGGAAATGGTCTAGGGTTCACAGATTTGGACTTGACCCCGAAGGGCAGAAATCATAATTGTGCGTTGCACATTTCAATTGAATGTCGTGGAGCCATCCTGTCTCATGTGCTGGTAGATACAGGATCGTCTTTGAATATGCTTCTGAAAAAGGCGCTGATGAAATTGGATACTCGTGGTATAACGTGTACGCCAAGTGACTTGGTAGTACGTGCTTTTGACGGTACCAGAAGATCTGTATTTGGAGAGCTGACGTTGCCTATTCAGGTGGGTCCCGAAGTATTTGATGCGGTATTATATATTATGGACATTCAACCTGCCTATAGCTGTTTGTTGGGCCATCCATGGATTCACTCGGCGGGAGTCGTAACTTCCATGCTGCACCAGAAGCTCAAGTACATGGTGGGTGGCAGCATTGTCACTGTATGCGGAGAGGAAGATATAATGATCAGTCATTTGTCTTCATTTAAATACATTGAGGTGGATGGTGAAATCCATGAGACTCTTTGTCAAGCCTTTGAGATGGTACAGATTAAAGACAAAGTGTCTGTTGTGAGCAAAGTGCCTGAAGTGGCCATGTCATCCTTCAAGGAGGCCCAAGCAGCAGTGCAGGCTAGGGCAGCACAAGGTTGGGGTCAAGTGCTGGATACACCCCATAAGCAGGATAAGCTTGGTCTGGGATACTGCCCATCTTCTTCGTCATCTTCACAGAGTGCGCCGCGCTACAAAGGGCCGGTACAATTTACCAAAGGCGGGGTTATCTTCGAGAGGATCAATGTTGTTTTAGATGAAGACGAGGATAGCGACTGTGATATGGACTCGTGGATTCGGCCATGCATTCCAGGACAAAGCCTCAACAATTGGTCTATCGAGGAATTCATTCAAGTGACAACGGAAGAGTAATGCTTTGTTTTTCTGATTATTGTACAACCCTATGTTCTACCCGGAGCATAATGGTTTGCCTTCAGGGCCTTATTGTTTATGCTTGCACAATCTTTTTCAATTAATCAAAGGGCGTTTTTTTGCATTCAAACATTGTGATCCTTGTTTTTCATGTTTTATGTTTAACAATAAAATGGCAATGTGGCTTTGTGCTTGTTTTGCATATCATTTTAAGCATTTAACCATTATCATTGCAGGTTTCACTTTGCAGATGACACCGCTCCAGAATCGTCTATGACTCGCTTTGACTTTGATAATCCGATATTTCAAGCCGAAGAAGAGATTGATGAAGATGAAGACGTACCAGAAGAGCTAGCTAGACTGTTGAAACAGGAAGAAAAGGTTATTCTGCCTCATTAGGAGGAAATCGAGGTTATTAACTTGGAGTCTGAGGAAGTTGTGAGGAATGTTCGGATAGGGGCTGCATTGCAGAGTGATATCAAGCAAAGATTGGTTGAAATGCTTCAAGAGTATAGTGATATCTTTGCTTGGTCATACGAAGACATGCATGGGCTTGACACAGACATTGTGGTTCATCGCTTGCCATTGCATGAAGAGTGTCCGCCAGGCAAGCAGAAGCTCAGGCGTACGAGACCAGATATGGCTATGAAAATCAAAGAGGAAGTCCAGAAGAAGTTGGACGCAGGATATTTAGCCATTACAACTTACCCTCTGTGGGTCCCCAACATCGTGCATGTGCATAAGAAGGACGGCAAGGTACGGATGTGTGTTGATTACAGAGATTTGAATAAGGCGAGCCTGAAGGATGATTTCCCGCTCCCCCACATTGACGTGTTGGTTGATAATACTGCTCAATATTCTGTGTTTTCCTTCATGGACGGTTTTTCCGGTTATAACCAGATCAAGATGGCACCAGAGGATATGGAGAAAACGACGTCTATTACACTGTGGGGGACTTTCTGTTATAAGGTAATGCCTTTTGGGTTGAAAAACGCAGGGGAAACCTATCAGCGGGCTATGGTCACTTTGTTTCATGATATGATTCATCATGAGATCGAGGTCTATGTTGATGACATGATAGCAAAGTCGCAAACGGAGGAAGAACATCTGTTCAATTTGTTGAAGCTGTTTGAGAGGCTCAGAAAATTCAGATTGAGGTTGAACCCTAATAAGTGCAATTTTGGTGTCAGGTCAGGAAAGCTGCTGGGGTTCATTGTCAGTGAAAAAGGAATCGAGGTCGATCCTGCAAAAATAAAAGCTATTCAAGATATGCCAGCGCCGAAAACGGAAAAAGAGGTTCATGGTTTCTTGGGGAGATTGAACTACATTGCTCGGTTCATATCTCATCTCACAGCCACGTGTGAACCCATGTTCAAATTTCTAAAGAAAGATCAAGCGGTCGTCTAGAATGAAAATTGCCAAAGGGCATTTGATAAAATAAAATAATATTTGCAGGAACCTCCGATACTGATACCCCCAGTTGCTGGAAGACATTTGATCATGTATTTAACGGTTCTTGAGAACAATTGGGGTTGTGTTCTTAGTCAGCATGACGAGACGGGAAGAAAAGAGCATGCAATATACTACCTGAGTAAAATGTTCACAGATTGTGAGTCTCGGTACTCAATGTTGGAGAAAACGTGTTGCACACTCGCGTGGGTTGCCAAACGTTTGAGACAATATATGCTTAATCATACAACCATGCTGATTTCGAAGATGGATCCGATTAAATACGTCTTTGAAAAGCAAGCACTTTCTGGAAGAATTTCCAGGTGGCAGATGGTACTGACAGAGTACGATATCCAATATGTTTCCCAGAAAGTTATCAAAGGGAGTGTTCTGTCAGAGTATCTCGCCGAACAGCCGATCGACGATTATCAATCAATGAAATTTGATTTTCCTGATGAAGACATCATGTATCTAAGGATAAAGGATTGCGATGAGCCATTTCCCGATGAAGGTTCGGAGAAGGGTTCTCAATGGCAGATGATATTTGACGACGCTGTCAACTCATACGGTAGTGGAATTGGAGCAATCATTATGACTCCCCATGGGTCTCATATACCAATCACTGCCAGGTTGACATTTCCTTGCACCAACAACGAAGCAAATTATGAAGCGTGCATCATGGGGTTGGAAGAAGCCATTGATCTGAGGATCAAGAGCCTAGATGTGTACGACGATTCAGCGCTAGTTGTAAATCAAATCAAAGGAGAATGGCAGACCAGGAAACCCAATCTGATTCCTTACATGAACTATGCCATGAGGCTGTTTCCATTCTTTGATCATGTAGAGTTCCATCACGTGCCGAGAGCGGAGAACCAGATGGCAGACGCTCTGGAAACGTTATCCTCAATGTACAAGGTGAACTATTGGAATGATGCTCCAAGAATAGTCATCTCGCACCTTGATAGGCCAACGTTTGTATTTGCCATTGAGGAAGCCTCTGATGGAAAGCCATGGTTTTATAACATTCAGAAATTTCTTAAGAAACGAGAGTATCTGCCAGGGGCGTCGACCCGGGATAAGAAGACTCTGAGACGGTTGCCTGGCAACTTTTATCTGAACTAAGATGGTGCACTCTACAGGAGGAATTATGATTTGGTGTTGTTAAGATGCGTGGACGAGAAAGAAGCAAGCTTGCTTATGGAAGAGGTCTATGAAGGAGGCTTTGGTATGCATGCCGGTGGGCACGCCATGTCTTGAAAGCTGTTGCGAGCAGGGTATTATTGGCTGACTATGGAATCTGATTGTTTCAAATATGCGAAGAAATGCCATAAATGCCAGATTTATGCAGACAAGATTCATGTGCCGCCGTGTCCTCTGAATGTCATGGCGTCTCCTTGGCCCTTTTCCATGTGGGGCATTAACATGATTGGCAAGATCGAGCCAACCGCGTCCAATGGACATCGTTTCATCTTGGTCACCATTGACTACTTTACCAAGTGGGTGGAAGCAGCCTCCTACGCGAATGTTACGAAGCAAGTCATAGCCAGATTTATCAAGAAAGACATCATATGTAGATACAGAGTGCCCGAAAAAATCATTACTGATAATGGTTTGAACTTGAATAACAAGATGATGAAGGAACTGTGCCAAAGTTTCAAAATCGAGCATCACAACTCATCGCCCTATCGTCCGAAGATGAACGACGCTGTTGAAGCGGCCAACAAGAACATCAAGAAGATAGTGTAGAAGATGGTTGTAACCTATAAAGATTGGCATGAGATGTTGCCCTTCGCTTTGCATGGATATCGTACTATAGTATGAACTTCGATTGGGGAAACTCCTTTCTCGCTGGTGTATGGTATGGAAGCTATCCTACCATTAGAAGTCGAGATTCCTTCTTTGAGAGTTCTGGTCAACGTCAAGCTCGATGAGGCAGAATGGGTAAAGAACATATTGAATCAGTTTAGCCTGATGGATGAGAAAAGGCTAGCATCTATTGCATACGGTCGGTTGTATCAGAGCCGGATGAAGAAAGCTTTTGACAAGAAGGTGCGCCCTTGAAGCTTTCAGACGGGCGATCTAGTGCTGAAAAAGATCCTCCCGCCACAAACAGATCACAGGGGCAAATGGACTTCTAACTATGAAGGTCCATATGTCATGTGAAAGGTCTTCTCCGAAGGAGCCTTGTTGTTATCCACCATGGATGGTGAGAATTTTATATCCCCTGTGAACGTAGACGCAGTTAAAAAATACTTTGCTTAAAGAGACCCGCTGGAATGAAAAAAGAATATCCAGGCAAAAATAGGGCATCCCGGCGAACCATAAAAAGAATGGGTTCGGGAAAAAATTAGGGATATAAAAGAAAAAATGTAAACTCGCAAAGTTGAAAACCTGAAAAGGCGACTTTGGCAAAAATGGGTATCCCGGTGAATTGAAAACCCGAAAGGGCGATTCACGCAAAAGTTATGGATTTGAAAAGAAAATGACTGCAGTCTGCGTATTGAGTTTCAGAGATTAGTGGATTGAGGGAGGACCTGAGGGCCGTTTATTCAAATCAATCTCTTCAGAAGATGAAGCATCGGAGTCATCGAAGTCAGGCGAGTCATAGATGGATCAACTCATGGTGTTTGTCTGTGCCACATTGCCGATATTTTGTATATTTTTGTGCATTTCTGTATCTTTTTGCGCAACTTCCTCTTTTTAGGGGTTTCATCTGTTGTAAAATCTGCCTATTTACAGGCCTTTTGTCAATAAAACATATACTATTCAGTAATTTATTTGCATTTCTTTAATCTTTACTATTTTGTTTGTGAATAACGCCCAATGTTTTTGATAGAACTGCGCATACATAAACTTGCAGGCTTTGGCAAATAATCAGTAAAACTTTGATTTATTTGAACAGTGTCATGGATGATGACTGAGATAGTTCCCGTTATGTAGGATGCCTTGTTGTTGTTCATTGTGCAGGGTCGTTATCCTTGGGGCATTTGCCAGAGATGTATCCCCAGCAGGATCATCATATCCCCAGCCAGGGTCAGATATGCAGATTGAGTGAGCGGGTAAGTATGTGTGCTTATCTCCAGCAGTTAATCAGTAAACATTTAGCTCTAGCAGATTGCCTGTGTGCACTCATTCCTTAGCAGTTTAGGCCGAGCTCGCCAGCAGAGTGAAATCTTCCCCGGAGGGCCAAGATTGATACTTCCCCATGCAGGTCAGGTATATGCCCGTATACTCAGCAGGTGGAAGGTACACACTTACTCCCCAGCGAGCTGAGATTAGACTTCTCTTCGACAGGCAGGTCTGAGACTGTTTTCCAGCAGCGGAGACGGATTTTCCCTCCGCAGAGCTTAATCAGGCGATGTTGCATCCCCTCAGATTCTAGATTGCTGACTTTATCCCCGAGCATAGGTCGATGTTGTTCCCCCCATGGTTTGTTCCCCAGCAAAGTTGGCAGAGGTTGACTTTTCCTCAGTAGAGTATTGCTACTTCCCAATAGAAGAGGGTCGATTCAGAGATTGTTATTCTCTATCCCCAGCGAAGTTAAAAATAGCGGTGATTCAGTCCCCGAGCATAGGGCGTTTGTTGTTTCCCGTATCGCCTAATCCTCGGTAGAGTCTGAAGGGAAAGTTCTTTTCCCAACTGAGTAGTTCTGGCAGGATGGATTTTTATCTCCAGCAGAGCAGAATATCCGGCAGAGTGGAGATATTCCTCAACCGAAAACTCTAACTCCCTAGTAGAGTCATCTTTCTCCCTAGAGTTGTATTCTGGGAAGCCAGGCAGGGCTATTTTTTCCTCGTTAAAGTGAGGTTACTCTCAGTGCTTGATTGCCATCCCTTGCAAAGTCGTCTGTTCCCCGAAATGTTATAATCTGGCAGGCTGTTCAGGGCTGATTTCCTCAGTAGAGTACAATCAACTTTTATGTTTGGTTGTACTTTTCCCATAGAGTCGTTGATTCCCCGCCAGGTTAGATTCGTTTCCATCGTCTAGTTTTCTTTCCTTTGCCGAATTGGATGTTCCCCACAGAGTCAATTGCTGATTGGTCGTTCAGGGCGCTTCCTCCAGTAGGGTTTACGGTGATTCCCAATAGGGTTGTCTATCCCCCAGAAGGAAGCCATCCAGGGCTTGTTTCCCCAGCTTAACTCCAATCGTTATTGGCATTCTTTGTTTTCCCCAGTAGGGTGGCTTTCTCTCCTCAGCATTTTTTTTGCTGATTCAGTTCCATTGCATCTGCATTCGTGCATAGCATCCTCCTAAATGCGTAGAATTTCCATTTTGTATGGAGCATTACGCCATATTCAAACATATGCATGTGAAACATAAGCCAGGTAGTTACCTCTTTTCTTTAGGTGTTTCTCCAACAGGCGATTGATATTCCGTCAGCCCGTGTGGTATCTAGACCCCGACTTACATTACTCCCCAGCGGTGTCGCCTGACTACAGTCGGTGGTATTCTTCATTAGTATGTGTGATATTCAGGTCCTAACTGATGATGTTTCCTTGAGTTCGCGTGGTATCCAGACCCCGGCTCACACCGTTGTGTTTCATTGGCATGTGCAGCATCCAGGCCCTGGCTAGTGATTGTTCCTTGGCATGTGTGGTATTCAGACTCTGACTGATGATATTTTCTTGAGCTCGTGTGGTATCCAGACCCCAGATCGTACCGGATTATTCTCATTAGTATGTGAGGTATTCAAACCCTGATTAATGATATTCTTGAGCCCGTGTGGTATCCATACCCCGGCTCACACTGATTTATCCTATTAGCATGTGAGGTATCCAGACCCTGGCTAGTGATGGTTTATTTCTATAGCCCGTGCGGTATCCATACCCCGGCTTCCACCGGTTCATATCTTGCCCGTGCGGTATCCAGACCCCTGCAAGAGTTATTGACAGATGTGTTCCTATTAGTGATATTGCCGAGCCCGTGTAGTATCCAGACCCCGGCTCAAACCGTTTTGTTTCATTGGCATGTGCGGCATCCAGGCCTTGGCTAGTGATTGTGTCATTAACCCGTGTGGTATCCAGACCCCGGTTAATGACATTTCCATTAGTATGTGTGATGTTCAGATCTTGACTAATGGTGTTTTCTTGAGCTCGCGTGGTATCCAGACCCCAGCTCGCACCGGCTTTGCTTAAGCCCGTGCGGTATCTATACCCCGGCTTCTTCCTGTTATTTCTTGAGCCCGTGTGGTATCTAGACCCCGGCTCACACCGGATCGTTTCCATTAGTATATATGATGTTCAGATCCTGACAAATGGTGTTTTCTTGAGCCTGTGCGGTATCCAGACCCCCGGCTCGCACCGGTTTTGCTCAAGCCCATGCGGTATCCATACCCCAACTTCCTCCGGTTATTTCCATTAACCCGCGTGGTATCCAGACCCCGGTTAATGACTTTTCTTGAGCCCATGTGCTATCCAGACCCCGACTCACACTATTTTTTTCATTGGCATGTGCGACATCCAGGCCCTGGCTAGTGATTATTCTATTGACATGTGCGGTATCCAGACCCTGGCTAGTGTTGGTTTATCGAGTCTGCGAGGTATCCAGACCCCGGCTAGATTTTTGATGAATGTGGTTATCTTATCACATTCTCCCCAACAGAGTCACTTGTTTAGGTTTCTCCTTGCTCCCCATACAGAGTTATTTGGGTGCTTGATGGTATTATAAGATGTTTCGTCCGACTGCGTGCCGAGATTTCGGGTTGGTAATCAGTTAGCTTGTTACCGTTGCAACTTATCAGTTCTGTTATCTTCGAAGATTTTTGTCCCCATGAGGGTTTATAGTTCTATTACTGCGGTTGGAAAATTTCTGAGTTCGTTGGTATTCGACCTTCTTTTACCTTGATTGCTTGAAAGTCGTTCGCTTTTCACCCAGTCAGGTCCAAGTCGCTTGAATAGGGGTAGCTGTTGTACCCCAAAATTTGACCAACCATTTTCTTGTATGTGGCTTATGTTTCTTTGCATTTTTGCATTGTTGCATAACATAGCATTTGTTCTTGAGATAGGTGATCAAGTTTTTCGTGTGGCTCAGGGTTTTCTTTGGTGCGAGAGACTAGACAGCGAGCGTTGGAGGCTCTAGCGTTTTTGTTGTCCAACAGTCGAGCGGTTGATTTTATTTTATCTTGCAGTTTATTTTCAGCTCAAGAGGCAGCAGTCAAGCTATCTCAAGCATTCTCACAGTTACAATATTCAAGAGCAAGTTTCAGAGGCTGAACAAGGCTTATAACGGTTGAAAACGAGCAAATATGCAGATTTCCCTCCAAAAGGCGCCAAAATTCAAACATTGAAGGTGTTAACCGATTAACCAAGTCAAAATCAAGTCAAATTTGAAGTTTTGAGGGTGTTAATCGATTAACCAGTGCAAATTTTAGCTCTGCACGTGATTTTTCAAGTGAAGTCACTTTGGGGTCCAATTTTGATCACTTGTGAGTTGATTTTACACCAAGGAAAGCATCTAGAATCATTTTGAATTTTGGTTAATTTTCAAACTAATTTCAATTCCCTCCAAATTCACATTCCTAATCCCAAACCAATTTTCACAAACCACACTCCAAACCTCATTTGGATCCAAACCTAAGGGGTATTTAATTGATTTACTCCAAACCTCACACACACAATCCTCATAATTTCCATTTCATTTCAGAATTCACTCTCACTCTCTCAATTTTCTCTCAACTTTTACATTCCGAAACTACACTAAAGCTCTTCTCACATTGAATTCTTTGATTCTCCATTGGAATCATTGATTTCTAAGAGCTAAACCTTCATCCTTCATCCTCATCATCTTCATTTTTCCATTCAACTTTCGTGCAAGTTTGGATCTGAATTTTGAAGTTGATCTAGAGAAGCGTATTTGGATAATTCTTGCTTAATTTTGGTGGATCTTCATTTCTACTACAAGCAATCACTTGGATCTTGAAGGAATTCCGGATTTCTTGCTTGGATCTGCTTAATTGGAGTAAATCAACAATTACCGAAGCAATTTTCAACTTCGTAGGTTGGAATTCTTGATCCGATTTTGTTTTGAGCTTATTTGCATAATTATCACGTGGATCTTCATTTTCGATTGATTTTACTAATTTGATTCATATGATTCGTGATCTTGCTGGTTTAATGTGTTTACATGTTGATTGGATCACTATTTTCTAGTTTAAATTCGTGCATGATTGATTATGTGATCATCTGGATTATTGGATAAGTGCTTACATGCTGAAATTGTTGTTATCTTGTTGTTTTTCTGCTTCTGGCACAATGTTAATCGATTAACCAATTGGTTAACCGATTAACCAATACGAATTTTCAAATTTTCAAGCATTTTTGACTAGTTAATCGATTAACCCCTGGTGCTAATCTATTAACACTGTGCAGTAGGCCTGTTTTGCTATTTTTCATGATTGTTTTGTTGCTCACTCACTTCGAATCTTCATGGATCAATATGACGCATTAGAAGTGAGTTTTTTTTGGATATATGTCGTTGTTAATCATGATTTCTCCGACACGCGTGTTGGTTTTCCACTTGAATGCATACTCTCGTGTATGTTGTTCAAAGTGATGTTTATCTTTGGTCTTTGCTTGAGTTTGAAGAATGATTTGGTTGAGATGTGCTTGTGGTGGTTGCTATCCCACACTTTTTCCCCCCACTTTTCTTCGGTGATTGATGCTTGAATGGTTGTAGGGGTCATGACTTCTCCCATTTCATCTCACTTTTGGCTTGAACTTGTTTAAGCTCATTTGTGTGCTTTTATGTGCATTTTCTTTTGGTTCTTGCATCTCTCATTTACATGCTTGAGGTTGAGATGTGCTTGTGGTGGCTGTTGTCCCACACTTTGTTCCTCCCTCTCTTTTCAATCTAATTATGCATTACATGTTTGAATACTTTATCTTTTGCTTCTTTCTTCTTTATTCTTTGCCATGTTCCCCTTAGGACCTCTAATATCCCTTGTTCAAGAGAGATTATGATAGACTTTAGGCTTGAACCCATGCATGATAACATTAGGTAGCATTCCCTTTTATCCTAATCATAGGTGTACTTTGTATGAGAACATTAGGTTGAGTTTTAGTCTCCCTTTAGAGTACGATGGACGTGAGGGGTGCTAACACCTTCCCCTTGCGTAACCGACTCCCGAACCCGAGATATGGTTGTGATGACCTGTCTTTTCCCGTTTTCGTTAGGTTTTCTCTGATTGTTTCCATTCCCTCTTTTGGGATAAATAACGAACGATGGCGACTCTTCTGTCATGGACGGACCCTCTTTGCAGCGATGCGACAATAGGTAAACATATATCATACCAGCACACAAAGTGGGTTAAACCCTCAATCTGTCCATAGTGAAGTTGCCATTTCTGTTGGGGTGAGAATTAGATATCAAGATATTGATTAACTTGAATCTTAATTTATTAAAATTTACCACTGAGCTTTGATTTATCCAAAGGAAAGGTTAAAGAAAGAAAAACTTTTTGCGCGATGTAACAACAACGCTTCAGAGATCGGGGTTGGTTATGCCTAAGGTAGCTATTCACATCCCAAACATCTGTAGTACTCTACATGAACCTTTTGTGTATATGTATGCTATGTTATCTAAGTTGTTATTTTCTAGGGTCATGGGATCAAGGTTAAGGTAAAGTTTAAGGTAAAGACCTAAGGATAGTTCTAAGTTTGCTCGCAAAGATATCACATCTTATGCCTACGTATCCTTACTAGGATGGAATCAGAGTAACCGTAGTTCACCTTACTAAGGTTGAGGAATACTTGACTATAGTCAAGATTCCAAGGGGGGACAAACATAACAATGTTTGTATAGAGTTTGACAAAACTCTCTAGATCTAAGTTTAACATTCAAGGGGATTGACTTTGACAAAAACCAAGAGAGGAGTAAGTAATCATGACAATGATCCTTACATAGAGTTGACAAACTATATCTTAAAGTTCTAATTGAAGGATACTCCTAACAAGGGATAGGTCTTTAAACTTAAAGTAAAGTCTAATGGATATAGATTCTAAGTTAACTAAGTTAAAGGACCTAATGACTTAACCAAGTCAAGGGGATGGGTAATGAGCTATCTATGATAGTGAAGTAAATAGAGAGACTTTCCTTTGGAATAAGGGATGACAAGGCAACTGAATGAGAGCTAACAAGCTACATCACTTGCGGAAACTTAACAAAGCCGAAATACAAACATGTATTCATTCAAACACGATGAAGATATAAAGTCATGGTAACAACCAAGAAAGATAAGGGTAAGCCTGTGAAAACATCAAGCAAAGATGATAACAAGGCAACTTAAGGAGAACTAACAAGTTCCATCACTAGGGAAACAAACTTGATAAAGATAAAGGTAAACAAGTAGGATCAATTAAAAAATTAAACATAAAAAGCATGGTAACAACCAAGGTTTTATGATTTAACATTACAATGTTCAAAGATCATGAAGGTAACAACCAACAAGGGCAAGCATGAAACATGTGTAACAACAACATTTTCATTAATGGTATTCAAACAAAACACATGCAAACAAGTCAAAACTTGAATCAAACATGATATATGAATTAATTAAAGACAAATGTAATACATTTAATCATATTCAAGACATATTGATGACAATCAATCATGGATAGGAAGGAAAAGTAACAACAGTTTAAGCATGGATTCAAACTTCACAAAGGGAAATATAAACAAGATTCATGGTAACTTTCAAGGCAAGAAACAACCCTAAACATGTTATGGTTCTAAAAAGACACATAAAAAAGTAATATGGGGGTGAAGGATCATATTCATGAGGTTACAACATCAAGAAACATATCATGGTTCACAAAGAAGTTTCAAGGCATACTTTTCACATTCATGCATTCACAAAGGTAAGTATAATCATGGTAAAGAAAAATACCCAAGTGTTTTAAAACATATAAACATGTTAGACATTCAATAATAATTCATACAAGATCAATATTATAAAAAAATAATGTACTATGTCAAGAAAGTTCATGAAAGCCAAAGAAAACCCTAAAAAGAACCATGTCATTCAAGTGGACCAAAGTGTTTCAAAACTAACAATTTTTGAATTATTTCTTCACATACTGAAACTAGACATATTAAGGAGCATAGTGCTAAAACAGTGGCATCAAAATGATAAAAATCAAAGAAGTTATGCACATTTGAAAACTAGGCACAAAACTAGGCAACTAAGGCAAAAAACAAGGCAAGCAAAACCAAGGCAAGGCAGATTTTGCAAGAAGGGTCATAACTCACTCAAAACTTAATCAAATTGGATGAAACAAAAAAGAAAATTGTGTATTTTTTCATAAGGAATCCAATGGTGGTTGTGGTTTTCTCAAATCATGCACCATGTGAAAAACTCAATAGTATCATTGAAAAAGACATGTTATGTGCAAGAGCAATGTGACAGTCCAATGTACATGTTTTAAGTAGCAAGTAATGATTTGGACACAACATATGAGACATATAGAGAGTGCTTACAAGCATCATACATAAATAGACAAGCTAATTCAACAGATGGCATGTGTAGTGATAAAAATAGCAAGCTTGTGCAAGATCAAAGCAACAGACAGAAATGTACCAATTTAGCACAAACTAAATGATCAAACATATTACATATGACCTATAAATGATGTTTGCAAACACCAATCATCTTTGCCTAACTAGAATCAACAAGTTTCATATTGAAATGACACTTAAAGTAATCTAACAAGCCAAACCAAAGGGAAAATCATGAATACCCATGTTTATGAGCAAGAAATGGTTCAAACATGACCTATAAAGTGTATCTAGCATGTTCATAATCAGTGTACATCAATATTCAGCATGATCTTAAAAAAGCAAGTTGGATGATGATGATCCAAACAGCTCCAGTATGTTCCAACTAAGGTGTTCAATGCACAAAATAAGAAAACTAGTTGATGGATGATGACCTAAGTGTCGCTTCCGCGAAAATGAGGTGCCGGCAAAATAGAAGAGTCGCCACCTTTCGTTATTTATCCCTCGGAACGGGAAAGGAAACGATCGGAAAAACCTGCCGAAAAAGGGTAAGACAAGGTCATCGCAACCGTTGTCTGGGTTCGGGAGTCGGTTACGCAAGGGGAAGGTATTAGCACCCCTCATGTCCGTCGTACTCGACGGGATCCATGCTTGTTGGTTTGTCTATGGGTGAAAAACAATCTATCTACGGCTGCTAGATCTAAACGGAAAGAAACTGACTCGATAGAGCGTCGTACTCTATGCCTACGTATTCTCATCAGAGAATGAGAAATCAGAGTCAACGTAGTTCGGGAATCTACGGGGGAGTTTGCTCGGCAAGACATCGCGTCTTGGGCCTACGTATTCTTGTTAGAGAAATCAGAGCATGACGTAGTTCAGGCTAACTACGGGTAGACAAGGGTGTTCTCGGTCACACGGGGGTGAGAGATTAAGTTGACGATACTAGCGTACGCATTCTAGCAGTTAGGTGGACGCTGCTCGACCATTGGAGACTTAAGCGTACTTGTTTGCGATAGAACGGACGTAGTATGTCGGGTTTTAAGGTATGGGAACCTACAGGAACTAGAACTACGGTCTGGTCTCAAATGCGCTCGGGCAAGAGAGAAGGAATAACATCAGTCGTCAGCGGGAAAGTCTCGATCGCACAGCAGCGAGAGAACATAAAGGTTAGTTGTTAGTGTGCTCGCTAGGATATCGCATCCTATGCCTACATACTCTCGTCTGGTACGAGAGATCAGAGCAAACGTAGTTCGACTACGGGAAAGGGGAAAGGTGAAAGGTGGCTCGCCAATACATCAGTATTGTGCCTACGTATTCTCTTTAGAGAAAACAGAGCGAACGTAGTTCGGAAACTACAGGGGAATTTGCTCGGCAAGACGTTGCGTCTTGGGCCTACGTATTCTCGTCAGAGAAATCAGAGCAGCGTAGTTCGACGGGAAAACGAGTCTCGATTGCACGGGGGCAAGAGAAAAGAGGAAGCAGGCCTACGCCTCAACGGGAAGGAACTCAGGACACACACGCAAGAACCTAAGACGTAGGAGTGAATGCGTCGCATGTCACCCAAAGGGTACCATACTAGACATCCCAGACGATTGAGAAGAAACTCCTCAACTGTCATTTCCTACGTATCTAACGATCTCACAACACTCGACGGTTGCCTGAAGACTTGAAGAAGACGATGATGATGAACGAAGCAGCTCCTGGGCTCCTGACGTGTGCGCAAGCTCCATTCCAATCTTCTCCTCTCTGGATCTTTGATGATGACGCTTAAATCAGATCAATGTAACGCTTAGACCGTCATGGTTCGACTTATACGAGAAATCGAACTCTAAGAGGTAGCGTATTGATATCCGTGTCAAAGACAAGATGGAGAAATGATATTGAAAATCATTCTCCAATTGAATCGTGTCACACGGCCAGCCAACAATAAAATCGAAGGTGAAATCAGATGGAACCGAAAATAGGGGAGAAAATAGGAGACAAATCCACTAACAAATGGAAATAAAACGCTACTCCTAAATATACGGCAATTAAATTCTACTAGAAAATATTCTAAAGAATTAAATCTATAAATGCGTATAGAAAAATAAAATCCTATATTATTCTATGTTAAAAATCTATGATAATAGCTATATATTCTATAAAGAAAATAGAAAAACTATATTAAATCTATAATACCCTATAATATGCTAAAAAATAATAGAATATAAATTCTATAAAACTATGCATTAATATCCTAGGAAAATAAAATTGTAATCCTAAAAAAATAGAACTATATCTATTACACTCATTCATCCAATACAAGGGAGAAATCAAAAATAACAAGGGAGGGGGTACAAACTGCAGACTGGGTGTGTTGCAGCAAAAAAAATACAGGGCCCAGTCCATAAAGAAATTCAGAAAGAAAAAAAAAAGGGCAGGGGGTGCATGGCCAAAAACGGAGGTGTGAGCAAAAATGCGCAGTGGGCCTAGCCCATCAGTCACCAAAAAACAGTAATAAAAAACGGGGGGTTTATTGGCAAAAAACGGAGGGTGTACGGACAAAAACCAATAACAGGCCTAAGGCCCAATCCACCAGACAGCCACGTGATCCATCAGACAAACCCTAATCACTGTTCACTTCTTCCACATGCGCCGTTCTTCCTTTCGTTCAACTCTCTCTCGACAAACCCTCTGTCTCTCAATCTCGTCTTCGTCCTTTCGCGATCAGTCTCACCTTAGAACCTGTACAAGCAAATGAAAGAACAAACAACCAAAAACGATCATGATCTGGAATCCTCTGTCGTTATCATTCGTGAAGCAAACAGAGAAAGGAGTTAGCTCGTCGAAGATCAACGGAGAAACTCGAAGGATACGAAAAGTCTTGATGATCTTGAAGCTCGCTGATAAAAAGGATCTTACAGTTTATTGAAGTTTGAGGGAGATCTTGGAGGAGATTCGTTGAAGGCTTGATGGATTCCTTAACGTTTGATCTGGAAACTGACGGACGATAGTTGGAACACGATGCGTGGTGCGATGAAGATCTGATGGAGATTCGAACGGATCTTGATGTGTTGATGAACGACGCTGAAGATTTGAAGGATCTTCATAGGTTTCTGGGGAATCTATTGAAGAATGATCGTTGGATCTGTGAAGATCTGGGAGAGTTCGCTGACGAATTGGTGACGATTGATGAACAATGACGAAGATCTATGAAGATCTTCGAGTGTTTCTGGGATTCGTTGATGAGAACTGGAGGAAGATGAAGGTCGTTGGTGAAGATCTTCACAGATCTGGAAAACTCATGAAGAACACCATGGCGTTCTTGAGGATTTCTGGAAACTGGATGAAGTTCGTGGATGAACTGATGACGATCTGGACGAAAACGGATGAAGTTCGCTGAAGGTTCTTGGAGAACGGATGAACGTGCTTGGATCGGTTTCAGGAAAAAAGATGAGTACGCATGAATTTTCCGGCGAAGTTGAAGTTTCTGGTGGAATTTGGATGAACATGACGGATGAAGAAGATGAACCTTCATCAGGGAGTTTCAGACTTCCGGCGAAAAACGGTTACCGGTGACTTTCCGACGACGGTTGTGGCGGTCCCCGCGGCGGCTACATGGCCGGTGGCGAGGGGGACGGTGAGACTGAAGAGAGCCACGTGGCTCACATGCAGTGTGTGTGGGGAGGACGCGTGGGGGATTGTGGGCCACGTGTGGGAGTTCTGAGAGAGTGGAGAGGATGAGGTGGAAGCTTCTGGGGTTGAAACGTGGAATGGAGAAGTGGGGTCTGATGCACACGCGTGGGGCTTTATACGCGTGACACTTGGCAGAAAATGGACTGGGCCTCCAGAGCTGACACATGGCCCGCGAATTAAGACTAATTAACCACTAATGATTCTAATTAAAAATCTCATTAATGCTAACGAAAATTAAAAACATCAATTAAAGCCTAAATTGAAAATTAAGACTATTAAGGCTAATTAAAGCTAATAATCTCACTTAAAACCCTAATTAACATCTAAAGAGAATTGATTAAAATCTAATTAATCTAATTAAATCCTAAAAGAATTAAATCTTAACATAAAGCTCTAATATCTATTAAATCTAAAAGAGACTTAACTATTAAACTCTATCAATTCTATTTATCTCTAAATAAATAAAAATAGAAAAAAACTCTATTAATCCTATTTAAAAAATCCTAATAAAAGAATATCCTATTAAAAATCCTTTTAAAAAAAACTACTTAAACTCTAGAAAAAAAAGAATTATTCTAAAGAGATAGTAAAACTAAAACTATTTAAAAACATTTAATATCTATTAAAGCTATAAAAATCTATCTAATATCTAGAAAAATCAATTAAATCCATTAAAAAAATTCTAGAAAATAAAGGGAAAATCTAAAAAAACGAGGAAGTCGATTAAATTGATTAGCGACTATATCGAAATAAACGGTAAAAATCGGACACCGAGATGTCCTCAAAAACAACAGCGAGAGCTGGAAACACAGGGAACGAGCACCGATTCTCAAAATACGTCCTCGTATCGGCCTGAAATGCCTGAAGCGCGATCAGAGGGCTGTAATCCCGATAAAGTCAATTTGACTGGAAAAAATGCAATGTACGCGGTATGCAAATGCGAAATGAAATGAGTCGAAACATGAGCCAAATTGCGATAAGTAGTTGGTCAAATTTTGGGGTGCAACAACTGTCCCTATTCAAACGGCTTGGACCTGAAGGGTTGAGAAGCGACCGGCTTTCAAACATTCAAAGGTAGAAGACGGTTGAATACCAAAGAACCCGGAAATTTGCCAACTACACAAGTACACGGTACTCTGGTGGGAACGAATCTTCGGAAGCTGAAATGATAGTTGCACGGCAACTAGCTGGAAAAATACTAATTTGAACCTCAGTCAGGATGATTCTCTGATTTATCTGATATCATTGCATCCCTAAATCATCGAGGGATCACTGGTTACACGGTAAAGGGCGATCGACCAACCTCACAGGTAAACGATACTCTGATTGGTAGGAACGTCTTCAAAACTGAGCATGGCAATTGAACAACAACTCGTTGGGGAATTGGTCACACGGTAATCGGTGAAAAGTCTAATTTTAAGTCTCCGTCAGGATGATCATCTGATTATGCTGTAGATACTCATCCTTAAGTCATCAAGGGGTCACTGGTCACTCGGTAACCGGCAATACATGGTTGATTATACCGTCAGGCGTTCTGTGTCAGCAGAAGAATTCCTCGGGACTCGTCAGGTCATTAGGAACTTTTAAACAATCAATTTAATCATGCCATCGGGCGTTCAAAGGGGTTCTCAGGCGTCAGCCGGACTTCATCAGTAGGTCGAGAATAGAATTCTTGGTCAATCATGAACCGAATAAGGATATGCAATCTTTCACCGTCAGGCACTCCGCATCAGCTGAGAGAACTACTTCGTCAATACAGTTGGACTTCAATCATCAAGTCTTCAAGGGAAGTTCAACTTCTATGTTTAAAACCTGCTGGGGATGACGCATCTCCACTAGGGATTCTGGGTAACTATCAAGTAACTCTGTTTCGGGGTATTCAGAAATCATTCTGACTGAATCATCTCTACTGAGGGAATCAAGAATCATCTTGAACAAATAACTCCGCCGGGGACTTCAGGAATCATCTCGAACCAATAACTCTGCTGAAGATTTCAGGAACCATCCTGAGCAAACACTCTGCCGGGGATTTCAAGCATCAACTTGAGCAACCACCCCTGGCGGCTTCGCTGGGGATTTTGAGAATCATCTTAAGCACACAATTTCGCTAGGGAATTCAAGAATCATCTTGGGTGAACAACTTTGATGGGGAACATCTGCAAAACAAGAACGGTGGTGACCTGGCTCATGTTTCATATGCATATGCTTTGACAATGGCGCAATGTTCCACACAGTGGAAATTCTACGCGTTTAGGGTAAATGCTATGCAATCATGCCAAATGCTATGGCCCCATCAGTAAAATAAATGCTAAAGGGAGAAGCCTCCTGTCAAAGAGAAAGAGACACTCTGGTGGAGGGGAGGAATCATCCTGCCGAGGAGAAGGAGTCACACCAATATCAAACGGACTCCGCCTGGGGAAACAAACTTTAGTTGACTGCTGCAGGGGAACAAAGCTCTACGAGAACCTGAACCTGCTCATCTGGGTATTTAGACCACAACTGTTGAGGAAAATGATGTCAATTGCAGAAACAAACTGTGCGGCCTTCACGGCTAAACTTTCCTGGAGATAACGACCCCGGTGGGGAGATACAACATCAGTTATTCAACACTCTACTGGGGAAGACCAATCATGGCCCGAACGGCTTCCAAGGACTCGGCTCTCTTGGGGATCTGCAAACTCGGCTGGGGAAGAAGGAATCATTCTGCTTACTGGGGAGAGTACGACTCTGTGGGGAACTTCAATTCCGCCGGAGACTTCAGTCTTGAACTATCAATTGTTGAACACTTGCGAATAGTCTTTTATGAGATCTGCACTTGTGACCCGGTGCTGGGGGATGAACACACGCTTCGGCGCCAGACTCAGCTGGGGAGATGGTGATCCTTCAGGATACATCTAGTTGGGGGACAAAATCTTCTCTGCTTGGGGATACATATCAATGCTCTTGGTCCTGCATTCAGACTCTGCGGGGAGATGCTGCTACACTCTATCGGGGATATCAATCCTGATCTGCTGAGGATAATCTTGCATACGCCTTACGGAGACTGACCCTTCTGGGTAACACCTGCTGGACTATCAAGTCTGATGAGGAATACCTGTGTGTCAACACTGTTGGGGATATCAATCCTTAGCTACTCATTGTACAACTCTGTTGGAGATGTGCTGATCCTATCAAGGACACACCTCTGGCGACTGCGGAAGATAACAATCGATCACTGAAATTGAATCTCACTTCACCGAGGAAAACAACCTTGAACGGTCCTTTTAGAACACCCTAAGTCCTTATAGGGTACTGATCGGGAAAATAGCAAGTGTACTATTTTTACCAATTGTAGTAATAAGGGAAAAGTCCCAAGTATCGATCTCGAGGACTGCGTAGTAATTAACTGGATTTTTAGGATTCAAAGGAACAAAAGGTCTAGCGGGTTGTTTGGTAGCAGAGTAATATAACAAGTAAATAAAGACTTATAAATCAATCTAAGAACAGTGTTAGGGGAGTGGAGACGATGCGAGTAAAGACCATGTATGATTACTCTGTTATAATAGTTATTAACCTTAATTCATAGTTGGCCAATTTAGTTTTCTTAATTCCTTAATGAAAACCCTTTGATGAGTTTCCTGTACACTAATTCCTCAGTGTCCATGAAAAGCATCGAGCAATAGTTCCGACCATAAAATACGTGATACGGGATATCCTCATTCCAAAGCAATATCGACCGTGATACTATTTTGCAAAAGTGTTAGGTTGACTTTCCAGATTAAAACCTAAGCATAATTCGAATTCTACTTTCCAATATGAATACGTGTTATGATTAATGCAAAATAAAATATATAAGGTGAATAACATAGTTCTAATAGAATAATCAAATAAAAGTCATTACATCGCAACTTAGGACCACCCCCTAACAACTTGGGGTTTAGCTGCTCATCTTCTTGGTAAACATAAAAGCAATTAGAAATGAAAACGAGAAGATCATTAGAATGCGAGTTGAAATCCTTGGATCATCAATTGCTTCCGCTTTTGATCGATCCTTTGTTTTCCAACCGAACTCTCCTCTCAGTTGTCAATCCTAATCTCAGTTCCAAAGTGTCTTCCACTTTCTAAAAAGTGACTCTTATATCTAAATTCAAATTACATCGCGAAATGTCTCAAATGCCATTCGAAATAGGTCTGACAGCAAAAAATCAGAAAATACAAAAATTTCACTCTCAGTGGCCCTGACACGGGCCGTGTTGTGCAACACGGTTGGCCGTGTCAGGCTGCTGACTTCTTCAGGGCGTGTTTCATCTCCAAGGGCTGCAACACGGGCCGTGTTGCATGACACGGGCACCCGTGTTGTACGTCTGAGTCTCCTTTTCTTCTGCTTTGGTCTACCCGTGTCTGCCAACCGTGTCCTCCATGACACGGGCCGTGTTGTGCAACACGGGTACCCGTGTTGTAGCTCTGACTTCCCTTTTCCGACTTTTCTTTGCCTCCGAAAGCGGTGCGACTGTCGTGCTATCCATTCCTGCCAAAAACACCTAAAAGAAACCGAATCAAACGCACCAGCGGCAAAAGTAATATAAACTTAAAAATAAGACTTGAAGACACACAACTACGAGTAATTCAGATAATAACAACTAAAGCTTCGAAAACAGATAAAAACATTGCGAAATTAACAACAAATAGCGTTTGAAAACACAAGTGAAATCCACCGATCAAACTCCCCTGAACTTGAACTTTTGCTTGTCCTCAAGCAAAAAGCTCGCCAAACCGAACTTAATATCTTTTTCATAACGTAACGTCCATAGAATTATGAGTTACGGTGATGATACTCATACTTGAACTTCTCATTCCAAGTCCCCTAGGATTAATCTCGGCTTTTCCCTCAAAACAGGTAACATGCAAACACTAGACTGCGGTAAACCACAGACCTCAGTCTCCCTATGGGTAACCTCTCCGACTATGCTTTGTACTTAAGTCTTCTTTTTCGATTTTCCTCCCTTTCATTCGGACAATCACTATACGGCTTTTATGATTTTCCTCGTGTGCACAAGATTTATCAATGACATTTTTCTTTTTCTGGCACTGTTATTCTTTTTGAATGGCTTTCAGGTTCGACCGCCGTTGGGCTGAATAACCGGGTGAGGGTTACCCAACTTAGAAGGATTAGTCGCCTAATTGCCCCTTTTTGTTTGTTTGTTTTTTTTCTGTGCCTTAGCTCAATACTTTTCATTACCCTTGCACACACGATTCTTTTTGATGAAACCTGATTGTCAAAATAAACTACTCAGGGGTACTTCTCAGATCAAAGCACTATGGTACAAATCTACACGTCGAACTCGTTCCTATTCGGGAAACCCAGGGTGTTTGCCTTTTACCTATCTCTCAAGATTGTTCCGATTTCATCCTCACAGTTCTTTTCTGAGTATTCTATATACTTTCTCATCACCTCACTCAACATCTTCACTAAACAGTTCCCCAACCAACAATGTTATCAATTTTATTAGCTCAATGTCAGGGGGGTTTTCCTGTGGACTTGCTATCATGTTCTCAAACTAACACTGGAAATTAAATAACCAAATAACTAAAACAGAATTGAAAACACACAAATAACATAAACAAATAACATAAAAACACAAATAAAATACCCCCACACTAGAATTCAACAGTGTCCTCACTGTTGGAACACTAGTAGCAGAGGACTCACAGAGTTCATGGTTGCGGAGGTTGGTCGCGCAGCATCATCTGCCGCATCCATTCGTGCATCTCACCGATCAACCTGCCTTGTCGGATTTGTTCGTTCCCTTGTCTTGTCTGCTCCTCGCCTTGCCTCGTCTGCTCACTTCGGAGATGACACATCTCATTCTCCATCCAATCCCATTCTTTTTTAGATAAGCTCCAAGAACCTGAGCCGGATTCCTGATGGGGTGAGACTCGAGTAGGCGGTATAGGCGCTTCTTCTACCTGATCTCCTTCATCCTCAAAGAATTCTGTACATGTACCTTCATAAAATTGGTCTTCTTCATCCTGCATTGTGCTCTCATATAGCCAGTTATTCACATTTTGAATACTAATAAAGTCAGGGGCAGGTAAAGCAAGGAGACGACTGTTTCGGCTTACCAAGGAGTAGTAATTATCAAAGACTTGAATCATACCTTGGGCAGTCAATGTGGCAAGATCTATTTTTGTCTTACCTGCAACAGTGGGTTCCTCTCTCAAGAGAGCACCGTGGCCAAAGTGATTTGCGATTTGAGTAATCATACTGCCTACACTTGTTTCGCCGGAAGGTGCATTCGCAACCCTCTTCAGGTGATCAGCTGCAAAGGCAGCTACATTAATGAGTTCTTGATTTGCCATGCCATACATGAAGTACAACTCCCTCTGAGTCGCCACTCCTGTGCTGTCACCCCTGCCGAACAGTGTATATGCCAATCCCTTTTGAGCGTACCTGAAACATGGGTTATGGATACACGAGTCTTTTGCCGCCTTCGCGACATAATCAGTTCTGCCTGTAATAGCCTTCCAGAAGTCCCCTGCACTAAAATTTCCCAGAGGGGCTCCGGGTCCAAAATTGGGGAGCTTCAGAATATCTCCCAATTCGGCTATGGTCAGGCTATGGTCAGTATCAAATAACCTAAACCTCAGTGTACCATAATATTCCTCCTCCACACTTGTCCACCTGTGCTTCAACTGAAATTCTAAAGTACTCAAGAATTCAACAGTTATGCGCTCATAAGTTGGCGCTTCCAATTGCATAAATTCTAGCATACCCAGAGTGTGAAACATCCTATGGACTTCTACTCTTAGCCCTAGATTATCAAGCGTAGTGTTATAGATATACCTTATGGGAGCGAGCTTACGCTTGATGATGTTAGAGTACTTCTTCTGATGATCCGGGTCTTCAAAGAGTATGCCGTGAGGATTCTCCATACGGTGTGCTCTCTTTCTGGGGCGCGAAGTTTCCGCCACTGCTTTTCCTATGTCTCTAAGAGGAGGCATTCTTAAACCTGCAAAACACAAACAACACAAATGGTTCGAAAAATTTCGAAATCGTTGTTAGTGAAAAACGCGACCGTAGAAATAAGCACAATGATGAGTAGAACGTTTTTTGTGAAGGACGGAAGTGTTTCCGATGAGTGGGTGTGGTAGATAATGAAGCTTTTGTGGAGAGAAGGTTATGGAGGTTAAGGGTTTTGTGAGGGAGAAGAAGGAGGAAGATGAAAAAATGATATGAAATGTGTGGTTGCTAATTATAAGTGGGGGTTAAAGTGGTGGGCCCCACGGGGTAAAAATTTAAAAACCAGAGCGTGCCTTGCAACACGGGTCGTGTTGCACAACACGGGCACCCGTGTTGCTCCTCCTGTAGTATATTTTTTTTTTCAAAGCCACGCACTTGCAACACAGGCCGTGTTGCACAACACGGGCACCCGTGTTGCTCCACTGACTCCACATTTTTCCCATGTTTTTCAGCCCTGATATGCTAGGCCTGACACGGCCCGTGTTGTGTAACACGGCCACCCGTGTCAGGGTGCTGTTTTTCAACTTTTTCCTCTCCTCTGGTCTCCGACATTCTTCTTTCACCGATGAACTGCGAGTTAATCAAAACCTGTTAAAACAAAAACAAAATGAAAGCGTGAATGTAAAATACGTGGGTTGCCTCCCACGAAGCGCTTCGTTTTACGTCGCCTGGCTCGACGGTCCGTCATCATATCATGTGAGATGAACGACATCGTTTCGATCTTTCTGCTGTCCCTCGTAGTAAGGTTTCAGACGCTGACCATTTACTTTAAAAATGTCTCCATTTGCTGGATTTTTCAGCTCGACTGCTCCGTGCGGAAACGCCTTATGTACTACAAATGGTCCCGACCATTTTGATTTAAGCTTTCGCGGAAAGAGTTTCAGTCGGGAGTTGTACAACAATACTAATTGTCCTTCCCGAAATTCTTTCTTCTGAATACGTCGATCATGCCATTTCTTTGCTTGATCTTTGTAAATTTTTGCATTCTCATATGCCCGGTTCTTGAATTCCTCTAGCTCATGGAGTTGGAGGGTTCTAGACTCTCCTGCTCTGGTGAGGTCTAGGTTAAGGACTTTTGATGCCCATAATGCCTTGTGTTCTAACTCTAGAGGCAGATGGCAAGCTTTACCATAGACTAGTTGGTAAGGGGACATACCAATGGGTGTTTTGTATGCAGTGCGATACGCCCAGAGAGCGTCGTCCAGCTTTACTGCCCAGTCCTTACGGGATGCACGCACTGTTTTCTCAAATATTTGTTTGAGTTGTCGATTTGACACCTCGGCTTGCCCATTGGTTTGAGGATGGTACGGAGTAGATATTTTGTGCTTCACATTATACTTAAGGAGTAACTTTTCCATGAGATGATTTAGGAAGTGAGTTCCTTCATCACTTATAAGGGCCCTTGGTACTCCAAACCGCGAAAATATGTTCTCCTTCAGAAACCTGACCACTACTTTAGCATCATTTGTTGGTAGTGCCACTGCTTCTACCCATTTCGAAACATAGTCAACTGCTACCAGTATATAGTGTTTTCCAAATGATGGTGGGAATGGTCCCATAAAGTCAATCCCCCAAACATCAAACAACTCTACTTCTAACATGGAATTCTGCGGCATCTGGTTTCTTTTCGAGATATTTCCAGTCCGTTGACATCTGTCGCATTCCTTAACTACGTTCTGGGCATCCTTGAACAAAGACGACCAATACAACCCCGATTGGAGGACTTTGGCTGCGGTGCGGTCGCCACTGAAATGCCCTCCATAATCTGAATTATGACATGCTTCGAGCACCTTCCTTTGCTCGTTTTCCGGAACGCATCGTCTGATCAATCCATCCACCCCTTTCTTGTAAAGAAACGGGTCATCCCATAAGTAGAACCTGCAGTCATGAACAAACATTTTCCGTTTGTTAGAATCAAAATCGTCGGGTATGAGACCCCCGACTAAATAGTTGGCGTAATCCGCAAACCAAGGAACACCATGAATAACTAGGATGTGCTCATCAGCAAACTCATCCTTTATCGGACGCTTTTCCTCGTTTTCTTCAATCGGTGACATTCGCGAGAGGTGATCAGCTACAGTATTTTCACATCCTCTCTTATCACGAATCTCCACATCGAATTCTTGGAGAAGAAGGATCCATCTCAGTAGCCTGGGCTTCGACTCCTGTTTAGCAAAAAGATATTTTAACGCAGCATGGTCAGTATAAACAATCACTTTAGAACCCAACAGATATTGCCTAAATTTGTCAAAGGCATACACCACCGCTAGCAACTCCTTCTCGGTAGTTGCGTAATTCATCTGTGTCGGGTTCAAAACGTGACTCGCATAGTAAATAACATGCAAAAGCTTCTATTTCCGCTGCCCCAATACAGCCCCTACTGCAATGTCACTGGCGTCACACATGATCTCAAACGGCAGCGACCAATCTGGGGCTATCACAATTGGTGCTGACACTAACTTATTTTTCAAGTTTTCGAATGCGTCAGCACATTCCTTATTGAACACAAATGCCGTGTCCTTGACTAACAAGGACGTCAACGGTTTAGCTATCTTGGAGAAGTCTCTTATGAAACTGCGGTAGAACCCTGCGTGACCCAAGAAGCTTCGGATACCTTTCTCGTTCACGGGTGGTGGTAACTTGGATATTACTTCCACTTTTGCTTGATCGACTTCGATCCCTTTGTGTGAGATTTTGTGACCAAGGACAATGCCCTCTCTTACCATGAAATGACATTTTTCCCAATTTAGGATCAAGTTACTTTCCTGACATCTCTGCAAAACAAGTGACAGGTTAGTTAAACAATTATCAAATGATGACCCAAAAACCGAAAAATCATCCATGAAGACTTCCATATGTTTCTCAAGCATATCCGCAAAAATAGAAGTCATGCATCTTTGAAATGTGGCTGGGGCATTACATAACCTGAATGGCATCCTCCTATAAGCAAAAACTCCGTACGGGCATGTGAAAGCTGTCTTCTCTTGATCCTCTGGCGCAACCGCAATTTAGTTGTATCCGGAGTATCCATTTAGAAAGAAATAGTAATCGTGACCAGCCAATCTTTCTAGCATCTGATCAATAAAGGGCAACGGAAAGTGATATTTTCTGGTGGCTAAATTAAGTCTCCTATAATCAATGCATACCCTCCAACCAGTGACTGTACGCGTAGGAATCAACTCATTCTTGTCATTAGTCACCACAGTTGTACCTCCTTTCTTGGGCACCACGTGAACAGGGCTCACCCATGAGCTGTCCGATATAGGATAGATAAGTCCAGCATCCAATAATTTCACCACTTCCTTTCTTACGACTTCCTTCATAACGGGGTTCAGTCTTCTTTGGGGCTGCACAACCGGTTTGTGGTCCTTCTCCATAAGGATTTTGTGCATGCAAACTGTAGGACTTATACCCTTTAGGTCTTTGATTTTCCAACCAATAGCACTCTTAAATTTTTTAAGAACCCCAATCAGTTGTTTCTCCTGGACACTTTTCAAACTAGAGCTGATAATGGCGGGACATTTTTCCTCGGTGTCTAGAAAAACATATTTGAGATTTTCAGGCAGTTGTTTCAATTCCGAACCTTTAGGCTTTTCGTCATTACCTTCCAGCGCTATAGGTTGCCGTAAGTCCTCCCATCGGTGTGGTCGGGATCCCCTTTGGAATGGTCGAGTTTCCAACATTTCAACTACCTCCCTGTCATTCTCATCCACTTCTTTATCTTCCTTAAAGATTGACATGCTTAACACTCTTTCCAGGGGCAGTTGGGTCACACTCTCCAAATGTTCACTCTCTACGACTTGTTCTAGCACTTGTATGTTGCTACTGGTGCCACGATCCTGTTTATGCTTCATGGTATTGCTAACATCAATTTTTAACTCCTCGTCATATACCTTCAAGGTCAGGGTGCCGCCTTCCATATCTATCATGACTCTCCCGGTTTCCAAAAATGGTCGGCCCAAAATTAACGGCATTTCTTCATCTTCCGACATCTCTAGGATTACAAAATCAACCGGAAACACAAATTTATCTATCTTAACTAGAACATCTTGAACCACTCCATACGGCCGCTTAACTGAATGATCAGCAAACTGGAGAGTCATCCGAGTGTCTTGAACTGCACCGATATCCAACTTTTTGTAGATGGACAAGGGCATGAGGCTAATACTTGCTCCCAAATCAATTAAAGCTCTATTGAATGACCTATCGCTAATAGTGCATGGGATAGTTACAGCTCCACTGTCTTTCTTCTTGACCGGAATCTTCAGACCCTACAAAATAGCACTACAAGTTTCTGTTAGAATAACAGGTTCGGACTCACTAGTCCGCTTCTTGGCAATGATGTCCTTCATGAATTTTGCATAGGTGGGCATTTGTTCTAGTGCCTCCAACAACGGAATGTTCAGCTCCAACTTTTTAAACAGCTCCAGGAACTTCTCGAAATTCTTCTCTTGATGTCCTTTCTTTTTATTTCTTCAGGGGTATGGCAGCTTGATCACCGGTTTCGGTTCTACCACTTTCTCTTTAGTTACCGGTACCGGTGTCACCACTTCTTCCTCGACTATTTCATTTTCTTTAATTTCCAGCTCAACTTCAATCATCTGATCATTTAGTTCCGTTTCCTCTTCTTCTACTTCCTTGGATTTTCTACTTCTTGTTACTACCGCCTTAATTTGGTGGTGATCCTTCGGATTTGGTACTGTGGCACTTGGAAGTGTACCCGGCGCTTGTGAACTCGCTAGCTGTTGAGCAATTTGACTCATTTGTACTTCAAGATTCTTTATGGATGCTCCAGCATTCCTGAAGTTACTCCTTGTCTCTTCTTGAAATTGAGAACTTTGGGCGGCCATTTTCTCAATGGCTACTTCCCAATCAGCTTTTCGAGGCGCTTGTTGTTGATATTGAGGTTGGTACGGTGTCTGCTGGTACTGCTATTGCTGAGGTTGATACGGTTGTTGCCCTTGAACAAGTTTTTGTACATTTCCTTGTTGATCTTTCCATGAAAAGTTTGGGTGATTTTTCCAACCAGGATTATATGTGTTGGCGTAGGGATTGTTCTGTCTCAACATATTAATCTGTTCCACTTGCTCTTGAGTTGCTACACAATGCATTGTAAAGTGTGGTCCACCACATATTTCACAAGGTGCTGCTTGAACTGGCTCAACCTGTGCCACTACCTGAGTTTCAACATTCATTTTCTTTAACCTTCTCTCTACCTCAGCGGTAATCTGATCCTCCATTTTAACAACCTGGTCTGCCAGCTTCAGATCAATCTTACTTTCCGGTTGGTTAACTGTGCGATCATACAACTCAAGGTGCTCGTTAGCAGCAATTGCTTCTATGATCCTTTTGATACCTGTGGCCGTTGAGAAGTTGGCTGAGCCACCGGCAGCAGTATCTATAAGCTGTTTCATTTTGAGTCGTAATCCATTCACAAAGTTTTGCATCTGCTCAGTGGCGTCCATGTTATGAGTAGGACATGCTGTAAGACACCTCTTAAACTGCTTATATGCATCCCTTAAAGATTATCCTTCTTTTTTCTTGAAGTTGACAATGTCATATCTTTTTCGGATGAACACTGAGGCAGGGAAATACTCATTCAGGAACGCAGTTTCCATCTCTTGCCATGTTGTGATACTCCCAGCGGGAAGCGAGTAAAACCATTCTTCCGCATCATCAGTGAGTGTGAACGGGAACATAACTAATCTCTTGGCCTCTTTGGAATGTCCTTTTATCTTCAGCGAGGTGGTGGTCGTAAGGAATCTCTGAAGATGTTTATTTGCATCTTCGTTGATTCTTCCGGCGAACGGCTTGCTCTCCAACTGACGGATGGTGGAAGGGTGTAGCTGAAAATGCGCAACATTCACCGGTTGATTCACAATGGTCATCCGGTTTGGTTGAGCATTGGCCCCTCCATAGTCTCCTAGCAGTCTTTCAGGCTGAGGTGGATTTCCAGCCATTTGAACAGTTTCAGGTGTTGTCTCTCTCTCTTCGGAGTCGCTCTGCACAGATATAATTTCCTCTATTTCTTCCAGTCTTTTAACTTTAGCTATTCTCCATCTTTCATGTAACGCTCGTTCTGATTCTGTATCAAAAGAATATTTAGTTGAGGCCTGACCTCGCATACACAATTAGACAAGCGTTAGATAATACAAGCGGATAAAAGTTATGCAGTAAATAATAAAATTTTAGTCGCAGAGCAACAAAATTTCTTTTGGATTCTAAAAACAATGTTAATTTGGCAGTCCCCGGCAACGGCGCCAAAAACTTGATCGGGAAAATAGCAAGTGTACTATTTTTACCAATTGTAGTAATAAGGGAAAAGTCCCAAGTATCGATCTCAAGGACTGCGTAGTAATTAACGGGATTTTTAGGATTCAAAGGAACAAAAGGTCTAGCGGGTTGTTTGGTAGCAGAGTAATATAACAAGTAAATAAAGACTTATAAATCAATCTAAGAACAGTGTTAGGGGAGTGGAGACGATGCGAGTAAAGACCATGTATGATTATTCTGCTATAATAGTTATTAACCTTAATTCATAGTTGGCCAATTTAGTTTTCTTAATTCCTTAATGAAAACCCTTTGATGAGTTTCCTGTACACTAATTCCTCAGTGTCCATGAAAAGCATCGAGCAATAGTTCCGACCATAAAATACGTGATACAGGATATCCTCATTCCTAAGCAATATCGACCGTGATACTATTTTACAAAAGTGTTAGGTTGACTTTCCAGATTAAAACCTAAGCATAATTCGAATTCTACTTTCCAATATGAATACACGTTAAGATTAATGCAAAATAAAATATATAAGGTGAATAACATAGTTCTAATAGAATAATCAAATAAAAGTCATTACATCGCAAATTAGGACCACCCCCTAACAACTTGGGGTTTAGCTGCTCATGTTCTTGGTAAACATAAAAGCAATTAGAAATGAAAAGGAGAAGATCATTACAATGCGAGTTGAAATCCTTGGATCATCAATTGCTTCCGCTTTTGATCGATCCTTTGTTTTCCAGCCGAACTTTCCTCTCAGTTGTCAATCCTAATCTCAGTTCCAAAGTGTCTCCCACTTTCTAAAAAGTGACTCTTATATCTAAATTCAAATTACATCGCGAAATGTCTCAAATGCCCTTCGAAATAGGTCTGACAGCAAAAAATCAGAAAATACAAAAATTTCACTCTCAGTGGCCCTGACACGGGCCGTGTTATGCAACACGGGTGGCCGTGTCAGGCTGTTGACTTCTTCAGGGCGTGTTTGATCTCCAAGGGCTGCAACACGGGCACCCGTGTTGTACGTCTGAGTCTCCTTTTCTTCTGCTTTGGTCTACCCGTGTCTGCCAACCGTGTCCTCCATGACACGGGTCGTGTTGTGCAACACGGGTACCCGTGTTGTAGCTCTGACTTCCCTTTTCCGACTTTTCTTTGCCTCCGAAAGCGGTGTGACTGTCGTGTTATCCATTCCTGCCAAAAACACCTAAAAGAAACCGAATCAAACGCACCAGCGGCAAAAGTAATATAAACTTAAAAATAAGACTTGAAGACACACAACTACGAGTAATTAAGATAATAACAACTAAAGCTTCGAAAACAGATAAAAACATTGCGAAATTAACAACAAATAGCGTTTTAAAACACAAGTGAAATTCACCGATCAGGTACGAAGCAATCTGGTGAGAAATAACTCTTCTCTGTCTAGCGTCAAAATCTACTCGTCTGGAGATTACTCAGTGAGGGAATCAACGTCGACCTCTGCTTGAGAAATGAGTCAATGACCTGGACTCGGAGGGGAAAGGAGTCAAACTCGGACTCTGTGGGGATGCAACATTGCATCAGTCCCACTGCTGGGGAAATAAACCCAAATCTGTCGGTCAGGGAAAGCTTCAGTCTCAAGCCACTTGGGAAAATAGCACATCAGGCTAATCAACATTCGATGCTTGGGATGGCCATACTCTGCCGGGAACATCAATCCTGCCCTGCTGAGGATAATCTTGACCCTACTCTGATAAGGGGTACATGCCATCTCAACTTGCTATTATCTCAAACTGCTCAGGGGAAACAATCTCAAACTGTACGTCTCTGCTGAGAAAATAATCCTGATTCAACAGCATCAACATAGGGAATACAGAACACCAATCATGGAGCTGGGATCACTTGAGCCTTGTGTCGAGGAATGTGACAACATACGAGTCATTAGGAATCACCGTGTCGGATACACTTAGACTTTTTCTGGTTTAGGGATAGGTTTATGGTGACAGGGATTTATTTCTGGTTACCAACAAAATGAATTTGAAAGGGAAATACTACACGAGAACTAGCATTCGAGGGTAGACTACCAGACGAGAACTGATAGCAAAATATGTTAGGTTGTCAGACAAGAACTGACTTACGGGTTTTGGATATCAGACGAGAACTGATTTCTGGTTTGCCAGACGAGAACTGGACTTAAAAACTGTGTTAGCCAGACGAGAACTGGTTGAACAATAGGTTACAGAAAAAGTGACCAGACAGGGCTGGTTTCTGGTTTGGATTTCAGACGAGAACTGATCTCCGGTTTGCCAGACAAGAACTGGACTTTAAAACAATTTGGTTACAAGGTTCAGCCAAGCAACAGGTTAGGCTGTAGGATAACAATCCAATGACAGCAAGGCTTCTTCAGAAGGTTCAGGTTTTTGGTAGGGTAATGACACGATTCCCCGACACTCAACTCTTGCTACGGTGAACAAACTCATTTGAACAACTTGCCCCAGTGCAATTCAACTTGCCCCAATACGACTTTTGGGAAAATTCATTCTGAACAGAAAGCAGCTGGCAACGAGACGATCTTCAGATGGCTTGCCCCAATATCTGTACAACAGAAGGATTCATCCTCAATCAATCAACTCTCAGCATGGTTGGTTTCAGTATCTCTGAAGTGGCTTTCCCCTGAACGAGCGTTGAGCGACTTAACCTGCCCTGATCGAACAGTGGAGGGATCTACCCTCAAATCACAGGAGCTCTGGATGACTGCCCCTAAATGGGTCTCGAGAAGATCCACTTCTGATCAACTGCTTCTTGAACCAACTGTCCCATAATCAACCGATGCTTCAGGACTTGTCCTCAGACAAACTGATTCCAAACTCACTGTAAGTCAATGCCCCAGATTCACAGGGTTTCACAGTATACCATTCTGATCTAGACTACTAACGATTCAGTCCTGACTGAATATTCCTTGTTGGAGTTCCTTCGTATCAACTACTGACCTGCAATTAAAATCGTTCAATCCCGAATGGTAATTTTAATGCAGTGTTCATGCAGATTTTGAAAACTTTTGTGTTGTCACTCATTTACGTGTCATGATTGTGAGTGACGAATGAACCAGAGAGTTCAAACATAGTGCTAATTTGATCAGTGAAAAAAACAAAAAGGATATGACTAGCAAATTAAGAAGGAGTCAGGTTACTCAACCTTATCGTAATGCGCTTTCAGAATAAACCCTACCTCAATTAGGTCTTTTAAGGGTTGTATCGCGGTCGGGTTCACGGTTCGTGAAACAAAGGATATTAGGCTCAAATCATGATTTGTACCCGCCCCTTCTACGTGATGATCTCCGATCCTAAAGTTCAGTTAACTTGGCTCGAGCGCTCGCCTCTTCGAGAGGTATGTTGAATAGCAGGAACAACTGGTTAAAGAATTCACAAGGTGCTTCAGAGTGACAGTTACTGACAACTACCTGGATTTTTTCCTGGACTGACCCTTCAGAGTTCTTTTCGATTTTTTTGGAGTCCAGCGAGATGCCCTGATTTTTGCCTAAGTATTTGCTTTCTAGCTTTTCTTTTCTTTTTACTTAGCGGACTTTCTTATTCCTTTTTTCTTCTCTGGGAACAAGTCGTGCGACACTGGCTCTCTGGATTCATCCGAGAGGTTTATAACTTTCTCACTCCTGATTGGTGAGGTTCAACCATTGTGGTTGACGAGGTACGACCTCTGGGGAAAGATACAATGTGATTGGTCCTCGAAAGCCAACATTTCTCCATAAGACTTGAACGCTCGGTCAAGCTAACTGACAACTACCCTGCCCCGGGTTAAGATGTGAGGGTTTAAGAGTCCGAAAGAAACTCCTACTTCTCGGCTCGAAGTGGTTAACAAGTGACTAACTCCTTATCTCTCCAGTGTTTAGGGGATTTGAAACAATGCTTGTACATCATAGGCAAGGTTTTATCTGAAAGCATACGATCATCGGTTATGAGTATTCAGTTTCTTCATCCTCCCTCCAATCTTTACTAATCATAGTGACAAAGTGGAGTGAGTAATGTGCGAGTGTCAGTGCAATGCAGTAAATGAGTGACAACGACATGATTAATTCAGAAAAAATGCATAGTCACTTTATCAATATTACCATTCGAAACAAACAATGTTTAACAGCAAGTAGTAACTAACAGAAAAGAAACTACAAATGCAAATGATAAAAAGTCCGAGGACTGCCAATGCTGAGGACGTCTGCCTGTCTGGACCACTGTCCTCTAGAAGTAACCCTCTGAATCTACGAGCTCAGACAGCTGAGAGGTTGTCACGCACAACCAAAACTCCTTCTGGAAAGGAAATGAACCCTTTGTCGATCAACTGTTGCACTTTTGCCTGGAAAGCTTTGCAATCTTCAGTTGGATGCCCCAGGGATCCACCATGGTAACCACACTGAGCATGGGGATTGTACCCAGGAGTGTAAGGCTCTGGCACGGGCTTAAGAGCTTTGGGTTCCACCAAAGAATTCTGAATCAAATGTGGCAGAATCTGGCTATACGGCACAGGCACTGGATGAGAAGGAGCATTCCTTCGTTCCAAGTTGTTACGAGGTCGGTTTTGATTCTGATGCTGATTCTGATAACCTCGGCCACGGGCTCGTGGATTTGCAAGAGGAGCGACATAAGGTTCCCGATGTGGTGCCATAGGCACAATTGTCTGTCGAGACACATAAGATACTGACCGCTGAGAAGACGAAGAACCAACAGATTTCACCGATTCGTCTCGAGGATACCCAACATCATTCATGATTGCATTGATCACAACTCCTTCTTCAGTTTAGAAACTATAGAGAGATTCAGTTTCATTAGCCTGACCGCTTGAAACATTCTGGATTCTTCCAGTCTTTACACCATACTCGATGCGCTCTCCTGCCCTTACCAATTCAGAGAAATTTGGTGCAACTCCGAGCATTCTTTCGAAGTACGGGCTCTGCAAGGAGTTTATGAACATGCCTTTTAACTCTCAGTCTAGAAGCGGTGGTTGCACTCTAGCAGCGAATTCTCTCCATCTCTGAACATACCTCCTGAAAGGTTCACTGTTCCCTTGAGACAATTCTTGCTGCTGCATGCGACTAGGAGCTACATCAAGATTGTAGTCGTACTGCTTCAGAAAAGCATTGGCTAAATCTACCCATGATCGAATCTGATCACTCTCTAACTGCATATACCAACTCAGAGGTGCCCCAGTCAGACTATCTTGAAAGCAGTGAATCATCAGCTTATCATTGTGCACGAATGAAGTCATTCTTCGGCAGAACATCACCAAATGTTGCTTCGGGCAACTATCTCCTTTGTACTTTTTGAACCTCGGCGCTCTGAACTTCAGAGGTAACACTAGGCCAGGAACCAGACACATGTCTGCAGCATTAGGGTTAACAGCGTCATTACCTTTCAAGGCTTTGAGTCTTTCATCTAACGCACGAAACCTTTTAGCATACACGAGAGCTAATGGGTCTTCAGTCTTTGCTATCGGGACCTCTCTTCGGGAAGTTGGCACAGGGAAAACAGTACCCTGATAGTCTAAGATATCAACAGAAGGAGAACGTTCACCTCGGACAACAAACTGCTCATGTAAACCTCGGTCTTCAATAGAAGGTTGTACAAGCTGAGCTGCAGTAAGGTTGTTCACTTGCGAGAAGTCTTCGTCACGCGTAGATCCATACAGAGGATTGGACATCACAGTGAAACCTGACAAGGTGTCAACAAACTGGAAGCTGCTCTCTGACATAGCTACCAGCAACTTTCAACTGCTCGATTCTGATCGATTATGCTTCAACCCCTTGGTCGTCTTCAACACTCACCTTCAGAATCAAAACAACGGCTGGATAAGAGCTCTGACTATCTGGAGCATGGCATGCAATATGATGCAGGAATGTTTATGCAAATGCAATGCAAGATGCAGCAAACACGGGATCACAGCCCCCACAAAGCTCTGATTGTTGTTGCGCTGCTGACGGGATAAATCTGCTCTGACGAGAGAAAACCAAAATATCGGGTAGGCTGGAAGTCAAGTTTCCTGCAAAAACCCTCCCACTCACAGGTATGGACCTAAACTGACACAAGTTCGGCATCCTATGCGGTCGTCGGCGTCACAGACTTTCAGGACTGATGATACGATACCCAGAAGGTGTGGCACCATCATGTGTCCTGAAGAGGCCTCACTTAGCCAACTTCCAAATGATCGGTCCCCAGAGTCGACAATCCTCCAAACCAACAAACGTCTCAACCCAAAGGGTTTGAAAGAGAAGCCAACTAGGAGAACCTCGTCTGAGCGTGGATTTCATGAGACACTAGCGCCTGCCAAGCAAGTGCGCGCCCACTAATTTCCACAACTAATTCTAAGTGCACTCAAGCCTGGGTCTGGCTTCACACTCATCAGAGCTCCCATCCCACAACAGCACAATAGCAACAGATAATAATATAGTGCGGGAAATGTAAATACATCAGTAATATACAACAAAAATAAACACCCACAGACACGCAAACAAGCGCTAGGATTGACTCTCTTAGGGGATGTTGGATCCCCAAACTGACTCGCATACGGGACGTTGGATCCCTAGGAAACTATCAAGTCCCCAGCAGAGTCGCCAGCTGTCGCTTCCGCGAAAATGAGGTGCCGGCAAAACAGAAGAGTCGCCACCTTTTGTTATTTATCCCTCGGAACGGGAAAGGAAAGGATCGGAAAAACCTGCCGAAAAAGGGTAAGACATGGTCATCGCAACTGTTGTCTGGGTTCGGGAGTCGGTTACGCAAGGGGAAGGTATTAGCACCCCTCATGTCCGTCGTACTCGACGGGATCCATGCTTGTTGGTTTGTCTACGGGTGAAAAACAATCTATCTACGGCTGCTAGATCTAAACGGAAAGAAACTGACTCGATAGAGTGTCGTACTCTATGCCTACGTATTCTCATCAGAGAATGAGAAATCAGAGTCAACGTAGTTCAGGAAACTACGGGGGAGTTTGCTCGGCAAGACATCGCGTCTTGGGCCTACGTATTCTCGTCAGAGAAATCAGAGCATGACGTAGTTCAGGCTAACTACGGGTAGACAGGGGTGTTCTCGGTCACACGGGGGTGAGAGATTAAGTTGACGATACTAGCGTACGCATTCTAGCAGTTAGGTGGGCGCTGCTCGACCATTGGAGACTTAGGCGTACCTGTTTGCGATAGAACGGACGTAGTATGTCGGGTTTTAAGGTATGGGAACCTACGGGAACTAGAACTACGGTCTGGTCTCAAATGCGCTCGGGCAAGAGAGAAGGAATAACATCAGTCGCACAGCGGCGAGAGAACAGAAAGGTTAGTTGTTAGTGTGCTCGCTAGGATATCGCATCCTATGCCTACATACTCTCGTCTGGTACGAGAGATCAGAGCAAATTTAGTTCGACTACGGGAAAGGGGAAAGGTGAAAGGTGGCTCGCCAATACATCAGTACTGTGCCTACGTATTCTCTTTAGAGAAAACAGAGCGAACGTAGTTCGGAAACTACAGGGGAATTTGCTCGGCAAGACGTCGCGTCTTGGGCCTATGTATTCTCGTCAGAGAAATCAGAGCAGCGTAGTTCGACGGGAAAACGAGTCTCGATTGCACGGGGGCAAGAGAAAAGAGGAAGCAGGCCTACGCCTCAACAGGAAGGAACTCGGGACACACACGCAAGAACCTAAGACGTAGGAGTGAATGCGTCGCATGTCACCCAAAGGGTACCATACTAGACATCCCAGACGATTAAGAAGAAACTCCTCAACTGTCATTTCCTACGTATCTAACGATCTCACAACACTCGACGGTTGCTTGAAGACTTGAAGAAGACGATGATGATGAACGAAGCAGCTCCTGGGCTCCTGACGTGCGTGCAAGCTCCATTCCAATCTTCTCCTCTCTGGATCTTTGATGATGACGCTCAAATCAGAACAATGTAACGCTTAGACCGTCATGGTTCGAATTATACGAGAAATCCAACTCTAAGAGGTAGCGTATTGATATCCGTGTCAAAGACAAGATGGAGAAATGATATCGAAAATCATTCTCCAATTGAATCGTGTGACACGGCCAGCCAACAATAAAATCGAAGGTAAAATCAGATGGAACCGAAAATAGGGGAGAAAATAGGAGACAAATCCACTAACAAATGGAAATAAAACGCTACTCCTAAATATACGGCAATTAAATTCTACTAGAAAATATTCTAAAAAATTAAATCTATAAATGCGTATAGAAAAATAAAATCCTATATTATTCTATGTTAAAAATCTATGATAATAGCTATATATTCTATAAAGAAAATAGAAAAACTATATTAAATCTATAATACCCTATAATATGCTAAAAAATAATAGAATATAAATTCTATAAAACTATGCATTAATATCCTAGGAAAATAAAACTGTAATCCTAAAAAAAATAGAACTATATCTATTAAACTCATTCATCCAATACAAGGGAGAAATCAAAAATAACAAGGGAGGGGGTACAAACTGCAGACTGGGTGTGTTGCAGCAAAAAAAATACAGGGCCCAGCCCATAAAGAAATTCAGAAGAAAAAAAAGGGGCAGGGGGGTGCATGGCCAAAAACGGAGGTGTGAGCAAAAATGCGCAGTCGGCCTAGCCCATCAGTCACCAAAAAACAATAATAAAAAACGGGGGGTTTATTGGCCAAAAACGGAGGGTGTACGGACAAAAACCAATAACAGGCCTAAGGCCCAATCCACCAGACAGCCACGTGATCCATCAGACAAACCCTAATCACTGTTCACTTCTTCCACATGCACCGTTCTTCCTTTCGTTCAACTCTCTCTCGACAAACCCTCTGTCTCTCAATCTCTTCTTCGTCCTTTCGCGATAAGTCTCACCTCAGAACCTGTACAAGCAAATGAAAGAACAAACAACCAAAAACGATCGTGATCTGGAATCCTCCGTCGTTGTCATTCGTGAAGCAAACGGAGAAAGGAGTTAGCTCGTCGAAGTTCAACGGAGAAACTCGAAGGATACGAAAAGTCTTGATGATCTTGAAGCTCGTTGATAAAAAGGATCTTACAGTTTATTGAAGTTTGAGGGAGATCTTGGAGGAGATTCGTTGAAGGCTTGATGGATTCCTTAACGTTTGATCTGGAAACTGACGGACGATAGTTGGAACACGATGCGTGGTGCGATGGAGATTCGAACGGATCTTGATGTGTTGATGAACGATGCTGAAGATTTGAAGGATCTTCATAGGTTTCTGGGGAATCTATTGAAGAATGATCGTTGGATCTGTGAAGATCTGGGAGAGTTCGCTGACGAATTGGTGACGATTGATGAACAATGACGAAGATCTATGAAGATCTTCGAGTGTTTCTGGGATTCGTTGATGAGAACTGGAGGAAGATGAAGGTCGTTGGTGAAGATCTTCACAGATCTGGAAAACTCATGAAGAACACCATGGCGTTCTTGAGGATTTCTGGAAACTGGATGAAGTTCGTGGATGAACTGATGACGATCTGGAGGAAAACGGATGAAGTTCGCTGAAGGTTCTTGGAGAACGGATGAACGTGCTTGGATCGGTTTCTGGAAAAAAGATGAGTACGCATGAATTTTCCGGCGAAGTTGAAGTTTCCGGTGGAATTTGGATGAACATGACGGATGAAGAAGATGAACCTTCATCAGGGAGTTTCAGACTTCCGGCGAAAAACGGTTACCGGTGACTTTCCGGCGACGGTTGAGGCGGTCCCCGCGGCGGCTACCTGGCCGGCGGCGAGGGGGACGGTGAGACTGAAGAGAGCCACGTGGCTCACATGCAGTGTGTGTGGGGAGGACGCGTGGGGGATTATGGGCCACATGTGGGAGTTCTGAGAGAGTGGAGAGGATGAGGTGGAAGCTTCTGGGGTTGAAACGTGGAATGGAGAAGTGGGGTCTGATGCACACGCGTGGGGCTTTATATGCGTGACACTTGGCAGAAAACGGACTGGGCCTCCAGAGCTGACACATGGCCCACGAATTAAGACTAATTAACCACTAATGACCCTAATTAAAAATCTCATTAATGCTAACGAAAATTAAAAACAGCAATTAAAGCCTAAATTGAAAATTAAGACTATTAAGGCTAATTAAAGCTAATAATCTCACTTAAAACCCTAATTAACATCTAAAGAGAGTTGATTAAAATCTAATTAATCTAATTAAATCCTAAAAGAATTAAATCTTAACATAAAGCTCTAATATCTATTAAATCTAAAAGAGACTTAACTATTAAACTCTATCAATTCTATTTATCTCTAAACAAATAAAAATAGAAAAAAACTCTATTAATCCTATTTAAAAAATCCTAATAAAAGAATATCCTATTAAAAATCCTTTTAAAAAAAACTACTTAAACTCTAGAAAAAAAAGAATTATTCTAAAGAGATAATAAAACTAAAACTATTTAAAAACATTTAATATCTATTAAAGCTATAAAAATCTATCTAATATCTAGAAAAATCAATTAAATCCATTAAAAAAATTCTAGAAAATAAAGGGAAAATCTAAAAAAACGAGGAAGTTGATTAAATCGATTAGCGACTATATCGAAATAAACGGTAAAAATCGGACACCGAGATGTCCTCAAAAACAACAGCGAGAGCTGGAAACACAGGGAACGAGCACCGATTCTCAAAATACGTCCTCGTATCGGCCTGAAATGCCTGAAGCGCGATCAGAGGGCTGTAATCCCGATAAAGTCAATCTGACTGGAAAAAATGCAATGTACGCGGTATGCAAATGCGAAATGAAATGAGTCGAAACATGAGCCAAATTGCGATAAGTAGTTGGTCAAATTTTGGGGTGCAACACTAAACAGCTCCAGTATCTTCCAAATAAGGTGTTCAAAGTGAAACACCAATTCTATGCATTTTTTGACCAATTCAAAGTGAAACACCAATTCAAAGTGAAACACCAATTCTAAGTTATTTCCCCTTCAAAAATGAATTTTGTTATAACTCCAATTCTATGCATTTTTTGACCATGGACCATTTTGAGGCTTTTGTAGGATTTGTCAAGAGCTTTCCAATGAGCTTTGAACCACTTCATTTGGATGTGTGGTTGAGGAGTTATGGTCTTGCCCCTTTCGAAACCCTAATTCCCGATTTTTGTAATTAATTCTTAACCCTTGATCCAATGGTCATGAAATTTTATGGGGAGGTGTAATATGACATAAGGAAATTTTTTTTACACATCTTAAAGTCAAATTCCTTATTGTTGAAGTGTTGACTTTTCGGTCAACCGTTCGATCAATCGATGCCTACCGAGTCGACCGTTGATGATTCAGATACCCTGAGGACTTGAAACTCTTTGGATAAACTTCATGGACCATGATCCCACCATTGGAACACCTTTTAAATCAAAAGTCAACTACAGTTGACTTTTTCTAATCGAAAACCCTAATCGGGTATCTTGAACTGCACTGTTCTCAATTCCCGGGTGACCACCTCGAATTGGATTCATACTTGACCCAATGTTGTATTCTTGATCTTGTTTGAGGTTGAATTAATCCAAAACATTGATTGACCAGACCATTGAAGTCTCGATTTTGACGGTACGGAACCCTAATTCATTTGTATCTTGACAAAGATAAACTTGAACTGGATTAAGGTTAGTTAATCAAATGAATATGATCCTAAAATGATGAGGAGGATCTAGAGGTCAAAATTTGGGGTGCAACAGATGCCCCTAGTTAAATATCTTCACTAGATGGCAATGAGAGATGACAATCCTCATAGAATCATAGTGAAAGGTATCTAAATATAGCAAACCAGAAATTTTGTCCCTTAGATCCAATGGTATGCAAAAGGACAAATGCGAATATGCCATGAATCTAAATAATGTTATATGATGCTTGAACGCATGACAGATGCAAACGCACGAGCAAAGATAAAAGAACGACAATACAACGAGTAACCACTCACGAGGACCCAACACACTGAGGGAAAGATTCCAAGTGAAGTAAACAAGATAGTTCAAACATGACCAAAGATGCTTGTTTAAGGAAATCTTTCACACAGGGGACACAAATTCCACCAGGGAAGACACATCTTCACTGGGGAAGCGAAAGGAAAGAAAAGCAAACCATGCTGGGCAAGAAACCCACTGGGGAAAACTTTGCTGGGGGATAATTCCACTAGGGAAGCAGAACTTCACCGGGGAAAAGACGGAACAAAGACACGAATCTCACTGGGGATAACCAGATGAGAAATTTTCCCATAACGAAGAGTTCAAACGGGATCTTCAGGAAAAGGTTAGAAACAAGACCGGACACGCCGGGGAAACTAGTATCCACTAGTTCTCGGAGGCTCGACTGGGAAAGCAAAAGCTTCAAATGGGGAGAGTGGCGACGACCAGAACCATGAATAACTTCAAACAGTGCTAGTTTCCACTAGACTTACTGGGGATATGGTGACGATAAAATCAATAACGGTTTCCAAGAAGTGCTAAATAATACCAGACTTCCTGGGGATATGGTGACGACCAAATCAACGTTCCAATTACAATTGAGAATTCCCAACAATGTTATTAGAACAACAAGACTCTGGTCGGGGCAGTTGGTAACAATCAACTTTCGGCACTAATAACGATTAGTTTTCAAGCAATGCCAGTAACCGCTGGACTTAGAGGGGACTGGTGATAACCAAATCAGGATATACCAATAACAATTGGTTCTGGATGATGCTTGTAACTACTAGACTTAACTGGAAAATTTGGTGACGACCAAATCCAAGGAGACCAATGACCATTGGATTTTCAAGGAGTTTGGTAACGACTAGACCAATGCGGTGATAACAATCTGCTTTAAGCGATGCCAATAATCATTGGACTTAGACCGATTGGTGATGACCAACTCAGGTATACCAATAACAATTGGTTTTGGATATTGCTAGTAAACACTAGACTTTCCAAACGAGGCTAGTGACCACTAGACTTATAAAGATTGGTAATAACTGAATCAAGGGGTACCAATAACGATTGGGTCTGAAGGTAATACTAGTAACAACTAGGTTCAGGAAGACTGGTAAAAACCGAATCAAATGGGTACCAATAACAATTGGATTTGAAGGCGATGCCAATAACCATTGGACTTTTAGGGAATTTTAGTGACGACCAACTCCAATGTCAATGACCATTGGTTTTTAAAGGCAATACTAGTAACCACTAGATTTTTAGCCCGATTGGTGAAAACCGAATCAAAGGGACTCCAATAACAATTGGTTTGTTTTACATCAGAATCAGTAACAACTGGGTTTAGAAAATGGTTGGTGACGACAAAATCAAGGTACCGGACATGATTAGTTCTGAACATGTGCTAGTGACTACAAGTCTTTCAAAGATTATTGGTGACGACCAGATCGAAGTTGAATATGGGTAACAACCCTCCCCCCCCCCCCATCTGTGTAAATTGGATATTGCTAGTCACCACTAGCTTCCCAGAGAAGGTAAGGAAACCCCAGGATGTCAACTTTGACGCAAACTTGTTACAACAGATCACGGATAATGGTAACAACCGAAGGATCTCAAAGGCGACAGCCAAACAAGCAAAAACCAAAACCAGAAGTGCAAACAAATGCGTATGCTGGCACAAATGAAAGCAAAACATAGAGAGAACTCGTCACGCTGAGTTTCAAAACGCCTCAAGTCAGGCGACACTTTCTTCTTTGGCGTAGATAACGATCTTTTCCAATAATATCCTCGTAATTTTGTAAAGAAGAAGTCTTGGCTTAAGATCCGGAATTGTTGTCAGACGCATCTAGCTTGGTCAAAGGTAACAACAAACTTCCACAACATTGAGAACTGTGTAATATCAACAGATTACCTCTAGAACCTTTCAATCATTTTGTCAAATCGTGTTTCCCTTTTTAAAAACAAAAATTTCAATTTTTCAAAGCACCTTGCTTTCATGAAAATTCTTATTAACAAATAAGTGAAATTGCATAACAAAACAGAGGATCTTAACAATGATTTGGCCAAAAATATGATTTTGTTGATAGACAAGAACTTTACAAAAGGCAAAGCTTTGGAACTTTATTAGTTTGAAAAATGGCAAACAGAAAAGGTTACAGAATCCCATAATAATCCGGTCCTTTTAACTGTCAGTTCACTTGCTTCGCTGCTTCTGACGAGAATGACAGGCGTTGATCTTTCTTCTGATATCTTGCACAAGACTCTGCCCCTGCGTCTGCTAGCTTTTGAACATTGGGCTTTTATCTTGTTGAAGCACTGGAATCTCCTTTCTAGGGCTTCTGCTTCAAGCGTAGTATTTTCACACTGCGTCTGAGTTGATGGGATACTTGAGTTGTTCTCCATCCATAGTCTCGAGAATTAGAGACCCTCATGAGAAGACAGTTTTTACAACGAAAGGGACGTCGTAGTTGGGCATTCACTTGCCGCGCGTATCTTTTTGAGTTGGTAGGATTTTTCTAAGCACAAGCTCTCCTTCCATATACTCTTTGGGACGAACCCTTTTGTTGAATGCTCTGATCATCCTTTGTTGATAGATTTGACTGTGACACATGGCCGTTATTCTTTTCTCATCAATGAGGTTCAATGAGTCGAATCTTTCTTTTATTCATTCGTCTTCATCAAGCTTTGCTTCCGCCAAGATATTTAAGGAAGGTATTTTGACTTTAATGGGTAGCACAGCGTCCATCCCATACACTAAGGAAAAGGGAGTTACCCCTGTCGAAGTGCGCACTGATGTTCGGTATCCGTGCAAAGCAAATGGTAACATCTCGTGCCAATCTTTGTAAGTTACGACCATCTTTTGTATTATTTTTTTGATGTTTTTGTTTGCAGCTTCAACTGCACCATTCATCTTGGGTCTGTAAGGAGACGGATTGTGATGTTTGATCTTGAAATCATCACAAAGTTCCTTCATCATTTTGTTGTTCAAATTCGACCCATTGTCAGTGATGATCTGGTTAGGGATACCATATCGTCAGATGATCTCCTTTTTGATGAAGCGAGCAACCACTTGCTTTGTCACGTTCGCATACGATGCTGCTTCCACCCATTTGGTGAAGTAATCAATCTCAACCAAGATGAAACGATGATCGTTGGAAGCTTTTGGCTCTATTGCCCCAATCATATCTATGCCCCACATTGCAAAAGGCCATGGTGATGTCATCACATTGAGAGGATGTGGAGGAACATGCACTTTATCGGCATAGACTTGACATTTATGACACTTTCGAGCGAAGAGTATGCAGTCCGTCTCCAAAGTTAACCAGAAGTATCCTGCTCTTAAGATTTTCTTCGCCATGGCATGACCGTTGGCATGGGTGTCGAAGGTTCCTTCGTGTACTTCAGTCATTATGAGATTCGCCTCGTTTTCATCGACACATCGAAGTAAAACCTTGTCATGATTTCTTTTATACAATGTACCGTTGCTGATGAAGAATTTAGATGACAATCTTCGTATTGCTCTTTTGTCAATTGTGGACGTGTCAACGGGATACTCCTGATTTTGAAGAAAATTCTTGATATTGTGAAACCACGGCTTCTCATCAGATTCTTCATCTATTGTCATGACGTATGCAGGTACTGTCCTTCTTTCGATGCGGATCAAAGGTGCCTCGTTGACAAACTGGACCTTCCACATTGATGCCATCATGGCTAGCGTATCGGCAATGTGATTTTCTGCTCTTGGTACATGCTTGAAGGTAATTTCATCAAAGTATTCAGCCATCACCAAGATATGAGTCTTGTAAGGGATCAACTTTTCATCCCTGGTTTCCCATTCTCCTTTGAGTTGGTAGATCACTAAAGCAGAATCACCAATTACTTCCAAGATTTTGATGTGAAGATCGATGGCGGCTTCCAACCCTAAGATGCAGGCTTCATACTCGGCTATGTTATTTTTACATGAGAAACAAAGTCGGGCTGTGACGACAGTGTATCCTCCAGTTGGATTTTTTAGAACAGCTCCGACACCATGTCCATTCTTGTTCGACGCTCCATCAAACATCATTTCCTAGCGGGATCCAGGCTCGGGACCTTCTTCCGGACCAGGCTCTGGTTTTGTGCGCTGAATATACATCACATCTTCATCAGGAAAATCAAACTTGAGTGGTTGATAATCCTCCATGGGATGCTCTGCGAGGTGTTCTAACAAGACACTTCCTTTGATAGATTTCTGAGCAACATAGTGGATATCGTACTCTGATAAGAGCATATGCCATCTGGCTAATCTTCCTGTTTGAGCTGGCTTTTCAAAGATGTACTTGATGGGGTCCATCTTAGAAATCAACATTGTGGTGTGACAAATCATGTACTGCCTCAAACGCTTGGCAGCCCATGCTAACGCACAACATACTTTTTCCAGGGGAGAGTAACGACTCTCGCAATCAGTGATCTTCTTGCTCAAATAGTAGATTGCGTGTTCTTTCTTTCCCGACTCATCAGTATGGCCTAAGACGCAGCCCATTGAATCTTCTAGTACTGTCATATACATGAACAAAGGCCTTCCGGGTACAGGAGGAATCAGCACCGGAGGTTCTTGTAAGTACTGTTTGATTTTCTCAAATGCGGCCTGGCAATTTTCATTCCATACTACTGTTTGATCTTTTCGTAACAACTTGAAGATCGGCGTGCAAGTAGGAGTCATATTGGAGATGAATCTGGAGATGTAATTCAGACGTCCGAGGAAGCCTCTGACTTGTTTCTCAGTTTTGGGAGCAGGCATCTCCTGGATTTCTTTAACCTTGTCGGGGTCTACTTTAATTCCTCGTTGACTAACGATGAAACCAAGTAACTTGCCTGAGCGAACTCCGAAGGTGCATTTCGCTGGATTTAACCTTAGTTGATACTTCCGGAGTCTCTCGAATAGCTTCAGCAGATGATCCAAGTGGTCTTCTTCACTTTGGGATTTTGCGATCATATCATCCACGTATACTTCGATTTCTTTGTGCATCATATCATGAAAGAGTTTGACCATAGCTCTCTGATACGTTGCCCGTGTGTTCTTCAAACCAAAAGGCATGACCTTATAATAATAGGTGCCCTAGGGTGTGATGAAGGTTGTTTCTCCATGTCATCTGGATCCATCTTTATCTGATTATAACCAGAAAATCCGTCCATAAATGAGAATACTGCAAAGCTTGCCGTGTTATCCACCAAAGTGTCAATGTGTGGTAGAGGGAAGTCGTCCTTTGGACTTGCTTTGTTTAAATCCTTGTAATCGATGCACATCCTGACCTTGCCATCCTTCTTCGCGACTGGTACAATGTTTGCCACCCATTCTGGATACTTGGATACTGCTAAAAAGCCAGCGTCAATTTGCTTTTTGACCTCATCTCAGATTTTAAGAGCCATGTCTGGTCTTGACCTGCGAAGCTTTTGTTTGACCGGAGGACACTCTGGCTTCAGGGGGAGCTTGTGCATGACAATGTCAGTATCCATACCTGGCATGTCTTGGTAAGACCAAGCAAATATGTCGACATAAACTTTGAGGATCACTATCATCTTTTCTTTGATCTCTGGCCTTAATGATGCCCTAATCTTGACTTCTCTTTTGTCTTCCTCTGACCCCAAGTTGATGAATTTAGTCTGCTCTTTGTGGGGCTGGAGATAAACATCTTCGTATTCAGCCATTCTCTTCAACTCTTCGGGGACTTCTAACTCTTCATCATTCTCTTCCTCAGCTTGAAAGAAAGATGAACCGCTAGTAGAAGGAGCCGAAGGATCATAGGATTCTGTGGTTGATGGAGGTATTCTGCATGTTTATTTTGGAACAATTAGGCACACACACACAAACATGCAGATGAAGGGTTATTTTTATTTTTTCAAAAAGATTGCCATTTTTCTTTTAACAAAAAGAGTGAAAATGATGCGCAAGACAATAAGCAAGAGTTTTAACAAAAACACTTTTTCATTAATGATTTTCAAATTTGCAAAGTGGCCCAATACAAAATAATTCGCAGGCCTTGGGCAAGACTAGGAATTTTTAAAGAAAAACACAAAGCTAACAAGCAGAGTGAATTACTCTAAAGGTAAAAAGATGGGAACTTCCACAGCCTCCCAGTTGCGCAACGCTGCTCCTCCCCTAGTTATTAGATGATCCAGATTACCATATTCGTCTTCAGCAATAATGGTGTTGACTTGCATGCCGCCACTGGTGAATATCTCATTCAAAGACTTCTTCTTCATGGTGCTTTCTTCTAGCTCGCCTTCTGGAGTTGGTTTGTAACCCAACCCTTATCAATCATTTTTGGCTCGAGCGTTGACTTTAATGACCTCTCCCCATCCCAATGGGACTCCAGCTTTCAGTGTTGCTTTAATACTTTGAGTAGAGGTAAACGATGGCCCACGGGTTATGTCTGATTCATCAACTAGAACAACGTGAGCTATTTCTAGTGTTTGGAAGGCCGTCTCGAGGGAATCTTCATCAGTCTCAATATACCGGAACGATGACAAGTTACTCACCATTAAGTCTTCTTCTCCATGGACAATGACCAACTGGTCATCCACAACAAACTTCATTTTTTGGTGGAGAGTAGAAGTGACAGCGCCAGCTGTGTGAATCCATGGTCTTCCCAGTAGACAACTGTAGACCGGATTAATGTCCATCACCTGGAAGGTGACTTCGAAGATTTGTGGTCCAATTAGGATAGGAAGATCGACTTCTCCTATCACGGTTCTCCTGGATCCGTCAAATGCCTTGACTATGAGAGAAGTTGGCCAAAGTCCTTTTAGGCATTACGTTGAGTGTTGACCCTGTGTCAACAAGAACTTGAGACATTGTATCCTCTTCACATTTGAATGACACATGTAGAGCACGATTGTGCTTACGCTTCTCAGCTGTCAGATCATTATCGTCAAAGCTCAATGTGTTGCAGGCAGTGATATTTGCTACAATGGAGTCAAACTGCCCCACTGAGATATCTTTAGTAACATGGGCCTGTGTCAGGATTTTGAGCAACGCCTGGCGGTGTGCCGGAGAGCTTAAAAGCAAAGCCATGACCGAGATCTTAGAGGGTGTTTGATTTAGTTGGTCCACCACCCTATAATCACTTCGTCTGATGATTCTTAAGAATTCTTCTTCATCGTTCTTGAGACTTACTTTTCCTATAACTAAAGGTTCTTTGGTGGCGACTGCCTCTGGAACAGGCTTCTGGGGAACAGGAGCTTTTTGAACAGAAACTGCTGGTGGAGGAGCCACATTATATGTTCGAGGTTGGTAGATGCGACCGCTTCGGGTCATTTTGCTTCCACCGGCAATGTTGGCCATATTTACTGGTTTCTATTCTTTGAAAATCCCCTCGTACCATGAATAGTCTTGTTTTGGTGTCACGGCTCGTGGGTGAGGCTTGGATCCTCCCCTCGGCTCAAACCTGGTTTGTCCCCTCCCGAATTTCGGGGGTGCATCGTCACGAAATACTGGCCGGACGTTCTTGTAGTTTTTGTTGCTGTTATCATCCCTGAATACAGCTCTTTTGTTGGGCTTTCCTGGTATGTTAAACACAGGTTCGATGACTGCCACATCTTCTTCCTTTTTCCGGTGAGCGATTTCTATCATTCCCTGTTCAATCATTTCCCTAATGTCTTTTTTCACAGCGTCACAACCCTCGGGATTCAGCATGCATTCTTTGCAATCTTCGTGAGATGTCTTAAGTGACCACGCCTGAGCAAGGCGTTTATGTAGGTCTGCTAATGGCACTTTGATCTCACCAACAGTGGTGACTTTCTTGTCTTCTGACCCCTCCCCTTCTTCAGTAATGACGTTGACTCCACCATGATTTGGAAGAGGGTTGCTCTTTACGTTGGGATGGTTATCTTCGAAGGATAGAATTCTTTTTTCAATTAGTTCACGAACCAGATGCTGAAGGGCGAAACAACCTTCGAGATCGTGGCCTGGAGCATTCTCGTGAAATGGGCAGCGAGCATTTGCATTGTAATAGAACGGGAGTGGATTAGGTGGAGCACCTAATTTTCTTGTTTTGACCAGCCCTCTTTCTATTAACATGGGAAACATGTCGGTATAGCTCATTGGAATAGGCTGTATTTTTGGCCTATTTGCTTGATAATTTGCCCTCGGAGCCCTGTTCTGAGGTTGTTGACCCTGCGGCTGCTGGTATTGTTGCTGATTATTAGAGTGATATTGATGTTGGTTGCCAGGCTGATACTGGTGCTGATTGCTGGATGCCCCAGGCTAGGGACCATGTTGTGTTGAAGGTTGAAAAACCGGAGTCACCGCTGCCACATATGATGGATGGTACTGTTGGGGATGGCTTCTGGAGTTTTATGCTTTCTTCCCATATGTGATTGCATTCACCTCTCCCTCTTTCTTTTTGTGGAAGTTGCTGATGGGCTTCTTTGTTATGCTGGCGCTTGAGGTAATATTTGCAGTGGTCCCTTTTCCACTCTTTAAACCTGCTTCCACCTTGACCCCCACTGCCACAATATCAGAGAAATTTGTTGTAACACTGCTGATCAAACGTTCATAGAATTCTGGCTGAACTGTATCTACAAACCAGTCCGCCAACTCCTTTTTGGTAAGGGGAGGCTCTACTTGTGCTGCAGTTCCGCGCCATCTTTGCGCATACTCCTTAAAGGTTTCAGTATTTTTCTGCATCATGCTGAGAAGCTGACGACGGTCGGGAGCTAGGTCCATGTTGTACTTGTATTGTTGAATAAAAGCATCTGAAAGGTCTTGGAAACTGTGGATCTTCGCTTGATCTAAACTGAGATACCACTTAGCCGAAGCTCCTTTAAGACTATCTTGGAAACAGTGTACTAACAGCTTGTCATTTTCAATATGCAGAGCCATCCGCCTACAGTACATGATTAGGTGCACTTTAGGACAAGTGGTCCCCTCATATTTGTCAAATACCGTCATTTTAAATTTTTGAGGAAATACCAATCCAGATACCAGACATAGGTCCTTGGCATCAGATCTAAAGACATGGCTTCCTTCAATGGCCCTCATCCTCTTGGCCATGATGTCCATTTCTACCCTTAATTTTTCGTGTCTTTCGTCCTCGGCTTCAGAACCATCGGGTATATCAAAGATTGGCTGTTGATTGGCGAAAACTGGTCGCACTGTGGTAGGTCCACCTGCTTGAGTAAAAGTAGGGTTTCTGATTGTTGAGTCGAACAGGGGATTGAGACTCGAAGACTGCATATTGTTGAATGGTGGCACAAAATCCCAGGACATGCCGTAGGGAAATTCTGCTGAAGTAACAGGAGTTATAGAGACATTGGCCGCTGTGGTGGCAACCTCGGAGATCACTGTAGGTTGTGTGTCCCTCTTTGCTTTGATTATGTTGAGGACTTCCATGATCTGGCTGACGTCCGCTTTGATCCCTTCAATGTCATTATCCATTTGATCGAACCTCTGGTCGTTATCTTCCATCTTCTTTTTAGCTTGGGACCGTGTGTTGTATCTGTGAGTACTCAGCGTGACTCCTTCTTTCTGAACAAGAACAAAGGATGAGCTGCGGAACCCAGATGCAAGACCGATGCAGGATGAAATGTGAATGCGGATGCATAAACCATTCAAGGAAAAACAAATTTTTTTTTTTCGTTTACAAACAAAAAGTTAGAACAACATGTAACGACATGCTTAAAAAGCGTTTTTCATTTGATAGCTGGAAATCTATTACAATAGGGTGGCCCTTGCTAAAAAGCAAGACCTTTCTTACAAGAAAATGAAAGCAAATGCAACAAATAGGACTTCAATCCTTTTAGGGAAAGTAGGGAAATGGTGAAACAAAGATCATTCTAACAAGATGATCCTTCTCCTTCTTGGACTCTGACATGAACTTGGTCCTGGCGGATAATCTCCCACAGTTCTTCGTTCTCTCTTTGCGCTTTGGTCAAAGCGTATTTTAGCTCTTCCCTAGTTGCGGGGACCTCAGGCTCCATGGTTATCTCATAATCATGAGTGTAGAACATGGTCAAGGTAATTTCTTTTGACCATAGCAGGTACCCCCCTGGTAGTTAAACAACTTGTATTCTCCATTGGAGTTAGGCCCAAGAGGTGTGGATCTCTTTGAGCGTAGTGAGCATTAGCTTCTAGTTCTCGGTTGCGACCAGTTTCGCAGAAGCAAGGCCTCAACAGTTCTGGTTCGGGCTCTGGTCCGGTAGGATACCCATATTGACGCTGGGCGAGGACACGATTATAGGTGATAACCCCTTTTGGCCCGATGAGAGGCACATTGGGGAAATCTTCGTAACTAGGGATCATGACTTGGTCACCGAGGCTAGTGTCATACCATGTGATGTCATGGTGCATGAGGGTGACGAGTTTGGAAACCCATGTGCTTTTGGTAGGAAGCCTCCAAAGGATATGATCCTTGGCAGATGAGAAGTAAACCATCGGTCGAGTAGTGCAAGACAGCATGAGAAGCGCCCGCGATCATACAAGATGAAGCAGTGAATGACTACATAAGTATCATCCAGAATCGCGTTGACCGGATTTTTGATGATGAAAAGGCGGATCACCTTTTCATTGATGAAGTCGTAACTGCTTGGAAAAAGATACAGTCCATATATCAGGAATGCCAGAATCGCCTCAAAAATGCCCAGGTTTCTGCTTTCATAATGATATTCAGCCATCTCCATTAGAGGTCTGGCATCCATTCCGTACCACCCTCCCTTCGCTCTCATCGGTGGTAAATCCTCCAGCTTGATATGTAAGGCTTTAGCCAAGTCCCTCTTCTTTGGTTTTCCATAAGGGAGCGTAAAAGTCCATGGAATCTTTAAATAATCAGTATACTCCTTGATGGTTGGGAGTAGCTGAAAGTCTGGAAATACAAAGCAGTGGTAGGCTGTAGAGTAAAACTCAACCAAGGTTTGCAACATGGGCTCGTTGATCGGAGCACTTATCAACGGCGATAGGTCCCCATATTTGACTATGAAAGCATCGGGATTTCGGACAAGTCTAGTTAACATCCTTAGACGGCCCAATCTCAGATCCGGAACCGGAAGCATGTCTCTCCTTACCATGTTGTTGTCTGCAAAAAGAAAAAAAATGAATATCCTTGAATGGTTAGAAGAAATGCAAATGCAAATGCAAATGGTGTCATGGAAATCAGACATTTACGAACATCAGAAGTCGCCATTTTAATGATTAATAAAACGGATTACAAAATATTGTTTCCCCTTACAAGAGTTTTAAACAACAGCTAAATGAATCCTATCAAGGTTCCCCTAGCAGCCTTAAGTTGAGCTTCTCGGTCTTTCTTTCCATCTGAGTCTTCTCAAAGATGAGTCTATCCACAATTATCTTTCATGGATTAGACTAAGGCTCATAAGGTTCTCCTAGTGCTTTCCTCTTCTTACAAGAGAGGATTTCTTCATCTTTCAACTGGAGTTGTTTCTGGAGCTCCGCATTTTCTTCGACGACTATTTGATACTTGTGCTTCCAAGCTTCTTCAGTTTGTTGTGATTTGACCAAAGCAATCTTTAACCTTTCTTCTTCAGACATGAAGACCAACGGGCGTTCTTCCTTCAAGTCCATAGGCTCTTGCCTAGGATAAGGCATCCTTAGTGTGATGGCTCTTTTTTGAACCCATTGAAGGTAAGGTTCCAAAGAGACACAGTTGAGTCTTCCAACATCCTTTTTCCCTTTCTTGTGTAGATGCTTCCAAGCCTCTAGGATCTTCCCTTTTAGTCCCTGACTATCTTCCTCTTCTTTGAAGAAAATGTTTTCCACTTGAACACCACTGGGTTTATCTTTTAATGGGTATCCCAATTGTCGGCAGGCGAGTATTGGATTATAACTTATTCCTCCATTAGCACTAAGAAGAGGTACATTGCCGAAATCCCCATAATTGTCAATAATCATTGTCACATCATAGTCACGACTATACCAATCAATATCGGAGTGGGTAAGAGCCATGATCTTTTGTGACCACCATCCTTTCTTTGGATCCCAAAAAGCATTAGCTTTGGGCAAGTGTGAAGTGAACCATTTGTATAACAAAGGAGCGCAACAAGTGATCATTCCTCCATTGTGGAAGTTCCTCAGATGAACAGAATGGTATGTGTCTGCTAACAAGGTAGGCACAGGATTCTTCTTCAAGAAAATTTTAATGGCATTGAGGTCCACAAAATTCTCAAAGCTAGGGAACAAGAAGATACCATAGATGAGTAAGGCAAGGATAGCCTCGAATGCATCCATGCTTAAATGATCTGCATAATACTGAGCTTTCTCAACCAAGAATTCTGCTTTTAAACCAAAAACTCCTCCTTTTGTAATCAGATTCTTTTTAATATCAACCACTCCCAAACTTGTAGCCTTGGCGATATCTTGTTCTTTAGGGTCCTTCTCCACAATTGGAAAAGGAGAATCTTCAAGAATGGGCAATCTAATCAACTGAGAATACTCTTCTAGTGTGGGCATTAGCTGATAATCAGGGAATGTGAAACAGTGGTAGAGCGGATCATAAAACTGGAGAAGAGTATAAAGGAGTCCACTATCCATCTTTATCTTCAAGAGTAGCAACAACTTCCCATACCGGCTTTGAAATCCCTTTGGATATGTTACTAAGGTGTTCAATCTTTTCAAGCCATCTAGGTTAAAACCCTTGTAAGTGTACTTCAAAGTTTTCTTTCTTTCACTGTTCATGACGACCTCTGATGTTTACAAACAACAAAGTCTGAGTTCCATGAAACCATATGATGATATGATGATCATGAATGCAAGATGCACAAACATAAGCAAATGCATATGCTCATAACACAGACTTAGGTTTAAGGACAAGCATGAGTCCAAGGGTCTACCCATCCCTAAAGATTATACTATGGATTGATTGTAGCTGCCGAACGGGTTCTACAAAGTTCCCAGAGTCATTAATCCATCTTTCGGATATTATCAATTTCCCAAATCACTTGGTAATCGATAATATTCTCAAGAGAATCTCGTCTGAGTGTAGTATCGCGTATCAACTATTTCGGAAATACTTCTTTATAGTCATCGCACTACGTCCTAATAAGGCCAAAGTGGGGTAAACTGTAATCTAAAAGTCCATAGTGGCATAGGCTCCTTCGTTGAATGTAGCATTGTTTTCACGAATACTCGATCAACAATACTAAACTTTCAAGAGGGCCTACACTGAGCGGTGATTTCTCAAGTTAGCTTGGTCGGGAATCAACTCCCTATAAGCCTTCTTGAATATACCACCATGCTATCATAATTTCACTCAAATCCGGGTGTAGGACTGTCTCACCACTCAAAACACCCAATACCCAACAATCAAACAAATATATTGACAAATATACATGTTAAGCAAATATTTAGAAATATAGCATGCAATCAAACAAAATAGGCTAAACCCTAAAGTTCTAAGCAATCATCCTAGTGAAGTCGCCATTTCTGTTGCGGTGAGAATCGTGATACCAAGCTATTGATTAACTTGAATCTTTAATTCTTAAATTCACAACCGGACTTTAATTTATCCAAAGGAAAGGTCTAAAGAAAGAAAAACCCTTTTCGCGATGTAACAACAACGCTAAGAGATTCAGGGATCGGGGGGTTGGTTATGCATAGGATAAGTATTTCACATCCTAAACATCTGTAGTACTCTACAGGAACCTTTTGTTTGATTGCATGCTAAGTTTGATAAATGTTTGCTAAGGATTGGGATTGGGTAAAAGGTGTAGGTTAAAACCTAAAGATAGTTTCTAAGTTTGCTCGCAAAGACGTCGCGTCCTCTGCCTACGTATCCTAACTAGGATAGAATCAGAGCTATCGTAGTTCACCTCACTAGGGTTGAAGAACACTTGATTATGATCAAGGTTCAAAGGGGAACAAACATTACAATGCTTGTATAGAGTTTAACAGAACTCTCTAGATCTATGTTATAACACTCAAGAGGGAAGTAAGTAATCACTACTATTATTCTTACATAGAGTTTACAAACTCTATCCTAGGGTTCTAGTTAAAGAACTCTCCTAGTATAGGTAGGTTTTCTAGACATAAAGCAAAGTCTAAGGCTTACATGTTCTAACTTAAATAAGCTAAGGTTAGGATGACTTCACAAAGTCAAGGGAGGGGTAATGAGCTATCCAATGACACAATGTCAAGGGAGAGACTTTTCCTTTGGAAGGAAAGAGAGAGAGAGACAACTTGGATGAGAACTAAAAAGTTCCATCACTTAGGGAAAGGATACTTAACAAAGCAAATGAGCAAATGAGCAATATGAAACAAGATTAAGACAAGTAAGCATGCATATTACAATAAGCAGATAGTTCAAATAATACCAATGGTTACAACCGATAATCAATCATCTTAACAAAGATTGGAGCATATCTTAACAAAGGTTGAGGACATATATTAACAAAGATTGAAACATGATGAAGGTAACTACCACATAAACAAATCACAACTTGAAAGTAAACATGTCATAGGTGTTGCACCCTAAAATTTGACCAACTGGTTCTCCTAGCTGGCTCGTGGTTTAAATTCATATTCGCATATCAGATGCATGACATTTGTGCACAGACAGAGGATATCAGAGTTACAGTTTGGGTTTCGACTATTAGATATGGCAGATCCAGCCCAGATCATCAGGGTTGTATTTTCGGGAAATTGTGCGCTCCTCGGTGATTTTCAGCTTGCACGGTGATTGGGGAATATTCTGATGCCAGGGGTTTACTGGTTGATTTGATCTGGTCGCACGCTCTTTTATGCTGGTTATTGGCCTCTGTTTGCATTTTTAGGGCTTAATAGACTTTTGTGGATTTTAAATAGGCTTTTAATCATTTTTAGGATTTAAATGGATTTTTAAACTTTTTAAATAGTTTAGGTCTTTCTTTCTAGAGCTTTATAAGTTTTTTAAGAATTTAAATAGGTTTTTAATTGGTTTAATAGTTTTTAAATCATTCTTTAGGATATAATAGATTTTAAAATTGTTTTTAATTGTTTTTAGATAATATAGAAAGAGTATAGTTTTTTTTCTTTTATTAATAATATAGAGTTTATTAGGGATTAAATAGATATTAGTAGAAATTTTATTAACATAGAGTTAATTAGATCTTAATCATGTTTTTAGATTTAATTTGGAGTTAATCTTTTGTTTAGATTTTAATTGAACTTGTTAGGATTAATTAGGTTAGTTTAATGTTCAGTTAGCATTTAATTGTAGTTTCAGAATTAATTAGGTTTAAGGTTTTAATTAGATAATTAGGATTAATATCTTTTTTTATGCAGATTTGTTCAGTTTTTGTCCATTATTTCGTATGGGCCCAGGAGGCATTGTTTTTGAAGGCCCAAAGTCTTTGCAATCCAGTTTTTGTGCAGTTTTTTGTCCAGAAAGTGACACTTGTCACTATAAGAATGGGGCCACGCGTCCACTTCTGGGGCCCCCCACCTCACAACTCTCTGCACCCAGAAGCTGACATCTCATTCTGATCCCTCTCTCTCCCTTGCTGCCACACGTCACACCACCTCTCTCTCTCAGGCCACGTGTGCCACATGCACAGTCTCCCTCTGCCAGCACCCTCACCGCGTGGCCTCCCCGCAGCTCTCGCCGGGACCCCTACCGCCGGGCATGCAAATCCGGTGAACTCTCACCGCCGGCAAGCCCAACCAACTCCGGCCACCACCTAAATCCCCAGCAAACCCAGAAACACTCCAATTTCCCCCTTCTTCCTCCGTCCACCTTCACCAACGGTCACCGGAAACTTCATCCGTGACCGGAAAATTCAAGGAATTGCCCAGATTTCTTCAGAACGTCATCAAATCGCCATCGATCTTCAAAGTTCAACCTTCATCGTTCATCTGATTTTTCCAGAAACCTCTAACAACCACCAAACACCATCCGTCAACAACCTTCGAAGAAGATCATCGTAGTTCGTCATCCCTCTTCAAGATCTTCAATGATCTTTTGAAGATATTCCTCAGAACATCTGCGCAACTCCAAAGACCTTCAAGATCTATCAGTTTCCAGAATCATCATCTTCATCGGTTATTGAACCTTTTCCAGATCTTCATAGAACTCGTTGAGTTCTTTGCTGTTTGTCCAGAGAACTTCGAACGAGCTTCAACGCTTCCCTCAGGGCCTCCACGAGCTCCTTCAACAGTCAAGAAAACATCAAAATCTTCTTCTCTCTCGCGGCGCCCTTTGTTGAACCCTCAAGAAATCTCAGGAACTTCATTGTCTCAGGTTAGTTTCTCTTTTCACCATTTCCATTACCGTTCATTCATTGCTATGGTTTTAGGGTTTCTCGTTTCAAGATGTTGAGGTTTAGTGTTAATCGTTTTTGGAGATTGATCTGAGTGAGGATGTGTTTGAGCGGATTTGGAGAGTTTTCAGAGATTGTTTGAGAGGAGGGGGATGAGAGAACGGCGCATTAGGGTTTAGGGAGGGTTTGGTGAACAGTGTTCAGAGGTTTGTAGAAGGAGATAGGTTTTTGTTGTGTGATCGTGTGGGTAGGGTTTCAGTTGGGCCCAAGCCCAAGTTGGTTTTACTGAAACATGCCCCTGTTTTGCTCATCCCCCCCCCCCTTTCGTGTGAGAGCTGAGAAGAAGTTGGACCGGGCCTTGGCCCTGAGTGCTAAACGCACCCCCCGTGAAGCCCATTCCAAGATTTACACTTAGGAAACTTGTTTAATGTACCCCGTGCGTTCCTTTCTTTTTTTCTTTTTATTTTTCAGTGGATTTTAATAACTTGGGCCTGCTCTTCGCGCCTCCCACATCCCTGGCCCATCAGGAAATGAACTGGGCGCAGTTCATTTTGACACCCCCCATCCCCTTGTCTTTTATTTTCTTATTTTAATTTCTTTTATATTTTCTTGCATATTATAAAATTCACATAAAATAGAAAAATGATCATTTTTTAATTCTTGTTTTTTTCTACATGCTCATAATTCTGTCTAGAAAATTGTAAATAAATAAAATTGGAATTTTATTTTCTTTTAATATTTTTAGTATATTTTTTCATTTAAATAGCCTTTTATATGGTTTAGTTTGGTGCTTCATTTTGTAGAATTTATTTTAGGACCTTCCCTTAGTCTTTTTAATTCATTCTTTTTGGTGTGATTAGATATTGAATCATAGTTCCCCATAGGATTTAATTCATGATTTTTAGATTAAAATTTGATTAGTTTAATTAGGTTAGCATTAGGGTATCAAAATTAGGGTTTAAGGATGCATAGGTGAAATAATTCATTTTCTGTGGAGAGTTTTGTCTTGATTTTTGGGTATGGGCATGTATGGATGTTATGGGTAGATGTTATAGACCCTTGCGAATGATTGTTAGATTTTTCCCTCTTGTTTTAGTATTTTTAGGTATTTTCTGAAGTTGACTGATGATTTTGACTATTCTGTGGTTATTTGTCTGTCCCTGGGGTTTATTTTGGGGAATTTGTTGTGGGGCTCAGTTTGTTTTGAAGATCTTGTTGAAGAGCATGATGAAGGAGAAGATTGTAGATCAAGACCCAGAGACCCAGAGCTTGGAGCTTATTCCCTGTCTGTGCGGTTTGAGATCCTGAAGTTTGAAGGAAGTTCATGGTACTTTCCTGAGGAAGGCACTATGAATGACTTTCATTCTTTCTTCTCACCTCTTTCCTAAGTGTCCAATGATGTTGGAGCCAACTTGTGAGTTTAATTTCTCCTGAGGAGGAATGTAAACTGATCACAGTTGTTGAGCCACATGGGATACAACTCCTAAGTGGAAGCCTCCTAGTACTTTCCTGAGGAAGGTCCTATGGGTCTATTCACTTAGTTCCATTAGTTCATCTAGGATTTCTTAAGTATCCAAGGATGTTGGAGCCAACTTGTGAGTTTAATTTCTCCTGAGGAGGAATGTAAACTGATCACAGTTGTTGAGCCACATGGGATACAACTCCTAAGTGGAAGCCTCCTAGTACTTTCCTGAGGAAGGTCCTATGGGTCTATTCACTTAGTTCCATTAGTTCAGGTAGGGTTTCTCAAATATCCAGTGATGTTGGAGCCTTCATGTGAGTTTAGTTTCTCCTGAGGAGGAACGTAAACTGATCACAGTTGTTGAGCCACATAGGATATGACTCCTGAGTATAAGCCTCCTAGTGCTTTCCTGAGGAAGACACTATGAGTCTGCCTACTTAGCTCCCTTTCTTTGGTAAGCTTGTGTTGAAGCTTGAAGACTGGGATTGATTTCTTTTGATTAGGGTTTTGCTTTAGGGCTGTGCTTAGAAGTTTGATCAGGATTCTGTTAGGGTTAGGATTAGAGATTAGATGTAGATGATTCTTTCTCAAGCATGTGGTTTGTTTGCCTGATGGCACTTCATTGCAGTTTAACTGTTTATTGCTTGATAGCATGTTGTTTATTTTTCAGTATGATTACTGTTATTTCATGACTGGCTTGAGGTTGAGATGAGCTTGTGGAGGCTAAAGCCCCACACACATTTCCTCCCTCACTTGCATTGCATGCATTTTACTGTTAAGCTGATGCTTTGTCTGTTTTGGTGTATCATTGACATGATCCCTTAGGACTCTCATTTCCTTTGATAAGGATTTGATGATAGACTTTTAGGTTGAAACCTATGCATGACAACATCTAGGAGTTCCCTGTTCAAACCTCAACCATAGGATGAATCCATGGCATGATAACAGTAGGACTTGACAGTCTCTCTCCTAGTTGGGCCTGTTCTCTTCTCATCTCAAAGCAGTTTAAGATACAGTAATCATGAATGGTTTCTTTCGTACGTTACGAGCCTTAAGCTATCTGAGATTGGATGTTTAGTATGGTACCCTTTGGGTGACATGCGACGCATTCACTCTCAGGTCACAGTCTCTAGTGCGGTTGAAATCGCAAACACAATAAAAAACACTTCTTTCAGGAGATAAGTCGTAGTTTCCCGAACTACGTTTGCTCTGATCTTCCATACAGTGTGGAAGTACGTAGGCATAGGATGCGACGTCCTAGCGAGCAACCTTCAACCTTTCCCCCGTAGTTAGGCCGAACTACGTTGACTCTGATTTCTCATTCTCTGATGAGAATACGTAGGCATAAAGTGCGACGCTTGCCGAGTCATTTTTCTTTTCTTTTTCAGCCAGCCTTGATAGGTAGATAGAATAAAACCAACCCACCAAAGTAAACTAACAAGCGTGGATCCCGTCGAGTACGACGGACGTGAGGGGTGCTAATACCTTCCCCTTGCGTAACCGACTCCCGAACCCAGACAATGGTTGCGATGACCTTGTCTTACCCTTTTTCGTCAGGTTTTTCCGATCGTTTCCTTTCCCGCTCTGAGGGATAAATAACGAAAGGTGGCGACTCTTCTGTCATGCCGGCACCTTATTTTCGCGCAAGCGACAACTGGCGACTCTGCTGGGGACCGAACCCAGAATCTCTGGTTCTTCGGCTCCCTATGAGAGTCAATCCTAGCGCTTGTATGTTTGCTTGTTGGGTTGCGTTTATTTATCGCATTTTTACTTCCCGCACTTTATTTCCCGCATTTTATTTCCAGTTTGATATGATTATCTGTGCTGCTGTGGGAGAGGGATGTTACTATGAGTGAGAAGCCGGACCTGGGCTTGAGTATACACCTAGATATAGTTGCGGAGAAGTAGTAGACGAACCTGTCTGCTGAGCAGGCACAGTTCCCTACGAAAATCTGCGCTCAGACGAGATTCTTGCAGAGGTACTCCTTTCCGGTCCTGAGGATCTGAGGGGAGTCCAGACGTGAGGATTGTCGACTCTGGGGACCGATCATTTGGAAGTCAGCTAAGTGAGGCCTCTTCATGACTTGATGATGCCACTCCTTCTGGGAATCGTATCGTCACTCATGAAAGTCTGTGACGCTGATGACCGCATAGGATGCCGTACCTTTGTCCGTGGATTAGGTTCATACCTGCGAGTGGGATTGGGATATTGCAGGAAACTTTGACCTTCAGACTACCTGGTTTTCTTGGCAGTGAATCAGTTACGTTGGTGCCAAAGTTCTCAGTTGCGGATTCGTTTGTTCTTGACAGAGCAAGTTTTTTGATCAGAGGATTTTATCATCGGGTGTATGCCTGTTCCTGATAGAGCAGGTTTCGATCAGAGTATTGTCATTAGTGGTTTGTTCTTGATAGGGCAGATTTTGAGTGAGGTCTGAAGATCTCATCAGCAGATGTTGTTTGTTCTTGAAAGGGCAGATTTTGAGTGGGGTCTGAAGATCTCATCAGCAGCTGTATGTTTGTTCTTGATAGGGCAGATTTTTGATTTGGGGTCTGAAGACTTCATCAGCAGATATCTCTTGATCATGCATCTGGGGTCCTTGTTATCAGACATTTGTTCTCGACAGAGCAGAATTTTGATCCTATGTATATGGCCCTATCAGAAGGTCGTTCCCAGTAGATCAGATTAGTGGTATTACACCGGGGTTTTCTTCTCGTCAGTGATTATTGACCCAGAATCTCCACAGCAGTTACCTGGATATCTTATTGCATGCCTGCATTTTGCATTAGCTCGCATATTCATGTTTGCATTCCATTAGCATGTGTCTGTAATGCAGGCGTGTTTCGTACCCTGATTCTGGTGTCCCGAGCAATATGAGATATTTTCTTCCATGAATGGATCTAGTATTATCACTGCATTGACACTATGTTGGCACGTTGACACCAGAATTAGGGGTGATCTCCTAAACGTACAGACACCCATGGCATTAGCATAACTCATCTTGCATGACAGAAGCCGGGACTTGTCTTCTAACCCTTGTGTTTGCAGGTTTGACTCAGAATCGAGCAACTCAGACTAATGGAGCAGGTACAAGCTGAGTTGGGGAAAATCCAAAGCCAGCTGGGGCAGGTCATGAATGACATACAGGCAGTGCGTCTGGACCAGCAGGTACTCAGAGAGGAGAATCAGCAGCTGCAGAATCAGTTGAGCTTTCTCATGGGAGTGGTGAGAAGTATGCTAAAGAAGGAGAGTGGTCAAGCACCCAAAGAGGAGACCAAGGTGCTTCCTCCGTTACCGTCCGTGCCACCTGTGCTGAAGCCAAATGGACCGCATATATCCTCTACACAACATGAAGCTCGAGACCTGTCTCGTCAGCAGCCGCGCCGGGCATCTCAGAATAACCCTGAAGGTTATAATCAAAAGAAGAAGCTACTTGATAGGGCTGTGGACCCAATACCTGTGAGTTATGCCCAGCTGTTGCCACTGTTGGTTCAGAACCGTGTTCTCAAGCTTCGGACCTCAGATCCACCAGGTGACGTGTCACCAGACATTGATTTCAGCACACGTTGTGATTTCCACTCAGGAGCACCGGGGCACCATGTTGAAACATGTAAGGCTCTCAAGAATAAGATTCAAGACCTTATTGACTCAAGGACAATCAGGCTTGTGCCGGGCGGCATGAGAGCATCGGGAAAGTTCATCCCGTACCCTGGAGAAAAGGCGAATGATTCCACTCCTTTGCCTGAAGCTGAGAAAGATCTTGAATATGTCCCGCAACCTTTGGTGACTGAATCGCCTCGCTCGCAGTTTCTACCTGGATCAAGCTCAAGGACGCCAGCGCCTAAACAAGGGACCATTGCCACTCAGAAACGACGACCTCTTGCTCCTGGGCGGAAAGAATACCAGCACCAGGATCACAAGAGACCTCGCAACCACTTAGAACGAAGGAATGCTTCTTTCCATCCAGTGCCTGTGCCGTATAGCCAGATTCTCTCACAGTTGATTCAGAATTCTTTGGTGGAACCGAAAGCTCTCAAGTCCGTGGCAGAGCCTTACCCTCCAGGGTACAATCCTCATGCTCAGTGTGGTTACCATGGTGGATCTCCGGGGCATTCAACTGAAGATTGCAAGGCTTTCCAGGCGAAAGTGCAACAATTGATCGACCAAGGGTGTATTTCCTTTCCAGATGGAGTTTTGGTGGTGCGTGACAACCTCTCAGCTGTTTGAGCTCGCAGATTCAGAGGGTTATTTCCAGAAGCCAGTGATCCAGACCAGGCAGACTTCCTTAGCATTGGCAGCCCTCGGACTTTTTACCATTTGCATTTGTAGTTTCTTTTCTGTTAGTTACTACTTGCTGTTAAACATTGTATGTTTCGAATGGTAATACTAATAAAGTGACTATGCATTTTTCTGAATTAGTTATGTCGTTGTCACTCATTTACTGCATTGCACTGACACTTGCATTTTATTCACTCCACTTTATCACTATGATTAGCAATGAGCGGAGGGAGGATGATGAAACTGAATACTCATAATCAATGATCGTATTGCTTTCAGATAAAACCTTGCCGATGACGTATAAGGCATTGTTTCAAATCCCTAAACACCGGAGAGATAAGGAAGAGAATCCCTTGTTAACCACTTCGAGCCGAGAAGTAGGAATTTCTTTCGGACTTTTTAACCCTTACATCTTAACCCGGGGCAGGGTAGTTGTTAGTTAGCTTGATCGAGCGTTCAAGTCTTATAGAGGAGTGTTGTCCTTCGAGGACCAATCACATCATATTCCTCGCCAGAGGTCGTACCTCATCAACCACAAAGGTTAAACCTCACCAATCAGAAGTGAGACAGTTACAAGCCTCTCGGATAAATCCAGACGGCCAGTGTCGCACGACTTGTTCCAAAAGAAAAAAAGGAATAAGAAATCCCGCTAAGTAAAAAAGGAAAGCTAGAAAGCAAATACTTAGGCAAAAATCAGGGCATCCCGCTGGACTTCAAAAGAAAAAATCGAAAAGAACTCAAAAGGAGTCAGTCCAGTCAAAAATTAGGGAATCAGAAGAATGAAAAAGAAAGGATTATAAAAAGAGAAAAATCCTCAAACAAGGACGAAGTCGTGTAGATACAGACACCGAAAACGAAAAAGGAGTAATTGTCACTCCAAAACACCTTGTGAATCCTTTAACCAGTTGTTCCCAATGTTCAACATACCTCTCGAAGAGGCGAGCGCTCGAGCTAAGTTAACTGGACTTTAGGATCGGAGATCATCACGTAGAAGGGGTGGGTACAAATCATAGTTTGAGCCGAATATCCTTTGTTTCGCGAACCGTGAACCCGACCACGATACAACCCTTAAAAGACCTAATTGAGGCAGGGTTTATTCTGAGAGCGCATTACGATAAGGTTGAATAACCTGACTCCTTCATGATTTGCTAATCATATCCTTAATGTATTTTTCACCGATCACATCAGCACTACGTTTGGACTCTTTGGTTCATTCGTCACTCACTAGCATGACACGTAAATGAGTGACAGTACATGTTTTCGAAATTTGCATGAACACTGCATTAAAATTACCATTCGTGAATAAGCAATTTTAATTGCAGGTTAGTAGCTGATGCGAAGGGACTTCAACAGGGAATAGTCAATCAGGGTTGAATCGTCAGAGGTCTGGATCAGAATGGCGTGCTGTGAAACCCTGAGAATTTGGGGCAATGACTTCCGGCGAATTTGGAATCGGACCAGTCCCAGAGCATCAGTTGATTATGGGGCAGTTTATGCAAGAAGCAGTTGGTCGGAAGTGAGTCTTCTCAAGACCCAATCAGGGGCAGTTATCCAGAATTCTTGCGATTTAAGGGCAGATCCCTCCAGTGTTCAATCAGAGCATGTTGAGTCGCTCATCGCTCGTTCAGGGGAAAACTACTTCAGAGATATTGAAGCCGACCATGCTGAGAGTTGATTAGTGGAGGATGAATCCTTCTGTTGTGCAGATGTTGGGGCAAGCCACCTGAGGATTGTCTTGTGGCCAGCTGCTTTTCAGTTCAGCATGAATTATCCCCAAAGGTCGGATTGGGGCAAGTTGGATTGCGCTGGGGCAAGTTGTTCAAATGAGCTTATTCGCCCTAGCAAGAATTGAGTGTCGGGGAATCGCACCATTACCCTTCCAAAACCTGAGTCTTCTGAAGAAGCCTTGTTGTCATTGGATTGTTATCCTACGGCCTAACCTGTTACTCGGTTCCATGATTGGTAGTCTGTGTTCCCTGTGTTGACGTTGTGGAATCAGGATCGTTTCTCAACAGAGATGTACGGTTTGAGGTTGTTCCCCCTGTGCAGTTTGAGACTGCAGCAGATTGAGGTAGCGTTTATCCCTTATCAGATTAGGGTCAAGATTACCCTCAGCAGACCAGGATTGATATCCCCGAAGCAGGACGAGTCCTCCTTCTCCAGCAGAGGTCAGTGGTCTCTCCCCCGTAGAATCTGAATGCAAGAAAGTGAACATTGATATGTCTCCCCAGACAGAGATGATTTTCTTCCCCAAGCAGACGCATCCTGAAGGAACGTCACCTCATCAGCTGAGTCAAGGGTCGAAGCTCGTATCCCCCCAGCACCGGGTCACAAGTGCAGGTTTTGTAGAAATGTTCGGGTGCCGAAGCTCGTGTTTTCCCCAGTAAAGTCGCCGCAGCAGGTGTTGCCCCAGCACCGGGTCACAAGTGCAGGTTTCGTAGGGAATTGTTCGTACGCCAATATATGCAGTAACTAATGGCGCCAGACTGAAGTCTCCAGCGGAATTGAGATTCCCCACCAGAGTCGTATTCTCTCCCGAAGTCGGATGATTCCCTCTTCCCCAGTAGAGTGTTGGAACAGCTGACGTTGTATTCCCCTGCAGAGTTGCACTCTCCCCCGAAGTCAGATGATTCTTTCTTCCCCGGCGAAATTGAAATTCCTCATCAGAGTTGTACCCTCCCGTTGAAGTAGAATGATTTCTCTCTCCCCGACTGAGTCCGCAAACCCCCAGAAAAGCAGAATCCTTGGAAGCAGTTGGGACCTTGAGTGGATGTTCCCTAGCAGAGCGTGGGGCAGCTGATGCTGTATTTCCCCAGAGTCGTACTCTCTCCAGCGAAGCAGAATGACTTCTCCTTCCTCAGCCGAGTTTGCAGATGTCCAAGAGAGCCGAGTCCTTGGAAGTTGATCAGATCATGATTAGTTTTTCCCCGGTGGAGCATGGAGCAGCTGAAGTTGTTTCCCCACAGAGTTGTCATCCCAGAAGACTAGCCGAGACGGCTGCGCAGTTTACTCTCGTGATTGATATCAGCAGCAGTCAACCGAAGATCATTTCCCCAGACGGAGTCCGATTGATATTGGCGTGTCCACGTTCTCCTCAGCAGGATGATTCCCCTATCTGAGTAGTTCTTTCTCCTTGACAGGAGAATTTCCCCCTCAGCATTTATTTTGCTGACGGGATTGCATAGCATTGTGCATGATTGCATAGCATTTAGCATAAACGCATGGCATTTCCACCGTGAAGGGCATGGCGCCGAAGCATATGCATCATAAACATGATCTAGGTTATTATCATTCTTGTTTTACAGGTGTACCACCGAAGGATCAGTTGCTCGGGATGACTCCTGACATTCTACCCAACGAAGTCGTTTGCTCAAGATGATTTTTGAGATACCCAGCGAAGTCTTCAGTTCAAGATGATTCTCGAATCCCTCAGCAGGGCCATTTGCTCAAGATGATTTGTGGGAACCTCAGCGCAGTTTCCCGAGTTGTTTACTTAGGATGATTCTTGAGCTCCCCAGTAGCATCCCCGGCGAAGATCGCCCAGGGCAATGCCTAAAACTCCAAGAGAGCCGAGCCCTAGGGAGCTGCTCAAGTCGTGATTGGTTTGTACCCGGAAAGAGTTGCCCAGGATGAGTCCTGGAATCCCCAACAGAGTGGAAGTCTTTTCCCCAACAGGTGGTTGGCACTTCCCCAGCAGCAGGCAGGTAGATTGATATCCCCAGCCGAGCACAGCCATGAGTGGTAGATGAAATGCTTCCCCAGCAGCAGGCAGGTAGATTGATATCCCCAGCCGAGCACAACCATGAGTGTGTTGCACCCTAAAATTTGACCAACCGGTTCTCTTATCTGACTCGTGGGTTTAATTTCATATTCGCAGCTCAGATGTATGATTTTTGTGCACAAGCAGGGGATATCAGAGTTTGCAGCTTGATTTTTGTCTATCAGATATGGCAGACCCAGTCCAGATCACCAGGGTTTTATTTTCAGGAAATTGTGCGCTCCTCAGTGATTTTTAGCTTGCACAGTAATTTTGGGGATATTCTGATGCCCGGGGATCTCCGTTCGATTCGATCTGGTCTCGTGCGCTTTTATGGGGGTCATTTGCATTCATCTGCATTTTTAGGGTTTAATAGGCTTTTGTGAATTTTTAGCAGGCTTTATAGTTTTTTCTGGAATTTAAATAGGGTTTTTGTATTTTTTAATAGTTTAATGCTCTTTTTAGGATTTTATGGAATTTTTAAAAGGTTTTTAGAATATAAATAAGATTTTAATTGGTTTTATCTTTTTATAGAAATAATATAGTTTCTTTTATTAATAATAGATACTAGTTTTAAATAATGGTAGAAGTTTAATAGAATTAATAGAAATATAGAATTAATTAGACTTTAATTGACTTTTTAGAGTTTAATTAGGTTAATTGACTTTTTAGAGTTTAGTTAGGTTAATTGATTTTTTAGAGCTTAATTAGACTTTTAATCACTTTTTAGAGTTTAATTAGGTTAATTGTCTTTTTAGATTTAATTAGGATAGATTAATGTTAGTTAGAATTAATTGTAGGTTTATTAGTTTAGTTAACTAGTTTTAATATTGTTTTGCAGTTTTTTTGAATTTTTTTATGTTGAGTTCGTTGGGCCCAATTGGGGAGGCCCAGTATTGCTTTTTTTGTCCAGAAAAATGATCCAGCAAAGGTCCAAGAAAATCTCCAGCGAAGCCTGGAAGTTTCTGGAAGTGTCCAGCATTTTCAGTGGTATAAAAGCAGACACGTGTAGCAAACAGAAGGGGCCCACGTTACACTCAGAGATTCACGCCACGCGTCCCACCGAAGCTCACCCTCTCTCTCTCTGCTGACACGCGTATCCCATGCAGCCACCTCCCTGAGACACCTGTCCTCCCCTCACTTCCTCACCGGAAACCCCTCGCCGGGCATGCAAATCCGGCGATAACTGACTCCGGCCACCGCCAACAGACTCCGGCCACCGCCAACTCCGCCGGAGAACGCCAAAACTACCAGAATCCTCATATCTTCTTCTTTCTCCCCAGATCTCCTCCGTCACCTTCATAATCCCTTCGCCGGAAAACTCATATGCACGCCGGAAACTTCATCAAATTCTCCAGAACGCCATCATCTTCATCCTATCTTTTCCAGAATCCTTCGTTCACCTTCATCGTCCTTCATACAACATTTCTCCAGAACGCCAACAACCTTCCTACAAATTTTCCCAGAATTCAATCAAATCTTCATCATCCCTCGACAAAATCCCCAGAAATCACCCTCAGCATTCATCCTTCAAGCAAGAAAAACTCAGAAACTCAAACTGCATCCATCTTCAAGCAAGATTCCCAGAAGCTTCAAACGGCGTTCAATCTTCAAGCAAGATTTCCAGAAACTCCCCAGCAAGCTCTCAACGCGAGGGATCTCAACCGAACGTCTTTAGGGATTGCTTCAACGAACGCCAACGGTTCACGGCGTCGTTCACTCTTCAAGTCAGGTACGACGTTCTTCCACTCATCTTCGTTGGTTGTTGAATGTAGGTTCCTGTTAGGATTCTCAGTTAGTGAGTAGTTGAGCTAGATCTTGAGTAGCGTATTCTTGTGAGGGATTGAGTTGTTTGGGTGAGTAATTGTTTCGTTTAGGGTTTTGTTTGTTGTTGATTGAGATCAGAGAGGTTTCAGATAGAGAAGAGATGAGGGAGAGACGAGCGGGTGAACGGCTAGGGTTTAGAATGATGAACAGTACCAGAGGAATTGGGAGGAAGATAGTTTTGGTTAGGGTTCGTTTGGATTAGGGTTGGGCTGGGTTCAAAGCCCAAGCGTGTTCTGCTAACGCTACATCCCAATTTGCTTCCCCACCCCCCTGGCGTGTGAGGTTTGAGTAATTAGGATCTGGGCCTTAGGCCCTTATTGCTAATGCCACCCCCTGGGCGTAAGCCCATTGAGATAGCAACTGGAAAAGCTGCTAATGGCACCCCCCAGGCTTTTTGTTCATTTCAGTGTTTGTTAGTTGATTTCTGAACTTGGGCCCTGCGCCCTATTGCTTCCAGCACCCCCACCAGCATAGGCCCAATGTAGAATAACTAGAATATATTGCTGTTTAAACCCCCCAGTTTTATTTCAATTTAATTTTCTCTCAATTTCTTTTATTTCTTTTCATATTTGTAAATAATTCATAAAATGTAAATAATTGTGATTTTAATAATTCTTTTTTTTACCATTACATCATAATGTCTAAAAAATTTAAATAAAAATAAAAATGTCATTTTCTTTTTGTTTGTTATTTTTGCATATTTTCCAATTAATTGATTTCTTTTTAATATTTTCAATGCATGCATATCATTAGAAAATTAATAAAAAATAGTAGATTGGGTCAAATAATTCCGTTCTTTTTTCTGTAGACTCGTAATTCAGTGTAGAATTTTATAGTGCAGAAACATTAGCTTAATCATGCATTTTCATTTTAATTGCATTTTTTCACTGTTATTGATGTTGAATAATTGGTCTGTGGATATGTCTGTGTTGCTGATTTTAGTTCTTTCATCTGGTATTGAATTTTGTTCTGATCTTTCAGTATGTTGTCCTAGAGCCATATAGGTTTCCCATAGATTTTTTATCAGATTTTTGTAGGGTGTCCTGATGTGATTTGTCTGAGCCTGAAGATAGGAGAAGTCTTGATGACTTCTGACTGTGAAGTTCAACTGTGGTTGAACTTCAGAGATAGTCTCCGGTGGTTTGTTGGCCTGTGGGTTCTTCTTGAAGATAGGAGCTGGTTGGAGTCCTGTTGGAGCTTGCAAGGATGCAGTGGATTGAGGCTTAGTCTAGGAGCTTGTTGTTTGTTTGTGAGGTTCGAGATCCTGAAGTTTGAAGGGAGTTTATGGTACTTTCCTGAGGAAGGCACTATGAATGACTTTCATTCTTTCTTCTCACCTCTTTCGTAAGTATCCAATGATGTTGGAGCCGACTTGTGAGTTTAATTTCTCCTGAGGAGGAATATGAACTGATCACATGTTGTTGAGCCACATGGGATACGATTCCTAAGTGGAAGTCCCCTAGTACTTTCCTGAGGAAGGTCCTATGGGTCTATTCGCTTAGTTCCAGTAGTTTGTCTAGGTTTTCTCAAGTATCCAGTGATGTTGGAGCCAACTTGTGAGTTTAATTTCTCCTGAGGAGAAATGTAAACTGATCACAGTTGTTGAGCCACGTAGGATACGATTCCTAAGTGTCAGCCTCCTAGTACTTTCCTGAGGAAGGTCCTATGAGTCTGTTCACTTAGTTCCCTTAGTGCATATAGGTATTTCTCAAATATCCAGTGATGCCGGAGCCTTCATGTGAGTTTAATCTCTCCTGAGGAGGGATGTGAACTGATCACAGTTGTCGAGCCGCATAGGATATGACTCCTGAGTAGTAACCTCCTGGTACTTTCCTGAGGAAAGCACTATGAGCTTGTCTGCTTAGCTCCCTTTTCTCTGGTAAGCCTGTTCTGAAGCTTGGAGACTGGGATTGATTCCTCTTGCCTAAGGTTTTGATTGGAGTTTTTGTTTAGATCTTTGCTTAGGGTGTTGCATAGAGCTTTGTTTAAGAGATAGATTAGGAGCTTGTTTCAGGTTTGATGGAGGCCCTGCTCAGGGTTAGTCTCTTTGAATTGTTTGACTTGTGTGATGTTATGTTGCATTAGACTTAGGTGTTCATCTAGATAGTTCTGAATAGGTGCATCTTAGAAGTAGACTTTGTGTGCATAAGAAGTTGAGGTGGTCCTCCTTCTGCTTGTTTGTTATTGAGTGGCTTTGCTTGTTGGTATTTGGTAGAGCTGAGCTCCCTTGCCTTTGTGGGTTGCGGCCTCTGTGCCTTGTTTGATTAGTTGTTGCATTCATGCATATCTTCAGTATTCCTTTACTTTGCAGTCTCTTGTTTGTGGTTTAGGCCTGTTGCCATGATCCCTTAGGAGCTCTGACTTCTCCGCTGCGGAGTTGTTATGATAGACATTAGGATGGTCAACCAGGTGTGATAGCAGTAGGTAGATTCCCCTGTTTCTCAGGTATAGCTCTAGGGTTTCCCTTTCCTTTCTGTAGGAGCTTTTGAGTAGCTTGACCCGTAGTTAGCTGAACTACAGCTGCTCTGATTCTTCGTTCCAGACGAAGATATGTAGGCATAGGATGCGATATCCTAGCGAGCACACTAACGACTAACTTCAGTTCTCTCGCGGCTGTGCGATCGAGACTTTCCCGCTAACGACTAATTGTTATCCCTTTCTCTTGCCCGAGCGCATTTGAGACCAGATCGTATTTGTAGGTTCCCGAGCCTTAGAGACCCGTTTGTTTTCTCACTGCTGTGTGAGAGCCCCTGTTTACCCGTAGTCAGCCGAACTACGTTTGCTCTGATCTTTCATATCAGATGGAAGTACGTAGGCACAGGACGCGATGTCCTGGCGAGCAACCTTTCCCCGTTTAGACGTAGGAAGTCGAACTACGTTGACTCTGACTTTCCCATTGCACGAGGGAATACGTAGGCCCAGAACACCGTATGTTCTGTCGAGTCCTGTCCTTTTATTTTCTTTTCAGACCAGCCATTAGCGTAGATAGATAACACACCCTTTTACCTATAAACACCAAGCGTGGATCCCATCGAGTACGATGGACGTGAGGGGTGCTAATACCTTCCCCTTGCGTAACCGACTCCCGAATCCAGGTTTTGGTTGCGATGACCATACCTTTTCCCGTCTTTGCGAGGTTTACTTCGAGCGTTTCCTTTCCCACTCTGAGGGATAAATAACGCACGGTGGCGACTCTCCTGTCAAGCCGGCGCCGATTTTCGCAGTAGCGACAGCTGGCGACTCTGCTGGGGATCTATAGCATCTAGGGACTTTTCCCATCCCTTATGCTGGGACCGTTTCCCATCCCCTACGCGAGTCAATCCTAGCGCTTGGGTGTTTATTTGTTGGGTGTTGTGCATATTGTGTTTTACTTTTCTGCACTTTACTTTTCTGTACCTTTACCTTTCCGCATTTATTTTCCAGCATTATATTATTATGATTATTGCTGTGGGCAAAGGGAGGTTACTGTGAGTGAAAAGCCGGACCTGGGCTTGAGTACACACCTAGATATAGTTGCGGAGAAGTAGTAGACGAACCTGTCTGCTGAGCAGGCACAGTTCCCTACGAAAATCTGCGCTCAGACGAGATTCTTGCAGAGGCGCTCCTTTCCGGTCCTGAGGATCTGAGGGGAGTCCAGACGTGAGGGTTGTCGACTCTGGGGACCGATCATTTGGAAGTCAGCTAAGTGAGGCCTCTTCATGACTTGATGATGCCACTCCTTCTGGGAATCGTATCGTCATTCATGAAAGTCTGTGACGCTGATGACCGCATAGGATGCCGTACCTTTGTCCGTGGATTAGGTCTATCCTACCTGTGAGAGGGACTGGGTTGTTGCAGGAAAACTGGCCTTCAGAAACCATGATTCAGTATCGTTATCAGATGGTGTTCTTGATTCGTCTCCAGGTGTGTTGTATGGGTCAGATGGGTTTCTTATCTGAGGTTGAGGCTATTATCAGATGGTATTCTCGTCAGATACAGAGGTTCAGATGGTTTTCTTACCAGGGGATTGATATTTTGAGTATCAGATGATAGTTAGTGGCATGAGATTCTGGTGACCGTGATGGTTTTCTGTTCTTGATCACAGAGATATTCCTCTTCAGGCTACAGCACAGCCCCTATGTTCGCAGATTGCATTATTTATCATATTGCATCATTGCATTACCATCTGCATTCAACTAACGTGTGTGTATTGCAGGTACATATTTTCCCTTCCAGTTCTGGTGTTTGTTCCTAGCAAGACATGGAAAACCTGAAGAGAGTATTGCCCTACAAGTTTCTGTCGCCGAATATCAGTCTATTGTTAGAGTTGATTGCTATTGCTAAGAAGAGGGGAATGGGTGACTTCAGAAAGAGATATGGGAGGATTCTGACCTACGTTTATCAGCCATCTGCCTATGAGACCAGCGGCATCTATACTCTGTTACAGTTCTACGACGCGGAGCTCAGGTGTTTTGTATTTCCCGACTTCGTTTTGGCTCCTACCCTGGAGGAGTACTCTGCACTTCTGGATATACCGATCCGTGAGCAGATGCCTTTTTATCGTACGGACGCTGAGCCTAAGCTGGCTGAGCTTTCTGCCATCCTGTGCTTGAAAGAGTCTGAGCTGTCTGGGAAGATGATCAGAAGAGGAGACGTATGGGGATTTCCATTGGATGTCTTAGTGGAGAAGGCTCGAGAATATGCCCAGGAGGGTAGCTGGGATGTTTTTGACGTTATCCTTGCTGTATGTGTTTATGGCATCGTGTTGTTCCCGAACATTCCTGATTTTGTTGATTCTGATGCCTTCTATATTTTGGCTGCAGAAAACCCAGTCCCTACTTTGCTGGGAGATGTCCACCATTCAACTCATTATCAGAATGAAAAGCGACGAGGAAGGAATGTGTCTTGCTGTGTACCTCTCCTATGCAGGTGGTTCACCAGTCATATGCCTAAGTCAGGCCCTTTTGTCACCTCTATTAATTCTCTAGGATGGCCCGAGCGCTTAATGGGATTAACTGCTGAGAACGTGGTATGGACTAATAAAGAGGTATTTGGAGCTGAAGTCATACTCAAAGGCGAAGGATTCCCGAATGTTCCATTAATAGGAAGGAAAGGTTGTGTCAACTATAACCCTTCCCTATTGATCAAGCAATTTGGGTACATACCTCATGGAGCGCCAAAGCCCGAGGAGATACAGGAATCTCTGTATCTCACTGGGGCAATAGGGAAAGAAATGCTGACCAAACTTGAGAAAGCTTGGAAAAACTTGCACAAGAGAGGGAAGCTTTCAGGTAGCAGAGGGGATACTCGAGTTCCTAGCCCATATGAAGAATGGATTCGTGAGCGAGCTGTGAAGTTCCTTATGCCGTATCCAGCAGTTCAGCCATTGCATCCTCCTCCGGTAGAGGAGCCTACCACTGTGGACATTCAGGTTTACAAGCAGCTGATGGCAGAGAAAGAAGAGCTAGCAAGGGCTAAAGAGGCTTTAGAGCGGGAGAATGCCCAGCTTCGGCATGAAAAGATTGAAACAGGATATATTTCTAAGCAACAGGCTGAAACTCTGAAACATCTGAAGACTACGCTATTGGAATTGACTGAAACCAAGAAGCGTCTGGAGTTAGATGTAGACTCAGTTAGTAGTGTGTTGACCACTAAGAAGCAGGAGCTGGAAAGGGCCTACACAAAGCTAGCCAAGTTCAGAGAACACTGGGATCTCACTATGACCAAGCGCAAGGAGCGAGAAGAAGAGCTGAAGACACAGATTGCTCAGTTAGAAGAACAGGTCAAAGTGAAGAATGAAGAGCTTGAAGAAGAAGCCTGTCGCCGATACGAAGCCGAGCGCAAGTTGACAGATGCCATGAAGAATTTGGAAGATTTCCAGCATAGAGCAGATGCCAAGAGACCCAAACCTGGGGATGGTGCTAATGATAAGGCCTGGGAGGACTTTGTCAGAGACATCCAAGGGACAGTCAGGAAGAGAGATCGACTGATAGAAGGTTTGATTTATCAACCAGATCACGCAGAGACAAAGAAGATGGTCGAGGACTTCCGCAACCGTACCCGTACTTGATTTCTCTCTTGTATTCTGTATGTTGAGATCACCACCAGGCATGTTGGCTGGGATCCTCTTTGTCATATCAGCTGTATGGAGCATAGTTATGTAACTTCTTGACAAGACTATTATCCTAATCAATATATGAGGGTTTTTTCCAAATATTGTCTTTATGGGTTATCTCGTCTTGCTACCACTGACACTGGAATTGGAGGGAAAATATCTCCAATGCACACATGCACGTTAGCATTTTTGTATTCCTGTTTGCATAAATCATACTGCATAGCATTTCTCTAGCAGGTCAGAGCACTTATCCAGCCTTTGTTTTCACCAGACAGTGATTCTCGGGGAATTGTTTGAGGCAAGAGTAGAGTGGAGACAACCAAGGGGCTGAAGCGGATTTGAGCAGAATCAAGCAGTGTAGTCCGTTACAGGTAATTGGCAACTATGTCCGAAGGCAGTTTCCAGGTTCCTGACACCCAGGCAGGGTTTACTGTGGCGTCCAACCATCAGTATGATTCTATGGAAGGCTTCCCGCAAGCGAACAATCTTACTGCCGCCCAAGTTGTGCAGCCTGCTGTTGAGAACAGAGATCGGCATGAGCAGTTTCTTGCCCGAAATGAACACTATCCTCCTGTTAACAATCAATGTGTTGATTTCCCTGTGATGAATTACCAGAGAGATATTCCAGTGACCGGGTTAGTAGATCCAAGAGCTCTTGACTATGGTAGAAGAGTCCGAGTGTTGGAAGAGCAAATGAAAGCCTTGGAAGCGAAAGATGCCGTTAACCTGGATGCTGTGGCCATGTGTTTGGTTCCTGACCTCGTGTTGCCGTACAAGTTCAAAGTGCCGGAATTTGAAAAATACAGGGGAGATAGCTGTCCAAAGCTGCATTTGATGATGTTCTGTCGAAGGATGACTTCGTTTGTGCGAAATGACAAATTGATGATCCATTGCTTTCAGTATAGCCTGACTGGGGCATCGTTGAGATGGTATGTGCAATTGGAGAGTAATCAGATTCGATCTTGGGTAGATTTAGCCAGAGCTTTCATGAAGCAGTACGATTACAACCTGGATTTGACTCCTAGTCTCGTAGATCTGCAAGAATTGTCTCAGGCGGAGAATGAATCATTCAGAGCGTATTTGCGAAGATGGAAGGAATTGGCTGCTAGTGTTCGACCACCGCTTCCGGAAAGAGAACTGGTTGACATCTTCTTGGGTACCCTGAAAGGCCATTATTTTGACAAATTGTTCAGTTGCACAAGCTTTGTGGGCCTGATGAGGCTGGGAGAGATTGTTGAGAGAGGACTCAGGAGTGGAAAGTTTCGAGGCGTTCCTTACGTCCCAGTTAATAAGATTGAGTCAGTTGTCAGTTCTCAAGAAGAGTGGGAAGTAGGAGATGATGCCACCTCAGAATCTCTAGCGTCTCAGGATCAGTTTTCAGACACTTCAAGTCAACGATCATCTTATCGCCGATCGCGTCAGCATGCTCCACGCAGACCAAGGAAACCTGAAAGGCAGTTTACTCAGCTACCAGTGTCGTACAGTCAGTTGTTGCCAGATCTGGTCAGAAGTGGGTTGATAGTACCGAAAGAGACTAAGCCGGTGATTCCACCGTATCCTCCAGGGTTTGATGCCAGCGCCCGCTGTGAGTACCATGTTGGGGCACAGGGGCATTCCACCAATGATTGTAAAGTGCTTAGAAGTCAGATTCAAGATCTGTTAGACTCTAGCCGTATTTGCATCACTCCTCAGGGTTTTGTTCAGATTAATGATTTTCCATCTTCCAGTTGTGGGGGTTCGTCAGTTAACATCATGGAAGACTCCGCAGGAAGTGTGTGCTCTGAAGATTGTCAATCAGAGAGTTCAGTTGAATATGGGAGAAGTTTCTAGAGGTTTCTGTGCCGGGTGTCGCATCTGTTCCCTTTGCTTAATCCGTTTAGCTTTTTTGCGCACTAGTGTCTGCCGACCACCACCAGGATTGTTGGCTGGGGTCATTGTATTCGTACTCATTTGTGCTTACCTACTGATTTTGTTGGTTGTACATGTGTGGGAGATGTTTGTCTGTGTGCTTATAGCTTGAGTTTCTCTTTGTGAATATGTGTTTGCTTTCTGCGCTGCATTATCATTTAACAGGTATATCAGAACCGTGGGCCTTATTTCCTCATCGTCCAGTTTGTTGCAGGAATTCCTTCAGAGGTATGGAACAGAATCAGTTTGAATTGATCGAAGTCCAAAGCCAGCTGGGGCAGATGATGAGAGACATGCAAGAGATGCGTCTGGAGCAGAAGATTCTCAAAGAGGAGAACAGTCAGTTGAAGACCCAAATGAGCTTGATCATGGAAGTAGTCAAGAATGTGCTTAGGAAAGAAGACGATCAGCTATTTGAAGCCGCAATGAAGAAGCTCGCGCCACCCGTGCATGTGGAACCTGAGCAGCAGCAACAGAAGATACATCCGGCTCAGCGGAAGATCCAGGAAGGAAAGCCAAGGAGAATATTTGAGGCACCACCTATGACCTATGCTGAGCTCTTGCCGACCTTACTGAGGTTTAATCTGGTCGAGAAGAGAACGTTGGCACCACCAACGAGAGCGTTTCCTCAAGGGTACGATGCCAATAAGCAATGTGAATTTCATTCCGGGGCATTCGGACATGACATCGAGGGTTGTCATGCTTTTAAGCACAATGTTCAAGACCTGATTGACTCGCACGATATTGAATTCACGCCGGGCGGCGTAGCAGTGCACATTGCTCCTGTCTCGGTCGATGCTAAGATGACAGATGTTTCTAAAGCTGCAGTGGGTCAGAAGCGTATCCTGGACTCCATGGTGTCAGAATCTCCAGGCCCACAACTGTTGCCTATTCCTGGGGCAGATCTAAGAAAGAAAATGGTTAAGCATAAGGAGAGCGTTAATCAGTACATTGAAGGTCAAGAAACTGATGCTGCATTTGATACAAAGGGTGTTCAAGGGTCAACCCGATACCAGCAGCAGCAGCCTCAGCAGGGGGCACAACAGGCTCAACGAAGATTCCAGGGTAGTAAACCAAGAAGAGTGTTTGAGAAACCTCCCTCTACCTATGCTGATTTATTGCAGACATTGTTGGGATTGAACCTGGTAGAGACAAGAACTCTGGCACCAATAACGGGAACTCCCCCGTTCGGCTATGATGCAAGCAAGCACTGTGAGTTTCATTCTGGAGCCCCGGGTCACGATATAGAAAGTTGCCATGCTTTTAAGCACCAAGTGCAGGATTTGCTTGATAGTGCAGCAATCAGCTTCGGGCCAAGAGGTCCTAGAATCATCTGAATGAAGGAGGAAGGGCTCGATAATTTGGCTGGGTCGTTGAAAGCAGATCAGGACAGCATCGAATTGCCTCTAATAAAGATAGCTGGTTCAGCAGCAGGGCAGATGTGAAAGCCCGGTTCTCAGAAGCTAGCATATTTTCTTTGTTTTAGCTTGTCATTGCTTTACATTTGTAGTTGCTTTCCTGTTTGAATTTGTAAGCTTGTTTGTAAAACTTGTTGTTTTCATTTCAATTGATGATAATGAAATAAATATGCTTGGTTTTGATTAAATCCAATCGTGTTCACTAACTGTTTTTGCAAATGTCCAACACTTGGTTAAGAAGAATTTGGGGAGGATGACGAAAATGACCGACATGCAACTACCGATATTGTATGCTTTTGAAATGAAACCTGCTGATGATGTACAGGCATTGTTTCAAATCCCTAAACACCGGAGATATAAGGAAGATAATCCCTTGTTAACCCCTTTGAGCCTTGTAGTAGGAGTTTCTTTCTGTGAATGAAGAAACCCTCAATCATAACCTGGGGCAGGGTAGGTGTTAGCTAATTTGACCGAGCGTCCAAATGGCAAAAGGAGTGTCCATTCGAGGATCGATCACACCCCTAGAGGTCGTGCCTAAAAGACCACAATGGTTCAGTCAAGAGTGGGACAGCCACATCACTTCCCAAAGAATCAGACAACCAGTGTCACACGACTTGTTCAAAAGAAAAACGAAAAAAGGAAATCAAAAGCCCGCTAAGTCAAGAAAACTTCAAAACAAATGACTTAGGCAAAAATGAGGGCATCCCGCTGGACTTGAAAAACAAAAAGAAACTCAAAAGGAGGCAGTCCAGGCAAAAGTTAGGGATATGAAGAGAAAAAGATGAAAAGGATCAAGAGAAAAATCCTCGATGGAAATACGAGTCGTGTGATCTCAAATGTCAAAGATGAAAAGTGAGTGGCTGTCACTCCAAAATCCAAAAGTTTCTCGAACTATCATTCCTATTTTTTCAGCCTCTGAGAGGTGAGCGCTAAGGTCAAATTAGCTGAACGTAGGATGGGAGAACATCAAGGAGAATGGGTGGGTTAAAATAAATTTTGAGCCTTTATCCTTTCTTTCAAAACCATGAACCGGACCACGTTACAACCTTCAAAAGTCCTAATTGAAGCAGGTCGTTTCGAAAGCATACTCTGGTAAAGGTCGCGTCGATTCTGACTCCTAAAAGGTTCCTCTTACCATGTTGGTACTAATGTTGATAAATGTTTTGTGCATGCACATGCCATAAACTGTTTGTCCTTTTCCCAGTGAACATATTGGATGTCAAAGCTGTCATATGTGTTGCATTAATACATCTTTTATGCATAACAACTTGTTTTACTTGCGAGTAAGCGCTTGACAGCAGAAAAGTTTCCTACAATGGAAAGTATGGTCAAGATAGAATGCAGAACGCCCGAATGTTCCGAGAGCAGGGGCAAGCTATTATGGTGATCCCCAGTCAGGTCAGCTCTTCGAAGTCAGTTATTCTGGGGCAATCAGGTTGAGGTTTGGTGAACACGGCATAGCCAAGGGCATTACTCTGAATCAGATAATCAGGGGCAAGGTCGTTGCAGTCAGGGGCAGACCATCTTAAGCACGCAGAGGTTATTCGAGGAGCATTTGAGGTAAAGTGTCTCTCGGAAGTTCAGAACACTGAGGCATGTTGTACCAGACCGTCAGGGCAACAGATTTGCAGATTTCCTTTCAGCGACTATCCCCACAGAGATCCCGCAGGCTGGGGCATATCAGAAATGAAAGGATTGGTCTTCTCCGCTTCAGCGGGGTCATTCAGAGTTATTCGAGCAGATGCAGTCTATTTTCGAGAGCGAGATGAACGCGGGAAGTCGTGTTACTATTCCTTGACTCTTCACTAAAAGGCTGTGTATTCAGGAAGAATATTTTCCAGCGGCAGTTGTATCTGACCCAGCAAGATAGCTTAAGAGCTCAAATCCATGTTGGCGATTACTGCGAAACCCATCCGTGTTGGCGCATCAATTTCCAGATCCGAGCTTCATCAGTACGCAGGAAGACTCCCTCCATTGTCTCCAGCAAAGTCCAATTTGTCATTGGTATGGATAAGCTATCCCTAGAGGAGTCTAATCATATTCAGCACGTCTACTATTCCACAGCGGAGTTATATTCCCCAGCAGGGTATTACTTCGTCGAGGTGTTCGGTTAAGTTCCCAATATCCCCAGCAGAGTTGATTTCACTCTCCCAGCATTTATTTTGCTGGGATAATTCAGTGATATCCAGTTTATCCCCAGCAGAGTTGGCCTCGCCTTCAGCATTTATTTTGCTGAAGTAGTTTTCTGTACCCGGCCTTCTCCGGCAGCTCAAGCCTGCACTAGCATATTGCATGCATCATACTTGCATCATACCTGCATGACAGTTTCAAAATGCATAGCATTTCTATCCAGAATGGAGCATTACGCTGTAGAAAGATTAAAGCATTTGCATATGCATACAAAGCATAAGTCAGGTTTTCTATCGGCCTCATATGGCGCGGGAGTTACTCTGTGATCAGTTCAGGGGCATTTATCCAGCAACCGTAGTCAGACAGTTCAGCAGATTATTTGTATCTCAGATCATGCAACGATAGTTGTGCTTTGATCAAGCAGTTATCTAATATCGGCAGACTTTTCTTCCTGTCAATTCATAGTGACGATGTGTTCCTCCAAGGAGTGGATTTCTCTGTCTATCATTAGACGTCTTGAGTATGAATGTGGTTTTCTTTCCGTCTATCCATAGACGATGTGAAGTTGCGGGTGATCGCAATAAGGTTTCAAGAAGGGGTTTCCCCCAGGATATGCTTTCCTTCCCGTCTATCAGTAGACGATGTGAAGTTTTGGGTTGATTTTCAATGGGATTCAAAATAGAGTTTCTAGCAAGTGGCTTTTCTTTCCGTCTGTCAGCAGGCGATGTGAAGTTTTGGTTACTGTTCAGCAGGTTTCTTACTGCCAGATCATACATATGATGAGGTGTTTCCCCAGCGAGTCTTCTCCGGCTATCCTTAGTTGTTGAGGGGTTTCAAAATGATTTTGAATGTTGGTTCTCTTTCTGTTTATTGGATGAGATGATGTTTCAAGAGGGACTTTCCTGACTGTCAATCCCTATTGATGTCGAGACTCTTCGAAGAATGTTCAGTTTTCGTGATTGTCGATTCTTATTGACGACATGGTTCCTTAAAAGGTGGTTTTTCTTACCGTCAGTCCATACTGACGATGTGGCCCCTTCAAGGATATTGATCTTTCCATCAATTTCCGTAGACAGAAGAATTCTGAAATTCAAAGGAGGGTGTTGAATTGCGTTATGGTGTCTTCCCGTCTATCTTTAGACGATGTGTGTATGGAGATTAAGAATTTGATCCCGTCTACCCTTAGACGATGTGAATATTGATCAGGATGATGCCGTCTATCCTTAGACGATGTGAATTGATTTGTTTCATCAATCAGGATGATTCCGTCTACCCTTAGACGATGTGCATATTGAGATGGTGTCTTTCCGTCTATCCTTAGACGATGTGGATATGGAGATGGTGTCTTTCCGTCTATCCTTAGACGATGTGGATATGGAGATTATGGTGACTTCCCGTCTATCCTTAGACGATGTGAATACGGAGATTATTTCTTCCCGTCTATCTTTAGACGATGTGAATATAGAGATTATGAATTCCTTCCCGTCTACTCTTAGACGATGTGAATTGATTTGTTCATCAATCAGGATGATCCCGTCTACTCTTAGACGATGAGAATATTGATTCGTTTCATCAATCAGGATGATCCCGTCTACTCTTAGACGATGAGAATATTGATTTGTTCATCAATCAGGATGATCCCGTCTACCCTTAGACGATGTGCATATGGAGATTAATGGTGTCTTTCCGTCTATCCTTAGACGATGTGAATATGGAGATTATAGTGACTTTCCGTCTATCCTTAGACGATGTGAATATGGAGATTAATGGTGTCTTTCCGTCTACCCTTAGACGATGTGCATATGGAGATTATAGTGACTTTCCGTCTATCCTTAGACGATGTGAATGTGGAGATTATGGCGACTTCCCGTCTATCCTTAGACGATGTGAATATGGAGATTATTTCTTCCCGTCTACCCTTAGACGAGGTGAATTGTTTTGTTTCATCAATCAGGATGATCCCGTCTACCCTTAGACGACGTGAATTGATTTGTCATTAACCAGGATGATCCCGTCTACTCTTAGACGATGTGAATTTGGAGATTAATGTTGTCCTCCCGTCTATCAGTAGGCGACGTGAATATGGGGATTACTTCTTCCCGTCTATCATTAGACGATGTGAATTCGGAGAATTACTTCTTCCCGTCTATCTTTAGATGATGTGAATATTGACTTGTCATTAATCAGGACGGTCCCGTCTACCCTTAGACGATGTACATTGATTAATCAGGACGATCCCGTCTACCCTTAGACGATGTGAATATGGAGATTATGGTGTCTTGCCGTCTATCCTTAGACGATGTGAGTATGGAGATTACTTCATCCCGTCTATCCTTAGACGATGTGAATTGGGAGATTAATGTTGTTTTTCTGTCTATCTTTAGACGAGGTGAGTATTCAATCAGGGTGTCTTCCCGTCCATCTTTGGGCGATGTGAGTATATTTCTCTTCCTGCCTATCAGTAGGCAATGTGAAAAATCAGGTATGTTGTTGTAGCCCTCAGGGTTTGTTATGTGGGGTATCACAAGCAACGGGTATTCAATCAGGAGTTCTTTATCAGATGATTAATCAGTTTGGTGCCGCAATAACTGGACTCGGTTTTCTGGACTTTATTCCCCAAGCAGTTTACAGTATATACTCGCGGTTGGCAAATTTTCGGGTTTTATTTGTATTCAACCGTCTCGTACCTCTGAATGTTTGAAGGCTGAGCGCTCTTCAAACCCTTCAGGTCCAAGTCGCTTGAATAGGGGCAGCTGTTGCACCCTAAAATTTGACCAACCGGTTCTCTTATCTGACTCGTGGGTTTAATTTCATATTCGCAGCTCAGATGTATGATTTTTGTGCACAAGCAGGGGATATCAGAGTTTGCAGCTTGATTTTTGTCTATCAGATATGGCAGACCCAGTCCAGATCACCAGGGTTTTATTTTCAGGAAATTGTGCGCTCCTCAGTGATTTTTAGCTTGCACAGTAATTTTGGGGATATTCTGATGCCCAGGGATCTCCGTTCGATTCGATCTGGTCTCGTGCGCTTTTATGGGGGTCATTTGCATTCATCTGCATTTTTAGGGTTTAATAGGCTTTTGTGAATTTTTAGCAGGCTTTATAGTTTTTTCTGGAATTTAAATAGGGTTTTTGTATTTTTTAATAGTTTAATGCTCTTTTTAGGATTTTATGGAATTTTTAAAAGGTTTTTAGAATATAAATAAGATTTTAATTGGTTTTATCTTTTTATAGAAATAATATAGTTTCTTTTATTAATAATAGATACTAGTTTTAAATAATGGTAGAAGTTTAATAGAATTAATAGAAATATAGAATTAATTAGACTTTAATTGACTTTTTAGAGTTTAATTAGGTTAATTGACTTTTTAGAGTTTAGTTAGGTTAATTGATTTTTTAGAGCTTAATTAGACTTTTAATCACTTTTTAGAGTTTAATTAGGTTAATTGTCTTTTTAGATTTAATTAGGATAGATTAATGTTAGTTAGAATTAATTGTAGGTTTATTAGTTTAGTTAACTAGTTTTAATATTGTTTTGCAGTTTTTTTGAATTTTTTTATGTTGAGTTCGTTGGGCCCAATTGGGGAGGCCCAGTATTGCTTTTTTTGTCCAGAAAAATGATCCAGCAAAGGTCCAAGAAAATCTCCAGCGAAGCCTGGAAGTTTCTGGAAGTGTCCAGCATTTTCAGTGGTATAAAAGCAGACACGTGTAGCAAACAGAAGGGGCCCACGTTACACTCAGAGATTCACACCACGCGTCCCACCGAAGCTCACCCTCTCTCTCTCTGCTGACACGCGTATCCCATGCAGCCACCTCCCCGAGACACCTGTCCTCCCCTCACTTCCTCACCGGAAACCCCTCGCCGGGCATGCAAATCCGGCGATAACTGACTCCGGCCACCGCCAACAGACTCCGGCCACCGCCAACTCCGCCGGAGAACGCCAAAACTACCAGAATCCTCATATCTTCTTCTTTCTCCCCAGATCTCCTCCGTCACCTTCATAATCCCTTCGCCGGAAAACTCATATGCACGCCGGAAACTTCATCAAATTCTCCAGAACGCCATCATCTTCATCCTATCTTTTCCAGAATCCTTCGTTCACCTTCATCGTCCTTCATACAACATTTCTCCAGAACGCCAACAACCTTCCTACAAATTTTCCCAGAATTCAATCAAATCTTCATCATCCCTCGACAAAATCCCCAGAAATCACCCTCAGCATTCATCCTTCAAGCAAGAAAAACTCAGAAACTTCAAACTGCATCCATCTTCAAGCAAGATTCCCAGAAGCTTCAAACGGCGTTCAATCTTCAAGCAAGATTTCCAGAAACTCCCCAGCAAGCTCTCAACGCGAGGGATCTCAACCGAACGTCTTCAGGGATTGCTTCAACGAACGCCAACGGTTCACGGCGTCGTTCACTCTTCAAGTCAGGTACGACGTTCTTCCACTCATCTTCGTTGGTTGTTGAATGTAGGTTCCTGTTAGGATTCTCAGTTAGTGAGTAGTTGAGCTAGATCTTGAGTAGCGTATTCTTGTGAGGGATTGAGTTGTTTGGGTGAGTAATTGTTTCGTTTAGGGTTTTGTTTGTTGTTGATTGAGATCAGAGAGGTTTCAGATAGAGAAGAGATGAGGGAGAGACGAGCGGGTGAACGGCTAGGGTTTAGAATGATGAACAGTACCAGAGGAATTGGGAGGAAGATAGTTTTGGTTAGGGTTCGTTTGGATTAGGGTTGGGCTGGGTTCAAAGCCCAAGCGTGTTCTGCTAACGCTACATCCCAATTTGCTTCCCCACCCCCCTGGCGTGTGAGGTTTGAGTAATTAGGATCTGGGCCTTAGGCCCTTATTGCTAATGCCACCCCCTGGGCGTAAGCCCATTGAGATAGCAACTGGAAAAGCTGCTAATGGCACCCCCAGGCTTTTTGTTCATTTCAGTGTTTGTTAGTTGATTTCTGAACTTGGGCCCTGCGCCCTATTGCTTCCAGCACCCCCACCAGCATAGGCCCAATGTAGAATAACTAGAATATATTGCTGTTTAAACCCCCCAGTTTTATTTCAATTTAATTTTCTCTCAATTTCTTTTATTTCTTTTCATATTTGTAAATAATTCATAAAATGTAAATAATTGTGATTTTAATAATTCTTTTTTTTACCATTACATCATAATGTCTAAAAAATTTAAATAAAAATAAAAATGTCATTTTCTTTTTGTTTGTTATTTTTGCATATTTTCCAATTAATTGATTTCTTTTTAATATTTTCAATGCATGCATATCATTAGAAAATTAATAAAAAATAGTAGATTGGGTCAAATAATTCCGTTCTTTTTTCTGTAGACTCGTAATTCAGTGTAGAATTTTATAGTGCAGAAACATTAGCTTAATCATGCATTTTCATTTTAATTGCATTTTTTCACTGTTATTGATGTTGAATAATTGGTCTGTGGATATGTCTGTGTTGCTGATTTTAGTTCTTTCATCTGGTATTGAATTTTGTTCCGATCTTTCAGTATGTTGTCCTAGAGCCATATAGGTTTCCCATAGATTTTTTATCAGATTTTTGTAGGGTGTCCTGATGTGATTTGTCTGAGCCTGAAGATAGGAGAAGTCTTGATGACTTCTGACTGTGAAGTTCAACTGTGGTTGAACTTCAGAGATAGTCTCCGGTGGTTTGTTGGCCTGTGGGTTCTTCTTGAAGATAGGAGCTGGTTGGAGTCCTGTTGGAGCTTGCAAGGATGCAGTGGATTGAGGCTTAGTCTAGGAGCTTGTTGTTTGTTTGTGAGGTTCGAGATCCTGAAGTTTGAAGGGAGTTTATGGTACTTTCCTGAGGAAGGCACTATGAATGACTTTCATTCTTTCTTCTCACCTCTTTCGTAAGTATCCAATGATGTTGGAGCCGACTTGTGAGTTTAATTTCTCCTGAGGAGGAATATGAACTGATCACATGTTGTTGAGCCACATGGGATACGATTCCTAAGTGGAAGTCCCCTAGTACTTTCCTGAGGAAGGTCCTATGGGTCTATTCGCTTAGTTCCAGTAGTTTGTCTAGGTTTTCTCAAGTATCCAGTGATGTTGGAGCCAACTTGTGAGTTTAATTTCTCCTGAGGAGAAATGTAAACTGATCACAGTTGTTGAGCCACGTAGGATACGATTCCTAAGTGTCAGCCTCCTAGTACTTTCCTGAGGAAGGTCCTATGAGTCTGTTCACTTAGTTCCCTTAGTGCATATAGGTATTTCTCAAATATCCAGTGATGTCGGAGCCTTCATGTGAGTTTAATCTCTCCTGAGGAGGGATGTGAACTGATCACAGTTGTCGAGCCGCATAGGATATGACTCCTGAGTAGTAACCTCCTGGTACTTTCCTGAGGAAAGCACTATGAGCTTGTCTGCTTAGCTCCCTTTTCTCTGGTAAGCCTGTTCTGAAGCTTGGAGACTGGGATTGATTCCTCTTGCCTAAGGTTTTGATTGGAGTTTTTGTTTAGATCTTTGCTTAGGGTGTTGCATAGAGCTTTGTTTAAGAGATAGATTAGGAGCTTGTTTCAGGTTTGATGGAGGCCCTGCTCAGGGTTAGTCTCTTTGAATTGTTTGACTTGTGTGATGTTATGTTGCATTAGACTTAGGTGTTCATCTAGATAGTTCTGAATAGGTGCATCTTAGAAGTAGACTTTGTGTGCATAAGAAGTTGAGGTGGTCCTCCTTCTGCTTGTTTGTTATTGAGTGGCTTTGCTTGTTGGTATTTGGTAGAGCTGAGCTCCCTTGCCTTTGTGGGTTGCGGCCTCTGTGCCTTGTTTGATTAGTTGTTGCATTCATGCATATCTTCAGTATTCCTTTACTTTGCAGTCTCTTGTTTGTGGTTTAGGCCTGTTGCCATGATCCCTTAGGAGCTCTGACTTCTCCGCTGCGGAGTTGTTATGATAGACATTAGGATGGTCAACCAGGTGTGATAGCAGTAGGTAGATTCCCCTGTTTCTCAGGTATAGCTCTAGGGTTTCCCTTTCCTTTCTGTAGGAGCTTTTGAGTAGCTTGACCCGTAGTTAGCTGAACTACAGCTGCTCTGATTCTTCGTTCCAGACGAAGATATGTAGGCATAGGATGCGATATCCTAGCGAGCACACTAACGACTAACTTCAGTTCTCTCGCGGCTGTGCGATCGAGACTTTCCCGCTAACGACTAATTGTTATCCCTTTCTCTTGCCCGAGCGCATTTGAGACCAGATCGTATTTGTAGGTTCCCGAGCCTTAGAGACCCGTTTGTTTTCTCACTGCTGTGTGAGAGCCCCTGTTTACCCGTAGTCAGCCGAACTACGTTTGCTCTGATCTTTCATATCAGATGGAAGTACGTAGGCACAGGACGCGATGTCCTGGCGAGCAACCTTTCCCCGTTTAGACGTAGGAAGTCGAACTACGTTGACTCTGACTTTCCCATTGCACGAGGGAATACGTAGGCCCAGAACACCGTATGTTCTGTCGAGTCCTGTCCTTTTATTTTCTTTTCAGACCAGCCATTAGCGTAGATAGATAACACACCCTTTTACCTATAAACACCAAGCGTGGATCCCATCGAGTACGATGGACGTGAGGGGTGCTAATACCTTCCCCTTGCGTAACCGACTCCCGAATCCAGGTTTTGGTTGCGATGACCATACCTTTTCCCGTCTTTGCGAGGTTTACTTCGAGCGTTTCCTTTCCCGCTCTGAGGGATAAATAACGCACGGTGGCGACTCTCCTGTCAAGCCGGCGCCGATTTTCGCAGTAGCGACAGAGTGGTAGATGAAATGTTTCCCCAAGCAGATCCCGAAGGATTGTCCAGCAAGCAGAAGTCTGTTTATCCCCGTGAGTTTGAGAACTTAATGACATGAGTGTCTTGTAGCCTGAAGGCTATGTTCCCTAGAAGGGTCGTTCCTCAGAGAGCCGTTCAGAGCATTTAGCGCATTCCCCGTGCAGAGTATAGCAGTGGATAGTGTGTTGATCAGCCTGATGTGCTGTGTTCTCCGGAGGAGCCCGTCATCCTCAAGTGTAAGTCCAGATGAGATCGGCAGAAAATGCAGCTCCCTTGAAGGGTAGCTCTCCCTCAGTAGATTGGTTACTCTCCCTGAGAGGATGATTCCTCTTCCCAGCATTTATTTTGCTGGGGCATTTCCTTGCATGATTGCATAACCTTTACTCAAAAGCGTAGCATTCCGTTTCGCGCGGAGCATTACGCTCAGTTTTCCAGCATTCGCATATGAAGCATGAACCAGGTGGGTACCTTGATCTCGAGCAGAAGTAGTTGCTCCACAGTAAAGTTGGTAGGAATCGTCTGAGTGAGCTCTTTCGTTATTCTCCAGCAGTTGTTGAAGTCGTTTGGGTGAGCTCTCTCGTCTGTCTGCAGCAAAGTCTACAAGGTTGTTTGGGTGAACCCTTCTTCCTTTTCCCCAGTGAGTCGTCAGGATTGTTTGGGTGAACCCTCCTTCCTCTCTCCTCAACAGAGTTGTTAACCTGGTGATTATGTCCGGTGACCCGACATGTTTGCTTTTATTTAGCAACGACTTGACAGGATGTCAAGAGAATAGCAGCGTGATATGTTTGCTCCAACAGTGATGTCTAATCTGAAGATCGACTTCGTAAACGCCTGAAGGCGATATCAGAAGGTTCCTGTGGATTCAGATTTCCTTGTTGATGAATCAACGTGTGGATGAAGACAAGGTTCCAAAGTTTGTAGATATAACAAGATGATCCGTGTTGACCAAGTCAGTTGTCCTGAGGTGATGATTGATTGCGATCAAGTGAATAGTGTTTCTTATGACTGAAGTCGAAGATGTTTCTCCAGCTGAAGCGGAGTTTTGCCTGAAGGCAAAGTGTTTGAATCCCCGTAGAGTCATGAATGGCTCAGGATACCATTTCTTTGACTGAAGTCACAGATTTCCCAAGCTGAAGCGAAGGTGCCTAAGGGCAAGGTTATCCCCAAGGTCATGAATGACCTAGGATTCATTGTTCGGACTGAAGGTCGAAGTATATCCCTGACTGAAGTCACGAATGCTCTATAGCAGAGGTGGAGTTGCCTGAAGGCAGATCCATGTATCCTTGAAGGCCAAGGACCATTTCTTCAGACTGAAGTCGAAGATACCTCCTGCAGAGTTGCCGACGGGCAAAGTTTATATCCTTGAAGGCCAAGGATGATTATCTTCAGAAATACTTGAAGATCGTTTCTAGCTGAAGCTGGAATCACCGACGGGCAAAGTTTATATCCTTGGAGGCCAAGGATCCCATCTTCAGAAATACTTGAAGATCTTTTCTAGCTGAAGCTAGAAGTGGCCAGGGGCCAGGGTTTCATATATCTTTAATGTTGAAGTTCTACGGTGGGCTCAGTATGCAGTAGTATTTGGATGTTCGTTATGGTTCTGAGGGTGAACCCCAGATCAGAGTGTGTTTGGTTGAGTCTCCCATCCCCAGCAGGGTAGCTCCAAATACGCAAGCGTACCTTTTGTTCCATTTACCAGGGGTGAACCCCAGGTCAAAGTTGTTTTGTCAGATTTAGTTCTCCAGCAGTAATGTTGGATGTTTTGGTTGTCTGAAGGCAATATCAGAAGACTTTAATGTGGATAACAGACGGTGATATCAGATCAGTATTTCTCCAGCTAGTTATTGTGCAGCTAGTATTGCAGTATTCGAAGACTTGTTCCCCGCAGAGTATCGTGTGCTTGTGCAGTTGGCAAATTTTCGGGTTTACCGGTATTCAACCGTCTTGCACCGTGATTGGCTGAGAGCCGTTCGCTTCTCACCCAGTCAGGTTCAAGCCGTTTGAATAGGGGCAGCTGTTGCACCCTAAAATTTGACCAACTGGTTCTCCTAGCTGGCTCGTGGTTTGAATTCATGTTCGCATATCAGATGCATGACATTTGTGCACAGACAGAGGATATCAGAGTTACAGTTTGGGTTTCGACTATTAGATATGGCAGATCCAGCCCAGATCATCAGGGTTGTATTTTCGGGAAATTGTGCGCTCCTCGGTGATTTTTAGCTTGCACGGTGATTGGGGAATATTCTGATGCCAGGGGTTTGCTGGTTGATTTGATCTGGTCGCACGCTCTTTTATGCTGGTTATTGGCCTCTGTTTGCATTTTTAGGGCTTAATAGACTTTTGTGGATTTTAAATAGGCTTTTAATCATTTTTAGGATTTAAATGGATTTTTAAACTTTTTAAATAGTTTAGGTCTTTCTTTCTAGAGCTTTATAAGTTTTTTAAGAATTTAAATAGGTTTTTAATTGGTTTAATAGTTTTTAAATCATTCTTTAGGATATAATAGATTTTAAAATTGTTTTTAATTGTTTTTAGATAATATAGAAAGAGTATAGTTTTTTTTTCTTTTATTAATAATATAGAGTTTATTAGGGATTAAATAGAGATTAGTAGAAATTTTATTAACATAGAGTTAATTAGATCTTAATCATGTTTTTAGATTTAATTAGGAGTTAATCTTTTGTTTAGATTTTAATTGAACTTGTTAGGATTAATTAGGTTAGTTTAATGTTCAGTTAGCATTTAATTGTAGTTTCAGAATTAATTAGGTTTAAGGTTTTAATTAGATAATTAGGATTAATATCTTTTTTTATGCAGATTTGTTCAGTTTCTGTCCATTATTTCGTATGGGCCCAGGAGGCATTGTTTTTGAAGGCCCAAAGTCTTTGCAATCCAGTTTTTGTGCAGTTTTTTGTCCAGAAAGTGACACTTGTCACTATAAGAATGGGGCCACGCGTCCATTTCTGGGGCCCCCCACCTCACAACTCTCTGCACCCAGAAGCTGACAACTCATTCTGATCCCTCTCTCTCCCTTGCTGCCACACGTCACACCACCTCTCTCTCTCAGGCCACGTATGCCACATGCACAGTCTCCCTCTGCCAGCACCCTCACCGCGTGGCCTCCCTGCAGCTCTCACCGGGACCCCTACCGCCGGGCATGCAAATCCGGTGAGCTCTCACCGCCGGCAAGCTCAACCAACTCCGGCCACAACCTAAATCCCCAGCAAACCCAGAAACACTCCAATTTCCCCCTTCTTCCTCCGTCCACCTTCATCAACGGTCACCGGAAACTTCATCCGGGACCGGAAAATTCAAGGAATTGCCCAGATTTCTTCAGAATGTCATCAAATCGCCATCGATCTTCAATGTCCAACCTTCATCATTCATCTGATTTTTATAGAAACCTCTAACAACCACCAAACACCATCCGTCAACAACCTTCGAAGAAGATCATCGTAGTTCGTCATCCCTCTTCAAGATCTTCAACGATCTTTTGAAGATATTCCTCAGAACATCTGCGCAACTCCAAAGACCTTCAAGATCTATCAGTTTCCAGAATCATCATCTTCATCGGTTCTTGAACCTTTTCCAGATCTTCATAGAACTTGTTGAGTTCTTCGCTGTTTGTCCAGAGAACTTCGAACGAGCTTCAACGCTTCCCTCAGGGCCTCCACGAGCTCCTTCAACAGTCAAGAAAACATGAAAATCTTCTTCTCTCTCGTGGCACCCTTTGTTGAACCCTCAAGAAATCTCAGGAACTTCATCGTCTCAGGTTAGTTTCTCTTTTCACCATTTCCATTACCGTTCATTCATTGCTATGGTTTTAGGGTTTCTCGTTTCAAGATGTTGAGGTTTAGTGTTAATCGTTTTTGGAGATTGATCTGAGTGAGGATGTGTTTGAGAGGATTTGGAGAGTTTTCAGAGATTGTTTGAGAGGAGGGGGATGAGAGAACGGCGCATTAGGGTTTGGAGAGGGTTTGGTGAACAGTGTTCAGAGGTTTGTAGAAGGAGATAGGTTTTTGTTGTGTGATCGTGTGGGTAGGGTTTCAGTTGGGCCCAAGCCCAAGTTGGTTTTACTGAAACATGCCCCCGTTTTGCTCATCCCCCCCCTTTCGTGTGAGAGTTGAGAAGAAGTTGGACCGGGCCTTGGCCCTGAGTGCTAAACGCACCCCCCGTGAAGCCCATTCCAAGATTTACACTTAGGAAACTTGTTTAATGTACCCCGTGCGTTCCTTTCTTTTTCTCTTTTTCTTTTTCAGTGGATTTTAATAACTTGGGCCTGCTCTTCGTGCCTCCCACATCCCTGGCCCATCAGGAAATGAACTGGGCGCAGTTCATTTTGACACCCCCCATCCCCTTGTCTTTTATTTTCTTATTTTAATTTCTTTTATATTTTCTTGCATATTATAAAATTCACATAAAATAGAAAAATGATCATTTTTTAATTCTTGTTTTTTTCTACATGCTCATAATTCTGTCTAGAAATTGTAAATAAATAAAATTGGAATTTTATTTTCTTTTAATATTTTTAGTATATTTTTTCATTTAAATAGCCTTGTATATGGTTTAGTTTGGTGCTTCATTTTGTAGAATTTCTTTTAGGACCTTCCCTTAGTCTTTTTAATTCATTCTTTTTGGTGTGATTAGATATTGAATCATAGTTCCCCATAGGATTTAATTCATGATTTTTAGATTAAAATTTGATTAGTTTAATTAGGTTAGCATTAGGGTATCAAAATTAGGGTTTAAGGATGCATAGGTGAAATAATTCATTTTTTGTGGAGAGTTTTGTCTTGATTTTTGGGTATGGGCATGTATGGGTGTAATGGGTAGATGTTATAGACCCTTGCGAATGATTGTTAGATTTTTCCCTCTTGTTTTAGTATTTTTAGGTATTTTCTGAAGTTGACTGATGATTTTGACTGTTCTGTGGTTATTTGTCTGTCCCTGGGGTTTATTTTGGGGAATTTGTTGTGGGGCTCAGTTTGTTTTGAAGATCTTGTTGAAGAGCATGATGAAGGAGAAGATTGTAGATCAAGACCCAGAGACCCAGAGCTTGGAGCTTATTCCCTGTCTGTGCGGTTTGAGATCCTGAAGTTTGAAGGAAGTTCATGGTACTTTCCTGAGGAAGGCACTATGAATGACTTTCATTCTTTCTTCTCACCTCTTTCCTAAGTGTCCAATGATGTTGGAGCCAACTTGTGAGTTTAATTTCTCCTGAGGAGGAATTTAAACTGATCACAGTTGTTGAGCCACATGGGATACAACTCCTAAGTGGAAGCCTCCTAGTACTTTCCTGAGGAAGGTCCTATGGGTCTATTCACTTAGTTCCATTAGTTCATCTAGGATTTCTTAAGTATCCAAGGATGTTGGAGCCAACTTGTGAGTTTAATTTCTCCTGAGGAGGAATGTAAACTGATCACAGTTGTTGAGCCACATGGGATACAACTCCTAAGTGGAAGCCTCCTAGTACTTTCCTGAGGAAGGTCCTATGGGTCTATTCACTTAGTTCCATTAGTTCAGGTAGGGTTTCTCAAATATCCAGTGATGTTGGAGCCTTCATGTGAGTTTAGTTTCTCCTGAGGAGGAACGTAAACTGATCACAGTTGTTGAGCCACATAGGATATGACTCCTGAGTATAAGCCTCCTAGTGCTTTCCTGAGGAAGACACTATGAGTCTGCCTACTTAGCTCCCTTTCTTTGGTAAGCTTGTGTTGAAGCTTGAAGACTGGGATTGATTTCTTTTGATTAGGGTTTTGCTTTAGGGTTGTGCTTAGAAGTTTGATCAGGATTCTGTTAGGGTTAGGATTAGAGATTAGATGTAGATGATTCTTTCTCAAGCATGTGGTTTGTTTGCCTGATGGCACTTCATTGCAGTTTAACTGTTTATTGCTTGATAGCATGTTGTTTATTTTTCAGTATGATTACTGTTATTTCATGACTGGCTTGAGGTTGAGATGAGCTTGTGGAGGCTGAAGCCCCACACACATTTCCTCCCTCACTTGCATTGCATGCATTTTACTGTTAAGCTGATGCTTTGTCTGTTTTGGTGTATCATTGACATGATCCCTTAGGACTCTCATTTCCTTTGATAAGGATTTGATGATAGACTTTTAGGTTGAAACCTATGCATGACAACATCTAGGAGTTCCCTGTTCAAACCTCAACCATAGGATGAATCCATGGCATGATAACAGTAGGACTTGACAGTCTCCCTCCTAGTTGGGCCTGTTCTCTTCTCATCTCAAAGCAGTTTAAGATACAGTAATCATGAATGGTTTCTTTCGTACGTTACGAGCCTTAAGCTATCTGAGATTGGATGTTTAGTATGGTACCCTTTGGGTGACATGCGACGCATTCACTCTCAGGTCACAGTCTCTAGTGCGGTTGAAATCGCAAACACAATAAAAAACACTTCTTTCAGGAGATAAGCCGTAGTTTCCCGAACTACGTTTGCTCTGATCTTCCATACAGTGTGGAAGTACGTAGGCATAGGATGCGACGTCCTAGCGAGCAACCTTCAACCTTTCCCCCGTAGTTAGGCCGAACTACGTTGACTCTGATTTCTCATTCTCTGATGAGAATACGTAGGCATAAAGTGCGACGCTTTGCCGAGTCATTTTTCTTTTCTTTTTCAGCCAGCCTTGATAGGTAGATAGAATAAAACCAACCCACCCAAGTAAACTAACAAGCGTGGATCTCGTCGAGTACGACGGACGTGAGGGGTGCTAATACCTTCCCCTTGCGTAACCGACTCCCGAACCCAGACAATGGTTGCGATGACCTTGTCTTACCCTTTTTCGTCAGGTTTTTCCGATCGTTTCCTTTCCCGCTCTGAGGGATAAATAACGAAAGGTGGCGACTCTTCTGTCATGCCGGCACCTTATTTTCGCGCAAGCGACAATAGGTTCAAAGCATAGCAAATGTAACAACAATATGCATAGATGATAATCAAACACAGTTATATTAGTTTAACCTCATAATTTAGGAGGAAAATAAAACAAGATTGTGGTGACAACTAAAGGGGAGTACCCTAGCATGTTAACTAACAAGGGGAATAAACATCTCACAAGAAATTCATGTATGCTCAAAGGAATTCAACTGCAAGTAGGATCACCAATCACAATAAATGAACAAATTTCCATATGGGCAAAATGTATCACAATTTATGACAACAAGTAATATTCCCACATCATATAAAAATAGACATTATAACAAACACAATGCAAAAAGAATGAGCCAAAAAGGATGAAAAATGAGGGAGTTGTGATTATTTGAAGTTCATGAGTTTTAATGTGCAAAACAAAAATCAATAAGTGAAAATCAAAAGAAAATGCTAGGGGTGGGAGTTGAACCCACGCCCCCCAGTCCAATACGTGCGTGCAAGAAAAAGAAAAAAATGGGCAAAAGGGTTGATCCTCATCAGGGATCGAACCCAGGTCTAGGCTTTGCAAGGCGTAAATATGAACAAGTTGCTTACCACTGGGGTGGCTATACATCCATTGATATAGCCACCCCCATAAATATATATGGCGCGGTGTTGTGGATTGCTGGACAAAAATGAAGCAAGAACAAGGCAATTTCACAAATGCGTTTTGATATCAAACTCAACCAAATCTTAACCAAATCAAACAAACCTTAGATCAATCTTGGGTGTTTTTAAACAAGGAAAACGATGGTCCAGTTATAATTTTGAAAAGATGCTTTGAAACGAAAACACGATAGTAGTTGCAATTTTTGATGAAAAATGCATTTACAAAGCAAAAGGTTAAACCAGTCATGCTATGGTCAGGGAAAAGGCTCAAACACAATTCAAATATCATATACAACATTTTCATACATCCAAACAAACTACTTATGAGTTAAAGTTCCAACTGTCATGTGAAAATGAGATGAAAACCAAGACACTTGTAAGTGAGATAGTGAAATCATAAAACAGGCCAATTTGGAGTAAAGGAACCACACATGCATACTCAAAACAACATATAGAATGTGTCTAAACCTTAAGAAAGCTCACAAAGAACATGGATTCACAAAACACAAGGCAGCTGCAAATTTAGTGAGTGAAGTGCATTTTCAAGGCCACAACTCAAATTACTCATGCTTAGAACAAATTGAAGGTCCTCACACACTCCAAATATAACATATATGATATTCCAAAACAGATGAATCTTAAATTCCAACTTGAATACAAAATGACCTATGGTTTTGAAATTTATGACATAAGTTGCAAAAAAGAACAAGTTTCAAAACAGTTGAATAGATACACATCAAACAATCACTATGATTTGAACAACATGAATTGAATACCAAATAGACTCCTTAATCAAACTCACAACTAGCCTAGACAGTAGTACCACACCAAAATCAAACCAAACCTGCCACTTAAAATAAGGCTAACAAACCTACAACTGATTCTAAACAGGCCACTGACACAAATGCAACCTAGCATGATAATGCCTACCTCAATCACTTAAATGCCAACTCCAAATGCAAGTTTACTAACTTAGGGCAGTAGGCAACATAAGGAGCACAAGTGTTTTTCAAAACAGCTTGACAGTCATGGTATGCAAGCATTGTTCAAGTGCAAGAAAAAAGATCTCTCATGGACAAACAACACATACATACATCACAAATATAGAGCAAAATGAGTTACCACTCTGAGATTGATCATTATGCAAGTAAACATGGTTTTGGTATGTGGTCATGAAAATTTTGGCTCAAAATGCAATTAAGTGGTGAAATGCAAATATAGGTAATCTTAGACCAAACCAAACATGTACACACCTTAGAATCAAACAAGTGAGTGAGTTACAACTCCAAAATCATGTGTACACAAACAGAAAAAACAAATTGAGCATGCTGTGGCAGATTTAGTGTGTAAGTGTGATTGGAATGTGAAATGTGAGAATAAGCCATGACAGCACAAGTAACCAGTATGCACACACCAAAAAAGTCATCATAAAGGTGTTTTAGGTTCATGGAAGAGCTTGTGTCAAGTAATATGAAAATTGGTGTGTTGGTGCAAAAGTTGGAACATTCTGCCTAGGCATGACATTCACCACAACAAGGTAAATTTAAGGCAATGATTTCTTTCATGAAAATGAGTTTATATACACATTATGATGATGCTAACAGATGAGATGCAACTCAGAAAAGGAGTGAAATCTTTACCAAAACAGAAATTAGCATTTTGAAGCTTATGTCATACAAGAACAACAATTTGAACATGGAAAAAGCCATAACCATGACAGTTGGATAAATTGAGATCATGCACAAGTCTTAAATGGATATGATAAATATTTAATGCACACAAATCATGTAAACAATGCTTGAAATAGAAAATAATATATTTGGTCTCATGATGTTTTGAAGAAAAATGCAAGAGAGGCATGGTAAGGTAGCTTGAACATTTAGACAGATTTTGAACCTAACAACATCATACACATTCTTGAAATAGGTAACTAAATGAGTTCACAACTTCAAGTTAGGCAGAAAACTCATTAAATCAAAAATGACATATTGAACCAAATTGGACAGCAAAATCAAACATGTCTCACAAGACCAGCCCTAATGACTAAGCTTCAAACTTCTCATATATTCACCAACACAAGCATTATGAACAAAATCAAACATTGACCAAAGACTTGAGGCATAAGGGATAGCAAGCATAACCACTTAAAAACCACTTCAAAGCAATGATAGGAAAGACAAACATGAAATTATCATAATGAAAACAAGAGGCCGCATTGATTCACACATGATCAAGGGCAAGGGGGGATCTATGAGCAACTTACAAGTTATCTACATATCCTAATAGCGAGCTAGGTTTAGTTCTAGGGCAAGCATACCACTTTTTCAAGGTTGGATCCTAAATCTACCAAATGACCAAAAACCTCACTAACAAGTCTAAACATGATAATAAGGCACAAACTTGCAATCTATCATCCATATATCATTTACAAATGACAATATATTTGACAAAATAAGCATGATGGTCATAAAACTAGGATTCTTGACAAAGAAGCACAATAGGGAAGCCATGGTATGTTTTCACACAAATTATCACAAAATGACAATACATGACAATGCATGACTTAGAGACAGTTAGAACATCACATACCTCTTCTTGACCAGCCTTGAACAAGCTAAAAAGCTTAGAAACCCAGAGATACTCCTTCCTTTGCAATGAGGTGAAGCTTACTTCCTCTTGAAGCAACAAGACCAAACTTCAAGACAGTTGGAGTTAGGTGATTCCCAGTTGATTTTCAATGCTTTGGACAGTTTTAATATGACATATGTGAGGTGTGTGGATGGTTAGAACAGCAAGAACCAGCCTATGCAAGGATTTGGCATGTTTTGAGTGTGGTGGTCAAACTTTCTTGGTGTGAAAGTTGACTTTTTGCAAAATGGTGTCTTTGAGAGGTGTGAAGGTATAGACACCTTCTATACTGTATTTAGGGATTGTGTGGATGATTTTAAAGGTTTCAAAATGATGGAACTGGTCTTGAGCAGAGTTTTGCTCAAGACAGCTTTTTGGTGAAAATGGAGATTTTGAGGTTTTTGAAATTCTTGAGGAATGAGAGGAGAATGAGAGCTATGTTTTTTCTGGTTTTTTGAGATTGCTCTGGTGTACTTAAACTCATAGGAGAGGCCTCTATTTATAGCCAAACAAGAGTGAGGGCAGCCTTGGTCATTTACCACTTTTAGAGGGAGTTTTCATGAGATTTTCAAATAAATCTTGCAAAATCTTCTCCTATCAGCTCCATTGTTCAAAGGAGATCAGAAAACTCAAGTGGATATGGACATGAAATGAATGAGATGATCTGGGATGGTAGAGTAAGCAAGCTGCAACAGTCCTAGCCTTAAAAGTTTCTCTCTCCTTCTTACATTTGATTATTATATTGTCAAGTTGCAACAACTTGGTATGTTCACCAAATCCCTCCTTTTTCTGGTTTTCTATATATCCATGCCTCATATTATCAGTTTGGATCAAGATCCAAGGGTTGAGAGTAGCTTAAGTTGTGAAAATCCAAATTTGAGAATTCTTGACAAAGTGACTTCAAGTGTGACAGGCCCAACTTCTATGGTGCATAACTTCCTGCTCAAACATGCTATTGAGGAGTTCTACCATAATTTGGAAAGCCCTCAAGTAGCTCTATAACTTTCATGTTTTGGGAATTTCCAAATTCTTGATGGAACTAGGTTGAAAAACCCTTCAAAGTTTCTAAAAAAACCACTTAAAAGTGCTAAATAACTTAGAATTTTTCTAAGTTATTTCCCCTTCAAAAATGAATTTTGCTATAACTCCAATTCTTTGCATTTTTTGATCATGGACCACTTTGAGGCTGTTGTAGGATTTTTCAAGAGCTTTCCAATGAGCTTTGAACCACTTCATTTGGATGTGTGGTTGAGGAGTTATGGTCTTGCCCCTTTCGAAACCCTAATTCCCGATTTTTGTAATTACTTCTTAACCCTTGATCCAATGGTCATGAAATTTTATGGGGAGGTGTAATATGACATAAGGAACATTTTTTATGCACATATTGAAGTCAAATTCCTTATTGTTGAAGAGTTGACGTTTCGGTCAACCGTTCGATCAATCGGTGCCTACCGAGTCGACCGTTGATGATCCGGACACCCTGAGGACTTGAAACTCTTTGGATAGACTTTACTAAGCCATAGGAACTTCATGGACCATGATCCCACCATTGTAACACCTTTTAAATCAAAAGTCAAGTACAGTTGACTTTTTCTAATCGAAAACCCTAATCGGGTATCTTGAACTGCACTGTTCACAATTCCCGGGTGACCACCTCGAATTGGATTCATACTTGACCCAATGTTGTATTCTTGATATTTTTTGAAGTTGAATCAATCCAAAACATTGATTGATCAGACCATTGAAGTCTCGATTTTGACGGTACGGAACACTAATTCATCTGCATCTTGACAAAGATAAACTTGAACTGGATTAAGGTTGGTTAATAAAATGAATATGATCCTAAAATGATGAGGATGATCTAGGGGTCAAAATTTGGGGTGCAACAGAGCTGACTTGGTTATAGATCCAACGCCCCTGTTTATTTCTTGCATTTTATTTTCTTATTTGATTTTTATAATTTCTTTAATTGCATTTTCCATTTTAAATTCGTATTAAATTCATTTTTGATTAGAAAAATATAATAAAAATATGTGGATGCTCCTAATTTTATTTCTGATTTTTTGGCATGCTTGGATGTTATTTTTGTGCAATTTTCCATTTATTTGGTATTTTTCCATTTTCTTTATTTCTTTAATTTTGGCATCATTCCTCATGTTTTTGATGATTTTTGTATGATTAATTGGTATAGAATTTAGAATTGAGATTTGGCTGGCTGTTAGTATAGATATGCATGATCCCCTAGGATTTATCTCACAATTTTTAGATGACAATAGGACTGTTTTTGAATTAGGTTCCCATGACCTTCCATTTTAGGGTTCCCCTTTGATAACCTTAGGTTTAGAAATTCTTAGGTGACTTTCCCTTTAGACTCAATCCCTGGATTTTCTACCATAAGTCCCTAACCCTCTTAGGATCCCTTAGAAAATTCCCTAGAATTTTAGGACTTGATTTCATATTTTTCTTAGAATTAACAATTGGACTAGTTTTATGGTGCCTCTAACATGACCTTTCATTTAGAATGACCTCAATGGTGACCCATAGCATGAAATAAACTTCCCATTCCTTTTGGATGGTGTTTTAGAGTTGTTAGAGCTTCTGTGTGCTTAATTGTAAGGCTTGGTTTTGGTGTTGTGGTTCCCTTTGAGTAGCTTTCTTTGAGCTTGTAAGAATTAGGGTTTTGTAGAGCCTTAGAAGTTGTCTTCTTCTTTCACAAACATGGTTTGCTTTGATTGCTTTCCATTATCATCCAATTATTCAAGGTCCCTATGTGGAAGCCTCATCCCTCCTTTGGAAGGATGTGTGGCATATCACAAAAGGTAGAACCTTTGGGGATGCCTATCTTAGATGTATGGTTGAGTGCCATGATGGATTCCCTTGGTTTCCATCATGCTTCCCATCATCATGCAATCATCTTGATGTTGATTATCATCTCTCTTGGTGAATCATTTGAAGCCTGAAGATGAAGTCTTCTCTTGAAGATAGTTTGGGCATGGAGATCAGACTACAGACTGTTGGGTTGTTTTGCTGTTAATCTGGTTTGTTGTTGAGCTGTTGGTTTGCTGTCTTGTCTGCTGTATTTTCTGATTGCTTTGCTGTACTTGTGTGACTGTTTGGTGTGTTGCATTAGACTAAGCTTTCATGTAGTTGATTTTAGGCCTAAGTGCATTGAAAGGTTGAGCTTGGCTCCCTTTGCTTGTCTGCATTAGAGGTTGAGTCTGTCTCCCTTGCTTGTCTGTTACTGCTTGGATTTGCTTGTTGGCTTAAGGTTGAGTGTAGTCTCCCTTGCATGTGTTGTGTGTGGCTCTGGCTTGTTTTCTCTAGAAGTTGAGTTTGTCTCCTTCTGCTTGTATTGCTGGATTACATGCATTTTATTTACAGTTATTTCTTTACAATTTATTTCTTTTGTTGTTGCTTTCCTTTGCCATGTTCCCCTAGGAACTCTGACTTCTCTTGTTCAAGAGAAGTTATGATAGACATTAGGGTCCTAACCATGCATGATAACATTAGGTAGTTCCCTCCTAACCTCAACCATAAGATCAACTTTGCATGACAACTTTAGGATTGGATCAGTTCTCCTTTAGTGCGTCTTTTCTCTTCTCATCTTCAAACAAATCAAAATACAGTAATAAAGGTTAATTGATTTCGTACGCTACAAGCCTTAGGCTACTTGAGAAAGGGTTGTTGGAGAGTTTCTTTTCAACAACTTGGATGTTTAGTATGGTACCCTTTGGGTGACATGCGACGCATTCACTCTCAGGTCATAGTCTCTAGTGCGATATTAGTTGCAAACATCCATAAAAAACACTTCTTCCATAAAAGACTTCAAAATAAAGATCAAACTCTCTTTGTCCTCTGGGACCTTTAATCCTTGGAAACCCTTTTCTTAAGGAGAGTTTCGTTAACTCTCGGATCTACGCAAATGGTAAACGCCTAAGTCTCCGTCGAGCGAGCTGCATACACCAACTGTTAGAACACAAATTGGTTCTTAATAATACCTCTATGTTTTGATGATAACTATTATGAAATTTTGTAATTAAGAATTATATACTCTAAAATTTGGTTTAGAACTTTTACTGCAGATAGTAAAGGAATTAACACTCCAGAAGCAAATCAGAAGTGAACATAAGAAATTAGCTAGACTCTGAAGCGCCAGATGTATCCATTAGAAGATTCTGATTGCTGCCAAACAGAAGATCATGAGAGTAGCATCCAGAAGATTCTGAAACAGAAGCTCCAGAAGGATCTGAAGCAGAAGCTCCAGAAGGATCTGAAGCAGAAGCTCCAGAAGAATCTGAAGCAAGTCAGAAGCATCTGAACCAAAGAAGAATTCTGTATGAAGAGTTTTTTCAAAGCATAAGTTACCACAGAAGATTCTGAAAGTACTAAAGCTGCCAGTACTGAAGATCTGTCTCAAATATGCTATGATCTTAAACACGCTAAAAGCACACCTGTTGCAGAAGACTCTAATTCAGCAAAACTCTGATCATCATCAGAAGGATCTGATCTAATTAGACTCTGATGAATTTGCTGAAAACTGAAGAAGAAATATTCAAAGTTTATATCCGTTGGAATGATCCAAACAACTCTTTCCTTATTTATGCTAGACACAAGAACACAGACAAAAAGGATTTTTATGTGATTTCTTCTTCTAGGAAAGGTCACTTGATGTGAAGACAAAAAGGGTCAGACCTTTTGGACACTCTTCTCAATGTGAAGCCTTCCTTGGATCAGCTGCCTATAAAAGCAAGACTTCACCAATTTCTTCAGTTGACGTTATCATTTTAAAGAAATCAACATTCAAGCTCTCATACTATTCATATTCTTTCTAAGAATTAATTTCTTTGTTCTTAATAGTTAAGTGAAAAATCACAGTTGTGATAAAGCTATAACAATATTAAGCTCAAATATAAGAAGCGTCAAAGCAATCTTGTATCTGAGAATAATATTCTCAAATCAGAAGTAGCTGAGCTAAATGAAAAGAACTTAAAACTGAAAAATGATTCTGAATTAGCTCAACAAAACTCTGATTCTGAAACTGAAACTGAATGCAAAAATATTTTGGAAAAATATGATTATAGCTTTCATAAGTTCCTTGCTAAAAGCATAGACAGAAGCAAAATGGCTTCTATGATCTATGGAGTTAGTAGAAATAACAGAAAAGGAATTGGATATGAATCCTCCTCTAGAAAGGATTTAAATCCAAAACCTGTTGATAAAATTATCATCGAGAAAACTCCTTTATATTCACACTTTAAATTTGGTCACTTGAATGATATTGAACAAACACGCTCTGAAAAGAATATTCATGTGTTTAAATCTAAGGCTAGTCAGAATAAACCTTATGTTGAAAAACAGAAGTTTAGACAAACCTTCAGAACAACTAACCCTAAAGGACCCAAGAAGATCTGGGTACCTAAAAGTAAAATAATTCCTGTTGCAGATGTTCTTAGCAGCAAGGTCAGGACACCAATCATGGTACCTGGACTCTGGATGCTCACGACACATGACAGTAGAAAGGTCTATGTTCCAAAGCCTGGAGCTTAGATCTGGAGGTGATGTGAAATTTGGAGGGAACCAGAAGGGCAAGATCATTGGATCTGGCACCATTGGAAATGGTAAACTTCCCTCTATTACTAATGTTTTACTTGTTGAAGGGTTAAAGCATAACTTATTGTCCATAAGTCAATTAAGTGACAATGGTTATGATATTACCTTTAATCAAAAATGTTGTAAAGCTATTAGTCAAAAAGATGGCTCTATTCTATTTAGTGGTAAGAGGAAATACAACATTTATAAAATATATCTTTCAGAACTTAAAGTTCAGAATGTCAAATGCCTCTTGTCTGTTAATGAAGAGCAATGGGTCTGGCATAGAAGATTGGGGCATATTAATATGAGACGTATATCTCAGATTAATAAACTTAATCTTGTCAGAGGACTTCCTAATCTGAAGTTCACCTCAGATGCTCTTTGTGAAGCATGCCAAAAAGGGAAGTTTTCAAAATCATCTTTTAAATCAAAAAATGTTGTTTCTACTTCCAGACCACTAGAATTACTTCATATTGATCTGTTTGGACCAGTGAAAACTGCATCCATCAGAGGCAAGAAGTATGGATTAGTCATTGTTGATGACTATAGTAGATGAACATGGGTAAAGTTCTTAAAACACAAGGATGAGTCACATTCTGTGTTCTTTGACTTCTGCAAGCAAGTCCAGAATGAAAAAGATTTCAAAATTATAAAAGTCAGAAGTGATCATGGTGGAGAATTTGAAAATAAATTTTTGAAAAATATTTTAATGAAAATGGCATTGCTCATGATTTTTCCTGTCCTAGAACTCCACAACAAAATGGGGTTGTAGAGAGGAAAAACAGAACTCTGCAAGAAATTGGCAGAACCATGATCAATGAGACAAATCTGGCAAAACACTTTTGGGCAGAAGCAATCAACACAGCCTGTTACATTCAGAACAGAGTGTCTGTAAGACCTCTTCTGGAAAAGACTCCATATGAACCGTGGAAGAACAGAAAGCCCAACATTTCATATTTTCATCCTTTTGGATGTATTTGTTATATGTTAAATACTAAAGAAAATCTGAACAAGTTTGATTCCAAAGCACAGAAGTGTTTCATGCTGGGATATTCTGAACGCTCTAAAGGCTACAGAGTATACAACACTGAGACACAGATAGTGGAAGAATCTATTCATGTTAGATTTGATGATAAGCTTGGCAATAAAATACCAAAGCAGTCTGAAAACTCTGCAGATAGAGAAGGAGTCTTTACAGACTCTGAAGTCCCAGAGGCAGACAAAGCTCAAGTGAAGGAACCAGAAGCAACGCCAGATGCTATTCCTTTAACTTCTTAGATGAACAATCTAAACATTTCGGAAGAATCAACTGTTAAAGGATCATCATCCAGAATTAAAGCTTCTCATCCAGAGAATGTCATTATTGGAAAGAAGGATGATCCCATCAGAACAAGATCTTTTCTAAGATCATCTGAAGCATCATTATTTGGACTGGTGTCAGAAATTGAACCATCTTCTGTAGATGAAGCTCTGCAAGACAATGATTGGATTATTGCCATGCAAGAAGAGTTAAATCAATTCACCAGAAATGATGTGTGGGATTTAGTTCAGAGACCACAAGGATTCAATATAATTGGAACAAAATGGGTCTTCAGAAATAAGCTAAATGAGAAAGGAGAAGTTGAAAGAAATAAGGCAAGGCTTGTTGCTTAAGGGTACAGTCAACAAGAAGGTATTAATTACACTAAAACTTATGCTCTAGTGGCAAGGTTAGAATCTATACGCCTTCTTATTTCATTTGCTACACAAAACAACATCACTCTGTATCAGATGGATGTTAAAAATGCCTTTCTAAATGGTATTATAGAAGAAGAAGTTTATGTCCACCAACCTCCTGGTTTTGAAAATGAAAAATTTCCAGATCATGTTTTCAAATTAAAGAAATCTCTATATGGTTTAAAACAAGCTCCCAGAGCTTGGTATGAGAGATTGAGCAATTTTCTTATGGAGAAAAATTTCATCAGAGGCAAAGTGGACACAACACTCTTTTGTAAAACAATTAAGAAAGATCTTCTAATTTGTCAAATTTATATGGATGATATAATATTTGGATCTACCAATACTATGCTGGGAAAGGAGTTTGCTAAATATATGCAGGCAGAATTTGAAATGAGCATGATGGGAGAACTGAGATTATTTCTAGGAATCCAAGTCAATCAAACTCCAGAGTGCACTTACATACATCGGACCAAATATGTTAAAGAACTTCTGAAGAAATTTAACATGACTGATAGTAAGCTGGAAAAGACTCCCATGCATCCAACTAGCTCACTTGGCAAAGAAGAGGTAAGTAAGAAAGTAGATCAGAAGCTCTACAGAGGTATAATAGGATCTCTTCTTTACTTAACTGCTTCTAGACCTGACATATTGTTTAGTGTATGCTTGTGTGCTAGATTCCAATCAGATCCTAGAGAATCATACTTGAAAGCTGTCAAGAGGATTCTAAGGTATCTGAAAGGTACTTCTAATGTGGGTTTGTGTTACAGAAAATCTGATGATTTCAAATTAGTTGGATTCTGTGATGCTGACTACGCTGGAGACAGAGTGGAAAGGAAAATTACTTTTGGAAGTTGTCAATTTCTAGGAAGAAATCTAATCTCTTGGTACAGCAAGAACCAACCCACAATTGCACTTTCAACCACAGAGGCAGAATATATTGCTGCTGCTGGATGTAGCACGCAGATGCTCTGGATGAAAAGTCAGTTAGAAGATTATCATATATTTGAAAGTAACATTTCTATCTTCTGTGATAATACTTCTGCTATATGTTTGTCTAAGAACCCCATTTTACACTCTAAGGCAAAACATATAGAAATTAAGCATCATTTCATCAGAGACTATGTTCAGAAGGGAATCATAAATTTAGCCTTTGTTGATACAGATCATCAATGGGCAGATATTTTCATAAAACCCCTTGTTGAAGATAGATTCAAATTTATTCTGAAAAATATTGGTATGGATTTTTGTCCAGAATGATATTTGTCAGAAGCAAATTTTACAGATGCAAAAATGCCTAATGCTCTGAAGTATTTCTTCTGATTGCTTATTTATTTTCTCTAATTATTTTTGTGAAACTCTGAACTAATAATCCTTAGAGGATCTGAACGTTGGTTAACGTTTCATTCTCAAGAGAATTCAGAACACATGCAAGCAAACACGTGTACTCCAATTCTGCAAAGGTGGCGTGTACACTACTGAAGCGACACTTGAGGTGAAGTTTGAATAGTGAAAATATTGATTTTCCCCCCAAATTGTCAGAAGCAATAAATGCTTGAAATGATTTTATTCTCTTTCATTAAATGCTTTGTTCAAACGTGCTTATTCTGACTATTTGTATGCCTATGTGTTTTAGTATAAATACATCTATTCTCTTCACATTCACACTTTCCACATCTCTAACATTTTATGCATTTCCATCTTCTCTTCTCTCTTCATAAAAACCCTAAGCGTGTGACAAAACCATCTTCAATGGCAACTTCATCATCAACTGCTGCACAATTTCAATCTACAATGGCTGCAGTTACCTCTGCTAACATGAGCGTAACTCCTTATTCTCCACCAAAAAGAACATTGCTAACACCTGTTGAAAAGCTGGAGGTTCTATGTGAATCAATGGTGGAATTTGATTCACTTGCTGAGAATGGGTTTGAATTTTGCTCCATTATAGATGCTCAAGGATGGGTGAAGTATTTTGACAGACTTTTTGGACCAGTTTACCCCCTTTTTGTGAAAGAGTTCTGGATCCATGCTTCTGTATATCCCAAGTTTATTTTATCTTCTGTTCTGGGAAAAGAGATAATTATAACAGAAGATCTGATTAGAAAACTCATTGGCTATGAAGAAACAGATGGAGTATCACACTTGATAGCTGGGCGTGTTGATATGGATGAAGTATATGAAGAAGTGATGACTGCTGGACAAGCTTCTAATAAGTTCAAGGATCTGAAGCCTGACTACATGATCTGGGCTAAGATCTTCATGGGATGCATTCATCACAGGAAGTCAACCAACTCTCCAGACTATGTCAATAATGAACAGCTCTATTTTATGTATTGCCTCAGTCAGAGCACCAAGGTAGATCTTCCATATATTCTCTTTATGCATCTTTGGAATTATATAAATGCCTCTAGAGAATATGTGAAAGAAAAAGGCCAGAAGATCAGAACCCGGATTCCTTTTGGAAGGTTAATCTCAGATCTTCTAACTGAGAATGGACTTGTAACTGCTCTGTACGCTGCTGGAGTCACTAAGGAATTGGAATTTATTTTGGGAAAGCCTCTGAATGCCAAAAGTCTTCAGAGACTTAAAATAGTGGAAGAACTCACAACAGCTCCCAAGAAGCTGAACATTTCTGAACTGAGTCAGAAGAGAATTCCTGTAGATGATTACCCTATGTTCTATGCTGAAGAACCAAGGGAAATTGTTGTAATGTATATTGATGAGTGCATGAAAGAAGGAAACCCTATTCCTGCTGACATTATAAAGAGAGCAAGACAACCATTGCCTATTGCAGAAGAAGAAGAACCACCAAGAAAGAGGACTCAACCAGAAGCAAAAGTTGCACCTGTTCAGAAGAAGCCCAAGATTGCTGAGAAGCCACAGAAGCTATTAAAGAGGAAAGAATCTGGAGACACTCCTTCTGTACCATCTAAACGCATCAAAATCAAAGGCACTAAAACTTCTGTATCTTCTGCAAATCCTATTGTTATAAATGATTCTAATGTTAAGTCTATTCCAAAACCACCCTCTACACAAAATAAATCTGTTACTGCTCCACCTCATGTTTCTACTCCATCTCCACAAAAATCTTCTAATCCAATTTCCATATCACCTGTACAACAACCCTCTGTACCACAACCAACAACAACAAAACAAAAAATTCAGACTCCACAACCAGAGGTTCCAACCAAACCATCTGTACCACAAAAACAACCATCAGCAAAACAACCCACAGAACAACAACAAACAACAAAACCGTCTGCGCAATAAAAGCCATCTGAACAACAACACCAACCTCAAGAAAAACAACCAGAAAAATCATCTGAACCTCTACCAGAAAAAGACTCTGAACATCAACCACAAACATCATCTGAACCTCAATCACAACAACAAGAGAAACAACCACAATCAGATAATCCTCCATCCAAAACATCTGAACCCACTGCATCTGTTCCAGTTTCATCTGAACCAATAAAAATGTGATCTGATCCACCCACCTCAGAACCCTCATCAAAACCCTCTGAAAATCCTTCAGAATCAATCAATCCTTCTGAAACCAACATCCCTAAGACAGAAGTTCTTGATGTTACACCTCTGAAAACTGTTTTTCAAGTGTCTTCTACTTCTTGCACACCAACCACTTCATCAAACTCCTCAGAATCTGACATACACACAGATTTTCTGATATCCCCTTCTCACAGAGATTCTGAGGTAAACCAACCAGAACCCCCTGTATCATCTAAAGTTCCTATTCCAGATCCTACTCCCACACCTAATCCAACATCTGAAATCCTCATTCCAAATCCCAACCCAACATCTAATCCAATATCATCTATCTCATGTGCACAACTCTCATCTCTTTTTCACAATCTTGCCTATGGCTTCAAACTCAAAGATTTCTATGACAGAGTTGAACCATCTGACCCTATCACTCCCTTGACACCTAAACTTACAATCACCCTACCATCTGTGCTTCTCACCTATATTCAATCCATGTCAGATGTAGGTTCATTAGCAACAATATCATATTCTGCTAAATCATCAAAAGCTGTTACTTCAGCTACACCTGTTTCATCTGATAAAACTGCTGCTTCTGATGAACCTGCAAAATCTTATTTCCAACCTTACTCAAATAAACCCTTTGATGTGTTTTCCTATCACACCAGAGAAAAACCAAATCTGTTAAATGCTTTAAACAGATCCAAACCTGAATCCCCTGAAATTCCTTTCATACCATACTACCCTCCTCCTCTGATCTCCATTCAGAAATCCATCTTTCCACCTACTCCCCAACCAAAACCAATAACATTGGAGACTCTGTTACATCCCAAACCTATACTTAATGTTGATCATCTATTTCAATCTTTTTTGCAAGAAATACAGTTGTATTTAGGTACTGTACAGAAGAAGTGTGTAGCAACTATGGATGCACAAGAATCTGATGTCATCTGGAATGGATTCATCAACAGATTCAACACTGTAGCATCAAATCTGAAGAACATATGTTCTGATGATGCGAAGCTCAGATTTGCTGAAGGTGCAAGAAGTCTGTTCTGGACTGTCAAGAGCTCTGGACCTTTACTTCTTACAGATGCTCCTCCATCATCAAAAGTAACTACTGAATCTGCATCTGAAGACAACCCTTTGGCCATGACTCTGGTAGAACTTCCTTCTGGCTCTAATGCTCCAAGCTCTACAGATCCTATGGAAATTGACTTTGTTCAAGCTCCAGAAAACGTTCAACCTTCTTCATCTGAGATTAAGAAAGAACATCCAGATTTTGAGGATAAAATTGCTGCTCTGGAAGCTGGTCAATCAGAAATCAAGTCTTGGATGGCCAAACAGGATAAAAATTCTGAAGACATGACTAAGTGGATGTCAAAACAGGATCAGAAGAATGAAACAATGGCTAAGTGGATGTCAAAGCAAGAACAGTCCTCCTCTGAGATCACGGATTTGCTGAAGATGCTTTTGTCAAAACACTCTTAGTTTTTCATTTTTTTTTTCATTCTGATGTTTTTGCATCTGATGTTTGCTTATGTATTTTTGAATATCTTCTGATGCATGTACTTTTGCTCTGAACTGAATTGAATGAAATCTCAAAGTTTTCTCCACATGATTTATCATCTTTACTGTTTCCTTTTATTTATCTTTTTAATGTTTTTTACTTTTTGCTTATGACAAAAAAGGGGGAGAAAATATAGATCTGATCTGTTTAATTAAACTTCACCAGAATGAAACTTCAGACATATCTATTTCATCTAACATTAAATCTGAGTATTTCAGAATATTTGATAAGTACACTCTGTAAAAGAAACTCTGAGACTCTCAGATCATTTGACAACTATCAAACTCTGACTCTGAAATTTGCAAGACACTCTGACTCTCAAATGTTAAAAGAACAATCAAGATCTAACTCTGAAAATTACTCAAGACAAAAGGGAAGTTTCTATTCCTTACTTGTATTTAAGTCAGGGGGAGATTCATCATCTCAGGGGGAGTTATAATTATCATATTTTCAATTAAACAAAATTTCGGATGTTTTTGTCATCATCAAAAAGGGGGAGATTGTTAGAACACAGATTGGTTCTTAATAATACCTCTATGTTTTGATGATAACTATTATGAAATTTTGTAATTAAGAATTATATACTCTAAAATTTGCTTGAGAATTTTTACTGCAGATAGTAAAGGAATTAACACTCCAGAAGCAAATCAGAAGTGATAATAAGAAATTAGCTAGACTCTGAAGTGCCAGATGTATCAATTAGAATATTCTGATTGCTGCCAAACAGAAGATCCTGAGCATAGCATCTAGAAGATTCTGAAGAAGAAGCTCCAGAAGGATCTGAAGCAGAAGCTCCAGAAGGATCTGAAGCAGAAGCTTCAGAAGAATCTAAAGCAAGTTAGAAGCATCTGAACTAAAGAAGAATTTTGTATGAAGAGTTTTTTCAAAGCATAAGTTACCACAAAAGATTCTGAAAGTACTAAAGCTGCCAGTACTGAAGATCTGTCTCAAATATGCTCTGATCTTAAACACGCTAAAAGCACACCTGCTGCAGAAGACTCTGATTCAGCAAAACTCTGATCATCATCAGAAGGATCTGATCTAATTAGACTCTGATGAATTTGCTGAAAACTGAAGAAGAATTATTCAAAGTTTATATCCGTTGGAATGATCCAAACGACTCTTTCCTTATTTATGCTAGACACAAGAACACAGACAAAAAGGATTTTTCTGTGCTTTCTTCTTCTAGGAAAGGTCACTTGATGTGAAGACAAAAAGGGTCAGACCTTTTGGACACTCTTCTCAACGTGAAGCTCACCTTGGATCAGCTGCCTATAAAAGCAAGACTTCACCAATTTCTTCAGTTGACATTATCATTTTAAAGAAATCAACATTCAAGCTCTCATACTATTCATATTCTTTCTAAGAATTAATTTCTTTGTTCTTAATAGTTAAGTGAAAAATCATAGTTGTGATAAAGCTTTATAGAAGCAAATCTTAAACACTTGTTTTTGTATTACATTTGATTGCAAACCTTAAGAAGATCCAGTTAGGATCAGTAGTTCTTGAGAAGACTTTGAACAGTTGTTCTAAGTGCTTACTATTGTAATCAGTTGATTAAATAGTGGATTAAGTCCTTGATTGAGAAAGGCAAATCACTCTAGGAAGGGTGGACTGGAGTAGTTGAGTTCAACGAACCAGGATAAAAATACTTGAGTTTTTATTTCTAAGTTTTAATCTTCATACTTATTCAACCCCCCCCCCCCTTCTAAGTATTTTCTCACCTTCACCAACTGCTGGAACCGTCTGTTAACCCTACTCAGATAAAAAAGACAAACATGTGGTCTCGTTAGCCCGAACTACGTTTGCTCTGATCTTTCACGCCGTATGAAAGTACGTAGGCACGAGATGCGATATCTCGGTGAGCAACCTTCCCCCCTTTTCACCCGTAGTTAGGCGAACTACGTTGACTCTGATTTTTCATTCCAGACGGGAATACGTAGGCATAGAACTGTTGTGTTCTGCCGAGTCATTTTCTTTTCTTTTTAGACCAGACTTTTAGCGTAGATAGATAAAACCAACTCGTCAGATAAACACGACAAGCATGGATCCCATCGAGTACGATGGACATGAGGGGTGCTAATACCTTCCCCTTGCGTAACCGACTCCCGAATCCCGACAATGGTTGCGATGACCTTGTCTTATACCTTTTCGTCATGTTTTTTCCGATCGTTTCCTTTCCCTTTCTGTGGGATAAATAACGAAAGGTGGTGACTCTTATGTTTTTCCGCACCTTATTTTCGCAGTAGCGACAGCTGGCGACTCTGCTGGGGACCTTATAGCTGCCGGGGACTTTTCCCATCCCCTATGCTGGGACCGTTTCCATCCCCTGTGCGAGTTAATCCTAGCGCTTGTGTGTTTACTTGTTGGGTTTGTATTTATTTATCGCATTTTTACTTTCTGCACTTTATTTTCAGTATGATATCATTATTGTGCTGTTGTGGGAAGGGGCTCTGATGAGTGATAAGCCAGACCCAGGCTTGAGTGTATACCTAGCATTAGTTGTGGAAGTGGGCGCGTGCATGCTTTGCATGCACTAGTGTCTCACGAAATCCACGCTCAGACGAGATTCTCCCGGTTAACTTCTTTTTCGGCCCTTTGGGCTCGAGGGGTTGTTGGTTTGAAGGATTGTCGACTCTGGGGACCGATCATTTGTGACTCAGCTGAGTGAGGCCACTTCAAGAGATGATAATGCCACACCTTCCTGGGTATCGTAGCATCGTTTCTTGAAAGTCTGTAACATTGGGAAGCGCATAGGATGCCATACCTTGTCTGTGATTAGGTCCATACCTGTGAGCGGGGTTGGGTTATTGCAGGAAACCTTAACCTTCAGATTACCTGGTTTTCTTGACAATGAATCAGTTTTGTTGGTATCATAGGGTTCTTATCATCAGGGATATGTTTGTTCTCGACAATGCCTAATTATTGTTCCTCTTCAAGGTTGTATTATCATAGCAGTGTTGTGACTGTGTTGAAACAGAGCCTCGGTCTCCTCAACAGCACAATCTTGATCCCCTGTTGCACGATTGCATTTTGCATTTTGCATACTCGTTTGCATATCATTAATGTGTGTCTGTGTTGCAGGTGCATATACTATCCCCGGTTTCGGTATTCTTGCTCTCAGTTCTGCTAGCATGGGATCTTTGAAGAAGGATGTGGCCTACAAGCTCCCTACCCCAGATGTTGCTCTGCTGTCTAGTTTGATTGCCTTGGCAGATGATACAGTGAGAGGGGAATTTAGGAAATCTTATACGAAGTTGCTCAGTCTGGTTCGTAAACCTTCGGTATATCAGTTGAATGGGTTGTATGCCTTGCTACAGTTCTATGACCCTCCAATGAGATGCTTCACTTTTTCGACTTCATCTTTGCACCTACATTAAAGGAGTATGCTGAGTTGTTGGGTGTACCGGTTAAGAATCAGATGTCGTTTGTTCACATGGATGCTAAACCTAATCTGGCTAACCTAGCTGTTGCTCTTCACCTAGATGCTTCTGAGTTGCTTCTGACCAGTTGGAATGGGGTTCCTAGATTTTCTCTGCAGTTTCTAGTTGGGAAAGCCTAATAGTGTGCCAAAGACGGTTGTTGGATCGTATTCAACGCCATTCTTGCCCTCTGCATATATGGCATCATCTTGTTTCCCAACATGCCAGACTTCATAGATTTGGAAGCCTTCCGTATCTTCGCATCAGGGAATCCAGTTCCTACCTTGATTGGTGATGTATATCATTCTGTCCATTACAAGAACGAAAATAGAAGGGTTAAGAATGTATCGTGCTGTGTGCCCTTACTCTACAGATGGTTTGATAGTCACCTGCCCAAGAAGGGTCTCTTTGCTTTATCTGCAGCCACAGTTGAGTTGTTTGAGCGCTTGATGGGTTTATCAGCAGAGAGCATTGTTTGGTTTAATCGGGATATGCTGGGTACTGAAATCATCTTCAGCTGCAGTGTTTTCTAAATGTGCCTTTGATTGGATGAAAAGGGTGCATCAACTATGATCCTTCTCTACTTGTCAGACAGTTTGCATACGCTTTGAGAGGTCCGCCAAAAGACGAAGAGGTACAGGAATCTTTGTACCTCACGGGACATCTAGAGGGGGATATGTTAGCCAAGCTCCAGCATGCTTGGAATGATATCAGTAGACGAGGAAAAGCATTGTTGGGAAAGAGCAATAGCCAGGCTTATGCTCCTTATGTGACTTGGATTTGAACCAGGGAAGAGACAATAGAGATGCCTTTTCCACCTGCCAAGCAAGAGTTCCCTCCTGTGGTTGAAGAGCCTACTACCGTGTCGATTCAGCAGTACAATCAGGTGTTAGCTGAGAAGGAAGAACTGAAAAAGGCCAACGGGAAGTTGGAGAAAGAGCTGGTGCAGCTTAGAAGCGAGAGAAATGAAGTTGTCCACTCCTTCAAAAAGCAGACAGAGCTGGTGAACCGGTTAGGCACGAACTTGACCAAACAGATAGCTGACCGAGAACGTTTGGGTTTGGACTTCAAATCTGTCAACGATGTGCTTGCCACCAAGAAGCAGAACCTGGATGAAGCATACCGGAGAATCTCCAAATTCAACCAGCAGTGGAATGCCACTATAGCCAGCAACAAAGAGCGGGAGGACAAACTGAAACAACAGATCTCCAAATTGAAGGCTCAGTTGAAGGCCATCGAGAAGAAGTTTAATGAGGAAACTGCTCGCGGGTATGCCACTGAAGACATGTTAAACAAAGCTACCGCTAACCTGAAAGATCGCAAGCAGATGTTTGAATCTAAGAAGCGAAGGTTAGAAGACTATTTTGGCCAAGGCATGTGGGAAGACTCTGTTGAAGGTCTCCAGTGCACCATCATGCAGAGGGAGTTACTTGTCGAAAGGTTACTCACTCGGCCTGATCATCCCAAAACGAAGGAGTTACTACAAGAGTTTCGCTCCCATTATCGCATTTGACTATCTTTGTAACCCTTTGTATTTTCTGATCATTGATGTAGGCTGACCATCACCAGGCTTGTTGGTCGAGGTCATGCTATTGATTCTCCATGTATTCAGTGACATTGTATGCTGCCTTGTTGGGCCTTATATATATATATACGAGATGTTATTTCCATGATTGGATCTGGACTTCTTATTATCAGCACTGGCACTCTGGCACTAGAATCGGGGGAGAAATCTCCCTAAAGCACAAACACACGTTTGCATTTGCATAAATCATTTGCATAACAAGTACTTTGAGCTGTCTTTCTAACCCTCTGTCGATGCAGGTTTCGGGATTACCGATCAGCGAATTCATCGCTACTCTACAAGAAGTAACTACAAGAAAGCTATGGATCAAATGCAAACTGAGATGCAGGAGATGCGCGACTGGATGGCGCAGTTCAAGCAGGTTATGGAAACTGTGGCCAAGGCCCAAGAGCAGCTACAGACTCTGGTGCAGCCTCTGATTGCACGGGTTGACGGTCATGGTGTGCTACATGGTGGAGTTGCTACTAATCCTTCTCAAGTCGAGACTCCTCGAGCGGGTGATGTTGTACCAGTGGTCGTCCTCAATACTACTGAGAATGGTATTGGAGCTCGGAATGGGAATGTGACTGGTAATGGTAACGAACATGTGGAAACCAACGAAAATGTTGGAGCTGGAAATGTTTGTTTTGGTGTTGGTGCTGGGAACACTGGTGTAGGTATTGGTGTTGGCAATGCTGGTTTTGGTGGTGCCAATCAGGGCTTTGGCAATGCAAGTTTTGGCAACGCAAGCAACAATGGTGTTGGAATGGGTGCCTACAACGCTGGTTTTGGGCCGGGTGTCGCTAATCAGGGCTTTGGTAATGTGGGGTATGGTCTCAGGTTCAATCAGAATGGCTTTGGTCCTAATGCTGCTTACGCTGGGTATGATAATCGGGATTCTCATTGGGGCGAGGTTCGTCAAGAAGATGCTTTCCCTCCGCCGGGCAGGGATCTTGATATGCCCACAGACAATGACCGAAGGTTCAAGATATTGGAGGAACAAGTGAGAGGTCTTGCCAATCAGAATTCCATGGGGTTGGACATGGCCAATATGGGGTTGGTTCCTGGCTTGAGGGTGCCACTCAAGTTCAAAGCGCCTACCTTTGACAAGTATAAGGGGGATACTTGCCCAAGAGTCCATGTACGGTCTTACTATCGGAGAATGTCTTCCTATTCTGATGACGAAAAGATGCTGATGCATTTTTTCCAGGATAGCTTGTCTGGACCATCATTGGAATGGTATATGGGGTTGGAGTCCACTCAGATTGGTAGCTGGAAAGAGTTGGCGGAAGCCTTTGTAAAGCATTACCAATATAACAGTGACCTTGCGCCAAACAGGGTCCAACTTCAAAATCTTTCTCAGAAGAATGGTGAGAGTTTTAAAGAGTATGCCTAGAGGTGGCGCGAGCTTGCAGCTACGGTGCACCCACCCATGGTAGAGCGTGAGTTGGTGGATCTTTTTGTGGGCACTTTCTCTAGTTTTTATTATGACAGGCTTCTCAATTGTACGACGGATAGTTTTTCTGATATGATACTCTTAGGAGAACGTATAGAGAACAGCGTCAAGATCGGTAAGATTCAAGCGGGAGAATCAACCTCAGCTGGAGGTGGTAAAAGGTTTTTGGGAATAAGAAGCAGGGTGATACTAATTCAGTATACAGGTCCCGAGGAAGAGGTAGAGGTCGAAACCAATACCGTCAGCAACAGATTGCTAGTGTGACAAATCCCGTACCTCAACAATAGCAACAACAGCCGCAGCAGCAGCAGAGCCAGCAGCACCCTATGCAACGAAGAATTCAGGATAGAGATAGGGCCGTGAAAAGAGTATTTGATGTGCCTCCACTACCGTATGCTCAACTTTTTCAAACTCTATTACAATTGCAGCTTATTGAGAAAAGGACGTTAGCTCCGCCTAAGGGCACGCCTCCTTTTGGTTATGACGCCAATGCACATTGCGAATTCCACTCCGGGGCACCCGGTCATAGCATAGAGAATTGTCATGCATTCAATCACAAAGTGCAGGATTTGATAGATAGTAAATCTATAAACTTTGGTAATGAGGCACCCAACATTGAGAAAAATCCGATGCCATCTCACGGATCTGCACAGGTGGGTGCGATCTTGGAAGATACCAGTCTGAATTTGGTTATGAATGTAGATGAACTAAAGACGCCTCTAGGTTGTGTAAAGAGCAGGTTGCTGAAATGGGGAGTTTTCCCTGGTTGTGATGCAGATTGTGTTGACTGTTTAGCCCGACCTGAGGGATGTGATAGCTTAAGAAGAGGTATTCAAGTTTTGATTGATTAAGGAACGCTGCAATTCGATCGTACTGCTGAAGAGAAGCCTGTTGAGGCAATGGCTGAAAGGCAGGGCGAAGTCGCAACAGTTACGATCCCGTTTAAGACTATCACGATATCGGCGCCTCCCAAGAGGCCGACCATCACCATAACCAAAGCTGGACCCATTCCATATGAAAGCACTAAAGCCATCCCTTGGAACTATGGGGTGGAAGTTTACTGCAATAGAGAAAAGATTAACCTGGAAAGTCCGCCGGTTGGGTCAGTTGATAACCTTGTGGGGCAGGGGGAATAACCCGCAGCGGTAGAATATTTGCGTCACCAGAAGTAGAAGCTGAGAGAATTGCCAAAGGGAAGGGTAAGGTCAATGAAGAAGGACCTTCTCAAGAGAAGGAAAAAGAGACATTGACCAAAGATGTGGAAGAATTCATGAGACTAATCAGGAAGAGTGATTATAAAATTGTTGATCATTTGCAGTAGACGCCTTCCAAAATCTCGATTTTGTCATTGTTGCTTTGTTTCGAGGCCCATCGGAATGCTTTGCTGAAGGCTCTTGACACTGCTTATGTACCCCAGGAGATATCCGTCAATCAGCTCGAAGGAGTGATTGCGCACGTGAGCGTGGGGCATGGCCTTGGATTCACAGATTTTGGTTTAACACCCAGGGGCTGCAACCACAATAGTGCGTTGCATATTTCAGTTGAGTGTAGGGGCACTGTTATGTATCATGTCCTTGTTGACACTGGTTCATCCTTGAATGTGTTGCCCAAGAAGGCACTGTTAAAGCTGGATACCCGAGGCATAACATGCACGCCAAGCGACTTGGTGGTGAGAGCTTTTGACGGGACTAGAAGGTCTGTGTTTGGAGAATTGACTTTACCAATCCAAGTCGGTCCAGAGGTGTTTGATACTGTGTTTTATATCATGGACATTCATCCAGCTTATAGTTGTTTGCTTGGACGAGCTTGGATTTACTCTACAGGGGCTGTAACGTCTACGTTGCACCAAAAGCTCAAGTATATGGTCGGTGGTAGCATTGTCACCGTGCGTGGGGAAGAAGATATCCTGGTAAGTCACCTGTCGTCGTTTAAATATGTCGAAGTGGATGGTGAGATCCATGAGACATTATGCCAAGCTTTTGAAGGGGTGCAGATCAAAGACCAATCTCCTGTCATAAGCAATGGGGCAGAGGTGGCTATGTCTTCATACAGAGAAGCCCAAGCAGTAGTTCAGGCCGAGGAGACTAAAGGTTGGGGTCAAGTTTTGGAGATTCCTGTTAAGCAGGACAAGTTTGGCTTAGGATATTGCCCGTCGTCGTCATCTTCATCACAGAGCGCACCAAAGTTCAAAGGGCTGATTGTTTTTACTCCAGGAGGAGTCAGTTTTGAAACGATTAATGTTGTGTCTGACAGTGAAGATGGAGATAGTGATTGTGACATGGATTCATGGATCAAGCCCAGCGTGCCAGGACAAAACCTATGCAACTGGTCTATTCAGGACTTTATTCAAGTGACGACGAAACAGTAATGCCTTGTTTTTTTCGATTATTGTACAATCCTATGTCCTACCTGAGGCATAGTGATTTTATTTCGGGGCCTAATTGTTTATGTGTATGCTTTGCTTTAATCATCAAATAAAGGCGTTTTCTCATGAAAATTTTGTGATCCCTGTTTTTCTATTTTTATTTTTAACAATAAAATGGCAATGTGGTTGTATGTTTCGTTTGCATATCATTTGAAGCATTTAACCCTTTCTCTTGCAGGATCCATATTTCAGATGACACCGATCAAGAACTCCCTATGACTCGCTTCGACTTTGAGCATCCGATATTTTAAGCCGAGGAAGAGATTGTTGAGGACGACGACTTACCAGAAGAGCTGACTCGACTTTTAAAACAAGAAGAGAAAATCATTCTGCCTCATCAGGAGGAAATTGAGGTCGTTAATTTAGGTTCCGAAGAAGTTGTCAGGAATGTTCGGATAGGGACCGCGCTACAAAGCGATATCAAGCAGAGACTTGTCGAGATGCTTCGAGAGTATAGTGATATCTTTGATTGGTCTTCTAATGATATGCCTGGGTTAGACACTAATATTGTGGTCCACCTCTTGGCATTACGTGAAGAATGTCCACCGGTCAAGTAGAAACTCAGAAGAACGAAACTAGATATGGCCGTAAAGATTAAAGAGGAAGTGCAGAAACAGTGGGACGCTGGTTTTCTAGCTGTTACAACTTACCCTCCTTGGGTCGCCAATATAGTGTCTGTACCGAAGAAAGACGGTAAGGTGCGGATGTGCGTTGACTATCGGGATCTGAACAAGGCAAGCCCTAAGGATGATTTCCCGCTTCCTCATATTGACGTATTGGTCGACAATACTGCTCAATTCTCTGTGTTTTCCTTCATGGACGGCTTTTCGGGCTATAATCAGATTAAAATGGCGCCGGAGGATATATTGAGAAAACAACTTTCATTACCCCGTAGGGAACGTTCTACTACAGAGTGATGCCCTTTGGTTTGAAGAACGTTGGGGCAACATATCAGCGTGCTATGATAACACTCTTTCATGACATGATGCATAAAGAGATTGAGGTCTATGTTGACGATATGATTGCCAAATCCCAGACAGAGGAAGAGCATCTGGTGAATCTTCTGAAATTTTTTGAGAGGCTTAGGAAGTTCAGATTGAGGCTGAATCCTAATAAGTGCACCTTCGAGGTGAGATCTGGAAAGCTACTGGGGTTCATTGTTAGTGAAAGAGGAATTGAGGTTGATCCTGCAAAAATAAAAGCTATACAAGAAATGCCAGCGCCTAAAACAGAGAAAGAGGTTCGTGGCTTTTTGGGGAGGTTGAACTACATTGCCCGATTCATATCTCATCTCACAGCCACGTGTGAACCAATTTTAAAATTGTTGAAAAAAGATCAGGCGATTGTCTGGGATGAAAATTGTCAAAAGGCGTTTGAAGGAATAAAAGAATACTTGCAGGAACCTCCGATATTGATACCCCTAGTAGCCGGAAAACCATTGATCATGTACTTGACGGTTCTTGAGAACAGTATGGGTTGTGTTCTCGGTCAACATGACGAGACCGGACGAAAAGAGCATGTGATCTATTACTTGAGTAAAAAGTTCACAGATTGTGAATCCCGTTACTCAATGCTCGAAAAGATGTGTTGTGCACTTGCTTGGGCTGCCAAACGTTTGAGACAATACATGCTAAATCATACAACCATGCTGATTTCGAAGATGCATCCGATCAAATATGTCTTCGAAAAATAGGCGCTTTCAGGAAGGATTGCCCGATGGCAAATGGTACTAACAGAGTACGATATACAGTATGTTTCGCGAAAGGATATCAAAGGTAGCATGTTGTCAGAGTACCTGGCCGAGCATCCAATCGAGGATTACCAGCCAATGAAGTTTGATTTTCCTGACGCGGATATGATGTACCTAAAGATGAAAGATTGCGAGGAGCCATTGCATGGTGAAGGTCCTGAGTGGAGTTCCCGATGGCAATTAATATTTGACAGGGCTGTTAATTCATACGGAAGTGGGATTGGGGCAATCATTATGACTCCCCGTGGGACTCACATCCCGTTCACTGCCAGATTGACATTCCCTGTTACTAACAATGAGGCTAAATATGAGGCGTGCATCATGGGTCTCGAGGAGGCTATTGATATGAGGATTAAAAATCTTGATGTGTATGGAGACTCCACGCTAATCGTGAACCAGATCAAGGGAGAATGGGAGACTCGTCAACCTAATCTGATACCGTACATGAATTATGCAAGGAAGTTGTTGCCTTTCTTTGACAGAGTAGAATTTCACCATGTGCCACGGGCAGAAAACCAGATGGCAGACGCTCTTGCGACATTGTCTTCGATGTACAAAGTTAACTTCTGGAATGATGCTCCCAGAATAGTTATCTCTCGCCTTGATAGGCCCACTTTCATATTCGTCATTGAGGAAGCTTACGATGGCAAGCCGTGGTATTTTGATATCCAGAATTTCCTAAAGAACCAAGAGTATTCGACTGGGGCATCCAGTCGCGATAAGAAGACTCTTAGGAGATTGGCTGGCAATTTCTACTTGAATCCAGATGGTGTTCTGTACAGGAGAAACCATGATTTGGTGCCAATGCAATGTGTGGATGAGAAAGAAGCTAATCTGCTTATGGAGGAGGTCCACGAGGGTACCTTTGGCACGCATGCCGGTGGAAATGCTATGTCTCGAAAGTTATTACGAGCATGGTATTATTGGCTGACGATGGAAAGATATTGCTTCAAGTTTGCGAAGAAATGCCATAATTGCCAGATTTATGCAGACAAGATTCATGTGCTGCCAAGCCCTCTGAATCTTATGGCATCCTCGTGGCCTTTCTCCATGTGGGGCATTGATATGATTGGCAAGATTGAGCCCACTGCCTCCAACGGACACCGGTTCATCTTGATAGCTATCGACTACTTTACCAAATGGGTCAAAACAGCGTCTTACGCCAATGTTACCAAGCAAGTAGTAGTCTGGTTTATCAAAAAGGATATCATCTGCAGATACGGGATTCCCGAAAGAATCATTAATGACAATGGTTCGAACTTGAATAATAAGATGATGAAGGAATTCTTCCAGAATTTCAAGATTGAGCATCACAACTCATCTCCTTATCGGCCCAAGATGAATGGCGATGTCGAAGCGGCCAATAAGAACATCAAGAAGATAGTTCAGAAGATGGTTGTGACATACAAAGACTGGCACGAGATGTTGCCCTTCACATTGCACGGTTATCGTACGATGGTACGCACATCAATCGGGGCAACACCTTTCTCACTGGTGTATGGTATGAAGGATGTCCTACCATTGGAAGTTGAGATTCCTTCTTTGAGAGTTTTGCTCGATGTCCAAATTGATGAGGCAGAATGGATAAAGAATAGACTGAATCAGCTCAGCTTGATGGATGAGAAGAGACTTGCATCTATTGCATACGGTCGTTTGTACTAGAGCCGGATGAAGAAAGCTTACGACAAGAAGGTGCGCCCTCGAAGCTTTCAGACGGGCGATCTTGTGCTGAAGAAGATTCTCCCACCACAATCAGATCACATGGGCAAATGGACTCCCAACTATGAAGGCCCGTATATCGTTCGAAAGGTCTTCTCTGGAGGAGCCTTACTGTTGTCCACCATGGATGGTGAGGATTTTACATCCCCTGTGAACTCGGACGCAGTTAAAAAATACTTTGCTTAAAGAGACCCGCTGGACAGAAAAAAGAGAGTCCAGGAAAAAATGGGGCATCCCGGCGAACCAAGAAAAAAAATAATATAAAAGAGTTCAGGAAAAAATTAGGGATAAAGATTGAAAAGATGTACACCCGCGAAGTCAAAAACCTGAAAAGGCGACTTTGGCAAAAAGGGTATCCCGGTGAATTGAAAACCCGCAAAGGGCCATTCAGGCAAAAGTTAGGGATTGAAAAAGCAAATGACTGCGGTCTGAGTGTAATACTGCGTTGCTTAGTGGTTTGGGAGAACCTGAGGGTCAATTATCCAAGTCAATTTCTTCCGAAGACAGAGTACCGGGAAAGCGTCGGAGTCAGGCGAGTCATAGGAGAATCAGCTCATGGTGTTTGTCTATACCACATTGCCGACATGTATACAAATTTCTTTGTACCTCTGTACATATTCATATTTGCTTTGTAACTTCCTCTTTTTAGGAGTTGCATCCACTGTAAAAACTTTGCCTATTTACAGGCCCGTTATCATTAAACGCATACTATTCAGTACTTGATGTTTGTTTCTTGTTTTAACTTTTACTGTTTTGTTTGTGGAAAACGCCAATGTTTTTGATAAACTTGCACGTGCATAAACTTGCAAGCCTCGGCCAATAATTGTTAAAACTTTGAATTAACTGAACAATTGTCACGGATATTGACCAAGATAGTTCCTTTTGTGTAGAATTGTCTTGTTTCGTTTATATTTTGCAGGGTCGTTACCTTCAAAGCAAACAGCCAAGGGATCGTGTTTCCCCAGCCAGAGTCCCTTAATGTAGGAGCAGGCTCTAGGTGGTCTTATTGCTCCCCAGCAGACGGAATTCACATTGTTATCCCCGGAAGAGTTGGGTGTAAGCTAGCAAGCGATCATGCAGTGATGTGCATTCCCAACAGTTGATCGTGTGTACATTTAATCCCTAGTAAAGACCTCACAGAGAACAACCAGGTTGCCGGTATTGTGTAAGGATCATCCCCGTGTAGGGTTGTTCTTTCTGTTCTCCAATAGGGTGTCTTTCCTCCAATAGGCTGATCATCCTCTGTAGAGTTCGTAACTCCGGATACTTCGAGATATCCCCAGCAGGATTGTTTCTTCCCCCAGCGGAAGTTTGGTTTCGTTCCTCCAGCATTTATTTTGCTGGATCGCCCCTTTTGCATTTGCATCGCGCATAGCATCTACCCAAACGCGTAGCATTTCCATGTCGTATGGAGCATTACGCCATTTTTCAAACATATGCATTTTGAAACATAAGCCAGGTCGGTTACCTCTTTGTTTTCAGGTGTTTTTCCCTGCAGGTAATTGGAATTCTTGTTCAGGATGGTTTTCGAATATTCAAATTTTTGGCATGAGATGTGTGATGATAACGTTCGTCCTATCATGTGTGCCTTTATCAGAGTTTCTTGATTAATTTTCTCTTACCCCAGCGGAGTTTTCCTCAGATTTCTGTTACGTCAGCATTAAAAGATTTCAGGGATTAGGCCTTTGAAGTCGTTACTTGGTGTCAAAGTAAGTGTCTGGAAGTTGACGTCAGAATTTCCCCAGTAGACTTTTCCTCGGATTGCTGTTACGTCAGCGTTAAAAAATGTCATGGATTAAAGCTTTGGAGTTATTACCCGTGTTGACGGAGATGTTACCCGTGTTGACGGAGATATTACCCGTGTTGACGGAGTTTTTACCCGTGTTGACGGAGTTGTTACCCGTGTTGACGGAGTTGTTACCCGTGTTGACGGAGATGTTACCCGTGTTGACGGAGATGTTACCCTTGTTGACGGAGATATTACCCGTGTTGACGGAGTTTTTACCCGTGTTGACGGAGTTGTTACCCGTGTTGACGGAGTTGTTACCCATGTGGACGGAGATGTTACCCGTGTTGACGGAGTTGTTACCCATGTGGACGGAGATGTTACCCGTGTTGATGGAGACGTTACCTGTGTTGACGGAGAGGTTACCCGTGTTGACGGAGTTGCTACCCGTGTGGACGGAGATGTTACCCGTGTTGACAGAGAGGTTACCCGTGTTGACGGAGAGGTTACCCGTGTTGACGGAGAGGTTACCTGTGTTGATGGAGTTGTTACCTGTGTTGACGGAGATGTTACCCGTGTTGATAGAGTTGTTACCCATGTTGACGGAGAGGTTACCCGTGTTGACAGAGTTGTTACCCGTGTGGACGGAGATGTAACCCGTGTTGACGGAGAGGTTACCCGTGTTGACGGAGAGGTTACCTGTGTTGACGGAGAGGTTACCTGTCTTGATGGAGTTGTTACCCGTGTTGACGGAGATGTTACCCGTGTTGACGGATATGTTACCCGTGTTGATGGAGAGGTTACCCGTGTTGACAGAGTTGTTACCCGTGTTGAGGGAGAGGTTACCCGTGTTGACGGAGTTGTTACCCGTGTTGACGAAGATGTTACCCGTGTTGACGGAGATGTTACCCGTGTTGACGAAGATGTTACCCGTGTTGACGGAGAGGTTACCCATGTTGACGGAGTTGTTACCCGTGTGGACGGAGATGTTACCCGTGTTGACGGAGAGGTTACCAGTGTTGACGGAGAGGTTACCCGTGTTGACGGAGTTGCTACCCGTGTGGACGGAGATGTTACCCGTGTTGACGGAGATGTTACCCGTGTTGACGGAGTTTTTACCCGTGTTGACGGACTCGTTACCCGTGTTGATGGAGATGTTACCCATGTTGACGGAGATGTTACCCGTGTTGACGGAGATGTTACCCGTGTTGACGGAGCTGGTCCCGTGGAGTTGTTCGTTCAAGTCTTCAAATGCCAGATTAGCACTTTTATTTAGTGCTTCGCCCGTTTCTGCGGAAATGGAAGGTCAAGGATAGTACATTGACGATTCGCGCTTTACGTAGTGCTTTGCTCGTTTCTTCGGAGATGGAAGGTCAAGGATAATATTTTGATATGGTTATGTGGCTCGGCGCCCGCTTATTGTAGCGTGTATTCGAAGAGCATTTGTTGTTGATCTAGTATGTGGATTCAATGTCTGTGGCGTCACACAGGTGGTTGATGTTGAAATTAGGTGTTCTTTATCAGATGACTGATCAGTTGTTGCCGTGACAACCAGATTCAATTGTTGGGATTTTGTTACCCAAGCAGTTTGTGCAGTTTATTTCTTTGGTTAGCAAATTTCCGGGTTCTTTAGTATTCAACTGTCTTTTACCTTGATTGGCTGAAAGTCGTTCGCTCTTCATCCAGTCAGGTCGTAGCCGCTTGAACAGGGGCAGCTGTTCCACCCCAAAATTTGTCTAACCTTTTTCTTACTTGGCTTTTGGTTCATTGCATTAGCATTGATGCGTCCGCAAGTGTACGGAAATATCGAAGTAATATAAAAGATTGTCGAACCCACAGAGACCAATGTCAATCTACCGTTATCTATTGCTACGGCGTAAAGCTAAGGCTAATGGAATTTGGAAAGTTAAATGCGGATGAAATTAAATGCACAAGAAATAAAGATTTTTGGTTTAAAGAAATGCGGTAAAGGAATATCGGTATGTAACGCTTTAGCTATCGGGAATTCGGCAGGTTACCGGTGCCTTTTTGTCTATTGCAAACACTTTTCAGGAGAACTTACTCGTTTAAAGACCTTCGTCTCACGATGGTTGTTGACTCGGGTCATAATTCTAAGGGCCGAATGTACGCTTTCGCTGTCCCATTCGGGGTTAAAACTACTTTTTGTAAACAAATAGATTCTTATTTCTTTTAAAGGGCTTTGGTTGTGTCTAAAATCAATGCCTAGTTTTTACTATCTGGTTCTAGCCTCAACTGTCGCTTGTTGGTTCGTACCTTAATATGGTTTCCCACTGTCGTGGCAAAACCACCGTAAATAGCTTCTCACTGTCGTGACGAAGGTTTATTTAGAATTTTGATTAAAAACTACGGCCAGAAAGGTTGTTTGTAAAAAGGGAAGATTCCGGTTACTATCGAATCCTGTCCTACTAATTCGGTTACATACCGATAAAACTAATTTAGCTAGACATGATAATTAATGCAAACGGGAATAAATATAAACAACAGAATAATAAAACATGCATTGTGACAGAAATAAAGTAGTAATTCAATTAATAAGAACCTGTAAAGTAGTACTGATATTGAGGAGTAGTCCTCCACAATGTCGGCAGGATTCTACTTTGGCCAATTGGCCAAATAAAATTGCAGAAAGAAATACAAAGCTCTGAACTAAAGGGAAAACGGAAAGGAAATAAAAACAATAAAAATGGGGAAAATGGATTTAATGGGAATTTTAGCAGCACTTCGATACGTCGAAGCCTCCCCTAAAATTGTGAATCTAAGGCCTATTTATAGGAGATAATTCACTCTTCAACTTCCAGAGATCATGGGTGAGTTATGGAGGGAGTGGGAGTAACTTCCAGTAGTGGGCAGTTAGTGGAGAAAGTGTAGGAAGAAATTAAGTTGAGATTGATCGTGGCTGCTTCTGATTTGAATATACTGATATTTTGTCTGTGTGACGGTCGTCATACGCATGACGATTGTAATGGACCTGTGACGACCGTCATGTCAGCAAAATCCGTATCTGCTGTTTTTCATCTGTTTTTCATCTGTTTTCCTTCCATTTCTTCTTCTTTTCTTTCTTTAGTCCAAATTCTCCCCAATCTGCTAAACGAAGTAAATTAATCATATAATAGAAGATAAATCAAGATAAATTAATAATAGTCACAAATAAATGCATGTAAATCAAGCCAAATTTACGATATGATTTCACGTTATTAAACACCCCCACACTTAAACCATTGCTTGTCCTCAAGCAACCAACCAACACGGTAAAAAGAAATAAGCATAGTTCGAAACAAAAACATGATGAGACTCTAATCATATGTGGCTGCTAAGCTAATGTTAGATTGATAGGTACTAAATATCAATACCAAGGATACCGTAACTGTCGCTACTGTGAAAATCGGCGCCGGCTGAACAGAAGAGTCGCCACCGTGCGTTATTTATCCCAAAGGAGGGAAAGGAAACGCTCGAAGTAAACCTACCGCAAAGACGGGAAAGGAATGGTCGTCGCAACCAAACCTGGGTTCGGGAGTCGGTTACGCAAGGGGAAGGTATTAGCATCCCTCACGTCCGTCGTACTCGACGGGATCCACGCTTGTTGGTTTGTCTAAAGGATGCAAAAACAATCTATCTACGGTTTCTAAATCTAAACGGAAGGGAATTGACTCGATAGCGCGTCGCACTCTATGCCTACGTATTCTCAAGAGAGAAAGTCAGAGTCAACGTAGTTCGGGAAACTACAGGGAATTGGCTCGCCAAGACTTCGCGTCTTGTGCCTACGTACTTCCACATTGCATGGAAGATCAGAGTTTTCATAGTTCAGGCTAACTACGGCTAGACAGAGTGTTCTCGATCACACAGGAAGTGAGAGATTAAGCTGGTTTTAAAGGTACGAGAACCTATGGGAACTAAAACTACGGTCTGGTCTCAAATGCACTCGGGCAAGAGAAAAGGATAACATCAGTCGTCAGCAGGAAAGTCTCGATCGCACAACAGCGAGAGAACAGAAGAGTTAGTTGTTAGTGTGCTCGCTAGGAAATCGCATCTTATGCCTACATATTCTCGCTCAGTACGAGAAATCAGAGCAGCTGTAGTTCAGCTACTTTCGGGACCACAGCTCAAATCTCGTTTTATTGATATTCGGAAAATGGTTACAAGGATTGAAAACTGGAAAATAAACTCCTAAAAGATATCCTATCCAACTATCATGGAAAATCACATGGAAATAGTCCCCTAACAAGTGGACTTCTAACTCTACCTCTAAAAGGAAAGTGTAAAATAAATTCTATGAAGAAAATATCCTAAAGAGAAAATATTAAATCCATGAGCTAATATTTTTATCATTTTTCTCTATTCCTTTTCATATTCTTTTTCCCATATATTTTCTTTTTTTCTCATTTCTATATTTCCCTTTTTTAATATTCTTTTCTTCCACTTCTTTCTCAATATTCTCTTTTTTTTTCTCAAATATTTTCTTTTTCTCATATTCTTCTCTATTATTCTCTTTTTTTTCTCAAATATTTTCTTTTTCTCATATTCTTCTCTATTATTCTCTTTTTTTTCTCAAATATTTTCTTTTTCTCATATTCTTCTCTATTATTCTTCTTCATTCTATAGAAATAAAAAGAATGCTATAAAAGAATTAAAAAGGAAAATAAGGGGCAGGGGGTGTACATAGTTACAGGGGTATATCAGCAGAAAAAATAAAACACAAAATGAGAGCCCAGCCCAATACTCCAAAAACGGAAAAGGGAGTGTGGAAACGAAAAACTGGAGGCATAGTCAGCAAAAAAACATTGGGCTTCGAGGCCCAATCCACCCGGTCCACTCCACTCTCCTCAGAAACCGTAATCCACCTTCTCCACTCTAATTCACTGTTCATTGCGCCGTTTCTCAACCTTCAGACTCTCTCTCTCTCTCGTTCACCTCTCAATCCAATCCTCTTCTCCGTTTGCTTCAAACCAATCCACCAAAATAAACCAACAAAGATAGTCTTCTACCTTTAATCTTCCCAAAAGACGTTATTGAAAGAAAAAATGAAAACGGAGATATAGATCAGTGAAGTTGATGGTGCGTTCGTGAATGTTGATGGTAGGAGACGAAAAAACAGTTTAGTGTATGTTCGTTGGGTTGATGACGATGAACAACTCAAAGGAAATCTGGATTTGAAGCGTGCGACGATTTCTTGCTCAGATCTGATGAATGTCTGGTGAATCTCAAGACGAACACTTGAAGCTTTTCTGGAACACTTCTTGGACGTTCTTGATGAAGACTATTGCAAATTTTTGGAAACGGTTTGAAGATCTTGATGACTTTGTTGTTTGCAAATCTTGATGAATTTGTTGAAGATACAGACGAAGGTCTTGCATCTGGAGAGTTCTGGATCTGGATGATTGATGTACGAAGATCATAAAGAACGAGGAAGATCTTGCCATTTTCTGGAAAACTATGGAGGACCGATGAATGATGTTGATGATTATTGCAGATTGATAAAAAAACCGGAAAACAGTTACGATGAAGATCGAAGATCTATGAATCTTGAAGCAAATGACGGAGATCTTACGAAACCTGATGAACGCTTGCGAAGATCTGGACACCTGGTGATTTGATGGACCTTTGAAGAACATTGAAGGAGGTTGATGATCTGGAAATTTCTTGTAGAATCTTGATCGTAATGAACGGTTTGATGAACTGACGAAGGTTCTTGGTGAAGATTTAGGGATCTGGAAAACAATATGAAGAGAACGATGAAGTTCTTTGCAGATTCCGGCGAGTTAGAGGTTTCCGGTGAATTCTGCCTGCGAGAACCACCGCTTGATTCCCACGGTGAGTTCTCCGGTGTTTGCATGTCGGTGGGGAGGGATGTGGTAGTGGATAACACGTGGCGTGTGCAGTGTGAAGGTGGGACGCAGGGAGGACACGTGGTGGTGGAATCACTGCATGGAAGCCAAGTGGCCTGAGGGTGGGGGTGGCGTGGCAGGATGAGGAGAGAGATGGGAGTGAGGTGTCAGATGAAGGGTGAGTTGTAGAAATGATGTGGCTCTCTCTGAAATTGCACGCGTGTCAGTTTTTATACACTTGGCAATCGTGGACTTGTTATGAAATGGGCTTCTGAATTCGTGGATACTGGCCCAAAAGGATAATACTGGACAATGAAACTTGGTTAACATGAATTAATAGGCATTGAAACTAAACGTGACGATTAGTAATGGATTAAACAAAACAGAAATGGATTAATGACCATGATTAAAGGACTAATAAAATGAGGACTAATGGAAAACAATGGATTAAATGAAAAACGCAAAATTAATTAACTAATCAATGAAAATGAAAATGATTAATGGACAAGTATGATTAAGACTAATTAAAACAAGTTGTACAATTAAAACTCTGATTAACCTAAAGCTAATTAAATTCTATGTTAAGATAAAATCCTATATTAAAAAAATAAAAGAAGATCTATCTATTAAAATCTATATCTATTTCTATATAATAAAATCTATACTATTTTCATATTAAAACTATACCTATTTATTAAAACCCTAGAAAAGAAATTCTATCAAAATCAATTATCTAATATTCTAATAAAATCTAAAAACAAATATAAAATCTATTAAAAAATAGAAAAAGACCAATATCCTTTTTAAAATCTATTTAACATCTAAAAATGCCATTTAAATCTAATAAAACCTAGAAATGCAATTAAATCCAATTAAAAAGAACACGAGACCGAAGCGGAACCAACGATAAAACCCGGACACCGGAAGTCCTCAAAACAACTGTAAGCTTGAAAAACACCCGGGAAGCGCACAACTTCCCAAAAATAACCTCTGATTATCTGAATCGGTCTGAAACCTCTGATATGTGAAAAATAGGGTTGTAATCCCGATAAAATCACCATATGATTGGAGAAATGCACTGTATGCAGTATGCAAATGCGAATGCGAAAATGCGTCGAAACTTCAACCAGATACGGGACCCGGTTGGTCAAATTTTAGAGTGCAACAGCTGCCCCTATTCAAGCGGCTTGGACCTGAATGGTTGAAGAGCGCCCAGCCTTTAATCATTCAAAGGTAGAAGATGGTTGAATATAAATGAAACCCTGGAATTTGCCAACCGCAAAATAAACTGCAAAACTGCTTGAGAAATAGCGTCCAATAAATTGAAGTCTGGTTGTCACGGTAACAACTGTCAATTATCTGATAAATTTTTCTCTGTTTTTTTCAACATCAATCACCTGCGTGACGCCACAGGCACTGATTCTTCGGAATAATGCTTCAAAAAAGCAAACACCTTCCCATCTACTATGGGATCTTTTCTGTCGACTCATGGTTCCAGCGAACCTGAGGAAACTCTCCTGGGGAATTCTGAATTGAACTGCCTGGCACCTATTTCGACGAAGGCGGCAACTTCAGAAGTTTGATATATGTCAATCTTTCTTTCTTTTTTCGGTGCCGACGTAACAACCAGATGTAAAGAATCACTCTGTTGGGGGGAGTAGAGAAGCTTTAACCAAACAACTCTGCAGGGGAACATATTCGAAATCCAATGTGTAACCACCCTGGTCTATGTTTCGACATGCGTATGTCTGAAATGATGCAATGCCCTATATGACATGTAAATGTTATGCGTTTGTAACTACAATACCCTATACGGCATGAATATGCTATGTATTTGTAAATGCAATGCCCCATACGACATGAATATGCTATGCGTTTTGATAGATGCACACATGACGATATATGCAAATGCTAATGTAAGCTCTAGCTGCCAGAGAACACCAGGTCCACAAACCGCTTGGCAAAATAAATGCCGGAGGCAACGTCAAATCATTTCAGCAATATTCTTTTCTAAACCACTGTCAAACTGACTGTACTCTGTGGGGAATTTAAACGAACTGGGGTTGATTGTAAACGGCTCACTGCTGGAGAATGCCCCTTCTGTCAAGGATATCAATCTTAATCGGTTGGGGATACTCCTGATCCTACTCTGATGCGGGATAACAATACAATCTCAACTCTCCTGGGAATAATACACAACTTTCAACTGCTGAAGAGGAGTAATTTTGATTTAACAACGTCCATACGATATTCAACATTAATCGGGGAACTGGCATCCATTAAGCTTCGTATCGGGGAACCTGACAAATTATTGTATCGGGTATTTACATTTTTTTTTTGGTTTTTCTAGTTTAAAAGATAAAAACGGGTTATTAACAAGATGGAAAATACTAGACGAGAACTAGCATTCAAAGGTAGACTACCAGGCGAGAACTGATAGCAAAATAGATTAGGTTATCGAACAAAAATTGATTTTTGTGTTTTGGGCGTCAGACGGGGCTGACTGGATAATAGGTAAAGAAAAAGACAAACAGACGAGAACTGGCTGAAAGCTGACATGTACCAGACGAGAACTGATACAACAATAGGTTAAAGAAAAGAAAACAACTAGACGAGAACTGGTTGGACGTTGACATGCATCATGCGAGAACTGATGTTTACAGAAAGCAAATCGACAATACGATAACTGGTTAAAAGAGAGGCAGTACCAGGCGAGAACTGGTAGTTACGAAAATATAGGCCAGACGAGAACTGGTTACCGGTTTGCCAAGCGAGACCTGGGCTTTGGAAACGACTTGATTACAAAGTTGTGACACGTAACAGGTTTAAACTGTAGGATAACGATCCACGGACAACAAGACCTTTTTCGGAAGGTCAAGGTTTTTTGATAAGAGTAACGACACGATTCCCCGATACTCAACTCTGGCTGGGGATAAACAGGCTTGCTTGAACAACTTGCCCCAGTACGAATTAACTTGCCCCAATCCAACTTTTGGGAATACTAGCTCTGAACAGCTTGCTACGAGATGACCTCGAGATTACTTGCCCCGGTATCTGTACCATAAAAGGATTCAACTTTAATTAAACAACTATCAACCCAGTTGGTTTCAACATTTCCGAACTGACTTTGCCCCTGAATGAGCGTATAAGCGACCTAACCTGATATGATTATCCACCTGAAGTATCTGTTTTCAAATCTCAACGTTCTGCATAATTGCCCCTGATCGGTTCTCGAGAAGACTCATTTCTGATCAACTGCTTCTCAAATAAACTGCCCCTGATCAACTGATGCTTCGGGCCTTGTCCTCAGACTAACTGATTTTGAACTTACTGGAAGTCAATGCCCCGGATTCACAGGGTTTCACAACATACACCATTCTGATCCAGACGGCTAAATTATTCAGTCCTGTTTGATTATTCCCTGTTGGAATTTCCTTCTTGTCAACTACTGTCCCGTAAGTAAAATTGTCTATTCATGAATGGTAATTTTAATGCAGTGTTTATGCAGATTTTGAAAAATTTTGTGCTGTCACTCATTTACGTGCCATGATTGTGAGTGACGAATGAACCAGAGTTCAAACACAGTGCTGATTTGATCAGTGAAAAAATACAACAAGGAAGTGACTAGCAAATCATGTAGGAGTCAGGTTACTCAACCTTATCGTAATGCGCTTTCAGAATAAACCCTACCTCAATTAGGTCTTTTAAGGGTTGTATCGTGGTCGGGTTCACGGGTCGTGAAACAAAGGATATTCGGCTCAAATTTTGATTTGTACCCACCCCTTCTACGTGATGATGTCCGATCCCAAAGTTTAGTTAACTTAGCACGAGCGCTCGCCTCTTCGAGAGGTATGTTGAATAGTAAGAACCATAGTTAGGAAATTCACACAAGGTTTTTTCGGAGTGACAGTTACTCCTTCTTCGTTTTCGGTGTCTGTATACACAACTTTATTCTTCACTGGGGATCTATTTTTTTTCTATCCCTTCTTTTTCATTCTTTTTGATTCCCTAATTTTTGCCTGGACTGACTCCTTTTGAGTTCTTTTCGATTTTTTTTTTTGAAGTCCAGCAGGATGCCCCTGATTTTTGCCTAAGTATTAGCTTTCCAGCTTTTTCATTTCTTTTTTACTTAGCGGGCTTTATTATTTCTTTCTTTTGGAACAAAGTCGTGTGACACTGGTTGTCTTGATTGCTCTGAAAGGATTATAATTGTTTCACTCCTGATTAGTGAGTTTTAACCATTGTGGTTGACGAGATACGACCTCTTGAGAGGTATAAACTGTTATTGGTCCTCGAATAGAAACACTCCTCTGTAAGACTTGAACTCTCGGTCAAGCTAACTGACAACTACCCTGCCCCGGGTTAAGATGTGAGGGTTAAAAAGTCCGAAAAACTTCTACTTCCTGGCCCAAAGTGGTTAACAAGGGACTAACTCCTTATATCTCCAGTGTTTAGGGGATTTGAAACAATGCCTTGTACGTCATCGACAAGGTTTTATCTGAAAGCATACGATCATCGGTTATGAGTTTAGTTTCGTCATCCTCCCTCCAATCTTTGCTAATCATGTGACCAAGTGGAGTGAATAAAATGCGAGTGTTAGTGCAATGCAATAAATGAGCGACAGCGACATGATTAATTCAGAAAAATGCATAGTCACCTTATTAATATCACCATTCGAAACATACAATGTTTACAGCAAGTAGTAACTGACAGAAAGAAAACTACAAATGCAAATGATATAAAAGTCTGAGGACTGCCAATGTCGAGGCGCCCGCCTGTCTGAATCACTGGCTCCTTTGAAAACAACCTTCTGAATCTACGAGCTTAGACAGTTGAGCGGTTGGTATGAACAAACAGAAATCCTTCTTGAAAGGAAATGCGATCTTGGTCGATCAACTGTTGTACTTTTGGCTGAAACACTTTACAATCTTCCGTCAAATGTTCGGGGGAGCCACCATGGTAACCACACTGAACGTGGGGATTGTACCCAGGAGGGTAAGGTTCTGGAACGGGCTTAAGAGCTTTAGGTTCCACCAAAGAACTCTGGATCAAAGATGGTAGCAGCTGGCTATACGGCATAGGCACTGGGTGAGAAGGAGCTTTCCTTCATTCCAAATTGTTGCGAGGTCGATTCTGATTCTGACGCTGATTCTGATAACCTCGACCACGAGTTTGCTGATTTGCAAGGGAAGCGACATAAGATTCCTGATATGGTGCCCTAGGCACAGTTGTTTGTCCAGCATAACAAGCCACAGGAGGTATTTATCTCTGATAGGATGAAGAACCAACAAAATTCACCGATTCGTCTCGAGGATATTCAACATTTGGCATGGTTGCATTGATTACAACTTCTTCTTCGTTCTGATAGTCACAATGAAATTCAGTTTCACCAGCTTGATCATTCGAAATAATCTGAACTTTCCCAATTCTTATGGCATACTCAAGGCGTTCTCCCAATATTACCAAGTCAGAGAAACTTAACGGAAGTCCAAGCAATCTTTCGAAGTACGGATCCTGCAGCGAGTCTACAAACATGCTCGTCAACTCTCGGTCTAAAAGTGATGGGTGCACTCTAGCAGCAAATTCTCTCCATCTCTGAGCATACTTCCTGATAGGTTCATTGTTCTCTTGAGACAATTCTTGCAACTGCATGCGATGGGGAGCTATGTCTAAATTATAATCGTACTGCTTCAGAAAAGCTCTGGCTAAATCCACCCATGATCGAATCTAATTTTTCTCTAACTGCATATACCACCTCAAAGATGCCCCAGTCAGACTATCTTGAAAGCAATGGATCATTAATTTGTCGTTTTGCACAAACGAAGTCATTCTACGACAGAACATCACCAAATGTTGCTTTAGACAGCTATCTGCCGTGTACTTCTCAAATTTCGGCACTTTGAACTTATAAGGCAACACCAGGCCAGGAACCAAACACATGTCTGCAGCATTCAGGTTAACAGCATCTTTCATTTTCAAAGCTTTAACTCCTTCTTCCAATGCTCGGAGTTTTCTATCCATCTCAAAAGCTCTTGGATCTACGGTCCTGGCTATTGGAATATCTCTTCGTGGATTTATCTCAGGGAAAACGACACCTTGATTGTTAACAGGAGGAGGACGCTTATTCCGGACAACAAACTGCTCGGGTCGATCTCGGTTCTCAATAGAAGGTTGTACAACTTGGTCTGCAGTAACATTGTTCGCTTGCGGAAAGTCTTCCATAGAATCATACAGAGGGTTGGACGTCATAGTGAACCCTGCCAAGGTGTTAGGAGACTGGATATTGCCTTCAGACATAGCTACTGCTAACCTTCAACTGACTTTAATGCTCGATTCTGCTCAAATCTACTCAACCCCTAGGTCGTCTTCTGACAATCAACAGTTGCTCAGGCCAATCACCGGGTAATCACCTGCTGAAATCAAACAACGGCTGGATAAGAGCTCTGGCTAGCTGGAGTATGACATGTAATATGACGCAACACGTTTATGCACATGGTATGCAAGATGCAGCAAACAACAGGATCACAGCCCCCACACAATCTGAACACTGCTGCACTGCTGACGGAGTACGTTCGCTCTGAAGAGAGATGCCAAGATAACAGGTAGGCTGGAAGTCAAGGTTCCTGCAAAATAACCCTCCCACTCACGGGTAATGGACCTAGATCTGTCAAGGTACGGCATCCTATGCGGTCGTCAGCGTCACATACTTTCAAAACGGACGATACGATTCCCAGAAGGAGTGGCATCATCAAGTCCTGAAGAGGCCTCACTTAGCTAACTTCCAATTGATCGGTCCCCGGAGTCGACAATCCAACTAACCAACAACCCCCTCAACCCAAAGGGTTGAAAAAGAAGTCAACCAGAAGAACCTCGTCCGAGCGTGGATTTCATGAGACACTAGTACATGCAAAGCATGCACGCGCCCACTAATTTCCACTCTAATTCTAGGTGCACTCAAGCCCAGGTCCGGCTTATCTCTCAATCACAGAACCCCCTCATACCCACAGCAATAATCACAATAAAATAATGCTGAAAGTAAATGACTGAAAAGTAAATCCATACAAAATCCTCGACGGGAAAACAAGCGCTAGGATTGACTCGCGTAGGGAACCGTTGGAGTCCCCAGCAGAGTCGCCAGTTGTCGCTACTGCGAAAATCGGCGCCGGCTGAACAGAAGAGTCGCCACCGTGCGTTATTTATCCCAAAGGAGGTAAAGGAAACGCTCGAAGTAAACCTACCGCAAAGACGGGAAAGGAATGGTCGTCACAACCAAACCTGGGTTCGGGAGTCGGTTACGCAGGGGGAAGGTATTAGCACCCCTCATGTCCGTCGTACTCGACGGGATCCATGCTTGTTGGTTTGTCTAAAGGATGCAAAAACAATCTATCTACGGCTGCTAAATCTAAACGGAAGGGAATTGACTCGATAGAGCGTCGCACTCTATGCCTACGTATTCTCAAGAGAGAAAGTCAGGGTCAACGTAGTTCGGGAAACTACAGGGAATTAGCTCGCCAAGACTTCGCGTCTTGTGCCTATGTACTTCCACACAGCATGGAAGATCAGAGCTTTCATAGTTCAGGCTAACTACGGCTAGACAGAGTGTTCTCGATCACACAGGAAGTGAGAGATTAAGCTGGTTTTAAAGGTACGGGAACCTATGGGAACTAAAACTACGGTCTGGTCTCAAATGCACTCGGGCAAGAGAAAAGGATAACATCAGTCGTCAGCGGGAAAGTCTCGATCGCACAGCAGCGAGAGAACAGAAGAGTTAGTTGTTAGTGTGCTCGCTAGGATATCGCATCCTATGCCTACATATTCTCGCTCAGTACGAGAAATCAGAGCAGCTGTAGTTCAGCTACTTTCGGGACTACAGCTCAAATCTCGTTTTATTGATATTCGGAAAATGGTTACAAGGATTGAAAACTGGAAAATAAACTCCTAAAAGATATCCTATCCAACTATCATGGAAAATCACATGGAAATAGTCCCCTAACAAGTGGACTTCTAACTCTACCTCTAAAAGGAAAGTGTAAAATAAATTCTATGAAGAAAATATCCTAAAGAGAAAATATTAAATCCATGAGCTAATATTTTTATCATTTTTCTCTATTCCTTTTCATATTCTTTTTCCCATATATTTTCTTTTTTTCTCATTTCTATATTTCCCTTTTTTAATATTCTTTTCTTCCACTTCTTTCTCAATATTCTCTTTTTTTCCTCAAATATTTTCTTTTTCTCATATTCTTCTCTATTATTCTCTTTTTTTCTCAAATATTTTCTTTTTCTCATATTCTTCTCTATTACTCTCTTTTTTTCTCAAATATTTTCTTTTTCTCATATTCTTCTCTATTATTCTTCTTCATTCTATAGAAATAAAAAGAATGCTATAAAAGAATTAAAAAGGAAAATAAGGGGCAGGGGGTGTACATAGTTACAGGGGTATATCAGCAGAAAAAATAAAACACAAAATGAGGGCCCAGCCCGATACTCCAAAAATGGAAAAGGGAGTGTGGAAACGAAAAACTGGAGGCATAGTCAGCAAAAAAACATTGGGCTTCGAGGCCCAATCCACCCGGTCCACTCCACTCTCCTCAGAAACCCTAATCCACCTTCTCCACTCCAATTCACTGTTCATTGCGCCGTTTCTCAACCTTCAGACTCTCTCTCTCTCTCTCGTTCACCTCTCCATCCAATCCTCTTCTCCGTTTGCTTCAAACCAATCCACCAAAATAAACCAACAGAGATAGTCTTCTACCTTTAATCTTCCCAAAAGACGTTATTGAAAGAAAAAATGAAAACGGAGATATAGATCAGTGAAGTTGATGGTGCGTTCGTGAATGTTGATGGTAGGAGACGAAAAAACAGTTTAGTGTATGTTCGTTGGGTTGATGACGATGAACAACTCAAAGGAAATCTGGATTTGAAGCGTGCGACGATTTCTTGCTCAGATCTGATGAATGTCTGGTGAATCTCAAGACGAACACTTGAAGCTTTTCTGGAACACTTCTTGGACGTTCTTGATGAAGACTATTGCAACTTTCTGGAAACGGTTTGAAGATCTTGATGACTTTGTTGTTTGCAAATCTTGATGAATTTGTTGAAGATACAGACGAAGGTCTTGCATCTGGAGAGTTCTGGATTTGGATGATTGATGTACGAAGATCATAAAGAACGAGGAGGATCTTGCCATTTTCTGGAAAACTATGGAGGACCGATGAATGATGTTGATGAACAATGGTTTTGATGATTATTGCAGATTGATAAAAAAAAACTGGAAAACGGTTACGATGAAGATCGAAGATCTATGAATCTTGAAGCAAATGACGGAGATCTTACGAAACCTGATGAACGCTTGCGAAGATCTGAACACCTGGTGATTTGATGGACCTCTGAAGAACATTGAAGGAGGTTGATGATCTGGAAATTTCTTGTAGAATCTTGATCGTAATGAACGGTTTGATGAACTGACGAAGGTTCTTGGTGAAGATTTAGGGATCTGGAAAACAATATGAAGAGAACGATGAAGTTCTTTGCAGATTCCGGCGAGTTAGAGGTTTCCGGTGAAATTCTGGCTGCGAGAACCACCGCTTGATTCCCACTGTGAGTTCTCCGGTGTTTGCATGCCGGTGGGGAGGGATGTGGTAGTGGATAACACGTGGCGTGTGCAGTGTGAAGGTGGGACGCGGGGAGGACACGTGGTGGTGGAATCACTGCATGGAAGCCAAGTGGCCTGAGGGTGGGGGTGGCGTGGCAGGATGAGGAGAGGGATGGGAGTGATGTGTCAGATGAAGGGTGAGTTGTAGAAATGATGTGGCTCTCTCTGAAATTGCACGCGTGTCAGTTTTTATACACTTGGCAATCGTGGACTTGTTATGAAATGGGCTTCTGAATTCATGGATACTGGCCCAAAAGGATAATACTGGACAATGAAACTTGGTTAACATGAATTAATAGGCATTGAAACTAAACGTGACGATTAGTAATGGATTAAACAAAACGGAAATGGATTAATGACCATGATTAAAGGACTAATAAAATGAGGACTAATGGAAAACAATGGATTAAATGAAAAATGCAAAATTAATTAACTAATCAATGAAAATGAAAATGATTAATGGACAAGTATGATTAAGGCTAATTAAAACAAGTTGTACAATTAAAACTCTGATTAACCTAAAGCTAATTAAATTCTAGGTTAAGATAAAATCCTATATTAAGAAAATAAAAGAAGATCTATCTATTAAAATCTATATCTATTTCTATATAATAAAATCTATACTATTTTCATATTAAAACTATACCTATTTATTAAAACCCTAGAAAAGAAATTCTATTAAAATCAATTATCTAATATTCTAATAAAATCTAAAAACAAATATAAAATCTATTAAAAAATAGAAAAAGACCAATATCTGATTTAAAATCTATTTAACATCTAAAAATGCCATTTAAATCTAATAAAACCTAGAAATGCAATTAAATCCAATTAAAAAGAACACGAGACCGAAGCGGAACCAACGATTAAACCCGGACACCGGAAGTCCTCAAAACAACTGTAAGCTTGAAAAACACCCGGGAAGCGCACAACTTCCCAAAAATAACCTCTGATTATCTGAATCGGTCTGAAACCTCTGATATGTGAAAAATAGGGCTGTAATCCCGATAAAATCACCATATGATTGGAGAAATGCACTGTATGCAGTATGCAAATGCGAATGCGAAAATGCGTCGAAACTTCAACCAGATACGGGACCCGGTTGGTCAAATTTTAGAGTGCAACAGTAATGACACAATTTCAAAAACTCCCTACTTATGCAAATCAATCAGAATCATGCCATTATAACTCGACCTATATCTCATGCTCTCTTTCACCCCATTTCATTATAGTGCAATCACATTAAGCCCATTATCCATACACATTCATGGCAAGTAAACCTATTAGTGACTGTGATCTCGATGCTATTTCATTTTTTCTCTGCAAATATGCTTAAGCATCAATTGAACTTAAAGAGTTTGTACCATTAGGTTAAGTGATCAGGTGAGGAGCACCTAACTTAGAAGGAACATGTCTTTTTCTTCATAATTTTTTTTCTTAATTTCTCATTTTACTCTAGAGATCTTACACTTATTTGCATCGGTTTCTTACTTAGTGTGTTTAGGATGGTGCTGACTGCTTAAATAAACTACTTAAGGATTACTACAAGAACCTGGAGCTTTAAGGTTTCGGCATAATGGGTACTCAAATTGATTTTGCATATTTAGGGGGTTAAGGGTGTCAAGGCGGTATCAATTTTATCAAAACTTTTCCACGTTTTTCTAACATAGCCTGGACAGCCTATATACTTTCAGAGAACGATGTCATGAATCGAAGCAAAAATTTGTTGGAGATTAGAATTTTGAAATTTTAAAATTTTTGGAGAAATTGAATAACAAGCGAAAACCACGCATAAAGACTCGACAGCACATGCAAAGACTTTGACATAATGTTAAAAATAGATAAAAATTCCTAGAAGCATAAAATAAAATGTAAAACAATAGATAAAAATTCCTAGAAGCATGAAATAAAATGTAAAACAATAGAGTTCCTCCCCCACACTTAAACCAAATATTGTCCTCAATGTTTTATTAAAAGGTGGAAAAGGAAAGATAGAACCTGTATGAATGCTACTGCTCTTGTTATCCTTGTCTTTGTTGATCACTTCTACTTCGGCGGCGGGCATTTTGAGATACCTTTGTTTGTGTAATTCTCGAACCAGCTCATCATGTTGCTCGCGTCAAGAGGAAGTACTCATCATCAGTGTTCCCACCAGCAGCGACACTCGTAGGAATGTCCGTGGGCATAGCTCATCTTCTCAGATCTTCATCTAAAGAGATTTCGCTTAGATATAGCTAAAGAGTAACAAGCGATACATTTCTTTATTTTCTGCAAATTTAAACAAACAAATTAAAATAAAGACTTTGTGGGTTGCCTCCCACACAACGCTTTGTTTAATGTCGATAGCTCAACGACCAAGGAGTGCAAGTACTCACGGTGGTTCTTTCGAGAATGATTCCTCGATCAAACTTTGAATGGTCTTCGGTTTCCATGGCCACTTATCAATCCATCTCTCATATCCCTTACCTTTTCGTTTCTTTCTTCTATAGGGTGGTTCATTGTTTTGAACCTGTGGTGGTGGTTCTGGATCTATCCTAAGTATCAGTTTTTCAAATTTGGGCTTAGTTATTTCATCCACCACCTCAAAATTTAATCTTACCCTTTTAACAGTAATGATGACCCTAGGTTCATGGTCCTTGAATTTTCTTTTGTTATGAAAGACCTTAGACAAAGGTGCATTAGTGTGGATATTTTCCAATACCTCTACATATTTTTTGGATTGGGAGTTTACCTTAGCTTCCACAACCAATTGTGAGAAAGAATTAGGTGAGGTATAGGGAGGAGGAGAAACAATGGGTGCTTCTTTCTCTATCTCTTCGACAACCTCCCTTTTGGGTGGTGTCGGTGGATTTTTCTCAATAATTATGCTTGTCTCACCAAAACTCTCCTCAGATTCATCATCACTCTCCCTAGGATCTTCTATGTGTTCTTCATTACTAGTGGTTACAACATTCACATGGCTCTCAAGGAAGGGTCCTAGAGATGTTCGTGTAAGTAAAGAGGTTTGAGTCTCCAAAGCCTTGCTGTGAGTCGCGAGGGAATTGACTATAATGCTCATCTGCTTAAGGTCTTCATCAATTTAGAGATGTTGTTTTCTAAAATCTTCATTTTGGAGAGTTTGTGTCTCCACAAAGCGCTCCATCATATATTCTATCCTAGAGTGAGTAAACGTCTCTTTAAATTCTTCTAGTAATAGTTCAAGGTTGGATGTATCAAAATCTTGCGTTTTCTCAAAACATTCGGAGTCGTCATCGTAGAGGGAATTTGGGTGAGAATGCGTCGTATTGAAATCTTCTAATAATATTTCGAGGTCCGATTTAAACGGATTTTGTGGTTCCTCAAAATATTGGGGGTGGTAGTTATAAGGGAAATATGGGTTATACATAATGATTTAGATAAGAGTGCCTTAGTCTATACTATGCAACAATGGAATCACAATATTGACTGTTGGTCCCCGGCAACGGCGCCAAAAACTTGATGCGTCCGCAAGTGTACGGAAATATCGAAGTAATATAAAAGATTGTCGAACCCACAGAGACCAATGTCAATCTACCATTATCTATTGCTACGGCGTAAAGCTAAGGCTAATGGAATTTGGAAAGTTAAATGCGGATGAAATTAAATGCACAAGAAATAAAGAATTTTGGTTTAAAGAAATGCGGTAAAGGAATTTCGGTATGTAACGCTTTAGCTATCGGGAATTCGGCAGGTTACCGGTGCCTTTTTGTCTATTGCAAACACTTTTTAGGAGAACTTACTCGTTTAAAGACCTTCGTCTCACGATGGTTGTTGACTCGGGTCATAATTCTAAGGGCCGAATGTACGCTTTCGCTGTCCCATTCGGGGTTAAAACTACTTTTTGTAAACAAATAGATTCTTATTTCTTTTAAAGCGCTTTGGCTGTGTCTAAAATCAATGTATAGTTTTTACTATCTGGTTCTAGACTCAATTGTCGCTTGTTGGTTCGTACCTTAATATGGTTTCCCACTGTCGTGGCAAAACCACCGTAAATAGCTTCTCACTGTCGTGACGAAGGTTTATTTAGAATTTTGATTAAAAACTACGGCCAGAAAGGTTGTTTGTAAAAAGGGAAGATTCCGGTTACTATCGAATCCTGTCCTACTAATTCGGTTACATACCGATAAAACTAATTTAGCTAGACATGATAATTAATGCAAACGGGAATAAATATAAACAACAGAATAATAAAACATGCATTGTGACAGAAATAAAGTAGTAATTCAATTAATAAGAACCTGTAAAGTAGTACTGATATTGAGGAGTAGTCCTCCACAATGTCGGCAGGATTCTACTTTGGCCAATTGGCCAAATAAAATTGCAGAAAGAAATACAAAGCTCTGAACTAAAGGGAAAACGGAAAGGAAATAAAAACAATAAAAATGGGAAAAATGGCTTTAATGGGAATTTTGGCAGCACTTCGATACGTCGAAGCCTCCCCTAAAATTATGAATCTAAGGCTTATTTATAGGAGATAATTCACTCTTCAACTTCCAGAGATCATGGGTGAGTTATGGAGGGAGTGGGAGTAACTTCCAGTAGTGGGCAGTGAGTGGAGAAAGTGTAGGAAGAAATTAAGTTGAGATTGATCGTGGCTGCTTCTGATTTGAATGTACTGATATTTTGTCTGCGTAACGGTTATCATGAAATGTGACGGTCGTCGTACGCATGACGGTCGTAATGGACCTGTGACGACCGTCATGTCAGCAAAATCCGTATCTGTTGTTTTTCATCTGTATTTCATCTGTTTTCCTTCCATTTCTTCTTCTTTTCTTTCTTTAGTCCAAATTCTCCCCAATCTGCTAAACGAAGTAAATTAATCATATAATAGAAGATAAATCAAGATAAATTAATAATAATCACAAATAAATGCATATAAATCAAGCCAAATTTACAATATGATTTCGCGTTATCAAACACCCCCACACTTAAACCATTGCTTGTCCTCAAGCAACAAACCAACACGGTAAAAAGAAATAAGCATAGTTCGAAACAAAAACATGATGAGACTCTAATCATACGTGGCTGCAAAGCTAATGTTAGATCGATAGGTACTAAATATCAATACCAAGGATACCGTAACGACATAATTTCAAAAACTCCCTACTTATGCAAACCAATCAGAATCATGCCATTATAACTTGACCTATATATCATGCTCTCTTTCACCCCATTTCATTATAGTGCAATCACATTAAGCCCGTTATCCATACACATTCATTGCAAGTAAACTTGTTAGTGACTATGATCTCGATGCTATTTCATTTTTTCCTCTGCAAATATGCTTAAGCATCAATTGAACTTAAAGAGTTTGTACCGTTAGGCTAAGTGCTCGGGTGACGAGCACCTAACTTAGAAGGAACATGTCTTTTTGTTCATAATTTTTTTTCTTAATTTCTCATTTTACTCTAGAGATCTTACACTTATTTGCATCGGTTTCTTAATTAGTGTGTTTAGGATGGTGCTGACTGCTTAAATAAACTACTTAAGGATTACTACAAGAACCTGGAGCTTTAAGGTTTCGGCATAATGGGTACTCAAATTGATTTTGCATATTTAAGGGGTTAATGATGTCAGGGCGGTATCAATTTTATCAAAACTTTTCCACGTTTTTCTAACATAGCCTGGACAGCCTATATAATTTCAGAGAACCATGTCATGAATCGAAGCAAAAATTTGTTGGAGATTAGAATTTTGAAAATTTAAAATTTTTGGGGAAATTGAATAACAAGTGAAAACCACGCATAAAGACTCGACAGCACATGCAAAGACTTTGACATAATGTTAAAAATAGATAAAAATTTCTAGAAGCATGAAATAAAATGTAAAACAATAGATAAAAATTCCTAGAAGCATGAAATAAAATGTAAAACAATAGAGTTCCTCCCCCACACTTAAACCAAACATTGTCCTCAATGTTTTAGTAAAAGGTGGAAAAGGAAAGATAGAACCTGTATGAATGCTACTGCTCTTGCTATCCTTGTCTTTGTTAATCACTTCTACTTCGGCGGCGGGCATTTTGAGATACCTTTGTTTGTGTAATTCTCGAACCAGCTCATCATGTTGCTCACGTCAAGAGGAAGTACTCATCATCAGTGTTCCCACCAGCAGCGACACTCGTAGGAATGTCCGTGGGCATAGCTCATCTTCTCAGATCGTCATCTAGAGAGTTTTCGCTTAGATATAGCTAAAGAGTAACAAGCGATACATTTCTTTATTTTCTACAAATTTAAACAAACAAATTAAAATAAAGACTTTGTGGTTTGCCTCCCACACAGCGTTTTGTTTAACGTCGATAGCTCAACGGCCAAGGAGTGCAAGTACTCACGGTGGTTCTTTCGAGAATGGTTCCTCGATCAAACTTTGAATGGTCTTTGGTTTCCATGGCCACTTATCAATCCATCTCTCATATCCCTCACCTTTTCGTTTCTTTCTTCTATAGGGTGGTTCATTGTTTTGAACCTGTGGTGGTGGTTCTGGATCTATCCTAAGTATCAGTTTTTCAAATTTGGGCTTAGTTATTTCATCCACCACCTCAAAATTTAATCTTACCCTTTTAACAGTAATGATGACCCTAGGTTCATGGTCCTTGAATTTTCTTTTGTTATGAAAGACCTTAGACAAAGGTGCATTAGTGTGGATATTTTCCAATACCTCTACATATTTTTTGGATTGGGAGTTTACCTTAGCTTCCACAACCAATTGTGAGAAAGAATTAGGTGAGGTATAGGGAGGAGGAGAAACAATGGGTGCTTCTTTCTCTATCTCTTCGACAACCTCCCTTTTGGGTGGTGTCGGTGGATTTTTCTCAATAACTATGCTTGTCTCACCAAAACTCTCCTCAGATTCATCATCACTCTCCCTAGGATCTTCTATTTGTTCTTCATTACTAGTGGTTACAACATTCACATGGCTCTCAAGGAAGGGTCCTAGAGATGTTCGTGTAAGCAAAGAGGTTTGAGTCTCCAAAGCCTTGCTGTGAGTCGCGAGGGAATTGACTATAATGCTCATCTGCTTAAGGTCTTCATCAATTTAGAGATGTTGTTTTCTAAAATCTTCATTTTGGAGAGTTTGTGTCTCCACAAAGCGCTCCCTCATAGATTATATCCTAGAGTGAGTAAACGTCTCTTCGAATTCTTCTAGTAATAGTTCAAGGTTGGATGTATCGAAATCTTGCGTTTTCTCAAAACATTCGAAGTCGTCATCGTAGAGGGAACGTGGGTGAGAATGCGTCGTATTGAAATCTTCTAATAATATTTCGAGGTCCGATTTAAACAGATTTTGTGGTTCCTCGAAATATTAGGGGTGGTAGTTATAAGGGAAATATGGGTTATACATAATGATTTAGATAAGAGTGCCTTAGTCTATACTATGCAACAACGGAATCACAATATTGACTGTTGGTCCCCGGCAACGGCGCCAAAAACTTGATGCGTCCGCAAGTGTACGGAAATATCGAAGTAATATAAAAGATTGTCGAACCCACAGAGACCAATGTCAATCTACCGTTATCTATTGTTACAGCGTAAAGCTAAGGCTAATGGAATTCGGAAAGTTAAATGCGGATGAAATTAAATGCACAAGAAATAAAGATTTTTGGTTTAAAGAAATGCGGTAAAGGAATTTCGGTATGTAACGCTTTAGCTATCGGGAATTCGGCAGGTTACCGGTGCCTTTTTGTCTATTGCAAACACTTTTCAGGAGAACTTACTCGTTTAAAGACCTTCGTCTCACAATGGTTGTTGACTCGGGTAATAATTCTAAGGGCCGAATGTACTCTTTCGCTGTCCCATTCGGGGTTAAAACTACTTTTTGTAAACAAATAGATTCGTATTTCTTTTAAAGCGTTTTCGCTGTGTCTAAAATCAATGCCTAGTTTTTACTATCTGATTCTAGCCTCAGCTGTCGCTTGTTGGTTCGTACCTTAATATGGTCTCCCACTGTCGTGGCAAAACCACCGTAAATAGCTTCTCACTGTCGTGACGAAGGTTTATTTAGAATTTTGATTAAAAACTACGGCCAGAAAGGTTGTTTGTAAAAAGGGAAGATTCCGGTTACTATCGAATCCTGTCCTACTAATTCGGTTACATACCGATAAAACTAATTTAGCTAGACATGATAATTAATGCAAACGGGAATAAATATAAATAACAGAATAATAAAACATGCATTGTGACAGAAATATAGTAGTAATTCAATTAATAAGAACCTGTAAAGTAGTACTGATATTGAGGAGTAGTCCTCCACAATGTCGGAAGGACTCTACTTTGGCCAATTGGCCAAATAAAATTGCAGAAAGAAATACAAAGCTCTGAACTAAAGGGAAAACGGAAAGGAAATAAAAACAATAAAAATGGGAAAAATGGCTTTAATGGGAATTTTGGCAGCACTTTGATACGTCGAAGCCTCCCCTAAAATTGTGAATCTAAGGCCTATTTATAGGAGATAATTCACTCTTCAACTTCCAGAGATCATGGGTGAGTTATGGAGGGAGTTGGAGTAACTTCCAGTAGTGGGCAGTGAGTGGAGAAAGTGTAGGAAGAAATTAAGTTGAGATTGATCGTGGCTGCTTCTGATTTGAATGTACTGATATTTTGTTTGTGTGACGGTCGTCATACGCATGACGGTCGTAATGGACCTGTGACGACCGTCATGTCAGCAAAATCCGCATCTGCTGTTTTTCATCTGTTTTTCATCTATTTTCCTTCCATTTCTTCTTCTTTTCTTTCTTTAGTCCGAATTCTCCCCAATCTGCTAAACGAAGTAAATTAATCATATAATAGAAGATAAATCAAGATAAATTAATAATAGTCACAAATAAATTCATGTAAATCAAGCAAAATTTACGATATGATTTCATGTTATCAAGCATACAATTGGTCTAGCATTTGCATAACATAGCATTATTCATTTAGCAGGGGATCAAGTGTGGTTTATATCAAGAGGAGCCTGTCTACAGGTCTTATTCAAGCTTGAGAGGTCACCAAAATCATCAATGGGTTGTGAAGCCCTGATCATGGATAGGGTATGTGGATAGAGCTCATAGAGTGCCTTGAGGGTCATGGGAGTTCTCAATCAAGTCATTATGCTAAGTGTGAAGAGCCACAGTTGAAGGTGTTGCAATTAGGGTTTTTGTCTAGTCAACCTTGAGTCAACTGTGCAATTGGAGGAGATTAAGACTCAATTCTAAGCCTTAGTGATCATGGAAAATTTGTGTTGAGATACATGAGGTGTTATTCCAAGATCCATTCAAGAAAAATTCAAAGTGTGAGGAGTTGCTAAAGTAGGGTTCTCAGGGTAAAATCCCTTATTTAGTGCCTAGCGTCAAGACCACTTATCTCAAGATACAAGTTCCATCTCAACTTTTGGACAACATGGAACTTGTAGAGCATGTTCTTAGATTTAATTTGAGTACTAGAAGTCCACCATTGGATTTATAGAACTCAAGTTATGATCCAGACAAGGTACATGTCATCAAACGAATGTGAAATTTGTCTGCAAAAGTCAACCAACTTCCAAGGAATGTTTAACCTAGAAGGATGTTTCTCCTTAACTTTTGGTCAATATAAACTTTGTAGGTATTGATCTTAGCTTTCCAAATTGTACAAGAAGTATTCCATCTGATTTGTAGAACTCAAGTTATGAGGTTTACAAGTCAAGGGTATTTTGGGAAAGTGAGATTATAGGTCATTTTGGATTATAGGTCATTTTCACTATCTTGTGAGCTTCAAATGAAGTTTTGTCCAACAAAAAACTTGCTCAAAATGGGATTTTTAGGTCAACCATGTATCCATGAGGCATTGATTTGGCTTAGGGCAAGACTTGGTTTGAAGAAATTTGACAAAAGGGGAATTTTAAGGCCTTTAAGTGGAAAAATTCAAATTTAATCATAAGAGTTCAAATAAATGCATATGAGTACTCATTTTGACCAGAAAAACCATTTGGAACAATTTGGCATTACTAGAAAATCAATTTGAGGCATAATTCATGGTGTTTTACTTTGTTACTTCATGAGGAAGTTACACCTCAAATCTTGGCCATAGCATACAAACAAGGGTGAAATCCTGTCCATTCATTCTCCACAGTCCACAAGCAAGGCAAATGAAGCTTCTTGGAAAAGGAATCACCTCAGAATCGTGTATGCCATTGTTGAACTTTCAAGCAAAAGTTGAAACTTGGATATCTCAGATTGGGCATCCAATAGGCCTCCAAATCACTCAAATCAGTTCTATTTAAGTTCAAAAAGAAATTCAGATCAAGTTTGGTGGTTATTTTGCGCAAGAACCAGAGATTGCAGTGAAAGTTTTGAAGCTTCAACTGAAAATCGTGATTTCAGATTCAGAGCAATTGAGCATTCCAATAGCACTAGGGAGTATCCTTGAACGATTTTGCATCATCTAGAGGCAAGAATCACAGTGGAACTGCTCCAATTTCAAGCTACAAACCAGGTATGCACATTTCAAAATTTCCATAGTTTTAGGATGGTATAGCATGAATTGAAATGAGGTTAAGCATTAGGAAGATGACTATATCGTTTTAGGATAATTCTTGTGAGGTTTGATGACAATTCTAAAGGATGCGCCATTTCTGTTGAGACTTGTAACTGCTTGATCTTAGAGTGATAGCATGATTTAGATAGCTTAGGTTGATCCGTGATGAATGAGGAGAAGATCTGTGGCTAAATTTTGAGGTTTGGTGATAATCCATGATTTGGCACGTTTTCTGTTCTTGATCGTATTTGAGAATCCAGTGAGAATTAGGAGAAAAGGATGTTGGATTTGGATTCAGGAGGAAAAAATAAGAAGAACGGTATAGGTTTTGTTCATTTTGGTGGTGATTCCATAACCTACAACTTTTGAGCTCATCGGAGAAGACGGTGGCGCAGCCACCGGACCACCGTCCTGATTCCCTCCAAGTTAACCAGGTTTAAACGAGGAAGATAAGCCACAACCATTGGATATGTGTGAATTCTTGACTTTGTAAGCTGATCGTGCGTGTGTGATTTAATCTGAACTTGACTCTTGACCAAGCCAAAATGCGCGCGTTTCATTAATGCGCTGGCACGCCCTGGGTCATTGGATGAGCTGACTTGGTCATAGATCCAACGCCCCTGTTTATTTCTTGCATTTTATTTTCTTATTTGATTTTTATAATTTCTTTAATTGCATTTTACATTTTAAATTCGTATTAAATTCATGTTTGATTAGAAAAATATAATAAAAATATATGGATGCTCCTGATTTTATTTCTGATTTTTTGGCATGCTTGGATTTTATTTTTGTGCAATTTTCCATTTGTTTGGTATTTTTCCATTTTCTTTATTTCTTTAATTTTGGCATCATTCCTCATGTTTTTGCTGATTTTTGTATGATTAATTGGTATAGAATTTAGAATTGAGATTTGGCTAGCTGTTAGTATGGATGTGCATGACCCCCTAGGATTTATCTCACAATTTTTAGATGACAATAGGACTGTTTTTGAATTAGGTCCCCATGACCTTCCATTTTAGGGTTCCCCTTTGATAACCTTAGGTTTAGAAATTCTTAGGTGACTTTCCCTTTAGATTCAATCCCTGGATTTTCTACCATAAGTCCCTAACCCTCTTAGGATCCCTTAGAAAATTCCCTAGAATTTTAGGACTTGATTTCATATTTTTCTTAAAATTAACAATTGGACTAGTTTTATGGTGCTTCTAACATGCCCTTTCATTTAGAATGACCTCAATGGTGACCCATAGCATGAAATAAACTCCCCATTCCTTTTGGATGTTGTTTTAGACTTGTTAGATCTTCTGTGTGCTTAATTGTAAGGCTTGGTTTTGGTGTTGTGGTTCCCTTTGAGTAGCTTTCTTTGAGCTTGTAAGAATTAGGGTTTTGTAGAGCCTTAGAAGTTGTCTTCTTCTTTCACAAACATGGTTTTCTTTGATTGCTTTCCATTCTCATCCAATGATTCAAGGTCTCTATGTGGAAGCCTCATCCCTCCTTTGGAAGGATGTGTGGCATATCACAAAAGGTAGAACCTTTGAGGATGCCTATCTTAGATGTATGGTTGAGTGCCATGATGGATTCCCTTGGTTTCCATCATGCTTCCCATCATCATGCAATCATCTTGATGTTGATTATCATCTCTCTTGGTGGATCATTTGAAGCTTGAACATGAAGTCTTCTCTTGAAGATAGTTTGGGCATGGAGATCAGACTACAGACGGTTAGGTTATTTTGCTGTTAATCTGCTTTGCTGTTGAGCTGTTGGTTTGTTGTCATGTCTGCTGTATTTTCTTATTGCTTTGCTGTACTTGTGTGACTGTTTGGTGTGTTGCATTAGACTAGGCATTCATGTAGTTGATTTTAGGCCTAAGTGCATTGAAAGGTTGAGCTTGGCTCCCTTTGCTTGTCTACATTAGAGGTTGGTTCTGTCTCCCTCTACTTGTCTGTTACTGCCTGGCTTTGCTTGCTGGCTTAAGCTTTAGTGTAGTCTCCCTTGCCTGTGTTGTGTGTGGCTCTGGCTTGTTTTCTCTAGAAGTTGAGGTTGTCTCCTTCTGCTTGTATTGCTGCATTGCATGCATTTTATTTACAGTTATTTCTTTACATTTTATTTCTTTTGTTGTTGCTTTCCTTTGCCATGTTCCCCTAGGAACTCTAACTTCTCTTGTTCAAGAGAAGTTATGATAGACATTAGGGTCCTAACCATGCATGATAACATTAGGTAGTTCCTTCTTAACCTCAACCATAGGATCAACTTTGCATGACAACTTTAGGATTGGATTAGTTCCCCTTTAGTGCATCTTTTCTCTTCTCATCTTCAAACAAATCAAAATACAGTAATAAAGGTTAATTGATGTCGTACGCTACGAGCCTTAGGCTACTTGAGAAAGGGTTGTTGGAGAGTTTCTTTTCAACAACTTGGATTTTTAGTATGGTACCCTTTGGGTGACATGCAACGCATTCACTCTCAGGTCATAGTCGCTAGTGCGATATTAGTTGCAAACATCCATAAAAAACACTTCTTCCGTAAAAGACTTCAAAACAAAGATCAAACTCTCTTTGTCCTCTAGGACCTTTAATCCTTGGAAACCCTTTCTTAAGGAGTGTTTTGTTAACTCTCGGTTCTACCGCAAACAGTAAACGCCTAAGTCTCCGTCGAGCGAGCTGCATACACCAACTGCTGGAACCTTCTGTTAACCCTACTCAAATAAAAAAGACAAACATGTGGTCTCATTAGCCCGAACTACGTTTGCTCTGATCTTTCACGCTGTGTGAAAGTACGTAGGTACGAGATGCGATATCTCGGCAAGCAACCTTCCCCCCTTTTCACCCGTAGTTAGGCGAACTACGTTGACTCTGATTTCTTGTTCCAGACGGGAATACGTAGGCATAGAACTGTTGTGTTCTGCCAAGTCATTTTATTTTCTTTTCAGACCATACTTTTAGCGTAGATAGATAAAACCAACCCGTCAGATAAACACGACAAGCGTGGATTCCATCGAGTACGATGGAAGTGAGGGGTGCTAATACCTTCCCCTTGCGTAACCGACTGCAGAATCCAGACAATGGTTGCGATGACCTTGTCTTATACCTTTTCGTCAGGTTTTTTTCGATTGTTTCCTTTCCCTTTCTATGGGATAAATAACGAAAGGTGGCGACTCTTCTGTTTTGCCGGCACCTTATTTTCGCGGTAGCGGCAGTAGGTATTTCACATCCTAAACATCTGCAGTACTCTACAAGAACCTTTTGTATGTTTGTATGCTAAGTTGCTAAAGGTTTACTATGTCTTGGGATATGGTATAACGTAAAGTCGTAGGTAAAGACCTAAGGATAGTTTCTAAGTTTGCTCACAAAGGTATCGCATCTTCTGCCTACGTATCCTAAATAGGGTTGAATCAGAGCAATCATAGTTCACCTTACGAGGGATAAATGAACACTTGATTTTGATCAAAGTTCAAAGGGGAACAAACATAACAATGTTTGTATAGAGTTTAACAAAACTCTCTAGATCTAAATTGTACACTCAAAGGGATTGACTTTGACAAAAGCCAATAGGGGAGTAAATAATCATGACAATGATTGTTACATAGAGTTAACAAACTTTATCTTAAAGTTATAATTGAAGGGTACTCCTAACAAGGGGTAGGTGTTTTAGACTTAAAGCAAAGTCTAATGGATATGGGTTCTAACTTAACTAAGTTATGGTTCAAAATGACTTAACAAAGTCAAAGGGAGGGTAATGAGCTATCTATGACCCAAGGGTCAATGGGGATACTTTCCTTTGGAATAGGAGAAAGATGAGGCAACTGGATGAGAACTAACAAGTTCCATCCCTTTGGGAATAACTTAAAAAATTTAAAAGCATACATAAGCACCCATTCAGACATGATGAACATATGAAAGGGCATGGTAACAACCAAGAAAAGACATGCAAGAATGTGACAACATTGTTAGAAAGTATTTTGTGGTAGTGTTTTATCATATCCACAGGGATTGATGAGAGTATAGATGCTTGTCGTTCAACGGTTTAATGATTTAAGAAAGGGGGTTCTTAGAATGGTTTCAATTTTTGTAACAAAAGTTTGCAAGAAATAAAGCGGAATAAAAGTCGGTCTAAGTTTGATAAAAGCATGTCAAGATTAGGGTTCGCTAGTCCGTCCTAAACATATCTAATCGACCAAATATGTGAACGAAGTTTTAACCAACATAACCGCGTATCCTCGCAAAAATGTTCATCTCTAAAGCGATTTCATGAAAGCTATTGTTTCGACCGATAAATGATCTCTCTAAATAACACTCGAAACAATATTCATTAAGATCGATACAAAGCGGATATCAACTTTCAAATCTATGTTTAGCATTTGTATAGTTGATAGATGAAGAAATTAGGTCAAGACCTGGAAAGTTCATGTCTAAAGCAATCCAAACCATAAATGTACAAAGAGTAGCAAATAACTTCATCTATATTGCTCACAAAATTTGTTCACATACAAAAGATCAAATGGAATACATAAAATCTGAACTAACTACTTCTAACCTTGACAAGAGAGGGATTTAGCCAACCATTTCCATGATAGCTTGAGCAACAAGTTTCGGAAGAAGGTTGATCAACATCCGAGTCGAATAATCGAGACTGGATGGGAATCCACCTTCTTTTTATGAAATATTGCTAAGAGATGATGAGAAATGAAGGAATTGGTTTTTAAGTCAGAAAAATCATCTCAAGTGCAATTACAAGAAAAAAGATATTTTTACAAAAAGTAGCTCATACTACTTATAGAAGGGTCTGCTGAGTTGTCACGTACGCTAGGAGAACACCAAAAATGCCACCTGAAGTGCCTGTTTCCTATGAACTCTCCCGAGACAAGTTTCCAAAAGTTCGTTGTGTGAACAATCCTTCGCCCAGCGAAGCCTTCGCTGTGAACTTCGCCTAGCGAGTTTGTGGCCTTTTCCTTGCTGTTTTAAGTTTGAGAGTGTTTGCTGGCTACTCGCTATCTCTTCACCTAGCGAGTTCTTCGCTTCCTTCTTCTCCTAGCGAGTTTATGGCCTTTTCCTTAATGTTTTGGATTCCTGACCTTCGCTACATAGTTCGCCTAGCGAACTCTGTGAAGTTTTGGTGGCAGCTTCGCTAGCAAGTTCGCCTTGCGAACTTGCTGTTATTTGCATGTTGTCTTGGTTTCTTTGCCATATTTCTTGTGTCTTAATTTTCACTATTTCATGCCTAATTCTTGTACAATAACACACAAATCAAAGGTACCAATACATTTTCACATAATGTTGCAAAACAACCAAAGTAAGAGTGATTTTGAACACTTTCTTGACAAAAAGGAGTGAAAGATGCCCACATTCGATAGATCAAATAAGCAAAGTTGGGCATCTAACAAACATCAAGCAAATATTACAATCAGGTTAAAGGTTTACATGCAAAGATATCACAGTATCTAAAGGGAACATGACAGAGGTTCTTACAAGACCCAAACATATAAGGAAAGATCAACTTTAAACATCTTAACAAAGATGAAGAGCAATAAGGTAACAACCATCAAAACAAACAACAGAACATGTAATTCAAACAAGTTTAAATGCAAGCAAGTTACAACTTGAGGCAAGTATGTTATAGGGATCAAAGGGAATCAAATGTGACAACATAAGACCAACAATCATGCATTAATGACAATCAAGCAAGTAAGCATACAAGGAGTGTTACAACAATCCAATTATGAGTTTAAGACTTCATGGGGAAAGACATACAAGTTATATGGTCACAACCAAGATGAAGCAGACCCTAGCATGTTATGGTTCTAACAAGACACATAAACAAGTAGAAAAGACATGGTGAACACACTCAAGAGATTATAACATCAAGAAGTATAGTATGGTTCAGAATCAAAGGTCAAAGTGTGGTTTTCAATAGATGCATTCACAAAAGCAAAGATTAAACATGGTAAGACTCTGAACCATGCAACTTTGATCATTCAAGCATGTTAATAAACACATATGAGTCAAACACAACCAATCTTACAAGATAGATTAAACTAATAGTTGAGAAAAGTTTCAAAACATTAGGGTGAAAACCCTAAAAAACATATGATTTCCAAGTGAGTCAAAGTCTTTCTAGGATAACCATCCTTGAATTCTTTAATTACTATTTGAAAATAGACATGATAAAGAACAATTTTCAAAAAGGATGGTGCAAAAATGTTAAAAAAATGACCAAGTTATGATGAATTTAATTTTGTTAAGAAATCATGAGGAAAAATGGTAAAAAAAAATAATGAAATGACCTCCACAAGGGTTGAATACACGCCCTATGGTTCACATGTGTAAAACATTACCAAAACTACTATAAGGTGCGTTTGATAGCATAATGGAAGAGAAACAAAATATATTAACAACCTTGAAAATGATAAAAATCAAAAAGAGTTGTCCCTGGAAAGGATTGAACTCGTGTGGCCAAGGCAAATAGAGTATAAGGCGCGCAAGTTTTAATCACTGGGGTGTTGATATTTTTTCCTGGTCTTATCAAGATATGACTGGGTTGGATACCAACATCGTTGAACATCACTTGCCACTCAAGCCTGATTTCCCTCCTGTTAAGCAGAAGCTCAGAAGGACCAAACCCGACATCGTACTTAAAATCATAGAAGAGGTAAAAAAGCAGTTTAATGTTGGGTTCCTAGCCACTTCCCAGTATCCTGAATGGATTGCCAACATCGTCCCGGTTCCGAAGAAAGATGGGAAGGTTCGAATGTGTATGGATTATCGAGATCTCAATAAGGGTGTCGCTACTGCGAAAATCGGCGCCGACTATGACAGAAGAGTCGCCACCGTGCGTTATTTATCCCGCAGGATGGAAAGGAAACGCTCAGAGTAAACCTAATGCAAAACGGGAAAGGAATGGTCGTCGCAACCAAATTCCTGGATTCGGGAGTCGATTACGCAAGGGGAAGGTATTAGCACCCCTCACGTCCGCCGTACTCGACGGGATCCACGCTTGTTTTCTAGTACGGATTGTTATTCTATCTACTCTACAGGTCTGGGGTTAAAAAGAAAGAAAATGAGAAAAGAGACTCGATAGAGCTTCGCCGCTCTATGCCTACGTATTCCCTCGTGCAATCGGAAAGTCAGAGTCAACTAAGTTCGCCTACCTACGGGAAAGGAGGGGAAGGTTGCTCGCTAGGATACGGCATCCTATGCCCACGTACTTTCATACAACATGAAAGATCAGAGCAAACGTAGTTCGGGCTACGGAAGACACAAGCTTGTCTGATTACCTTATGAAAGGGTTTTTCTTGATTAAGAGTCCAAGCGGACAAAAATGACACTTTGATGTTTGTTTTGAATCTTTTACGAAAGAAGTGTTTTTTAGTCTGTTTTGAATCCTAATGTCTGTCATAATTCCTTCTTGCACAGAGGAAATCAGAGATCCTAGGGGATAAACACAAAAGAAAGCAAGCAAATACAGTAAAATGCATGCAATGCAGCAATACAAGCGAGGCAAGGGAGTCCCACTCAACCTCAAACCTGGGAAAACAACAGGAAAAGTGAATCAACATTCACCTTAAACCTAAGGTACAAGCTACATAAGCCAACAAACAATACAGAAAACAAAACCCAAAGGAGGCAGCCCAAGCAGCAGCACCAAACTCCTACAGCAGCTCTGACAGCAAAGTTGACAGTAACATAACTCCATCTTCAAGAAGACCTTATGAAAGGCATATTCAACATCTTAGATCTTCATCCCTAAGCTCTAGCAAGCTCTACCAAGAAAGATTGGTTATTGAGATCAATTTATAATGAATGGGAACTAGTGAAAACCAAAGGAAATCACTAGAAACCATCATCTGCAAAGAAGGGTATCCTCAAAAGTTCTACTCTTTAAGGCATGCCACTCATCCCTCCAAGGGAGAGATGAGGCTTCCTTAAGGGGACTTTGAATCATAGGATAGGATGGAAGCAAACAAAACATTCCATGTTTGAGGCAAGAAATGAACTAAGTCTAAAAAGCTCTTCATAAGACCCTAATTTCCCTAAGCTCCTGACAAGCATTCCAACAGATGAGAGAATCTTCACATGCAAGCTCCTTCAAGCTCTCCAAAGCATCTTCAATTGGTCTTCATGATCACCCAAGCTCAAAAGCAACACCACCCTAGTCTAAGGGGAACTATTGAATTAAACTAGCCAAATTAGTTCATTAGAAACACCTAGAAGTTAGTCTCAAAACTAATTCTATTTAAAATACCAAAAGTGATTATAAAATCCTACAAAAATTACTAAGGGTTCCTAAACCTCTTATGAACCTCTCATACAAAAACCAAGGGATTAACCATTTATTTGGATCTAAAACTATGCCCTAAACCTAAAGGTATCAACTTAAAACCCTAATTCTAAACCCTCTAATGACCAATGCTAAAACTAGCCTAAAATTCTCTCACAAAATATGAGAAAATTACTATGGGTACATGCATATCTAAGCTATCTAGCCCAAAACGAATCAGCTCAAAATTCATCACCAATTGGTCACAATAAAATCCACAAAATAGATGATCAAATATGCAAATAAAAGAAATTACACAAAAATAAGAAAAATCAAATAAAATTGAAAAATGCCTGAAAATGAGATTTATTAATTTCAGAAAATCACAAATAAATCCAAGATCATCGAGGTATTTTTAAAATATTTTTTGGATCAATATTGGATTTATTAGGGATTTTAGAAATCAAATGGAATAAAAGAAAATACTAAAATGATTAAAAGAAAATAAAAAACTGGATTAAATGAGGGCCATGAGATCAAGAGACTGGTAATCAGATCCAAGAGCCCTGAGGCTACCCACGTGAGGGTCCAGTCACCAGCTGACTAGATAAATGAAACACTGCGTTTAGCAGTCAAAGTCAGCCAATTCAAAAACAAGTCGTAGCCATTGGATGAGTTGAAAGAGTCAAGGTCCAAGCAAGATCCAACGTCTAAGAGGTCGTCTCCTACCTCTGAACTCAGGTGAGGCCAACTGTTCAGGTGTGGTGGTCCGGTGACTGCACCACCTCCTTCTCCGGTGAGTTCATGATCCAATGATCTAGAAAATGCAAACTCCATATCAATTCTACTCAGAATTTCACCAGGATTCAAAATCTCCTAACTCTCAATGGAAATTAAAACACCATTTACAAAATTGGAACCACAAAAACGATCCTCATGTTTTGTACATCATAATGATCTATCCAAATCAGTTCATAGCCTTAGGATCAACTCAATTCGTGCTCAAACAGAAATCACATGTCATCTTGGAATGTCTCTAACTACTCAAATTTCTATCCAGAAACGACCTAGGTTCCATCTAAACCCTAACCACATGCAAGAATCTACCTAGTTCAGCCTAGATCATGAGGAAACTTGAGAGTTACATACCTGAGAAAAATAGATCAACAGAGGTGGAAGATGATGGATTCAAGCTCCACAACTCTTCAGACACGATTAGTGAAGCAAGAGGAAGCTTTTCCAACCTTCAATTGTGCTTGATTGTGCCTTGAACTTCAAAACCGTTTTCAGTTAGAAACCTTGAAAGCTCAACTGCAAACTCTCTGTTCAGCACGAATTCAACACCAACCTTCATCTGGAATCATTGAAATGAATATATAGAAGCTTCTCATGGGCTTTTGAGTCCAAATTAAGGCCCAATTCAGTGATCCAAAGTTTCTGATTTTCTCTTGAAAATCCAATGTGACAGTCACGATATTGAGCTCTCAGCTTTCTCTAGAAGGTTCTATTCAACTGTAAATTGATCATGGAGTATGTTTGGATTGATAGTTCAGCCTGAAATGCCTTGATTTTTTGTTTTGGAATTGTAACTTGTAAATGAAGTAACTACCTTTCCAAAGCAAGTCATGTAATTTGACCTCATCTCAAAATTGTGCCAATGCAAATGTGTTTGGAATGCAATTTCTGGTCAAAATGACTACTCATATGACATGCTTATGACCTATAACTCAAAAATCACATTTTCCCTCTTTTGAATCATTTGAAAAAATCCTCTTTTTAGGCCATTTTGGAGCACTTCTTGATACAAGCCAATCCAACCCACAATGACTTCACATATAACCTAAAAACACCATTCCAAGCACATTTCATGTTGAACAAAGTTCCATTTGAGGAGTGGAAGATGGAGATTTTGGCACATTCTTGAAAATGACCTATAATTCAACTTTCCCAAAATACCCCTGGATTGCCAAGATCATAACTTGAGTTCCACAAATTTTCTTGAGGACTTCTAGTACTCAAATTAAAGCTAAGATCAATAACTAAAACTATTATGTTGGCCAAGAATCCATTTGAAAACTCCTTGAGGGGCAAAAGTTGCTTAGAAGTCAAGTGACTTTCACAGATAAATTCAAGTGTCCTCTGGTGACTTGTAATTTGCAAAGACCATAACTTGAGTTCTACAAATCTTCATGAAGACTTCTAGTACTCAAATTAAAGGTATTGAGAATCTCTACAAGTTTCATGTTGGCCAAATATCCATTTGAAACTTGTATTTTGACTTATATGTCTTGGAAGTCCAGTGCTATACAGGGGATTTTACCCTAGGAACCCTGTCTCAAACACCTCCAACCACTCTTGATTATTTTGAATTTGGTATTGGCTCATCCACAAACATGCTTCAACCCATCAATCCATGACTTCCATGACCTAGAGCTAGGTCTTGATGCCCTTTCTTTGCTCTCCTTGACCTAGGATTACCCAGATGAAACCCTAATTGACTGCACCTCAACTGTGGCTCTTGTACTTGAATTAATGACTTGTCTCAGCTTCAATAGGGCCCTCTAGCCATTCCATGAGATCCATACACACCTCAAGTTCACATTCCATGTTGATGATCTTCAATACACCTCAAGTTAGGAGAGAAATCCCCCTGTGGGCACTCAAACTTCTCATTACTTCAACCCTTCTCTGATGACTTGGATGGGCTCTCCGGCTCAGAGAACACCTCTAGATAGGCTTCTTTTGACACAAATGGCACTTGATCCCTTATTGGATGACTTGATATGCTATGATATGCAAATGGTTGAAATATGTGAATGATGTGACTATGCAAATAAAATGCAATGAAACATAAATCAGGCAAGGAAAAGTTAAGCAAATTTTGGGGTGCAACAGCTGCCGCTATTCAAACGGCTTGGACCCGACTGGGTGAAGAGCGAACGACCTTCAAACAATCGAGGTACGAGACGGTTGAATACCAAGAAACCCAGAAATTTGCTAACCGCAGAAATAAACTGCACAACCGCTTGGGAACGACATCCTCCAATTGAATCTGGTTGTTACGGCAACAACTGATTCAACGTCTGATAATAACTCTGATTTCAACATCAACCTCTTGTGTACCGCCACAGGTATTGAACACTTCCATCTACAACTGGGCTAACCTTGTCAACACAAGAAGAGAAACAAATTCGCCAACACGAATAGAGACTTTGTCGTCACAGGAGTAACCTTGTCCACATCCGGACCCAAATTCCGTCAAATCACGAATAAACACCAATTTGTCCACGTCAGGACTCACATTTCGTCAACCCGAAGAAATCTCAACAGCAAAGGAATAGAACTTTGTCCATGTTAAGACGCTACATTCCGTCAACACGGAGAGATCCCCGCTACTCCACTAGGGATGAGTTGTCCGCCTCTTACCAACACGAGGAGGTCCTATCAATCATAGGCAATAAATTTGTCGACTTCACTGGGAAATATTTATGTTCAATCACAGGAAACTCCATCCGCCTATCCATACGGGAACATCATCTGTCTAAACACAGGAAACTCCATCTGTCTATCCATACGGGAAAATCATCTGCCTAAACGCAGGAAACTTCATCCGCCTATCCATACGGGAAAACCATCTGTCTAAACACAGGAAACTTCATTCGTCTATCCATACGGGAAAACCATCTGCCTAAACGCAGGAAACTTCATCCGCCTATCCATACGGGAAAACCATCTGTCTAAACACAGGAAACTTCATTCGTCTATCCATACGGGAAAACCATCTGCCTAATCACAGGAAACTCTGCTTATCTCTGCAGTAGCTAACTCCATTGGGCCCAACCCACAAACGACTTTGAGGAGGCTTCTACTGGGGGTAATAATATTTCGTCAATACGAAGAAATCACGGCGACTTCATTGGGGATCGAATTCTTCCACCCAATAGTAATTCAATTAAGTCAATCATACTGGACAATAACTCCGCCTTATCTTTGCAGTAACCAGACCCACTGGGAATGCTCTGAAATTAACTGTCAGGCGCCTATTTCGACAACAGGCGACAACTTCTGAAATTTTGATTATGAAACCCTGTGACGCTGATGGAACAACAAACTTGAAGAAAATACTCCGATGGCCGGATAAGAGAAACTTCAACAAGCAACTCTGTGGGGAAAAATCTGGCAACAACTCCAAGATCTACTTATGAAGCTATTCCCCGCAGACAAACCTTCGGACAACAACTCCAAAATCTAATCATGAAGATGCGGTACCACTGAAGAACTCCAAAGTCTAATTACGAAATCGTTTGATGTTGACGACAACTCCAAGGTCTAATTATGAAACTGCTCAATGCTGATGTAACAGCTGCTATAGAAAACTCTGTTGGGGAATTGCTAACGACGACTCCAAAGCCTAATTATGAAGCCGTGTAACGCTGATGTAACAAACCACTCGAAGAAAACTATGTCGATCACCATAGTCAAATCATGAAGTCTGCAATGCTGACATAACACCTACGCGAGGAAATCCGCTAGGGAATCCCTAACAACAACTCCAAAGTCTAGTTATGAAGCTGTTTAACGCTTAAGATAACTCCAAGGTCGAATTATGAAGCCGTATAAACTGATAATAACTCCAAGGTCTAATTATGAAGCCATCCATTGCTGCTAACAACTTCAAAGTCTAATTATGAAGCAGTCACACTAAGTAACGATTTCAGCCGTCTAATCGCTGAAATCCCCCTTTAAAAATGCCAACAACAACTCCAAAGTCAAATCATGAAGCCTTATAGCGCAGATGTAACGAACTTCAAAGTCTAATTATGAAGCCATATCATGATGGTAACATCTTCAAAGTCTAATTATGAAGCCATAACAACAAACCGGGAAAAACTCTGCGGGGGGAAATTCTGACGTCAACTGCCAGACGTTCAACTTGATGACGAGTGATGACTTCAGATGTCTAATCCCTGAAATCTTTTCTGAAAATGCTGACGTGACAGCAACCCGAGGGAACACTCCGCCGGGGGATTTTTGACAATAACTCCAAAGTCCAATGATGAAGCCGTGTAAAGAACACTCCTCTGAGGAAGAAGAGAAGTTAATCAAACACCTCTGATAAGGGAACATATGGCGGGACGAACCTTATCATCGCCTATCTTATGCCGCAAATCTGAATACCTGACAACGATCCTGAACAAGAAGTCCAATTACCTGCAGGAAAAACACCTGAAAACAAAGAGGTAGCCAACCTGACTTATGCTTCAAAATGCGTATGTTTGAAAATGGCGTAATGCTCCGTACGGCACGGAAATACTACGTGTTTGGATAGATGCAAATGTGACGATATATGCAAATGCAAATGCAGGCTCAAGCTGTCGGGGCCACTCTGATAGTGTTGTCTCAACAACATGAATGCTGAGGATAAAGCCAACTCCGCTGGAGAACAAGTATCACAAAGTATTCCGGCGAAATAAACGCCGGAAACATAACCAACTCTACCGAAGAGTGATTAAACATCAATTTCCACTGGGAGGAAAGAACAAGCCACCCTGCTGGTGAACAAACTTAGCTGGGGAATAAGCGACACTTCTGGGAAAAGCACACTGTCTGGGCACAGTTTACAAACTCGAAGCCTCGGACTCTGCTGAGGATCAACATCCTGTCAGTGGCATGACGACCTGTGGGGGAGCAAGAGAAACCCACCCTTCGGGTATAACCCTTTCGAACCAACAACCTGGTTAACTATTGCAGGAATCTCCCATGCTGGAGATTGAACATGCACACCTTCGACTCACTGGGGGAGCGCAACCTCTGCAGGGAACACTGATTTCGACTTGCTAGGGATATCCTGCGGACAACTTCTCTGAGGACACTCTTCTGGGGAGAATAATCCCTCATTCGGGAAGGGATAACGTCATTCCAACTCTCTGGGAATAAGCTGCGACTAGCTGGAGAATGACATCGACTGGAGTCAGGTCTTACGTCAAGAGATTTTGGCTGGGGAATACAATCCCTGACTGTTTGCTCCAAAGGCAAGAACCCTGCAAAACACAAACGAGACAAAACAGGCCTATACAACAGAATCTACCTGGGTTAGCATCCGTGACATTACTTCAGTCAATTCGAAGTTTTATCGATTATTGGCAAGGGCCGGCAAGATTATGCAAGTGCAAGTTTATCAAAAACATCGGCGTCTTTCACAAACAAAACAGTAAAGAACAAGCATCAAGTACTGAATAACATGTTTTATTGATATCGGGCCTCTGAATATGCAAAGTTTTGTACACTGGATGCAACTCCTGAAAAGAGGAAGTTACGCACAAACACACATACATATATGCACAAGAAGCATAAATAAAATACAACAATATTTGTATACATGTCGGCGACGTGGTACAGACAAACACCATGAGCTGATCCTCCTATGACTCGCCTGACTCTGCGCTTTCCCGGTACTCGATCTTCGGAAGAGATTGTTTTTTTTGGACAGACGGCCCCCAGGTACTCCCAAACCACTTAGCAATGTTGTATCAAATCCGGATCACAGTCATTTGCTTTTTCAATCCCTAACTTTTGCGTGAACCGCCCTTTGCGGGTTTTCAATTCACCGGGATACCCTTTTTTGCCGAAGTCGCCCTTTTCAGGTTTTCGACTTCGCGGGTGTACATTTTTCAATTTTATCCCTAACTTTTGCCCGAACCTTTTATTCATTTTTTATTGTTTGCCGGGATGCCTCATTCTTGCCTGGACTCTCTTTTTACTGTCCAGCGGGTCACTTTCAAGCAAAGTATTTTTTAACTGCGTCCGAATTCACAGGAGACGTAAAGTCTTCACCATCCATGGTGGATAGTGACAAGGCTCCTCCAGAGAAAACTTTTCTGACAACATAGGGACCTTCGTAATTGGGAGTCCACTTGCCCCTTTGATCTGTTTGTGGTGGGAGAATCTTTTTCAAAACAAGATCGCCCGTCTGAAAGCTTCGAGGGCATACCTTCTTGTCGTAAGCTTTCTTCATCCGACTCTGATATAACCGACCGTATGCTAAAGAAGCCAGTCTCTTCTCATCCATTAAACTGAGCTGATTCAGTCTATCTTTCACCCATTCTGCCTCGTCGAGTTGGACATCATGTAAAACCCTCAGGGAAGGAATCTCGACCTCCAACGGTAACACTGCCTCCATCCCGTATACCAATGAAAAAGGGGTTGCCCCGGTTGATGTGCGTACCGTCATACGATAACCGTGCAAAGCGAAAGGTAACATCTTGTGTCAGTCCTTATATGTCACAACCATTTTCTGGACAATCTTCTTTATGTTCTTATTGGCCGCTTCGACAGCTCCATTCATCTTGGGTCGGTAGGGAGAAGAGTTGTGGTGCTCAATCTTGAAATTCTGACACAGCTCTTTCATCATTTTGTTATTCAAATTCGAACCGTTGTCGGTGATGATCCGCTCGGGGATTCCATATCTGCAGATAATATCTCGTTTGATAAATCTGGCTACCACTTGTTTGGTGACATTAGCATATGATGCTGCTTCCACCCATTTGGTGAAGTAGTCGATCGCCACCAAAATGAACCGGTGTCCGTTGGATGCCGTAGGCTCAATCTTACCAATCATATCAATTCCCCACATCAAGAAAGGCCACGGTGATGACATCACATTCAGAGGACTTGGAGGCACATGGATTTTGTCCGCATAAATTTGGCATTTATGACACCTCTTTGCAAACTTGAAACAGTCTGTTTCCATAGTTAGCCAATAATAACCTGCCCGCAGCAGTTTTCTCGTCATCGCATACCCACCAGCATGTGTGCCAAACGTACCCTCATGTATCTCTTCCATGAGCAACTTCGCCTCTTTCTCATCTACACAACGTAGCAACACCAAGTCGTGGTTTCTTTTGTATAAGACACCGTCCGGGTTCAGATAGAAGTTGCCAGCCAATCTCCTGAGAGTCTTTTGATCTCGACTGGATGCCCCAACCGGATACTCCTTGTTCTTTAGGAAATTCTGGATGTCAAAGTACCAGGGTTGACCATCGTGAGCCTCGTCAATGGCAAATATAAATGCAGGCCTATCAAGCCGAGAGATAACAATCCGGGGAGCCTCGTTCTAGAAGTTAACTTTATACATTGAAGACAATGTCGCCAGGGCGTCAGCCATTTGATTTTCTGCTCTTGCCACGTGATGCAATTCCACCTTGTCAAAGAAAGGCAACAATCTCCTCGCATAATTCATATACGGTATCAAATTGGGCTGACGTGTCTCCCATTCTCCTTTAATCTGCTTCACCACTAGAGCTGAGTCTCCGTATACATCCAGGTTCTTGATTCGCAAATCAATAGCTTCTTCCAGACCCATGATGCAAGCCTCATATTCAGCCTCATTATTGGTAACGGGAAAGGTCAATCGGGCAGTAAAGGGGATGTGTGACCCCTGAGGAGTGGTGATAATTGCCCCTATTCCGCTACCATAGGAATTTACAGCTTCGTCAAATATCAACTGCCATTTGGAACCCAACTCTGGTCCTTCGTCCGGCAACGGTTCTTCACAATCTTTCATCTTCAGGTACATGATATCCTCGTCAGGAAAATCAAACCTCATCGATTGGTAGTCCTCCACCGGCTGCTCCGCAAGGTACTCGGACAGAACGCTACCTTTAATAGCCTTTTGCGAGACATATTGGATGTCGTATTCAGTTAACACCATCTTCCATCGGGCAATTCTTCCGGAGAGTGCTTGCTTCTCAAACACGTATTTGATTGGATCCATCTTTGAAATTAGCATGGTTGTATGATTCAGCATGTATTGCCTCAAACGTTTGGCGGCCCAGGCTAGCGCGCAACACGTCTTCTCGAGCATCGAGTATCTGGACTCACAGTCGGTAAAATTCTTACTCAAATAGTAGATCGCATGCTATTTCCGTCCGGTCTCGTCGTGTTGACCGAGAACACAACCCATACTTTCCCCAAGAACCGTCAAATACATAATCAAAGGTCTCCCGGCCACTGGAGGTATCAAAACAGGAGGTTCCTACAAGTATTCTTTTATCTTGTCGAACGCCTTTTGACAATTTTCATTCCAGGTCAACACCTGATCCTTTTTCAACAACTTGAACAATGGCTCGCATGTCGCAGTTAGGTGAGATATGAACCGAGCGATGTAGTTCAACCTCCCTAAAAACCCACACACTTCTTTTTCTATTTTAGGCGTCGACATTTCTTGTATTGCCTTTATCTTTGCAGGATCAAACTCTATTCCCTTTTCGCTCACAATAAACCCCAGCAGTTTACCCGATCTCACCCCGAAGGTGCACTTGTTAGGGTTCAGTCTCAACCTGAACTTCCTAAGCCTTTTGAACAGTTTCAAAAGATTAACCAAATGCTCCTCCTCCGTCTGGGATTTGGCAATCATATCATCAACATAAACCTCGATCTCTTTGTGCATCATGTCATGAAAGAGAGTCGTCATAGCACGTTGATATGTTGCCCCAGCGTTCTTCAATCCGAAGGCCATCACTTTGTAGAAAAATGTTCCCCAGGGAGTAATGAAGGTAGTGTTCTCCATGTCTTCTGGCGCCATTTTGATCTGATTATAGCCTGAGAAGCCGTCCATGAAGGAGAATACGGAGAACTGAGCAGTGTTATCAACCAGCACATCAATGTGAGGAAGTGGAAAGTCGTCTTTCGGGCTCTCCCTATTCAAATCACGGTAGTCTACACACATTCGCACTTTGCCGTCTTTCTTCGGCACTGGTACTATATTAGCGACCCATGACGGATAAGTTGTAACAGCTAGGAAACCAGCATCCCACTGTTTTTGCATTTCCTCCTTTATTTTCACAGCCATGTCTGGTCTGGTTCTTCTGAGTTTCTGTTTAACAGGCGGACATTCATCTCGCAACGGCAGACGGTGCACAACCATGTCCGTATCTAAACCAGGAATATCCTCGTACGACCAAGAAAATATATCACCATACTCTCGCAGTATCTCAATCAGCCTTTGCTTGACGTCACTCTGCAGCGCAGCCCCTATACGGATATTTCTCACAACTTCTTCCGACCCCAAGTTGATAATCTCAATTTCCTCCTGATGAGGCAGAATAATTCTCTCTTCCTGTTTCAACAAACGAGTCAGCTCCTCTGGCAGGTCGCTATCCTCAACAATCTTTTCCTCTGCTTGGAATACCGGGTGCTCGAAGTTGAGACGAGTCATAGGCGGTTCGTATGAGATGTCATTTGAAACATTAGTCCTGCAAAGGAAATGGTTAAACACTTCAACACGCAAACAAATCAAATAACCACGTTGCCATTTATTGTTAAAGTAAAAACAAGAAAAACAGGGATCACAATATTTGAATATGAAAAATGTCTTTATTTCATGATTAAAACAGTGCAATACACATAATCAAGTAGCCCTAATGTAACATCACTATGCCCCGGGTAGGACATAGGATTATTCAACAATTGATAAAACAAATCATTACTGTTTAAAAGTCACTGGGACAGTTTCCCGGATGGACCAGTTGCAGAGACTTTGTCCTGGCACGCTTGGCTTGATCCACGCGTCCATATCGCAGTCGCTATCTCCGTCTTCGGCATCGGAAATAGCATTGATAGTCTCAAAGCACACCCCGCTTGGCGTAATTGTGACTGGTCCCCTGAACCTGGGTGCTCCTGAAGATGATGCTGACGACGTCGGTCGATACCCTAGCCCAAAGTTGTCATTTTTCACGGGAATCTCCAGAACCTGCCCCAGCCTTTAGTCTCACCAGTCTGCACTAAAGCCTGAGCTTCTTTGTACGATGACACCGCCACATCTGACATTTTGCTGGAACCCTGAGCTTTGTCTTTAATCCGCAACCCCTCGAAGGCTTGACAAGGTGTCTCGTGTATTTCTCCGTCGACCTCCACATATCTGAATGATGACAGGTGACTGACCAAAATGTCCTCCTCCCCGCAAACAGTAACAACACTATCACCTACCATATACTTCAACTTCTGGTGCAGCGTGGATGTTACGGCCCCTGCAGCATGGATCCATGGGCGCCCAAGAAGGAAGCTATAAGCTGGATGAATATCCATGATGTAGAATTCGGTATCAAAAACTTTTGGCCCCACCTGAAGCGGTAATGTCATTGACCCAAACACTAATCTTTTCGTTCCGTCAAACGCCCTCACAACCAAATCGCTGGGCGTGCAAATAATTCCCCGTATGCCCAATTTCATCATGGCTTTCTTTGGCAGTACATTCAACGACGATCCAGTATCCACCAATACATGCGACATTACGGTGCCCCGACACTCCACCGATATATGTAAATCCATGTTGTGCTCTCGACCCCTGGGTGTTAGGTCAAAATCTGTGAAACCCAGACTATGTCCAGCATTGACATGTGCCGTTACCCCCTCTAACTGATTTACAGAAACTTCTTGGGGTACGAACGACGTATCCAGAATCTTTAGCAAAGCGTTCCGGTGCGCCTCGGAACATAACAACAATGACAAGATAGAAATCTTCGACGGCGCCTGCTGTAAGTGTTCAACAATTTTGTAGTCTCTCTTGCGAATCAGTCTCATGAACTCCTCTACGTCCTTGGGCGGCGTATCCTTTTCTTTCGACTGAGTAGGCCCGCTTTCATTTACTTTGGCTTTACCTTTGGCCAACCTCTTTGCTTCTATTTCAGGTGAGGTAAAGATCCTTCCGCTACGGGTCATGCCCCCCATTCCAACGACATTATCAACAGCCCCAGCTGGCTGGCTATTCACCACAATCTTTTCACCGTTGCAATACGCTTCTAAACCGTATGTCCACGGGACAACTTTCGTACTTTCAAAGGAAACAGGCCCTGCTTTGGTAATCGTAATAGTTGGCCGCTGGGCGGCTGCCGTTATCGTTATAGTCTTCCTCGGGATCGTCACCGTTGCAATATCATTCTACTCGTCGCATAATGCCTCCACAGGCTTCTCAACTGCAGTTCGATCAAATTGCAAGGTCCCTTCATCGATCATGGCCTGAATGCCCTGCTTCAAATCATTACAGCCCTCTGGCTGGGTCCAGCACTCTAAACAGTATTCATCACAGCCAGGGAATACTCCCCCTCTGAGCAACCTGCTTTTCACCTCACTCAATGGTGTCTTCAATTCGTTAACATCCATCACCAAGTTCAAATTTTCTTCTGTTAAGATGGCATTTGCCCTATGATTAGGCATAGGCTGTTGTACAATATTGGGCCCCACTTGGCCAAAGTTGATGGCTTTACTGTCCAACAAGTCTTGAACTTTATGCTTGAAAGCATGACAAGATTCTACATCATGTCCAGGCGCCCCGGAATGGAATTCGCAATGCTTATTAGCATCATACCCCCTAGGAAGTACCGGTCTTATAGGTGGTTCCATTGTTCTTTTCTCGACCAAATTCAACCCCAGCAGTGTCTGAAGAAGCTCTGCATATGTCGACGAAGGCTTATCAAATACCCTCTTCGGCCTTACATTCTGAAACCTTCCCTGACCCTGATTCTGCCTTTGCTGCTGTTGCGGTTGTTGTTGCTGTTGTTGTGGTTGTTGTTGCTGAGGAATTGGAATAGTAACACTGGCTATCTGTTGAGGTTGAATGTACTGATTTCTGCCTCTGCCCCGGCCTCTGCCACCATACACAGCGCTAGTATCACCCTGTCGTCTTCCGCCGGACGCTTTTCTCGCAGCCCCGGCTGAAGTAGATTCGCCTGCCTGAATCTTTCCAATTTTAATTCCATTTTCGATCCTTTCCCCCATAAGGACCATATCGGAGAAACTGCCCATCGAAACATTGAGCAACTTGTCATAGTACATTCCTGTAAATGTCCCCACAAACATGTCATTCATCTCCCTTTCAACCAAAGGAAGGTGCACTCGAGCTGCCATATCGCGCCACCGCTGCGCGTACTCCTTGAAACTTTCACCATTTTTTTGCGACAGGCTCTGCAACTGAACCCTGTTTGGCGCCAAATCGCTGTTATATTTGTAATGCATAACAAAAGCATCAGCCAACTGCTTCCAACTTCTGATCTGAGTGGGCTCCAGTCCCATGTACCACTCCAATGATGGGCCCGATAAGCTATCCTGAAAGAAATGCATAAGCATCCTTTCATCATTGGAATATGCAGACATCCTTCTATAATAAGAACATACATGGACCTTTGGGCAGGTATCCCCTTTGTATTTGTCAAATGTTGGAGCCTTGAATTTCAACGGCACCCTCAGCCCTAGTACCAACCCCATAGTAGTCATATCCAACCCAACGGAGTTCTGATCAACCACACCTTTCATCTGCTCTTCTAGCATTCTGATCCTCTGAACAGGGTCAATAGGACCTTCAGGTCCCATACCCCTTCCTGAAAAAGCGTCATCCTGTTGGTCCATATTCCAATCATTGCCATACCCATCGAAACCCATGTTACGGCCAAATCCTTGCTGATTGAACACAGGACCCTGTCCTCGGTTGCCGAACCCTAGATTGACCCCAGCAGGTCCAAAACCATTGTTGAAAGGAAATGCTCCAGCGTCGTTCACATTGTCGAATCCACCATTACCGTAGCCATACCCCTGATTGTTGCTGTAACCATCGTTACCAAAGCCTTGATTGTTGAACCCGAAGTTCCCGTCCTGATTGACATTGCCATACCCATTGTTTCCAAAGCCAACATTGTCAACGAATCCTTGATCAGCATCCACAGTGTTGCCTTTGTTGTTAACAACATGCCCATCACCACCATTCCCAGTATTGTCATTACCAGCGCCGGCACCTGCACCAGTACCCGTGTTTCCGTTGACAGTCACAACAGGTGGAGTAACAACTGCTGGTATCTCATCCTCCCGACGAGGAGTTTCAACAGAAATGTGGTCACTGTTGCTGTTTCCGTTTGCCCGCGCCAGCAGCGGCTGCACCAAGGTCTGGAGGTTCTCCTGGCCCTTGGCCATACTCTCCATGGCCTGCTTGAACAGAGTCAGCTTTTCACGGATTTCCTGCATCTCGACCTGAACTTGATCCATTATCTTCTTGCAGTTGTTTCTGGTTGAGTAGCGGTGGACTCTTTGGTCGTCAATCCTAAAAAAACCTGTGAGATGCAGGAAATAAGATACAGATTCAACAAGTAACTGGCAATGCAAAAATGAATATGCAGATGCAATATGTGTCTGTGCGTTAGGGAAATCAACCCCTGATTCTAGTGCCAAAGTGCCAGTGTAGTGACAGTGCTAAGAAGCTGATCCATTCACGGGGATAAAGTTCCTCATATATTGCTGAAAAGGGCCCAACAAGGCAGAAATACAATATCACTGAGTGTACCACAAGAAGGCATGACCTCAACCAACAATCCTGGTGATGGCCAGCACAATGCAAATAAAGCATATACAACAGTACATAAGGTAATCAAGTGCGACCATATGCCTGATACTCCCCTAACAATCTCTTAGTCTTGGGATGGTCTGGCTGAGAAAGCAACCCTTCGACGAGCGAGTCTCTTTGCCTGATAACACACTGGAGATCCCCAATGGATTCCTCCCAAGCACCTTCTCCAAAGCACTCCTCTAGCTTCCGCTTCTGGGATGCAGACTCTTTCTTACGCTTGATGACTTTGTTCAAGGCATTCTGAACGTCATATCTCCGCATAACTTCTTCTTCAAACTTTTTCTGGCTAGCTTTCAACTGACCTTCCAGTTCAGAGATCTGCAGCTTCAGTTTGTCTTCTCTTTCCTTATTGCCGGACAGCGTGGCATTCCAGGTTTTATTGAATGTAGAGATCTCCCGGTAGGCTACATCAAGTGCTTTCTTCTTAGACTCCAGCATGTCATGAGAGCTCTTGAAATCTACCCCCAAACGTTCATGCTTCTTTCGTTGTTTAGTCAGTTATGTGCCTAGTTGATTCACCAGCTCTGTTTGTTGCTTGAAGGAGTATACGGCTTCATTCTTTCGCTTCTGAGCTGCACTAGCTCTTCTTCCAACTTCTCGTTGGCTTTCATCAGCTCTTCTTTCTCCTTCACTATATGTTCATATCTCTCAATAGACATAGTAGTTGGCTCCTCAATCACGGGGGGAGTAGGAGGTAATACTGCAGGGAACGGCATCCGCACCTGCTTTGCCCTATCTTGGATCCAGACTTTGTACGGAGCATAGGCTTGACAATCATTCTTACCCAACAACGGCTTACCCCTTTTGTTGATATTATTCCAAGCATGCTGAAGCTTGGACAATAATTCTCCACTCAGATCACTGTGAAGTACAGAGATTCGTGCACTTCCTCCTCTTTTGGCGGGCTTCTCAAAGCATAACCGAATTGCCTGATCAATAATGATGGATTGTAGTTAATGCACCCTTTCCTCCCAATCAGAGGAATGTTAGGATATCTGGCGCAGCTGTAGATAATCTCAGATCCCAGTAAATCTCTATCAAACCAGACAACATGTTCTGAAGAAAGTCCCATCAGATGCTCAGACCAATCCACCGTAGCTGCAGACTCAACAAAGATACCCTTCTTGGCCAAGTGACTATCAAACCACATATACAACAAAGGCACACAACAAGAGACATTCTTGCCCCTCCTATTCTCGTTCTTGTAATGCAGAGAGTGATAGAAGTCTCCAATTAGTGTAGGCACAGGATTGCCTGAAGCAAATATATGGAATGCATCCAAATCAACAAAGTCAGGCATGTTAGGTAATAGTACAATGCCATAGATACACAAAGCAAGGATAGCATTAAACACAACCCAACAGCCACTCTTGGCATACTCTTGTGCCTTCCCAACCAAGAACTTGAGAGAAAACCCAGAAACTCCGTTCCACGAGGTTAACAGCAACTCTGAGGAGTCTAAGTGCAAAGCAACAACCAAATCCTCCAGCTTGGGCTCAGCACCCATATGAATGAAGGGCACCTTGTTCTGAATGGTCAATTCCAAGATCTCAGTATATTCCTCCATGGTCGGAGCCAAAATGAAGTCAGGGAAAGTAAAACACCTCAACGGGGGATCATAGAACTGCATCAGCGCGTACAATCCGTTCAGCTCATACGTGGATGGTTTGCAAACCAACCTAAGCAGTTTCCCATAACTCTTCTGAAGCTTCTCTTCACATCATCATCAGCTAAGGATATCAAACCAAGCAAAGGAGAAACATCTGGAGTAGGCAACTTGTATGCCACAGTCTTCTTCAGAGTATCTATAATATCAGCAGACAGAAATCCGGGCAACTAGAATCAGAAGGTATGAAATGCACCTGCAGCACAGACACACGTTAATGATATGCAAAATGAGTATGCAACAATGCAATATGCAAACATGCAATAGGGATCAAGTGATATATTGCTGAAGAGATCCATCCACAACTCTGTCTCAACAGACCCGTAATGTTGCTCAAACCTGGTCTCAACAGAATCATAACAATGCTCCACTTTGTCTCAACAGACTCAAAACCATGCTCCAACCTGGTCTCAACAGACCCAAAACAATGCTCTGGTGAGGAACCCCCAAATAACCACACATACTGATCCAATATCAAGAAAACTGGGTCGTTTGGAGGTCAAGTTTCCTGCATGCCCCAATCCCTCTCACAGGTAGGTGTCCTATCAACTGACACATGGTACGGCATCCTATGCGGTCGTCGGTGTCACAGACTTTCAAGACTGATGATACGATACCCAGAAGGTGTGGCATCATCATGTCCTGAAGAGGCCTCACTTAGCCAACTTCCAATTGATCGGTCCCCAGAGTCAACAATCCAATTAACCAACAACCCCCTCAACCCAAAGGGTTGAAAAAGAAGTCAACCAGAAGAACCTTGTCTGAGTGTGGATTTTGTGGGACACGTACATGCAAAGCATGAACGCGCCCACTACTTTCCGCAACTAATTCTAGGTGCACTCAAGCCCAGGTCCGACTTATCTCTCAACAGATCACTCCCTTCCCACAACAGCAATAACAATATAAAGCTGACAATAAAATGCGGAAAGTAAAGACAGAAATGTAAATCCATACAAAACCCACGACGGGAAAACAAGCGCTAGGACTGACTCACGTAGGGAACCGTTGGAGTCCCCAGCAGAGTCGCCAGCTGTCGCTACTACGAAAATCGGCGCCGGCTATGACAGAAGAGTCGCCACCGTGTGTTATTTATCCCACAGGAGGGAAAGGAAACGTTCAGAGTAAACCTAACGCAAAACGGGAAAGGAATGGTCGTCGCAACCAAATTCCTAGATTCGGGAGTCGATTACGCAAGGGGAAGGTATTAGCACCCCTCACGTCCGCCGTACTCGACGGGATCCACACTTGTTTTCTAGTACGGATTGTTATTCTATCTACTCTACAGGTCTGGGGTTAAAAAGAAAGAAAATGAGAAAAGAGACTTGATAGAGCTTCGCCGCTCTATGCCTATGTATTCCCTCGTGCAATGGGAAAGTCAGAGTCAACGTAGTTCGCCTACCTACAGGAAAGGAGGGGAAGGTTGCTCGCTAGGATACGACATCCTATGCCTACGTACTTTCATACAGCATGAAAGATCAGAGCAAACGTAGTTCGGGCTACGGAAGACACAAGCTTGTCTGATTACCTTATGAAAGGGTTTTTCTTGATTAAGAGTCCAAGAGGACAAAAATGACACTTTGATGTTTGTTTTGAATCTTTTACGAAAGAAGTGTTTTTTAGTCTGTTTACAATCTATGACGCACTAGAGACTATGATTTAAGAGTGACTACGTTGCGTGTCACCCAAAGGGTACCACACTAAGCAGCCAGACTACTGGAAAGAAGCTCTCCAGCAACCCTTTCTCAAATAGCTTAAGGCTCGTAACGTACGACATCGATTAACCTTATTACTGTGTTTTTGAGTTGTTTTGAGATAAGAAGAGAAAGAAGCTCTAAAAAACCTAGGGTTGAAAAGGGAATAAAAACTAACCTAATGTTGTCGTACATGGATAAGAATCCTAATGTCTGTCATAATTCCCTCCTGCACAGAGGAAATCAGAGATCCTAGGGGATAAACAGAAAAGAAAGCAAGCAAATACAGTAAAATGCATGCAATGCAGCAATACAAGCGAGGCAAGGGAGTCTCACTCAACCTCGAACCTGGGAAAACAACAGGAAAAGTGAATCAACATTCACCTCAAACCTAGGGGACAAGCTACATAAGCCAACAAACAATACAGAAAACAAAACCCAAAGGAGGCAGCCCAAGCAGCATCACCAAACTCCTACAGCAGCTCTGACAGCAAAGTTGATAGTAACATAACTCCATCTTCAAGCAGACCTTATGAAAGGCATCTTTAACATCTTAGATATTCATCCCCAAGCTCTAGCAATCTCTACCAAGAAATATTGGTTATTGAGAACAATTTATAATGAATGGGAACCAGTGAAAACCAAAGGAAATCACTAGAAACCATCATCTGCAAAGAAGGGTATCCTCAAAAGTTCTACTCTTTAAGGCATGCCACTCATCCCTCTAAGGGAGAGATGAGGCTTCCTTAAGGGTACTTTGAATCATAGGATAGGATGGAAGCAAACAAAACATTCCATGTTTGAGGCAAGAAATGAACTAAGTCTAAAAAGCTCTTCCTAAAACCTTAATTTCCCTAAGCTCCTGACAAGCATTCCAATGGATGAGAGAATCTTCACATCCAAGCTCCTTCGAGCTCTCCAAATCATATTCAATTGGTCTTCATGATCACCCAAGCTCAAAAGCAACACCAGCCTAGTCTAAGGGGAACTATTGAATTAAACTAGCCAAATTAGTTCATCAGAAACACCTAGAAGTTAGTCTCAAAACTAATTCTATTTAAAATACCAAAATTGATTATAAAATCCTACAAAAATTACTAAGGGTTCCTAAAACTCTTATGAACCTCTCATACAAAAACCAGGGGATTAACCATTTATTTTGACCTAAAACTATGCCTTAAACCTAAAGGTATCAACTTAAAACCCTAGTTCTAAATCCTCTAATAACCAATGCTCAAACTAGCCTAAAATTATCTCACAAAAATATGAGAAAATTACTATGGGTACATGCATATCTAAGCTATCTAGACCAAAAAGAATCAGCTCAAAATTCATCACCAATTGGTCACAATAAAATCCACAAAACAGATGATCAAATATGCAAATAAAAGAAATTACACAAAAATAAGAAAAATCAAATAAAATTGAAAAATGCCTGAAAATGAGATTTATTAATTTCAGAAAATCACAAATAAATCCAAGATCATTGAGGTATTTTTAAAATATTTTTTGGATCAATATTGGATTTATTATGGAGTTTAGAAATCAAATGGAATAAAAGAAAATACTAAAATGATTAAAAGAAAATAAAAAGCTGGATTAAATGAGGGCCATGAGATCAAGAGACTGGTAATCAGATCCAAGAGCCCTGAGGCTACCCACGTGAGGGTCCAGTCACCAGCTGACTGGATAAATGAAACGTTGCGTTTAGCAGTCAAAGTCAGCCAATTCAAAAACAAGTCGTAGCCATTGGATGAGTTGAAAGAGTCAAGGTCCAAGCAAGATCCAACGTTTAAGAGGTCGTCTCCTACCTCTGAACTCAGGTGAGGCCAACTGTTCAGGTGTGGTGGTCCGATGACTGCACCACCTCCTTCTCCAGTGAGTTCATGATCCAATGATCCAGAAAATGCAAACTCCATATCAATTCTACTCAGAATTTCACCAGGATTCCAAATCTCCTATCCAAATCTCCTAACTCTCAATGGAAATTAAAACACGAAGCCATCTTCAGAATATGCCAAAATCTCAACCATCACCATTTACAAAATTGGAACCACAAAAATGATCCTCATGTTTTGTACATCATAATGATCTATCCAAATCAGTTCATAGCCTTAGGATCAACTTAATTCGTGCTCAAACAGAAATCACATGTCATCTTGGAATGTCTCTAACTACTCAAATTTCTATCCAGAAACGACCTAGGTTCCATCTAAACCCTAACCACATGCAAGAATCTACCTAGTTCAGCCTAGATCATGAGGAAACTTGAGAGTTACATACCTGAGAAAAATGGATCAACAGAGGTGGAAGATGATGGATTCAAGCTCCACAACTCTTCAGACACGATCAGTGAAGCAAGAGGAAGCTTTTCCAACCTTCAATATTGCTTGATTGTGCCTTGAACTTCAAAACTGTTTTCAGTTAGAAACCTTGAAAGCTCAACTGCAAACTCTATGTTCAGCACGAATTCAACACCAACCTTCATCTGGAATCATTGAAATGAATATATAGAAGCTTCTCATGGGCTTCTGAGTCCAAATTAAGGCCCAAATCAGTGATCCAAAGTTTCTGATTTTCTCTTGAAAATCCAATGTGACAGTCACGATATTGAGCTCTCAGCTTGCTCTAGAAGGTTCTATTCAACTGCAAATTGATCATGGAGTATGTTTGGATTGATAGTTCAGCCTGAAATGCCTTGATTTTTTATTTTGGAATTGTAACTTGTAAATGAAGTAACTACCTTTCCAAAGCAAGTCATGTAATTTGACCTCATCTCAAAATTGTGCCAATGCAAATGTGTTTGGAATGCAATTTCTGGTCAAAATGACTACTCATATGACATGCTTATGACCTATAACTCAAAAACCACATTTTCCCTCTTTTGAATCATTTGAAAAAATCCTCATTTTAGGCCATTTTGGAGCACTTCTTGATACAAGCCAATCCAACCCACCATGACTTCACATCTGACCTAAAAACACCATTCCAATTACATTTCATGTTGAACAAATTTCCATTTGAGGAGTGGAAGATGGAGATTTTGGCACATTCTTGAAAATGACCTATAATTCAACTTTCCCAAAATACCCCTGGATTGCCAAGATCATAACTTGAGTTACACAAATCTTCTTGAGGACTTCTAGTACTCAAATTAAATCTAAGATTAAGACCTGCAATGCTTATGTTGTCCAAGAATCCATTTGAAAACTCCTTGAGGGGCAAAAGTTGCTTGGAAGTCAAGTGACATTCACAGATAAATTTCAGTGTCCTCTGGTGACTTGTAATTTGAAAAGACCATAACTTGAGTTCTACAAATCTTCTTGAAGACTTATAGTACTCAAATTAAAGGTGTTGAGAAGCTCTACAAGTTTCATGTTGGCCAAAGATCCATTTGAAACTTGTATTTTAACTTATATGGCTTGGAAGTCCAGTGCTATACAGGGGATTTTACCCTAGGAACCCTGTCTCAAACACCTCCAACCACTCTTGATTCTTTTGAACTTGGTCTTGGCTCATCCACACACATGCTTAAACACATAAATCCATGACTTCCATGACCTAGAGCTAGGTCTTGATGCCCTTTCTTTGCTCTCCTTGACATAGGATTACCCAGATGAAACCCTAATTGACTGCACCTCAACGGTGGCTCTTGTAATTGAATCAATGACTTGTCTCAGCTTCAATAGGGCCCTCTAGGAATTCCATGAGATCCATACACATCTCAAGTTCACATTCCATGTTGATGATCTTCAATACACCTCAAGTTAGGAGAGAAATCCCCCTGTGGGCACTCAAACTTCTCATGACTTCAACCCTTCTCTGATGACTTGGTTGGGCTCTCAGGCTCAGAGAACACCTCTAGATAGGCTTCTTTTGACACAAATGGCACTTGATCCTTTACTGGATGACTTGATATGCTATGATATGCAAATGGTTGAAATATGTGAATGATGTAACTATGCAAATGAAATGCAATGAAACATAAATCAGGCAAGGAAAAGTTAAGCAAATTTCGGGGTGCAACAAAGGGGAGCCCGAGAGATGATTTTCCTCTGCCTCATTTTGATGTTTTGGTAGACAACACAACGCAGTTCTCTGTATTTTTATTCATGGACGATTTCTTAGGATATAATCAAATCAAGATATCCCAGCCGATTTGGAGAAGACTACTTAAATTACTCCTTGGGGCACATATTGCTATAAAGTCATGCCATTTGGTTTGAAAAATGCAGAGGTAACATACCTACGTGGCTAACAACCCTCTTTGACGACATGATCCATAAAGAGATTGAGGTTTACGTGGACGATATAATTTCCAAATCCAGAACTGAAGATGATCATCTGGACCATCTAAAGAAGATGTTTGACAGACTCTGAAAGTTCAGACTATGGTTGAATCCGACAAAGTGCACCTTTGGAGTTCAATTTGGCAAACTGTTGGGTATTATTGTAAGTCAGAAGGGCATCAAAGTTGATCCTGACAAGGTTCGGGAAATTTAGAAGATGCCGCCTCCCAAAACAGAAAAATAAGTTTGTGGCTTTCTGGGCCGACTTAATTACATTTCTAGATTTATTTCACATCTGACGGCTACCTGCAAACAAATTTTCAAATTACTAAGAAAAAATCAATCGGGTGAATGGAATGATGATTGTCAAGAAGCTTTTGACAAGATAAAGAAATATTTGCAAGAACCACTGATCTTAGTACCTCCGGTTCTTGGTAGGCCATAATCATGTATCTCACTGTTCTCGATGAATCAATGGCATGTGTATTAGGTCAGCATGACGACACTGATAAAAAAGAACATGAAATTTACTATCTGAGCAAGAAGTTTAATGATTGTGAGACCAGATACTCACTATTAGAGAAAACCTGTTGTACTCTGACATGGGTTTCTCGACGCTTGAGACAATACATGATTTTGCATACTACTTTATTGATATCCAAGATGGATCCGATAAAGTAGATTTTTGAAAAGCCTAATGTCTCTGGACAAATTGCCCGGTGGAAAATGCTGCTGACTAAGTATGATATCCAACATGTTACCCAGAAAGCAATAAAAGGGAGCGTCTTATCTGACTACCTTGCTCCCAAGCCTGTGGAAGGTTATCAACAGATGAAGTTTGACTTTCCTGATGAGGATGTTCTGTTCATCAGAGATTATGAGACTCCAGACCCTAATATAGTACAAGAACTAGGGGCGCGATGGACGCTCGTCTTCGATGATGTTGCCAATGCTAAAGGTCATGGAATTGGTGATATCATCATCTCTCCGGCAGATTTTCATCTTCCTTTCACTTCCTCTTATGCTTTAAATGGACCAACAATATGGCTGAGTAAGAAGCATGTATCTATGGAACTAAAGCGGCAATTGACATGAGAATCAAGATTCTTGAGGTCTACAGAGATTCTGCCCTGGTGATTGGCCAAGTCAGAGGGAACAATGTAACTCAGGATTCCAAGCTGGTTCTGTACCAAAAACACATTGCGAAATTGATTTCCTACTTTGATGAAATCTCTTTTTATCATATTCCTAGGGAAGAAAATCAACTAACTGATGCTCTTTCCACCTTGGCTTCCATGTTCAAACACAAGTAGAAGAATGAAGCTCCTTCTATCTGCATTGATCATTTGAAAGAACCAGCACACTGTTTAGCAATTGAGGACGATTTTGATGATAAGCCTTGGTTTTACAACATAAAAAGATATCTAGAAAAACAGGAATATCCAGAGGGTATCAGTATCACTGATAAGAAAGCTCTCAGACGACTATGCGCCAAGTTCTTCGTGAGTGGTAATGTACTGTGAAAGAGGAATTATGATTCTCTGTTGCTCATATGCATGGATAGACTCGAAGCAAACACAATCATAAGGTCCATACATGAAGTTTGTGAGGGTGTACATTCCAAAGGTCCTACTATGGCTAAAAAGATCCTTCAAGCTATGTATTATTGGACGCCAATGGAGGTAGATTGTTACAACTTTGCCAAAAGATGTCACAAGTGCCAAATCTACGGTGACAAGATCCATGTGCCACCAACTCCATTGAATGTTCTGACTTCTCCTTGGCCCTTCTCTATGTGGGGTATTAATATAATTGGAATGATCAAGCCGAAGGCTTCCAACGGTCATCGCTTCATTCTAGTTGCTACCGATTATTTCACCATGTGGGTTGAAGTTGCTTCTTATGCAAATGTTACACGCCAAGTGGTTGCCAAATTTATCAAGAAAGAGATAATATGTCACTATGGTATTCCTAGTAATATTATCACTAACAATGCAAGAAATATGAATAGCAAGATAATGCAGGAGTTGTGTCAAGAGTTTAAGATCGAGCACCACAACTCTTCACCATATCGGCCCAAGATGAATGGTGTCGTCGAAGCAGCAAACAAAAACATCAAGAGAATTGTCCAGAAGATGGTTAAGACTTACAAGGACTAGCATGAAATGCTTCCCTTTGCATTACATGGCTACAAAAATTTAGTTCGTACTTCCACTAGGACAACTCTGTATTCTCTTGTATATGGTATGGAGGTTGTTATACCCGTCGAAGTTGAAATTCCTTCTCTCAGGTTCATCATGGAAGTCGATCTTGATGAAGCTGAATGGGTTCAATCCAAATACAACCAGTTGAATCTCATCGAAGAAAAGCGCCTGGCAGTCGTTTTCCACGGTCAATTATATCAGAGACTTCTCAACCGAGCTTTCCATGCAGGCGAGCTTGTGCTCAAGAGGTATTCTCCTGTTCATTTGGATCCACACAGTAACTGGCCTCTCAATTACAAAGGACCTTTCGTTGTCAAGAAAGCCTTCTCAGGCGGAGCCCTGATCCTCACCACCATGGATGGGGAGGAGTTGCCACATCCTGTGAACTCCGATACAAGCAAAAAATATTATGCCTGAAAAAATAATAATGAATAAAAAGCCCGCTAGATTGGCATCCGCAAGGGTAATCTAGAGAAAATGGGTGTCCTGATGGACCAAAAAAAAAAAAGAAATGTCCATGCAAAAGTTAGGGATAATGTATAATAACCCACTAAGTTGAAAAACCAAAAGGGAGACTTAGGAAAAAATAGGTATCCTAGTGGACGAAAACTAAATAGAAATGTCTAGGCAAAAATTAGGGATAAAGGCATTTGACTGTGAACGGTTAAGCCTATCTTCGTCATGGCTAGACCTCAGACGGGAAATGATCAGTCAAAATCGTTATCAACTGGCGCACAATGTTGGAACCCGGACATGCAGGGGATGGTAGCCAATGTTGTAATCAATGCAAAGTCATATTTCCCATTGCCATTTAATTTATTTTTCAGTTATTGTAAATTTCCTCATCAAGGATTTTTACATCCTTGTACACATCTTATGTACAAGAGCTTTTTACATTAAATAAAATTTTCATTTTTTGATTTCTCATTTGTCTTTTTTTAGTATTTTGTTTGCAAGTTGAACAATTATTTGTGATCACATAATGCTATAAAGTGTTGAGAAACATAAAAGCTAAAATCAATAATGAAAATAATATGCATTGCATGCTTTACTGGAAATTGTCGAAGAAAGATTGGTAGTTTTCCTTTTTAAGCTCGATTCCCGGTGAACAATATCATGATTGGTTATGAATGCTAACTGCGTTCCTTTTCCCCATCAAGTATCGGTTTGGTTCTTTGGAAGGTTTGTGTACCTTTCCTCTCCCCAACGGAGCCAAAATTTCACCAACGGGCATCAGTTTGGTATTGGGGGAGGATTTCTCTTTCATTTCCTTAGGAGAGTTGTATTCCCCAAGCAGAGACTTGTTTGCTTTTCCCCAGTAAAAGCAGAAATTCTCGCAACACCCTAGCAGATCGAGGTTGTCATTCCTCAGCGGTGATGGTGCTTTGTTTCATTTTGATCATCTTGACCTTATTCTTCCCCAGGAAGAGCTGGTTAGTTGAAGATCAGCCATGATTCCTTCATTCTCAAGCCAGGGTCAGCTATAGTTAGAAAGTTCACTTCTCTCCAGCAGCAGTGTTGGTAATAGTTTGGAAGTTTGAGATTTCTAAGCTCTTTCCCCAGCAACATCGTCGAGTTCCCCAGCTGAGGATGTCGAGTTCGTTTTGCTACAATCTATGTTCTCCAAAAAGACCGCATCTCAACCTACGTCGCTGCATAGCATAATATCAAGCATCATGTTGAACATCATAGCATACTTCCCTTTGACTGATTTATCTCCCTAGTGGATCTCATCCAAACCTTGCTCTTGAGAAAATCTTTACCTTTTTCCCCCATCAGTCGTCGTTGGCCAAATCTTCCGAGCTACTCTTTTATTTAATCTCCTTCCACCTCGAATAATCAAAAATTTGGCGCAATTCAAACATTCAGGTCCAAGAAGATTAAATATGGGCAGTTGTCGTATCCCAAAATTTGACCTCCCTTTTGCCTTTTTCATAAGCATGTGCATTCGCATTATTGGCATACACATTCGCACTTTTTCTCAGTGATTTCTGTTGCAGGAATATTTAGGTTTTCCAAGCTCGATTAATCACATCCTCTCAAAGATACCACATCACCAAAACAAGCATAAAATGAAGGTTTCTATGCCTATTCATCAAAGAAAAAGGTCGAAAATCAGAACGGTGGCCACAACACCATTTTGCAAGAAAATATGCAAATTCTTCCTATGGTAATCGGTTACCACTTTGCTAGGCAAAGTAGGGTAATCGGTTACCCAGTGTAAAAATGCAGTTTTGGCTACATTTTTTGTGACAACCACTTTCATTCTACATTTTGAGGGTCTACTTGGTTCTAGCATTGTATGGAACATTCTAGACATCTCTAGACAATTCAAGACCTTTCTAAACACTTGAAGGCATTTGCTCCAATACATCAATTTGGATTAAGACCACCATGTTGCTTCATTCCCAAGCATGTGAGCCCTTAGATTCAAGTTTGCATTAGGATGGTTACCGAGTCAATTACCTAACAAACTGAGTTAACCTCTAACTCAGTGACTTGAGGCTAACTAACTCCAAGGCTAGTTCCAAGGTTGAATCCAAAGCTCACTCGAACCTAGCAACTTCGAAGCAAAACTCTATATAAGCAAATCACGACCATTTCACAAAGGGGTTGGGACCATTCTCAATCATCTTCTCAATCTCCACATTCTTCACTCTCAATTCTCTCATGTTCTCTCTGAATTTCCTACTACATTTTCACATTCATCTTCATCCTCTCCCAAAAAACCCTCACAAAAGCTCAATTTCAACCATTAGAGTGTAACAATCTTCACATCGAAATTGTTATTCTCTTGAACTAAACCTCATTCCACCATATTCCTACTTGGATTTCTGGATTTACAATAGTTCTTCTCTAATTCAAGAAATCATCTCAAAACTTCTTCATTGCAAATTGATATTTGAAGCATTTATCGCGTTTTTATAATTTCGCTACGATTTGGTCTCAAGCTTGGAATTCTATGGTTTTCTTTGCTTATTCTCATCACATATCAATAGCAACAATCACCAAGGCAACCCTCCACCTTGTAGGTTGGTAGTTCGCACTTGATTTACTGTTTTGATCACTTCCGCACGTTTATGATGTAGTTCAATCATTTTTTGGTGTTGATTGATCATGTGATTGTTTGATCTTTGATCTTCATGTTTAATGATTTCAATTGATGTTTAATTGATGCCTAAGTGATTTTGAACTTCATTTTTCGTGGTCAAATGTTAATCATAGCATGTGGATTATTCGATAAGTCTTTTGGTTGTTGAAAGTGCTTTTTGAAAAGGTATTTTTGCCACTGTTATAGTGGTAACCGGTTACCCTGCACAATTTTCATGTGATTTTTCCATTTTTAAGCAAGTAACCGATTACCTGCATGTGATAATCGGTTACCACAGTGACAAAATGTTATTTTTCCCTATGTTCAAGCTTTTTTGCTATTCATTTCTCATGTAACTTCCATGGCTTGAGATGCTTGTTATTTGTGGATGTTTTATGAGCTGTTCACCTTTTGTTTGAAGCATGTATGCAAATTTTCAATGTGTGATTTGTTGATTCTCGATTTATTTTCATTTTTAACATTGTATGATCATGGTCTTTCTTACACATTCTTTGATCACATGCTACATGATTCGTGATGCCTACTAAATCACATTTGGTACTGTTTTACACTTCTATTCATGTTTGCATTAAGTTATTTCCTCTTTGGAATGAACTTAATCTTGTATAATCAATAACTCATCCTTTGCTTTAATGATTTTTCATTCCTTTGGAAAATTATTAGCATTTTCCCCTCTTGATTAATTAGTCAAAACTTCGTTTCGATTAGTCAATCCTTCCCTTTTCTTCTTCTTTAGATCTTCTAGAGCTTTGTACTATCTTTTCCCCCATGGAGTTGAAGATTTGCAACACATTGGAGCACCGTACAAACTTGGCGCCGTTGTGCTGTCTGTTCGTTTCCAGCACCGCACTTTGGTGTTAGAGAAGGAATGATAGTGGAGAATTCCTACACTCTTTCTTACTATTTTGGGTAGGGCACGAATGACCCTGTGCCCAGAATAGTCGCCTCTACCGCCTTACTGTGGTATCCCTTCTTTCTCCAGTCGAGTCGATCCTTGATCACTTGCACCCTTATCTCCTCTTTGGAAGTGACTTTCACCTTTCAATTCAACACTCTTTTCCCTTGAGGTCAATCTATTCTTAGTTCACCCAGAGTCTTGTAGTCAAACCTTTCCTTAGTTGATCAATCGTCCTTCGATTTAAAACCTAATTCCCTTTTTCCTCAGTTAAGTCAATCTTTCTTCTTTGGTTAATACAATCTTCCTGTTAAAACCTAGTCCCCATCGGAGTTCACAACCTTCTCTTGGTTCTCTCTCCTTCTTGTTTGGTTAATCACTGCCTGGCAGTTAAACACTAGTTTGTTCTTTTCCTCAATTAATCACAGCCCGCCTGTTAATACTGAACTTTCTTTGGGTTAATCGCCTTCTTCCGGCTAATCATCCGATCTTTGGTTGATCACGGTCTACCCGTTAAAACCAACTTTTTCTTTGGGTTAATCACCTTCTCTTGGTTAATCACCCACCTTTTGGTCATTCACAGCCCGCCTGTTTGAACCAATCACCCTTTTTCTCAGTTAACGACACCCCTGCTGTTAAGATACTGAGTTTTCTTTTGAGTTAATCACATTCTTTTGGTTAGTCACTCATTCTTTTCGGTTAATCACAATCTGTCTGTTAAGCACCGAACCCCCTGCAGTTAGAAATCTTTCTTTGGTTCAAATACTGCCAACTTTGGGTTAGTAACCTCTTTTCGGTTCGAATACCCTTTCCTTTGGTCAATTGTTGTTTGCTCAGTCAATGTACCATTCTTTGGGTCACAACCTTTGCTTGGTTCCACACTCATTTTTTGGTTGATCATTGTTTATCAGTTAAAACTAGCTCCTTTCTCCTTCCGGTTAACCATTGTTTATTAGTTGATATAACAATTTCCCCTCAGAGTCAAACACCTCCTTTTGATTCAACACTTTCTTTCTATTGGTTCGTCTCAGTCCGTCTGTTGACACCAACCTTTTTACTCTCCCCACAAAGTCTTGCTCTTATATTTCTTTGGTTAATCACTGCTTACTAGTTAATACATCGAATCCCCCGTGGATCTTACCTTTATTTTGATTCTTATTCTTTACTCTTTTATTCTCTTGGCTCCGGCACCATTCTTTTGTTTTCTCCCCAGTGGAGTCATCCCTTTTATTTTACATTCCCCGACAGAGTTCTTGCCTCGCTTCTCCGTTCCTCAACAGAGTTTTCTTTCATTTTTTTCTTGGTCTTGACACCATTCCTTTTGCATTCCCCAATTGGGTATTGCTTTCTCTTTTCGTTTTTGGCTTTGATGTCGTCTTTATTTTCTTTTTCAGCGTTAGTTCCCCGAACTACGTAGGCTCTGATTTCCTGTTTGCACTATGAGGGTACGTAGGCACAAGATTGTGAAATCTTGGCGAGCCACCATCCTCCGTCTTCTTCCATTCTTCTTTCTCTCTTAGCTAGAAGCCTTTAGATAGATAACCCATCCAAGCCTAGAAGCAAGCGAAATGGTTCTCGTTGGGTACGACAGATGCTTAAGGTGCTAGTACCTTCCTTTCGCATAACCGACCCCCTTTCCCTTTTCACTTCCCTTGGGTTTTATTGATAGTTTCCCTATCCTTTGGGACTAAATAAAGTTCGGTGGTTACTCTTTTGTATCTTTGAATGTGCGATTCACTTAGGTATAATCCCGCTAGCCTCAAGTCCATGTAGATAATATTTTTGTATCTCACTAGGTGGGAGGGAAATTTATCAATCGCGAAGACAATAATTAGGAGCTCTTTCTAATTTATGGATATTTAATATGAGATCCATCTTGGGTCCTACTATCATAATAGATGACGTGAAACTTTTTACCTATTCACTGTCATAAAACAACACTAACTACCTAATCACTCGTGTTATACATGATCTTAAATGGCTAACTCCAATCAAGAGGTTGCAAATGGGCATGGAGATTGATGCACATTTAAGAATCTGGAAGAATTCAAGGCATTGTTTGTTAAAGACAAACTCAACATCCTTCATTAAGAGATCAATAAGGGTTTTGTGATTTTAGAGAAATCTTTATAAACCACCAGTAGAAACCAGCGTGTCCCACAAAATTGTGGGCTTCTCTGACAGTATTAAGTGGTTAGAGGTTCTCAATAGCCTCAATCTTAGCCTTGTCAACTTCGATTCCTTTTTTGAACACTATATGTATTAGGACTATGCCCTCCTTAATCATGAAGTGACACTTCTCCCAATTCAGCATTAAGTTGACTTTCACGCACCTTTCTAACATCTTTTATAAATAAGCCAGGAAACCTTCAAAACGTGATCCACACACATAGTAGTCGTCCATGGAGACTTCCATGATATCATATAGGAAGTCTGCAAAGATTGCCACCGTGCTTCTTTGGAAAGTGGCAGGTGCATTATATAACCCAAACAACATTGGACTGTAGGCGAATATGTTGTAGGGGAACGTAAAGGTGGTATTTTCCTGATCATCATGATGATTAGGATTTGGAAGAATCTTGAATATCTGTCTATGTAAAAGAAATGGGAGTGCATATGAAGGTTCTCCAATATTCGATCAATGAAAGGAAAGGGAAATGGTCTTTTTTGGTGGCCTTATTCAACTTCTTGTAGTCAATACACATTCTCCACCATGTCTCTATGTGGTTTGCTACTGATTCACCTTTTTCATTTTGACATACAGTTACTTCACCCTACTTTGGCAAAACATGTACTGGGTTGACCCATTGGCTATGTGATATCGGGTAAATAATTCTAGCATCAAGCAACTTCAACACCTTATTCCTAACTACTTCACTCATAAATGAATCAATCCTCTTCTGATGTTATCTAGAGGCTTTCTAGTCATCTTCTAGAATAATCATGTGCATACACAAAGAGGGGTTAATTCCTTTTAGATAAGATATATTATAGCCTAAAGCTTTAGTATATCTTCTTAACACAACTAGGAGTCTTTCATTCTCATCCCTACTAAGGTCAGCATTAACTATAACTAGACGTCCAACTACTCATCTAGAAACTTGTACCTTAGATTTTTGGGCAGAACTTTAATCTCTACTGATGGTTGCTTAGGGCTAGGCATGGGGTCAGGAATAAGTTCAAGACATTCTCTTAGGCTATCATCTACATATCAACAATAAAGCTCAGCCACATCCTCTTCTAGCATAGCCATCGTTCGAAGTTCAACCAACTCTGCAGTCGGTGGTTCTTCCAACATCATTTCTTTTATGCACTCATCAATAATGTCTACAAAATAGTGTTGCACCCCAAAATTTGCCCAACCTTTTCTTACCTGGTTTATGTTTCATTGCATTATCATATGCATAGTTATATCATTTGCATATCATATAGCAGGGGATCAAGTGTTATTCTTATCAAGAGAAGCCTAGCAAGAGGTCCCATTCAAGATTGAGAAGTTGTCAAAGTCATCAGAAGGTGGTTTGAGTGCCTAAGGGTTTAGATGTTTGGGTGTGAATCTTCTCCTAACTTGAGGATCAACTGAAGACCATCAGAGGGTTGTGAAGTGTTGAATGTGAAAAGAGGATGTGTATGGAGCTCATAGAATGCCTAGAGGGTCATGGGAGAGCGCTATCCAGTCATTGTGTCAAATGCAAGAGCCACAATTGAGGTGCAAGCAATTAGGGTTTCATCTAGGTTAATCCTAAGTCAACTGGGCAATTGAAAATTATCAAGGCCTACTTTTACGTCATGGAGTTCATGAAATGATATGATAAGACATTTGTGATGTTGTGCCAAGATCAAATCAAGAAGAGTCAAGAGTGTGGGAAGTTGCTAAATTAGGGTTTCAGTGCAAAATTCCATGATTAGTGCCTAACTTCATGACCACATAAGTCAAGATAAAAGTTTCAAATGGATCTTTGGCCAACTTAAAACTTGTAGAGCATCTCAATACCTTTAATTTGAGTACTAGAAGTCCTCAAGGGGATTTATAGAACTCAAGTTATGACCCAGACAAGTTACAAGTCCTTAGATGCTTCTGAAATTTGTCTGTGAAAATCATATGATTTCAAAGCTATTTTTGACCTAGAAGGAGGTTTCACCTGAACTTTTGTCCAACATGAAAGTTGTTCCTCATTATCTTAGCTTTCTATGTTGTACTAGAAGTCTTCCATCTGATTTGTAGAACTCAAGTTATGAGTTTTACAAGTCAGGGGTATTTTGGGAAAGTGAGATTATAGGTCATTTTCAATCATAGGCCAAAATCTCCAACTTGAACTTGTCAAATGGATTTTTATTAAACATGAAAGTTGTTCAAAATGGGGTTTTTAGGCTAGACAAGTGGTCATTATGGATTTATTGGGATCATAGCAAGACTTGGTTTGAAATGGCTTGAATAAGGGAGATTTTCAAATGATTAAAGGAGGGAAAATTCACATTTTGAATAGAATGACCAAAACATGTCAAATAAGTGACGATTTTGATTGTAAATTTCATTTTAGACACATTTACATTGGTAGATTTTGTAGTTTAGGCCAAGTTTCATGAGTTATCATATGGTTGCTTCAAAAGCAAGTTACATAGCCAAACACCTTACCAATGCATTTCAGGCATCCCTCTTGGTTTAATTTCGTGCACAAGGGAATTTGCAAGCAAAATGAAGCTTCTAGAAAAAGTTACAAGTGAGAATTCGTGACTGATACATTGCACATGTGAAGGAAAATCAGAATTTGCAAATTGATGGATTGGGATTCAAACACACTTCAAAAGCCCATGAAACCATTCTATATATTGATTGCATTGAATTCAGAGTGGTTTTGGCTTTCATTTTGGTGAAGAACACTGAAGTTGCAGTTGAGTTTTCAAGAGGAGCAAGTGAAATCGTGTTTTGAGTTCCAGGCAAATTCAGTGCAAATTGAAGATTGCAAACTCTTCCTAGAGCATCATTGAACGTATGTGGAGAGTTTTGAAGGGAGAATCAAGCTCCAAGCACCTCTGTTACTAGATCTACAATAGGTTAGTAACTTTTAACTTTCCACATGAATTAGCATGATGTAGTTAGATTTGAACTTGTGGTTAGGATCTAGACAAGATGTAGATTGTTTTAGGATCAATTTGGAAGCATTTGGTGATGATTGATCATGACATAGCATTTCTGTTTTGATTCGAATCTCTTGATTCATGGAGAGTTAGAGCAATCTAGATAGATCAGAGTGATGTGTGTGACATGAGGATGAATTCTATATCATTAGATTTGCAATTGGTGATGTTTGATCTGGATGACATTTCTGAACTTTGATTCATGATTTAAAATCTATGGAGATTTAGAACATTTGAGTAGGAGATTTGAGATCCTGATGAAATTTTGGAAAGATTGATGTAAGGATTGTTGATGTTTGATCACCTGCAACCACCTGCTCACCGGAGAAGACAACCGGAGTCTTCTCCGGCCACCACACTGAGTCTCACTCAGGCCAGCCTGTGATTTGGAGAAGATGACTCCTAAGCCATCAGATCTGCCTTTGACCAACGACTAAGCCAATCATCCAACGGCCACGACTTAAAGTTTTATTTGACTTTCTGAACATCAAAACGATGCAGTTTCACTAATGTGTTGGCACGCTCCTGGCTCTTGGATTGCTTGACCAGTCTCCTCATCCAAGCGCTGTGGTTTTATTTCAGTTTTTATTTTCTTTTATTTCATTTTGTTTATTTTAAATGCTTTATTGATTCAAAAAATCACAATAAATTCAGTTTTGATCCAAAAATTATTTTAAAAATATCTCCATGATCTTGAGAGAATTTTTGATTTTCTGAAATCAATAAAATTCATTTTCATGTATTTTTCATTTTAATTTGTTTTTTCTCATTTTGTTTAATTCTCTTAATTTTGCATATTTGATCATCTACTTTGTTGAATTTTGTTCTTCCAATTGGTGATGAATTTGGCTTTGATTTTTCAGTATGTGTTAGGGTAGACATGTATGCTCCCTTAGGATTTTTGTTGGAATTTTAGAACAACTTTAGGTTCTGTTTTAGGTGTTGAGATTAGAGCCTTCCCAAACTTGTGGATCACCTTGATACCCTTCAATCTAGAAATTATTTAAGTGACTTAGAAGTTGAATTAGGCTTTAATATTTTAACCCTAGGTTGTTCAAACATGTATGTTCCCATAGGAATTTTATTAAAATTTTACAACTTTGGTTTCTATTTTAGTTGTATTTTGCAAGTTGCTTGTGCTTGTGGTGTTCTATTTTGTGTGTCTTTGCTTGTTTGGTTTTGTTGGTGACTTTGGAGCTGGATTTGCTTGGATTCATTTTTAAGAGGTCTTCTAGACTTGGTATAGCTTCTGTGGCTTGAGGATTGGAGCTTGGATTTGTATTTTTATTTTCTTTTAGGAGTTGTTTTAGGAGCTTAGGAAATTAGGGTTTTAGGAAGAGCCATTAGAACTAGTTTTGATTATTTCATCAAACATAGAATGCATTGTGTGCTTCTATTCTATCCAATGATGTAAAGTCCTCCTAGGGAAACTCCATCTCTCCTTTGGAGGTATGTGTGGTATTCCCATATTTGAGTAGAACTTTGAGGATGCCCTTCCATTTCAATGTTGGTACTTGATGATTTCCTTTGGTTTTCATTTGGTTCTCAACATTGCAACCTTGATCTTGATGATTATTCATTTGCTTGGAGTGTGCTTGTTAGAGCTTGAAGATGAAGTTTGATGAAGCTTGAAGATAGAAGCTAGCTTGAGGATGAAGCCTTTTGCTGTCAACTTTGCTGTCAAGAAGAGTTTGCTGTTTAGAGCTGCTGCTGTTGAGTATTGAAGTTGCTGTCTGCTGAAGACTTTTGCTGCTGCTTGGGCTGCTTCCTCTGCTTTTCTTTTGCTGTTTTGTCTGTTTGCTTGTGTTGATTACCTTTAGGTTTGAGGTGGAGCTTGTCTCCTCTTGCCTGTTGTTTTCTTAGGTTTGAGGTTGAGTCGGACTCCCTTGCCTCGCTTGTACTGTTGCATGGCATGCATTTTACTGTTTACTGTTTACTGCTTGCTTTCTTTTGTTGTTTCCCCTAGGATCTCTGATTTCCCCTGTGCAAGAGGGAATTATGACAAACATTAGGTTTTGACCCATGCATGATAACTGTAGGTAGATTCTCATTCAACCATAGTTTTAGGGTATCTTTCTCTTCTCATCTCAAAACAATTCAAAAACACAGTAATAAGGTTAATTGAAGTCGTACGTTATGAGCCTTAAGCTATCTGGGAAAAGGTTGGTGGAGGGTCTCTCTCCAGTAATCTGGATGTTAGTGTGGTACCCTTTGGGTGACATATGAAGCATTCACTCTTGGGTCATAGTCTCTAGTGCGATTGAGATTGCAAACATCCTAAAAAACATTTTTTTCGTAAAAAACTCAAACAAACATTCAAACTCTGTTTTTGTCCTCTTGGACCCTTAATCAGGAAAACCCTTTCTTAAGGAGATAAAAAACTGTCAGACAAGCTTGTGTCTTCCGTAGCCCGAACTACGTTTGCTCTGATCTTTCATGCCGTATGAAAGTACGTAGGCACGAGATGCGACATCTCGGCGAGCAACCTTTCCCCCATAACCCGTAGTTAGGCGAATCACGTTGACTCTGATTTCTCGTTCCAGACGGGAATACGTAGGCATAAAGTGTGATACTTTGCCGAGTCATTTTCTTTTCTTTTTAGACCAGACCTTTAGAGTAGATAGATAAACACACCCTTAGATAGAAAACAAGTGTGGATCCCGTCGAGTACGACGGACGTGAGGGGTGATAATACCTTCCCCTTGCGTAATCGACTCCCGAATCCAGGATTTGGTTGCGATGATAATTCCTTTCCCTCTTTGCGTTAGGTTTACTCTGAGCGTTTCCTTTCTCTCTTGTGGGATAAATAACGCACGGTGGCGACTCTTCTGTCATGGCCGGCGCCGATTTTCGCAGTAGCGACAAATAGCAAGAATCACTGATGGTTGGAGCTTTCATAAACTGAGAAATAATGAATTCTTTCTTCTCCTCACCTACCTCATAGGTTAGTTTCCATCGTTTTACATAAATAATTTCACCAGCGGTGGCTAAAAAGGGTCTACCTAATAATATGGGAATGTTGGAGTCCTTCTTAATGTCCATCACTACAAACTCTGTAGGGATGTACAGCTGGCCTATCCTAACTAGAATATTTTCCAGAATACCAATATGATACTTGACTAGAGGATCAGCTAGCTGGAGGGACGTCTTAGGGGGGCTTTAAGTCTCATAAATTCAGCCTCTCACGATTTTAGAGAGGCATTAAACTCATGCTTGCTCCTAGATTACAAAGGGCTTTGGCAATGACAAATTTGCCAATAACGCATGAAATGGAAAAAAAACTTCATGGATCTTTCAACTTGAGAGGCATATTATTTTGTATAATGGCGCTACATTCTTTAGTGAGCGCCACATTATTATCGTCATTAAGCTTTCTTTTATTTGACAAGATCTCGCTTAGGAACTTAACATAGGAGGGCATCTGTGTGATGGCCTTCATAAAGGGAACAATTATGTCAAGCTGCTTCAAGAGCTCCCCAAATTTTTAAATTGACCCTCAGTTTTATACATCGTAAGTCGCTGAGGGTATGAAACAAATGGCTTTGTTCCTTCTCAACCGTCTCCTTAACTTTGGGTGCCAACCTTTTATCAGCTTCTAATTTTACTCTCACAGGGGTACTATCAGTAACTCTATTTACTAATTTTTAAACTATCCTTCCAACTGCAATGTCTCTAACTCTAGGATCAATAAGGCCGTCTACTTTTTTTCCACTTTGCAGTGTGATGGCATTAGCGTGGCCTTATGGGTTGAGTTGCGGTTGGCTTGGAATATGCCAGTGGGGGAAGCAGTCACCGCTTGTTACTAGTTTGCTTGAGTGATTTGTGTCTCAAGCATCTTATTAAAGGTAGTCATGGCGTCAAACTTATTCTCCAGCTGTTTGATCAGCTCATTAGTGTAACACCCCCCTATTTCCTACCCCAAAATAATTCAATTAATCATTTAGGCATAAGTCAAAATTTTATCAGAGTACATGTAAGTCATAGCACAAAAGGGGGTATGTCACATTATCATGAAAATTCCAATGCAATACAACACCTGCTCTACAGATATGCAACAACGGGTCAACACCCACAAGAAAATATTTAGAACAAGGCGGAAACATCTAAATATTCCATATTTCCAAGACATGTATTCACATATACAATTGTCATCCAACATGTTAACAAAACATAACATCAGCAGATACATACACAGATGTATCACAAAAGAATCAAAATAACTCCTATCTACCCGGTGCTACATATCAGAGCCGACCGACCAAAAAGAATGAAGTCACGCTTCACAAAAATGTCTCCAGCCATCTAATCTGCAATGCCTCATAGAGCATTATCAAACAGCAGAAGGGTGAGAAACAATATCATAATAAATAATGCATAAAGACATATATAAATATCTCATATCAACAATTATGCATTCTACGCATTCTCACCACAACTCACCTTGTACAATATAATATATCTATATACAACTATATATCACCAAGCATACTCAATATGCATCATCAATGTTTATATCTTTTCATAAACATGCAACCACATATATATATATCTATATATATATATATATATATATATATATATATATATATATATATATATATATATATATATATATATATATATATATATATATATATATATATATATATATATATATATATATATATATATATATATATATATATATATATATATATATATATATATATATATATATATATATATATATATATATATATATATATATATATATCCTCCAGTATCTACATTATGCCAAAACATACATTTCACGTTAATTTAATAAACATACACAACATGTTTATTTCACTATACACCATATACAGATGACAAATGCAAATCATAGAGGACAACTCGCTACTCTATGTAAATGCAACACAACATCGATCTAGTCGATCGTCAGATCCTCCTAAGGATCAATCTACGCTCACCCCTCATGGGTATTCTATCACTTGTCAGATTCTCCTAGGAATCACAACACTCATCAGACTCTCCTAGGAATCACACCATTCATCAGATTCTCCGAGGAATCACGCCACTCGTCAGATTCTCCGAGGAATCACACTGTTCATCAGATTCTCCAAGGAATCAGGTAAATCAGCAGACTCTCCAAGGAATCACATATCTCGTCAGATTCTCCGAGGAATCAATTCATTCAGCAGATTCTCCGAGGAATCAGGTCATACAGCAGACTCTCCAAGGAATCACACCTCTCATCAGACTCTCCTAAGAGTCATGTCTCTCCTCAGGCTCTCCTAAGAGTCCTATCACTCATCAGATTCTCCTAGGAATCAACAACACAAGAATGTATTCTATACAATTCTTGAAATGCACACACATACACATAATATGTTCATGCATCTTCACCTCATTCAATTTCATACAATAATCATACATCGCAATGTATATTACACGACACATTAGTCATTCACCTCATTATCATGCATTTTAAATCAATTTAAACAATGCACATATTTGCCCAAACGGCCACAATTCACAATTGAGGATTTACGCACGAAGGCTACCCACAGCACATGTTATCACAATAGATCCCATACTTATTCATATCATAGAGGTATTAACCTATGTGAATCAACCAAACGATCACCACATGAGCAACACAGCACAAGAAAAATGCTGTCACGTTCGCCTTTATTCGCCTGGCGAACCCCCGCAGCGAAACTTCGCTAGGCTTCGCCTGGCGAACTCGCCAGCGAGCCCAAGTCAGTAGCTACTGACTTCATTCGCCACCATTCGCCAGCACCTTCGCTGGGCGAACCTTCGCTATCCACCTTCGCCTGGCGAACTCACCAGCGAAGTCCACTGGGACTTAAACATAATTACTCGCCAGCATTCGCTGGGCTTCGCCTGGCGAAGCTTCGCCTTCGCTCGCCTGGCGAGAGCCAGCGAACCTGCGCAGAACAGCATTCTGTTCTGTCTCTCCTTCACCAATCCATCATCAACCATCTCTTAAACATCTAAATCAGTACAAATAGCATCAATACATGTTACCCGACTATTCTATGGCGTTATTACTCAGTTTCAACCGATTAAATCCTCAATCTACCGATTATTCCAACTTTTGCCCTAGAAATGGATAGTGTAGAAAAACTACCAACAAGCCCCAAACTAATACATATATGATGCTATACATTATTAAGATGATAAAACTTCTCACCCTTACCTGATTAATCGCAAGCTTTGATCGATTCTTGATGATTCTAGGTTTTCCTCTTTCTCTTCTCTTTCTCTTCCTCTTCTTTCTTTCTCCTTTCTTTCTCTTCTTTCTTACTATCCTTTCTTTCCCTTCTATTTCCTCTTTAATATCTTTTCCATTATTTTTCCAAAACATCTATTAATTCAATATCTCACAAATATCTCACTTAATATTAAATAGGAAATGTCCAAAATACCCTTCCAAACTATTTCCTCCGAAACCTCCCAATACCGGTTAAAAATATGATAATATGTAATTATAACATATTTCCACACAAATTCTACATCCAAATATTATTCACCCAATTTAATTAAATTGGGGCCCAATAAAAGTGAAAATCGAAATCGGGGCGTTACAACTCTCCCCCACTTTAGAAATTTTCGTCCTCGAAAATATCACTTGATTCAAAACACACCGGACACGATTTCTGCGTCCTTTCCTGAATTCCCAAGTTACACACAATCGTCCACATGCATACTTCCTTATCACAATCACAGCCATGCCACGTGGCTCATAAAAGACTGTCACCCTCATCAACTCCCATTGGAGATTACGGGTACACCACTCGTACTTCACCAGGAACAATATCTAGGTTATTCTACCCCGGTGATTCTTTCCACTAGGAACGACACATAGCCATCCTACCCTAGCGAATACAACCATGATACTTATACCTCATCAGGAATAACATACTAGTCATTCTACCCCAATGAGCTCAAATCTCAAACACGTACGTTGTCCAACGTCACCATCTTAAAGTCTTCACTCTCAATTACCATCGCATCAACGGAAAATCAAAACCAAACACTAAGCGTACTCAAAAGAAACGAACAAATGAGTCGCTCCGATATCAAACATAACAACTAAAGGTGCAACATAATTAAAGCACATACCTCAAATCAAACGATCCGCATTGGTAGTGTCTGACCCTGCCAATGCAAACACTTTCCCACTTACTGAAGCTTGCTTCGGTTTAGGACACTTCGCACTGATGTGACCCACGTCTCCACAATTGTAGCACTTCACTGCACCCATTCTACAATCCTTAACATCATGTCCAAGAACTCCACAATTAGAGCATTTGATCTTGGGCTTTCCACACATAAAAGACTTATGACCCATCTCGCCACACTTGTAGCATTTAATGGATCCAGAACTCCCTCCTCCAGATCCCTTAACAAAGTTTCCCTTATGCTTGCCCTTATCAGCTGGCGTCTCATAAGGTTCACTCCTTACTTGTCGCTTTTCTTTCTCCTTCTTCAAACTCTTGTAGTGAGTAGAACGAGCTTTGCGATCTTCTTCAAAAATTCGACAACATTCGGTCAAGTCCGAAAATCTCCTTATCCTCTGATAGCCCACCGCTTGCTTGATCTCGGGACGCAAGCCGTTCTCATACTTAACACACTTAGAAAATTCTGCCGTCACCGCATCATAGTGAGGATGAAATTTTACTAACTCCATAAACTTAGCCGTGTAATCCACCACAGACATATTGCCTTGTTTCAACTCAAGAAATTCCATTTCCTTCCTTCCTTTCACACTCTCAGGATAATACTTCCTCAAGAATTCAGCACGAAATAAATCCCAAGTTATTTCCTCGTCATCTACTTCAAGCACTTGCCTCATGCCGATCCACCAGTCATCGGCTTCTTCCCGCAACATGTGAGATCCAAGCCTCACCTTATTGCCCTCAGCACAGTTCATAACTCTGAAGATCCTCTCGATCTCTTTCAACCAATTTTGGGCACCGTCCGGATTAAACCTTCCTTTGAACACCGGTGGCTTATTCTTTCTAAACTCATCATTTGCGTTCACATTCGGCGCACCCTGCACCGCTCTAGCCATCGCCTCCAATGCCGCAGCCATAGCACTGTCATTACGACCTGCCATAATCTTCTTAATCGCAAAAACAGCAACAAGGTTAAACAACCGCTCAACCAACAAAACAATAAGACAAACACAACTGACTCAACACTGGCTCTGATACCACTTGTAACACCCCCCTATTTCCTACCCCAAAATAATTCAATTAATCATTTAGGCATAAGTCAAAATTTTATCAGAGTACATGTAAGTCATAGCACAAAAGGGGGTATGTCACATTATCATGAAAATTCCAATGCAATACAACACCTGCTCTACAGATATGCAACAACGGGTCAACACCCACAAGAAAATATTTAGAACAAGGCGGAAACATCTAAATATTCCATATTTCCAAGACATGTATTCACATATACAATTGTCATCCAACATGTTAACAAAACATAACATCAGCAGATACATACACAGATGTATCACAAAAGAATCAAAATAACTCCTATCTACCCGGTGCTACATATCAGAGCCGACCGACCAAAAAGAATGAAGTCACGCTTCACAAAAATGTCTCCAGCCATCTAATCTGCAATGCCTCATAGAGCATTATCAAACAGCAGAAGGGTGAGAAACAATATCATAATAAATAATGCATAAAGACATATATAAATATCTCATATCAACAATTATGCATTCTACGCATTCTCACCACAACTCACCTTGTACAATATAATATATCTATATACAACTATATATCACCAAGCATACTCAATATGCATCATCAATGTTTATATCTTTTCATAAACATGCAACCACATATATATATATCTATATATATATATATATATATATATATATATATATATATATATATATATATATATATATATATATATATATATATATATATATATATATATATATATATATATATATATATATCCTCCAGTATCTACATTATGCCAAAACATACATTTCACGTTAATTCAATAAACATACACAACATGTTTATTTCACTATACACCATATACAGATGACAAATGCAAATCATAGAGGACAACTCGCTACTCTATGTAAATGCAACACAACATCGATCTAGTCGATCGTCAGATCCTCCTAAGGATCAATCTACGCTCACCCCTCATGGGTATTCTATCACTTGTCAGATTCTCCTAGGAATCACAACACTCATCAGACTCTCCTAGGAATCACACCATTCATCAGATTCTCCGAGGAATCACGCCACTCGTCAGATTCTCCGAGGAATCACACTGTTCATCAGATTCTCCAAGGAATCAGGTAAATCAGCAGACTCTCCAAGGAATCACATATCTCGTCAGATTCTCCGAGGAATCAATTCATTCAGCAGATTCTCCGAGGAATCAGGTCATACAGCAGACTCTCCAAGGAATCACACCTCTCATCAGACTCTCCTAAGAGTCATGTCTCTCCTCAGGCTCTCCTAAGAGTCCTATCACTCATCAGATTCTCCTAGGAATCAACAACACAAGAATGTATTCTATACAATTCTTGAAATGCACACACATACACATAATATGTTCATGCATCTTCACCTCATTCAATTTCATACAATAATCATACATCGCAATGTATATTACACGACACATTAGTCATTCACCTCATTATCATGCATTTTAAATCAATTTAAACAATGCACATATTTGCCCAAACGGCCACAATTCACAATTGAGGATTTACGCACGAAGGCTACCCACAGCACATGTTATCACAATAGATCCCATACTTATTCATATCATAGAGGTATTAACCTATGTGAATCAACCAAACGATCACCACATGAGCAACACAGCACAAGAAAAATGCTGTCACGTTCGCCTTTATTCGCCTGGCGAACCCCCGCAGCGAAACTTCGCTAGGCTTCGCCTGGCGAACTCGCCAGCGAGCCCAAGTCAGTAGCTACTGACTTCATTCGCCACCATTCGCCAGCACCTTCGCTGGGCGAACCTTCGCTATCCACCTTCGCCTGGCGAACTCACCAGCAAAGTCCACTGGGACTTAAACATAATTACTCGCCAGCATTCGCTGGGCTTCGCCTGGCGAAGCTTCGCCTTCGCTCGCCTGGCGAGAGCCAGCGAACCTGCGCAGAACAGCATTCTGTTCTGTCTCTCCTTCACCAATCCATCATCAACCATCTCTTAAACATCTAAATCAGTACAAATAGCATCAATACATGTTACCCGACTATTCTATGGCGTTATTACTCAGTTTCAACCGATTAAATCCTCAATCTACCGATTATTCCAACTTTTGCCCTAGAAATGGATAGTGTAGAAAAACTACCAACAAGCCCCAAACTAATACATATATGATGCTATACATTATTAAGATGATAAAACTTCTCACCCTTACCTGATTAATCGCAAGCTTTGATCGATTCTTGATGATTCTAGGTTTTCCTCTTTCTCTTCTCTTTCTCTTCCTCTTCTTTCTTTCTCCTTTCTTTCTCTTCTTTCTTACTATCCTTTCTTTCCCTTCTATTTCCTCTTTAATATCTTTTCCATTATTTTTCCAAAACATCTATTAATTCAATATCTCACAAATATCTCACTTAATATTAAATAGGAAATGTCCAAAATACCCTTCCAAACTATTTCCTCCGAAACCTCCCAATACCGGTTAAAAATATGATAATATGTAATTATAACATATTTCCACACAAATTCTACATCCAAATATTATTCACCCAATTTAATTAAATTGGGGCCCAATAAAAGTGAAAATCGAAATCGGGGCGTTACAATTAGTATGAACATTTTGGATCATAAATTCCTTGCTTTGTTGGGTTTTAGACATGAAAAAATTCCCCATCATGAGCTCTAGATTAGACTTCTTAGGTGTAGAAGGAGCAATAAGGGCTCATTTATTAGTATGAAAACCAGGGGGAGTAGTAAGAGGTGACCTTGGTGTAAAGAGAGCATTAATGTTCTTATATAAGAAATTTAGGTGATTCTTCCATACAGGACTATATGTGTTAGAGTAGGGGTTAACTTGCACATAATTCTCCTAGTTGTGGGAAGGAGCAGAGAACAATTGACAGTTAGATGTGAAAAGTCCTTACACTTCATAAATATCATATAGAGGAGTAACTACAACTACAGTAGCTATGGGAGTAATTGTCAGGTTCACAATTTTCTAAGTAAGGGTATCTACCTTAGCAGTAACAAGACCTAGGCCCTTTACTTCATACTTACCGCCTTTGGTTTGATACTTTTCAATAGGGGTGTGCTCGTTATCCCATTGATAATGGTTATGGGCCATGTTTTCAATAAGATTGCGGGCCTCAATGAAGGGTTTGTCCATCAAAGCCCCTCCTACTGCTTCATCAATTATCATCCTCGTGTTATACAGGAGGCCAATAGAGAAAGCGTGGATAACATTCCATTACTCCAAGCCGTGATGAAAGCAAAGCCTTATCATATCTTTGTACCTTTCCCAGGTGTCAAAGAAAGATTCTCCATAAGTCACCATATTGACTAACTTAGTCCCCGACAACGGCGGCAAAAACTTGATAGCTTTGTAAGTGCATGCAAATATCGTAGTAATATAAAAGAATGTCAAACCCACATAAACCAATTATCAAATGTATCTTTATCTATCGTTGCTATGTAAATCTAAGGCTATCTATAACAATTGAGGGTGCAAAATAAATGAAATTAGCTAGTTTAGATAAATCAATCAAAGATGGAGACCGGAATGCTGCCCGCATCAACAACCATTACTCGCACAATAGTATTAATTATTAGTTAATTTGGGATAGTGTTTTATCTTAAGATAAAGAATTAATTTAAAGGAACTGCTCGCTTTTGCGCAACAGGAACCGAGTTTCAGCCTAAAATTTATATTGTCGCTTTAGCGTGTTAAAGTGCAAAACGTCTATTTTTGAAAATTAATTACTTTCAATTAATCAGAAAGTTGTTTAAAGTAAAAAATAAGTTTAAAGGTATTGTCGGCTTTTGCTCGTCTAATACCATAATTAAGTGCATAAACACATGCATTCGCGTGTCTGTTTATTGCCTTAAAATCTGTTTTTGAAAATAATTATTTTGCAATTTAATGAAAAGTTTCTTTCGCATAACAAGTAATTAAATTAAGAATTTTTACTTTAAGACCGATACCGGTTCGTTCTTTTGAATCTGAAATGGTAACTCTAAATTTTGCTTTCGCAATAAATATTTAAATTTAAAAAGATAAAAATTCAGTCTTTAAGTATATCGCATTTAATTATTGTAAATGCAAGTATCGTCGAGGTCCTCACATTCCGGACTCGAAGTGTTTAGTCGGACATGGTGATGACCGTATAAAAATAGTTGCTGTAAATTAAATCTAACATGCAAGACCTATAATAATAAAATACTATACACCTGCAAGTATTACTTGAAAAAGAGATAAATTTAATAGTAAATGTAAAAACCTTTAATGCAATGACAATACGTATAAAAATTAAGAAAAGCTCAAATAACATTAAAAATAGACTTCGGAAATTTGATGTCGACAGAATTACAACACGAAAGATCCAAGAATCAACAAAATTTTTGTAAAAACTTAAACTAAAGTGCAAATATTTCTCAGTGTGAGATGATAACTGCTTTACAAAAAAACTAAATATTTGTTTAAAATTAATTCTAAAACAACTTCCTCCTTTCTACGTTCAAAAAGGTCTTATTTATAGCCTAAATTAATATCAATAACGGATAAAATCATGTCTCTTGAAGTGGAGAAAAATCTAAAAGTGGGAGAGAAAAATGAAAGAGAAGTGGACTGTTAATTATGCTGCAACATGGTTTTTATTTTATTTTAAGGTCTATTGCAGACGCCATGACCATGGTGACCTGACCATCATGAGTCAAGAAGTCATGGGACGCGCCATGACCATGACAGTTACCCGTCATGAACCTAAAACATGGTTTTTTTCCTTTATTTCTTTTCTTTTTGTGGTGGCGCTCTACACCTTCTACGGGTTATGGCTCGCTTCCGTTTTTTCTGTTTTTTATTTTTTCCTTGCACGAAAGCCTCTAAATGATACCTGAAATGGACATAAAAATACCAACATAATACCATAAAAAAAATATAAAAAACCTTAAAATTTGCATGCGAATCGAATAAACAATTCATAATTTGAACAATAAACTCATCATTCTTCTAATTCATCCAGGTGATCACAACCTTAATACGTGTGTTTGTATCTTCTTGAAATCTTAAGTATATTTGTACGCGTTATCATATTTGACATAAGAAAAAACTATGAACAATTTAAAGTCAACCTTATCGTACATTATAGCTCATGCCAGCTATATAGCCATAGTTTACGAAGGAAGTATCCTATAATTCTAGTAAACTACCATCCAACTACTAACAATATTTATTGATAAAAGTAAATTGACAGGACTGCCAATTATTTAAAACTATACCACTAGAGTATCAATGTATCATACATGTGATAGATATTCCTAATTGGGCGACTGGTCCTAAATAGTTAATGTGATTCATTTAAGCTCAAATGGTTAGGTAGAATCAAACTTCAAATTTTAATGGATTAAACAAAAACTAATGCCTTTAAATATAAGCAACCATCTACGACTTTGTATTATAAATTAGCATGTGGTGAGTATATTGTGAAATGCAGAAGTAAGAAAAATGGATTCTAAGAAGTGCTTTCTTATTTGGGTAGTTCTATTTTTGTGTATCATGAGTTTCTCAACGAAGGCAATAGCAAGGAACATTGCTGGTGCTTCCGAAGCGTATGCAGGTAACTAATTATCTCATACAAAAATATGTGTAAATTAATTTGTGTTTCTTATATTTGTTAATTTGTAGTTTCAGAAGAAGTTGGTAATAATAGAAAACTCCTTGAGTCAGATCAGCGATGTAAGAGAGGAAGAATTACGTTTCAAGTCCGCGAGAAGGCAGCAAATGTTCCACGTTGCCACAATTATCTTTGAATATGTCTTGTATTGTTCTACACATGCATGAAGGAAGGACAATTAAAAAACATATTAATTATGTAATTGTGTTTTAGTTCATGCATTTTGTTTCTAAATAATAAATTTATGTAATTGTGTTTTAATAAGTTTATGTAAACATAATATCTCTAATTATATAATTTTTACAATCAATAATTATGTAGTTTTTTTATTTGAAGTAAAAAATAGAGTGTAATGGCATTGGATGACAACTCAAAACATTTAAATTATGTTGGCACGTCAGTGTTATCACTTATAATTTGCAGCACAAAGATTATTTTTGATAAAAAGAAGTTAAAAAGTTACAAATAACACTTTAGATGACCGTGGGATGAACCTTTTCAGCGTCACTTTCATTAAAGGATTTCTTAAAAAAAAACATCGAAATAAAATTTGAAGAAAGAAAAAAAACATGATCAACAAAATCCATACAGTTGGGGAGATCAGAAAAGTCGAAAGAATATGAGACTTGTGTTTGAGGACCAGAAGAGAGAGATATCATGTTTTCGTCTAAAGTTTTAAGATATTATGTATGCGAGTCATTTCTTTTATAAATTCAACATTTTATTTATTTATAAGCGATGTAGAACATTCTCAATCATAAGTATGAGTCTTCGACATACATAAAACATTCTCAGTCATAAGTGTGAGTCTTCGATATACATATAACATGATTGAACACATGATCCCACTTCTGCTCTTCTACTAAGTGGGATCTTGACTCTAATATCACTTTTCGGAGAGCTCGAAGAACACAAGAGATATCAATATACACTTGTGCAGGAATACCAATAGAATAAGAGAAATTACCCCATTTTAATAAAAAAAGGTGTAAAAAACATACATGGTTGGAATTTTGTAAATAAAATATCAATTCTAATTTAATTTATAACAATATACATGATATTATTAAAAAAAAAAACGAGTGTAAATTCAAAAGAGTATTTAACATAAAATTTTTTATTACTCTCTGTCGACTGGGGATTCAGTCTCTTCTTTCGAAGCGAGGTCGCCCATTTTTGATCTACATGTGAACTTTTAATTTATCTTAGGAGAGGGAAGTGGAAAAAATCTAAATAAATCCGTGAGTGTGTGCAATGCACTAAGAGATTTGGGAATCAGAATTGGTTATACTAAGGGAAGGTATTAACATCCTAAGTATCTATAGTATTTTATAGGAACCTCTGGCGTATATTTGTATTTATTGTTGGTTAGTCATCTGTTGTGTATTTGAAATTTGTTAGGTGTTTTGAGTGAGTGATATGAGATGCTTTTGTTTTGTTGTGTAAGTTGAAATGGTTTGAGATAAGGGTATAAGATCCTAAGGGTTTTATTTATGACTATGCTCGATAACATTTCGCAATCTTGTGTCTACGTATTCTCAAAAGTAAATTGAGAAATCAGAGCATTCGTAGTTCCACCTAATAATGGATGGATTTGGATTTGAGAGAATAGACAAATTGTCATCTTAAGAGGGAGATATATCACCTATTCACCACAAACATTTAAAATAATAAGGGAAGAAGCTTTGAACTTGGATGTAGAAAATCCAGAGTAATGCCACATGTTCCTTTAAATGAGTTTTTGCATTTTAAGAGAAGGACCTTGACATAGATATAAAATTAACAAGTGTGTCACTTACATCATTTAAAATGAAAGAAGTGTTTTTGTATCATAATAAGAGAAACTCCATCTTGGATTTCGAATCAATAAGTGTGCCACTTACATCACCTAAAATGAAAAAAGTTTGAAAATGCTTGATTAAATGTTGTGTGAAAATAGAAGAGACATCTCTTCCATAGATATGGCTCATGTCTCATCTCTGGAAAAGTGTTTTGAATTTGAAGCCAAAGGTTGGCTAGGGTTTGACTTGTAGTTTGAAGGTTTGATGCCACAAGGGCCAGGGTGTTTGACTTTAGGACTTCAAAGGGGAGTTTTCATCTCTTTGTTGAAGAGTTTTGAGTTTGAAGTCTAACTTCCTTGAATAAAGCATGAGAGAAGGTTAGGTTGATTATGAAGTCTCCTTGTACAAAGCCCAAAAGGAGGCTAGGTTGATGAGGTTGAGACTTCAACAAGGGAAACCTATGGATTTGACCTAGGTTGTAGTTGAAGGGTATCCTAATGTTTTTTGTGTATAGACATAAAGGGAAATCTAAAAATGTTGCTCACTAGGATCTCGCAATCTTATGCCTACATATCCTTAAGAAGGAAGTCAGAGCAATTGTAGTTCGGCCATAAGCCCGAAGTGTAATAAATGTCAAGAGAAATTTAACAAGGTAAGTTCAATTGAGCTTTAAAAAAAATAGTCATCAAGGATGACATAAGCATTAAATGATTAAGCATGATATATCAACAAGTGGAAGTGTATCAGACATGGATATGTGTTCATCATGGTAAGATTTTATGAAGGAAATACTTGAATATCTGAGTAAAGATTTAAGTAATGGAAGCAATTACAGTGAAGTTCAAGCAAGTATGTATTAAAGATGAACCAAATATTAGATGAACACTAAAGGGTGATCAAAACCCTAATGAAGGTTTGTAAGGAAAGCTCCTGAGCAAGACATTCAACCATGGTTGAATCAAGGGATTTGGGGAATCCAAACTCAAGTGGAAGCCCAAGTTATGTACAAAGGCATTCTCACAAAATTGAAACCAAAACCCTAAATTTCAAAACAAATAATCCAAACTTTGTTCAAAGTTCAAAGTTCGGTTAATTATGGTATGAAAGTAAAAATAAATCAAGATGACATGTTATTAATATTAGACAAGTGTTAACCAAAGCATGTTATTACAGTGAGAATTAGATATCAAGCTATTAATTAACTTGAATCACAAATCATGAAGTTCACCACCAAGCTTTGATTTATCCAAAGGAAATGGTAAAGATCGAAGAAAACCTTAAGTGCGCTATGTAACAACACAACTAAGAGATCTAAGGTTTGGATGTTGGTTATACACAGGGAAGGTGTTAACATCCTATGTATCCATAGTACTCTACAGGAACCTCTTGTTAGTATTTGTGTTATGCTAAAGTGTGTTTGCTAAGAAAAAAATGCTAAGGTAAAGATCTAAAGTAAATACAAAGTATGCTCGCCAAGACATTGCATCTCGTGCCTACGTATCCTGACAGAATTGGAATCAGAGCAATCATAGTTCCCCTCATTAGGGGTTAGGAACTCTTGACTGTGGTCAAGTTCTGGGGGGAAAGTAAATGTCTGCAGTGAGACACCTATATAGAGTACGGCGACTCTAAACCTAAGGCTAGGTTAAACGGGAAAGGAAATGTCCATGGCATGACACTCACATAGAGTACGGTGACTCTAATCCTAAGGCTAGAATAAACGGGAAGGTAAACTAACAAGCTAGACTAAGTATGACATAACAGTCAGCAAGTATGATCATTTTCTTTGGAATCAAGGGGCAGGCAACTCAAAAGATCCAAAAGCCACAAGAGAGTAGACATCAAAGATTGGGGATTAATCACAACCAAATGCATCAAGAATTAAGTTCAACATTAAACATCTAAAATTAACTAAAAAAAAAAAGAGGATGGTCAAGATTAATCAACGAATTAAATAAAATATAATTAAATAAAATTCTAATTAGATTAAAATCTACTTAAAAAGCTAGTTAACTAATGAAACTAATTAAATTAAAAACTAATTCATTAAATTCTAATAAACTAATTAATTAAATATAAACCCTAATTAAAAAAAAAACAATTAATTACAATTAAAACTCAATTAGAACTAATGATTAACTAAAACTAAAAAAAGCTAATTAACTAAAATTAAACTAAAGCATAATAAACTAAAAAGATTAAAATCTTAAAAATAAAAAATAAAACAAAGAAAAAAAACGAAAAAACAAAGAGGTGACATTAGAGAAACGTGGGTGCAGGAAGAAAAACATGGGCTTTGAATCCCACTACACCCAAAACACAAAGGGTGGTACGTATGGGAATGCTACTAGTGCCGACAGTAAAACTACCGTGGACCCAGCCCACTGTGGTTAAAGGAAAAACATGGTAAAGATTAAACGTAACCTAATTCTGATCATGATAAATAAGAACACAACAATGGACCCAACCCACTTTGGTTAAAGGAAAAACATGATAAAGATTAAACGTAACCTAATTCTGATCATGATAAATAAGAACACAACAATGGACGGTCAATAAGCGCACACTCATCATTTTCAGAAAGAACCAATTTAATCAAATAAAAGGAAAGCAGGCAAGATCAACGAGCCACGAAAAGACATCTCTTCTTCCAAACTTCTCCGCCCACTCGATCGCCTCTCACATATTCATCTCGAACCTCAAAACATGATCCTTACTCGCCGTGATCCATCACTGCTTCCTCCTCTCAAATGGGGACGTAATGAATATTTGAAACAATAAATAAGGAGAGGCGAAAACGCTTACCAACAGGGACGTGAATCTCCCCTGACAAACACAAGGCTAATGCGAGAGTTCAAACGATGCTTCAGAAAGGTAATCCCTTTGAATTTATTTGTCCTTCATTATTCTTCTTCTTCTTATTCTATTTATCCATTTGTTGTTACACAGTGGTTGTGCGGAGGCAAAAGCATTGGAGTTCATGTTGTTTGTATTTGCTATAGAGTGTATCAAAAGCTGATGGTGGTGAGGAAGAGTGGAAAAGAAATAGAAATTAAGGGTGATGGATTGACAAAGAAGAGAGGATTTGAAGAGATTGAGGGTGATTGATGAAGGGTTGGGTTGACTTCTTAAAGAAGGTGAAAGTTGTTGAAAGGGGTTGGAGGATGAAAGTTGTCTCTAGATCCTTTGTTTTGAAGGTCAGTATTACTTTTATATTCTCAATGTTATTATTTTTTCTTCTTTTTAACAAACAAACTTGTTTTTTTTATTCTGAAATTTGGAGGTCTCCCTTTCAAATACAGGTCTTGTGGTAGGGTCCTATGTAGCCATTGTGTTGTTGTTATGGTCAAAATTGCAGAAGTTTTGGTCCACAAGGTTGTAGTAGCAAGTGGCAGGTTTATTTGGAGTTTAGTAGCAGACATTGAGTTGTTTTGGATTTTGTAGCATTTTTGCACAGGAAGGAAGTGTGGAGTAGCCTCTGGTCTTGATGCAGAGAAATATGGTTTAAGGGAAAAAAGTTGGCATTGCTGCAGCAGGATGATACAGACCTTAATTCAGAGTATTATGCAGGAAGTTTGACCATTTTCCCCTGTTGTAAATTGATGGGCTCATTGGGTTTTTCTTTGTACATTTTTTGTCTTGGTGTGGTGGGCAGCAAGTGTCTTTATTATTTTCCAACAAATTTGTTCACATACTGTTTTGTTTTGGCAATATAAGTGGTACGGGTGTGTGAAGAGGTAGCAAAGCAAAAGCATGGTGGGGTCAGCTTGCATTTTATAACTTTATAGACTTTTGTAGAAGCTGCATTTTGAATTGTATTGTCATTTTTAATTCCATTTCCTTGTAAACTTATGCACTATGTATTGGACTTGGTATCAAATTATGAGTTCAAGCAAGTGTAATTCATGATCCATGTTGTGACCAACACTTTTGTTGTGAATGAATATGAAAATGGGCTTCACATATTTTTGTAGAGATTTTTGTGATAATGGATATGGTATGGACGTTATGAATGGAATTAGATATGAATAATGAGTGAATAATGAACATGAATTGGAAGTGGAATTCACATGAATAAAGTTGGATATGAGGTGAATATTGATAGAGATGGATTTAGAAAAATGAAATGGAATTAACATTGATTTTGTAATTTGAATGAAACAAAATAAGAAATATTATGGATAAAAGAAATGATTATTTGAATGGATACTTGGAAATGGTTATTAGACTATATTAGAAAAATGGATACAAGAATATGAATGGATAATGAGAAATTTCTATATATGAAAAATGGATATTATGGATACTTGAAAACAAATGTAGATGGACTAAACACCCAGCTTGAACACTTGGAATCAATGACGAGAATTTGAACCACACAACCAGTATTTGCATACAACTCCACTGATTTGACCTTTGATGGCTTTATAACCTGGCCTCAATGAAATTTTGACCTTTGATGGCTTTATAACCTGGCCTCAATGAAATAAATTCCACTTCCTGACAAAGACTAGGTTCACATCAAATTAAACTGCAAACTGTTGCACACATACACTTAACTTGCTAGCCTTAGAAGAAACCCAAACATGAACAACAGTTGCCCATCATAAACACCAAGAGTGAGAAACTCTATTCTTCTAGAATCTTAATCCATATACTTTACAGTCAATCCATAGATGAAACCTTAAACAAAAATACCTTTATGGTGATTCAGAGAAGCTGAAGTCATGCCTTGATAAACTTCTTATAAGAACTTCTCATGGCAATTGAATACTCAACACCTCCGCCTCAAACTTGAGTATAAATAACCGAAAGAAATAACCTCCGAATCAATGGAAATCCCCAATTTAAGAGCTTAAATGGTGGATGATCTATCGAAAACCCCGATTTAGCAATCCTTGAAGTCTCTTGAAGCAAACACTGATTCACAAGTGAAATAAAACACAGCAAAGGCTGATAAATTGGTTATTTATGCAATATGATCGACCTAGAATGACATACAAAAGATCAAAGAATTTGAGGAAAATTTGGGGTATGACAGTTGCCCCTATTTAAATATCTTTATCAGATGAAATGAGTGATGACCATCCTCATGAAATCATGGTGAAAGGTATTTAAATACAGAAAACCAAAAATTTTGCCCTTAGATGCAATGACATGTTATGCTATGGGCAAAAGAAAACTATGCAATGCTGACATGCCATGAACTCTAGTATGATGAAAATGATGGGACGATGAAATGCTAAAAATGCAGACAAACATGAAAACAAACTGGGATAAGACAACAAAATGAGTAACCAAATCACTGGGAAGAGGTAGTAGCACTAGGGAAGAAACAGTTATCATCCATGAACGAAACTGGATGGAAAAGAGTCACAACATTCAAAAGATCATTGAATGAGGTGAGGGTAATTCTAGGAAATACATTAGGGATATCAAGCAAACATCAGAGGTATTTAGAAAAGCGTTGAATACTCTGGAACAAAACAACATCAAAGACATCCAGAAAAGCATTGGATGAAGAATGGAGACAGACTCGAAAACAAATAGCAATTGTTAACTACAATAAATTGCAAACATCTAGAAAAGCATTAGATGAAGACAAAGATTCTGAAGATACATCCGAAACATTTAGAAAAGCATTAAATGTATGGGAAAAGATTATGAAGACATATCTGGGAAAACGTCAGATAAACAAGGTCATATCCGGAAAAGTATCAGATAGACAAAAGAAGAGTTCTGGAAGTACATCAGAACAAAAGATGCATATCTGGAAGAACATTGGATAAACAAGGGAGTTTCTGGAAAAACATCAGAAACCAAGGTCATATCCAGATAAGCATCAGATAAACAAAAAAGGAGTTCTAGAAGAACATCAGAACAAAAGTCATATCTAGAAAAGTATTAGATAGACACAAACATATTCGGTAAAATCTCAGATAGATTTTAGAAAAGCATCAGAATCAAAGGAGATATTTGGGAAAACATCAGATAATATTTTGGAGTCAACTTACGCAACCTTGTTGTAGTATGCTTTCAAAATAAACTTGCTTCAGTTAGGTCTTTTGAAGGTTGTAACATGGCCTGATTCACGATTTATGAAATAGCAGATAAAGGCTCAAATTTTATTTGTTCCCACCAAATCTACGTGATCATTTCCAGCCCTACGCTCAACTAACTCAAACTATGCACTTAAGTTCCTATAGGTTAGGAATTATACTGATGATAGTAATAATGGTTCAGAAGTCAAGGGACTCTTGAGATGGAAGTCACTGCTTCCTTACTATATTTGGTTTTTCATTGAGGACTTTCATAATAAGGATTTGAAGATCTCCTCTTTTATTATTCCTAACTTTTTCTTGAATTGTTTCCTTCAAAGCTTACAGTCAGCGGGATGCCCCAGTTTTTCCTAAGTCTCCTCCATACGTTTTGACTTAGCGGGATTTTTTTTTTAATTTTAATTTTTATTTTATTTTTTGGAGAAAGAAGGGCCTGGCTTAATGTTTACAGTGGACCATCAATGGCTTTTATCTTCAAAAACATCTTCAACACTTGGTTGTTGTATGAAAGGAGATTTGTGGATGTAACCTTTATATGAAAGGTGTCTTGCATGAACACACAACCAAGTTAACTAAGAACTACCCTACCCCAGGTTAAGATCGCGGGTTATTTTGAAAAAGAAAACTTCTACTTCTACGCTCAAAGGGGTTGACAAGGGAATAACATCCTTATTTCTCCAGTGTTTGGGGGATTGAAACAATGTCTTACATCATCGGCAGAGTTTAAATTAAAAGCGTACCAACAACAGTTATGGATGTAATCTTTTCGTCATCCTCCCTCAAAAGTTTGGACAAGAAGTAAATATTTGAAAGATAAAGCATAAAAGTGAAAATAATAGACAAAATGAATTAAAATCAAAAGTTGCAATGCTCATTTCATTATATGAAAGTACAAAGACTAATTAAAGTAAACAGCTTATACAAAATAAAGAAAAGAACAAACAACGAGAAACAAAAGGCCTAGTGACTAATCAGTAACAAGGATGAGTCGTACTATCTGAAACACTGGATTTTAGGAAGATATTCTGTTGAAGTCGACTGAAGCTTCACTTTTGATGTGATGGCTATCTTTAAAATCAAGGATTCTGATTTTAACCAAATCACGCACTCTGGCTTTTAATGCATAACAATTCTCCAAGTCGTGTCCCAGGGCGCCCTCATGAAATGCACAGTGGAAATTAGATCTAAATCCAGCTGGAAAAGGATTAGGAGGAGTTTGAAAAGTCTTTATAGTGATCAACCCTTGTTGAACTAGGTCAGGATAAAGTTCTGTATATGTCATGGGAATAGGATCAAATTGATTCCTATTCTGATACTGGTTATGTCTAATAGCTGGATGTTGAGGAACTTGTGTTGGTCGTAGAGCAGTAACAACAGGAGTAATGGCAGCAACAGTGAGGTGATTATACTGAGGTTAGGGACGAGGCCTCCTCACTTCAGCCACGATAGTGTTGGTCTGATCTTCTTTCTTCTTATAGAAGGTTCCAAAGGATTTCTTCGCACCATTGGAAGATTCAGCAACCTTAGATGCTTTACCATTCTTCATACCTTCTTTCAATCTTTGGCCTATAGTCACCAGACCTGTAAAGCTTGAAGAGACACTCCCAATCATCTTCTCCCAATAGAAAGGGGACAGAGTGTCCATGAACATTTCAGTCAACTCCTTCTCTGCTAGAGGGGGTTCAACTTGGGAAGCTAAGTCTCTTCACCACTGAGCATATTCCTTGAATGACTCTCTCTCATTCTAAGTCATATGTTGGAGTTGGCGACGATCCGGAGCCATGTCAAGATTGTATTTGTACTGTTTCATAAAAGAATTGGCAAGATCTTGGAAGTAGTGGACATTTATTCTGTTCAAGGTTTATATACCATTTGAGTGAACTCCACTTGATCTGTCTTGAAAATAGTGGATGAGAAGCTTCTAATTGTTGGTATGATCAGTTATCCTTCGGAAGTACATGGCTAGATGAGCTCTTGGGCAAGAGTGACCTTTGTACTTTATGAACTCGGGAGTTTTGAACTTAGCATGCATAACAAGGCCAAAAACTAAGCACATTGAAGAAGTTTGTACCCTCAACGGCTTTGAGTCTCTTATCTATGATCTAAAACTGTTCACGGAAAACCTCAGGCTCAACAAAATCTTCACGGCCTTGAGCACTGGAAGGATTGTACTCATAAAGAGGGTTCTCAAATGGAGCTCGGGCAGTCTGGGTAACAGTGTAGACCATAAGTCTGGGCTCGAAGAAAACTAGAGCTTGAAAAACTGGTCTGGTGGTCTGACCAATCATAGGAGTAGACACAATAGGTGGAGAGTAGTTATGAGGTAAAACAAACTCTGGCCAAGTCGAAGGTGTCATTTGAACAGGTTGAGGATCAGTACTTGCAACTTCTTGGATGACAGTCCTTTGAGGTGATTCCCCTCTAGCAATCAAGACTTGGAGCATCTCGGTGAGCTTAGTCATGCCTGATTTAAGTTATCAATCTCCATTCGGATCTCTGCATTATGCACTTCTTGCTCTGACGTTCTTCTTCTATAACTAGCTCTAGTCCTGTATCAATGTTGAGAAATCAGCTTGACGATTGACAGGTGACACTGGAAGATAGAGACAACTAAAAATGAATTACTGGACAAAACGAACACATGCAATGAATCATGCAAAAATGCAAATGATATGCAATGTGATGCAAGACAGGATGCAAATCACACATAGCAAGATCAAAGGTTCAAGATCACAACATGGAGTCTGGGTGAATAACCAACCACGAGGTGTGTACTAGGGGTAAAGCACATGCAGAACGAGTTCTAACATGGTTCCCTGAGTCATCGATCCGTCTTTAAGATGTTATTGACACACCTACTACTCAAAAATCAATAATATTCTTAAAAGGACCTCATATGAGTGTAGTATCGCATGACAACTATCTCATGTCTACACCTGGATAATCACTGCACTACGTCCTAAAAAGGCTTAGAGGGGTGAAGGGATACTAAGGTCCTCAACTTCACGGACTCCCAGGACGAAAAAAGTAATGCCAATGCGACTACTCGTACAACATCAGTAATCCCAAAGGGGCCTCCCCTGAGCATGGTTATATCATATGTTAATCATGTTAGGACTACTCCCAATAGTTAACTATTGATTATACCTCAATCCTATCATAAGTGTGTGGTCAAGTTCGAGTTAGGACTTATCTCACCACTCAAGATAATAACCCTGCATACAAAAAACCCAAGCATAAGCAGATATATACAGATATATAAATATACAGATATACAAGCAAGCAAATATATAACACTAACACAAGTACAAACAAGGTGGGCTTAACCCTCTTAGGGAAACATCCCAAACAGAGTCGTCATTTTTGTTGCGGTGAGAATCGGATATTAAGCTATTAATTAACTTGAATCACAAATCATGAAGATCACCATCAAGCTTTGATTTATACAAAGGAAAGAGTAAAGATCGAAGAAAACCCTAAGTGCGCTATGTAACAACACAACTAAGAGATCTAAGGTTCTGGGGTTGGTTATACCTAGGGAAGGTGTTAGCATCCTAAGTATCTGTAGTACTTTACAAGAACCTCTTGTTAGTATTTATGTAATGCTAAAGTGTGCTTGCTAAGGAAAACGTGCTAAGGTAAAGATCTAAAGTAAATATAAAGTATGCTCGTCAAGACATTGCATCTCGTGCCTATGTATTCTGACGGAAATAGAACCAGAGCAATCGTAGTTCCTCTAACTAGGGGTTAGGAACACTTAACTGTGGTCAAGGTTCCAGGGGGAAAGTAAATGTTTGCGGGAAGACACCTACATTGAGTGCAGCGACTATAAACCTAAGGCTAGGTTAAACAGGAAAGGAATTATCCATGGTAGGACACTAACATAAAGTACGGCGACTCTAATCCTAAGGCTAGGATAAACGGGAAGGTAAACTAGCAAGATAGGCTAAGTATGACATGGTTGTAAACAAGTATGATCCTTTTCTTTGGAATCAAGGGGCAGGCAACTCAAAAGTTCTAAAAGCCACAAGAGAATATGCATCAAAGATCGGGGATTAATCACAGCCAATTCCATCAAGAATTAAGTTCAACATTAAACTTCGAAAATTAACTAAAAAAAAAGGATTGTCAAGATTAATCTAAGAATTAAATAAAATATAATTAAACAAAATTCTAATTAGACTAAAATCTACTTAAAAAGCTAGTTAACTAATTAAAATAATTAAATTAAAAACTAATTGATTAAATTCTAATAAACTAATTAATTAATTCTAAACCCTAATTGAAAATAAAAATAATTAATTACAATTAAAACTCAATTAGAACTAATTATTAACTAAATCTAAAAAGAATAATTACATAAAATTTAACTAAAATATAATAAACTAAAAAGATTAAAATCTAAAAAAACCAAACAAAGAAAAAAAACGAAAAAACAAAGGGGTGACATTAGTGAAATGTGTGTGCAGGAAGAAAAACTTGGGCTTTGAAGCCCATTACACCCAAAATGCAAAGGGTGGTGCGTATGGGAATGCTACTGGTATCAACAACAAAACTACCATGGGCCCAGCCCACTGTGGTTAAAGGAAAAACTTGGTAAAGATTAAACGTAGCCTAATTTTGATCATGATAAATAAGAACACAATAATAGACGGTCAATAAGCGCATGCTCATCATTTTCAGAAAGAACTGATTTAATCAAACAAAAGGAAAGCAAGCAAGATCAACGAGCCACGAAAAGACATCTTCACTTCCAAACTTCTTCACCCACTCGATCGCCTCTCATGTATTCATCTCGAACCTCAAAACATGATCCTTCCTCACTATGATCCATCATCGCTTCTTCCTCTCAAATGGAGACATAATGGATATTTGAAACAATAAAAAAGGAGAGGCGAAAACGCTTACCAACAAGGACGTGAATCTCCCTTGACGAACACGAGGCTAATGGAAGAGTTCAAACGGTGCTTCAGAGAGGTAATCCCTTTAAATTTAGATGTCCTTAATTCTTCTTATTATTATTATTATGTTTTTCCATTTTTTGTTACACTGCTATTGTACGCAGGCAAGAGCATCATTGTTCTTGTTGTTTGTATTTGCTGCAGAGTGGATCAAAAGCTGATGGTGGTGAGGAAGAATGGAAAAGAAATAGAGATTAAGGGTGATAGATTGAAGGAGAAGAAAGGATTTGAAGAGATTGAGGGTGATTGATGAAAGGTTAGGTTGATTTCTGAAAGAAGGTGAAGGTTGTTGAAAGGGGTTCGAGAATGAAAGTTGTCTCTAGATCCTTTGTTTTGAAGGTCAATATTACTGTTATATTCTCAAGGTTATTGTTTTTCTATCCGACCCCATCCTTTAATGCTCTGCTTTCTTCTTCTTAACAAACAAACTCGTTTTTTTTTATTTTGAAATTCTGAGGTCTCCCTTTCAAATGCATGTCTCGTGGTAGGGTCCTATGTAGCCATTGTGTTGTTGTTGTTATGGTCAAAATTGTATAAGTTTTGGTCTGCAGGGTTGTAGCAGCAAGCGGTAGGTTTTTTTTGGAGTTTTGTAGCAAGCATTGAGTTATTTTGGCTTTTGTAGCATTTTTGCGTAGGAAGGAAGTGTGGAGCAGCTGGTGGTCTTGATGCAGATTTTTAAAATTTTCAAAATTTTTGCGCACGAATGACGTGGTAGCAAGATTTTCAAAATTGGTCAAACTTTTCATTACCACGTCATAAGTGAGACTACCACATAGCCAAAATTGAGAGGGGACCAAAAAAAAATCCCAAAAATAATCAAAACAAGGGACCTAATACCTGAGATTTTTAAAGGGAGACTACTAAGTTAGAAATAATAAAGAAGGGAGACTAAAACTGCATTTATGTCATTTATAAATTTAAAACTCATTCAACTTCAACTACCCTGTCATTATCAAGCTTAAAAAATATACAACTCACCCAGAGTGACACACTAACTGTGGAAAGGCGGTCACCCACCAGAAAACCCATAAACACACGTGCAAACCATCGTTTGATAGCTCTCCAGCCACACCTTTTTTTTCATCACATTCTCACTCTGGAACCGATCCACCGCACATTCCCTAATAGATCAATTTTTCTTCAGTTATGTTCTTCACTTCTTCTCTTGAATCGTGCATTCTCTCTCACGAAACTCTCTTTCTCTCTTAAAAATTGATTTTAATCTCATATATGTTGTGTCCTTTTCCATTATGATCTTCAAACCCTAATTTATAAAATTCTGATTTCTCTATACAATTTGAAAGTTCCTAGTGTTTTGTTATATTGATTAATTTTAAAGTTAATCGCATTTGACATTTTTTCATCTACTGCTTTTGACATGGTTTCCATGGATTTCACAATTATTTATGGTAACTAGTTTAATTTAATTTACTTTAATTTAATTTAATTTAATTTCTAACCAGGTACACTACACGCCCACATCTTATTAGTTTGAGATGAAGAAGGGGAATTTATTGAAAGTATAACTCTTTGTGTCAAAGCATCATTTTGACGAAGTCTGTTGTTGTCGAAATACTCTATGCAAAATTGAATAGATGTTGAAATGTCAAAGAAGTGTGTCTTCGGCAGAATTTAAGACTTGGCTTTATTTGTTTGTTTTATCTGAGTTAGTTAGGTTAGTTGGATATTTCTTGGTGTGTAAGCAATCTCAACCTATAAATAGGAAGATACCATGTCATCATAACAATGCAATTGCATAGAAAAAGTTGAATAAAATTTCAGTTTGAAAGAAGAGAGATTAACTTTGTGGAAATATTATTCTTCTTCTTTTCTCCAAAACCCTAATTTATCTTTCTTCAGCTTTTCCTTTTTTTTATCAAATTTCTATGCAGCAGAATCATCTTCCAACAAAAATGTGGTTGATTTACATGAGTGAAGAGTGAAGAAAAAGAGGTGAAATCGGTCGCTGTGATTGATTCTTGTTCATCAAGATTGATTCAAAATTCTCCATAGGTTTAGTGTAATTCTAACATCTAGTATCTAGAACACTGGTTGTGTGATTCTTGGAAAGCATAACACAATGAATAATTTGAATGGGCATTTTACTGCAAGTCTCCCAATTCTGAAGAATCAAAATTACGAGAATTGGTGCAAGCAGATAAAGATTGTTTTCTGCTATCAAGATCTTCGGGATCATGTGAATGACACAGCAACGTCGCTTACAGAAAATGTGACGGATGAAGAGAAGGTTGCACACAAAGAATTTAAGAAGAGAGATTATAAAACTCGCTTTATGATTCACCAATGCTTTAATCCAGAAAATTTTGAAAAGGTCAGTGATGTAGAATCAGAGAAAGAAACATGGGAAATCTTGGAGAAATCGTTTGGAGGTGAGATTACAAACTCACAAAAGAACATATGAATTGCTTCAGATGGAAGAAAGTGAAAGAATAATTGATTTCTTCACTAGGGTTACTGTCATACCCCAATTTTGACCCTGAATCATAAATCAGTACAGTTATCAAAGCATTAACATCACCTGCACATCATAACATGCATTTCATCTTGCTTAATGCCTAAAATGTAAACCGAGATAGTTTTTCGGATCTACAGACAGACAGGTCAAGATGATTCTCAAATGTACGTGAAATTAGTGAGCGAAAAATTTCAAAATTGAACTTGCAGACGTCTATTTTATTAATGTATGGTTTGCGTAGTTTGCCTTGATGTGTTCGTTTTATCTTTTTTTCTACTTTTTTTGTCGCATTTTGATCAGCCTGAGCCTTTTAACAGATCATTTTTTATTTCAAACTTTGATCAAAACATGTATGTTTCCGAGAAGTTTATTTCGCGCAGATCATTTTAGTGCATTCATTTTAATTTCTCAAGCACTTTTGCGTCCAACTTTTGCTCATTTGAGTCCTTTTATATTTTTATTTCAAATTTATTTTGATTATTTAAACTAGTATATTTTTTTATATAATTTGTTTCTAACGTATTATTACCACGATAAATTCATTAAGGGAAATTAAGGGCATTGTTGACATTTGTAAAAATAGAGAAACCTAGTTAATCATTTATATATATGAAATGTGTTGTGTTGCACCCCAAAATTTGCTCAACATCTTTTACCTGGTTTATGTTTCATTGCATTATCATTTTTCATAGTTATATCATTTGCATATCATGGCATATCATTCATCCAACAGGAGATCAAGTGTGATTATTATCAAGAAAAGCCTAGCAAGAAATCTTATCCAAGCTTGAGAAGTCATCCAAGCTATCAGGAGGTGGTGGGAGGTCTTGATCAGCTGAGGACCATCAATGGGATATGAAGCATGAGGTGTGAATATGAGATGTGTATAGAGCTCATGGAGTGCCTAGAAAGCCATGTTGGAGCTAAATCAAGTCATTGTGTCGAATGCAAGAGCCACAGTTGAGGTGCAAGCAATTAGGGTTTCATTTGGATCAACCGTAGGTCAATTGTGCAATTGAAGAGTATCAAAGCCTAATTTGAGGTTATGGAGTTCATGAAATGATGTGATAATAAATTTTTGGTGTTTTGCCAAGATCAAATCAAGAAGAATCAAGAATGTGGGAAGTTGCTAAATTAGGGTTTCAGTGCAAATTACCCTGTTTAGTGCCTAACTTCAAGGCCACATAAGGCAAGATACAAGTCTCAAATAGATCTTTGGCCAACATGAAACTTGTAGAGCATCTCAATACCTTTAATTTGAGTACTGGAAGTCCTCCATTAGATTTATAGAACTCAAGTTATGACTCAGACAAGTTACAAGTCCTCAGATGCCTCTGAAATTTGTCTGTGAAAATCATCTGACTTCAAGGCTATTTTTGACCTAGAAGGAGGTTTCACCTGAATTATTGGTCAACATGAAAGTTGTTCCTCATGATCGTATCTTTCTAAATTGTACTAGAAGTCCTCCATCTGATTTGTATAACTCAAGTTATGAGGTTTACAATCAGGGGTATTTTGGGAAAGTGAGATTATAGGTCATTTTCAATCATAGGCCAAAATCTCCAACTTGCACTTGTCAAATTCAATTTTGTTCAACATGAAAGTTGTTCAAAATAGGGTTTTTAGGCTAGACAAGAGGTCATTATGGATTGGTAGAGCTCATAGCAAAACTTGGTTTGAAATGGTTTGAATAAAGGAGGTTTTCAAATGATTCAAAGTTGAAAAATTCAAAATTATTGGTTATGTGACCAAAACAAGCTAAATGAGTACTTGATTTGATCAGAAATCATGTTTTGGAAACATTGGTTCTTTTAGATTTTTCAATTGACCCTTAATTCATGAGCTTTTCATTTGTTTCTTCACACTTAAGCAACTTCATGGCAATTTGTTCACCAAGGCAATGTGGAGTTTCTTTTTTGTCTGAATACACTCCAAAGGTGGTATGCAAGTGGTTTAAAGCTTCTAAGGCAAGTTGTTTGAGCATTTTCGTGCACTTGCCATGTGAAGATTTTGGAGAGGTTGGAGTTTTTGGATCATCCAATTTGGGCCTGGGCTTGGACTCTAGAAGGTCCCAAACGGTTCTATAAATGTTCAGAAGAAGATTTGAGCAAGTGTTGGTGGTCATTTGAGGCTGAGCAGAGAGATTGATATTGAAATTTTGGAGCTCCAACTCAAAATCGTATTTGAGATTCAGAGAAGTTTCAGATCAAATTGAAGTTGCAAGAGGATTCTATCATCTTCAGTGAAGGATTCTGGAAACTTTTGGAGCTTGAATCGTGCTCTAGTCACATCAATTCAGAGATCTATACCAGGTATATAAACTTCCATTTTCTCATAATTCTAGGAAGTGGTAGATTAATTTGCACTTACTGTTAAAATCAGGAAGAGATGTAGATCGTTTCTGGATAGGAATTTGGACAATTAGAGACAATATAGGATCATGTATGAATTCTGTTGAGGCACGATTTGGCGTGATCATGAGGAATTAACATGAATTGGATAGATCATGATGACCTAGGAAGTATGAGGAACTTTTCTTTGCAATTAATTTAGGATTTGATGATGATCAGAATTGAGGTGTACTTTGAAGTTTGGATCGGATTTTGAAACCTAGCTTGATTTGGAAGAAATGAAGGTCACATTTGGAATCCTTGTGAAATTCTGGAGAGAATGATGTTAAGTTTGAATGTTTTCCTTGACCTGCAACTAGAGGTTCGCCGGAGAAGACGGTGGTTTCCACCGTGGGAGTCACCGGAGATTGCTTGACTTGGCGTGAGTTAAAGGAAAAAGATAGTGTTCTGACCGTTAGATCTGTTTGAAGTTGGACTTATTATGCTCATCGTATGGCCACGATTCAAACTCAAGTTTGCCTCCAACAATCCAATACGCTGCATTTCATTTAATCCCAGTCAGCTAGTGACTGGGACGCCCATGTGGATGCGCTGATTGCCTCAGGATCTGATTACATAGTCAATTGATCCAAGCGCTGTTGTTATTTCTGATTTTAATTTCTTTTTATTCATTTTCTTTTTATTTTATTTTAATGCTTTATTGATTCAAAAAATCATATTAAATTCATTCTTGATCAAAAAATTATTTTAAAAATACCTCCATGATCTTGAGAGAATTTGTGATTTTCTGAAATCAATAAAATGCATTTTCATGCATTTTTCAATTTAATTTGATTTTTCTTATTTTTGTTAATTCTTTTTATTTTACATATTTGACCAACTGTTTTGTTGAATTTAGTTCTTTCAATTGGTGATGAGTTTGGCTTTGATTTTTTAGTATGTTTTAGGGTAGATATTCATGTTCTCCTAGCGTTTTCCTTGGATTTTTTAGAACAACATTAAGTTTTGTTTTAGGTATTGAGATTAGGACCCTCCCAAAATTGTGGATCCCTTTGACCTATCTCCATGTAGGAATTGTTTAGATAATTTTGAAGTTGATTTAGGCTTCAATCTTCTTACACTAGGTTGTTTAAACATGTATGTTCCCATAGGAATTTTATTAGAATGTTGCAACTTCATTTTCTATTTTAGTTGTATTTTGCAAGTGGCTTGTATTTGTGGTTTCCTCTCTTGAGTGCTTTGGTTTGTTTGGCTTGGTTAGTTGCTTTGGAGTGGGTTTAAGCTTGACTTCTTTTTGGTGGAGCTTCTGGTTTTGTTGAAGATGCTTGGGATTGAAGATTGGAGCTTGGAGTTGAAGGTTTTTTCTTCTTATGGAAGTTTCTTAGGAGCTTAGGAAATTAGGGTTTTAGGAAGTGCCTTAGACCTAATTTTGTTTCTTTCTTCAAACATAGAGTGCATTATTTGCCTCTATTCTATCCAATGACATAAAGTCCTCCTTGGAAAGCTCCATCTCTCCTTAGGAGAGATGAATGGTATGCCCAAGTGAGTAGAACTTTGAGGATACCTTTCATTTGCAATGTTGAGTTCTTAGTGATTTCCTTTGGTTGTCATTAAGTTCCTTAACATTATAACTTGATCTTGATGATTAATCCTCCTCTTGGAGTGTGCTTGTTGAAGCTTGAAGATATAAGCTTGCTTGAAGATGAGGCCTTTACTGTCTATCCAACTTTGTTGTTTAGAGTTGTTGTTGCTGTCTGTAGTAGGAGTTAGTTGCTGCTGCTTGGGCTGCCTCCTCTATATCTTTTGTTGTTTTTCTCTGTATTGTTTGTTTGCTTGTGTTGATCATCTCTAGGTTTGAGGTGGAGCTTGTCTCCTCTTGCCTATTGTTTTCTCTCTTGCCTCTCTTATATTGCTGCATTGCATGCATTTTACTGTTTACTGTATTTGCTTGCTGTCTTTTGCTGTTTATCCCCTAGGATCTCTGATTTCCTCTGTGCAAGAGGGAATTATGACAGACATTAGGTTTTGACCCATGCATGATAACATTAGGCTAGTTTCCCTTTCAACCATAGGCTTTTAGAGTGTCTTTCTCTTCTCATCTCAAAACAATTCAAAAACACAGTAATAAGGATAACACGTGTTGTACGTTACGAGCCTTAAGCTATTTGAGGAAAGGTTGCTGGAGGATCACTCTTCAGTAATCTGGATGCTTAGTATGGTACCCTTAGGGTGACATGCAACGTGTTGTCACTCTCAGATCACAAGTCTTTAGTGCAGTACAAGTTGCAAACAGACCAAAAAACATTTCTTTCGTAAAAAACTCAAACAAACATTCAAACTCTGCTTTTGTCCTCTTGGACCTTTAATCAGGAAAACGCTTTTCAGAAGAAGATAAAAACTGTCAGACAAGCTTGTGTCCTCCGTAGCCCGAACTACGTTTGCTCTGATCTCTCATGCTGTATGAAAGTACGTAGGCATAGGATGTGATATCCTAGTGAGCAACCTTCCCCCCATAACCCGTTGTTAGGCGAACTACGTTGACTCTGATTTCTCGTTCCAGACGGGAATACGTAGGCATAAAGTGCGATACTTTGCCGAGTCATTTTCTTTTCTTTTAACCCAGACCTGTAGAGTAGATAGAATAACACACCCTTAGATAGAAAACAAGCGTGGATCCTGTCGAGTACGACGGATGTGAGGGGTGCTAATACCTTCCCCTTGCGTAACCGACTCCCGAATCTAGGATTTGGTTGCGACGACCATTCCTTTCCCTCTTTGCGTTAGGTTTACTCTGAGCGTTTCCTTTCCCTCTTGTGGGATAAATAACGCACGGTGGCGACTCTTCTGTCATAGCCGGCGCTGATTTTCGCAGTAGCGACAGCTGGCGACTCTGCTGGGGACTCCAACGGTTCCCTATGCGAGTCAATCCTAGCGCTTGTTTTCCCGTCTGGGGTTTTATATGTATTTACCTTTCTGCCTTTACTTTCAGTACTCTATTGTTGTTGTTGTGATGGGAAGAGGGTTAGATTGAGAGATAAGCCGGACCTGGGCTTGAGTTTGCACATAGACTTAGAAGTAGAGAGTAGTGGTTAGCCTGCTTGCTTAGCTCGCACCAGCTAGCCGCAAAATCTGCGCTCGGACGAGATTCTCTTTGATGCTTCTTGCCTGGCCCTTAGGGCTCGACAAGTTGTCTGACCCGTGGATTGTCGACTCTGGGGACCTATCAATTGGGATTCAGCTAAGTGAGGCCGCTTCAAGGGATGATGATGCCACACATTCTGGGTATCGTATCATCGCTCTTGAAAGTCTGTGACGTTGAACCCGCATAGGATGCCATACCTCGTCTGCGAGTTAAGTACATACCTGTGAGGGGTAGGAAGGTCTGTTTGCAGGAAACCTTTGACCTCAGAGTACCTGATTTATCTCTGTCAGTGAGATGTGGTTATAGGGTTCTTTTGAGTGGTTGGTTTGGTTTGAGGAGAAGATTTGATGGTTCTCAGGCTTCAGTACAAAGCAGCACAGTTCATCAGCATTGCACTTGATCACCTGTTTGCATATGCATGTGCATTTTGATGTTTGCATTTCATTAACGTGTATTTATGTTGCAGGTGTGATCGTTCCCCTCTAATTCTAGTGTATCTTCTGGCCAGACATGGAGTCCATGAAGAGGACAGTTGCTTACCGGTTGCATTCGCCAGATATCAGTTCCTTGCTGGGATTAGTTGCTCTAGCAGATGAGAGAGTGAGGGTTGAGTTCAGAGTATCTTATGGGAGATTGCTTAGTTTGTTGTACAGACCTTCAGCATTTGAGACGACTCAGGTGTATACTTTGATGCAGTTTTATGAGCCTCAGCTGAGATGCTTCCTGTTCCCCGACTATATTCTGGCACCCACTTTGGAGGAGTATTCTTCTATGTTGGGAGTTCCTGTGTTGGACCAGATGCCCTTTATACATGTTGATGTTGAGCCTGAGTTGGCTACACTTGCTGAGATTGTCAGTTTAGACGCTTCTGAGTTCCCTGGAGGTTTGGTCAAGCTGAACGGAGCTTATGGTTTTCACTTGTCTGTCCTGATTGAGAAGGCTACACAGTGCGCGAAGAGTGGATGTTGGGTTGCCTTCAGTGCCATTCTAGATGTCTGCATCTATGGGATTGTCTTGTTTCCTAATGTGCCAGAATTTGTTGACTCAGATGCCTTCTTGATTCTTGCCTCGAAGAATCCAGTTCCTACTCTCTTGGGCGATGTTTATCATTCTATTCACTATAAGAATGAGAAACATCGTGGCAAGAATGTTTCTTACTGTCTTCCTCTCTTGTACAGGTGGTTCCAGGGACATCTTCCGAAGACAGGGCCTTTTGTTGATGTTGTTGATATTTTGGATTGGTCTTCCCGGTTGATGGGGTTGTCTGCTGAGAACATCATTTGGTTTGATCAGAGCATGCTTGGCACTGATATTGTATATAGTTGCAGTGGCTTTCCGAATGTCCCTTTGATTGGACAAAAAGGCTGTATCAACTATAACCCTTCTTTGTTGGTGAGACAGTTTGGTTATGCCTTGAGAGATGCTCCTATTCAGGTTGAGATACATGAATCTCTGTATTTCACGGGCTTATTAGACGAGGCTGTTTTGATCAGGTTGAGACATGCATGGGCTAACATCCATAGGAGAGGGAAAGCTCTGCTAGGTAAGAGCAATAACAAAGCTTATGATCCTTACTTGGCTTGGATCCACGAGAGAGCTAGTATTTCCTTGATGCCATATCCTGCTGTGGAACCTTTGTATCTTCCAGTGATGGAGGTACCTACTTCGGTAGAGATTGAGAAGTATAACAAATTGTTGGCTGAAAATGAAGAATCGAAGAAAGCCAATGATGAGTTAGAGAAAGAGATCTTCTAGTTGCGTCATGAGAAGAATGAAGATACCTTCATGGTGAAAGAACAGACTGAGTTGATTAATAGGTTGGGTTCAGATTTGACTGAAGAGACCAACAAGAGGGAAAAAGTGGGAGTAGCCTTGAACGGTGTTAGAAAGGTGCTTGCTTCCAAGAAGGAACTCTTAAACAAAGCTTATTCCCGACTCGGCATGTGGGAAACATTGTGGAATAGCACGCTTACCAAGCGGAAGGAGCGTGAAGATAAGCTGAAGCTGCAGATTGCCACGCTAGAGGCGTAGATTAGAGCCCAGGATGCGAAGATTGCTGAAGAGACATCACTTAGGAGCGCTGTTGAGCTTAGAGTAAGTGACCTTGGCAAGGAGCTGAGAGGTTGTGAATTGAAGGCCGGCTTCAAGAGATGCAGACTCGACGAGTGTTTTGGCGAAGGAACCTGCAAGGATGACGCCAAAAAGCTGAGATCCACTTTTGAGCGACATGCATTACTGATACAGGAGCTAATCTCCAGACTAGGTCATTCGGAGACGTTGAGGATATTGATGAATGTCAGAGCGCGCCATTTGGCCTGATTTATATTTGCTTTACTTTTGTTATCTGTACTTGTATTTTGACCATCGCCAGGCTTGTTGGCCGAGGTCTTTTCGGCTGTATTCAGTTATATCTTTGTACTCTGCCTCTTGGCATTTGTCTATGTATGAGGATTTTCTGATTCCTTGCTTGCTTGATTGGGACTCCATTGTCGTGATGGCCTTCTCTCTGAAACTAGAATCGGGGGGGAATATAACCTGTAGCATACTTATACATTTGCATCTGCATACTCATATTGCATGACCAGTTTTTTTTGAATCTGTATCTTATTTCCTGCATCTCACAGGTTTCAGGGTTGACAACCCGAGAACGCATCGTTATTCTACCAGGAACAACTGCAAGAGAATCATGGATCAAGTTCAAGTCGAGATGCAGGAAATTCGTGAGAAGTTGGCGCTTTTCATGCAAGCAACAGAAACTATGGTCAAGGGCCAGGAGAATCTCCAGACTCTGGTGCAACCGTTACTGGTGCGGGCAAATGGAAATGCTGATTATCACTCTGTTGGAACTCCTCGCAGGGAGGATGGGATACCTACAGTGGTCATTCCCACAAGTGGTAGAGTTGGTGCCGGTGATGGCAATGGCAATGGAAATACTGGTGCTGGTGCTGGTATTGGTAACACTGGTACTGGAAATGCTGGAAATGGTGATGGGAATGTTGTTAACGATACTGGCAATGCTGGAGATGCTAATCAAGGGTTTGGTGACAATAATGGTTTTGGAAACAATGACCAAGGGTTTGGCATTGGTAATCGTGATGGTAATTTTGGTTTCAACAATCAAGGCTTTGGCTACGATGGCTATGATAACAACAACCAAGGGTATGGATACGGTGATGGTGATTTTGGTAACATAAACAACAACGGCGCTGGGATGGTGCCTTTCAACACCGGTTATAGACTAGGTGGGATCAACCAAGGATTCGGTAACAGAGGACGGAATCCTATTTTCAATCAACAGGGATATGGCCGTAACGTTGGTTACGAGGGATATGGCAATGAGAATCTGGACTGGGGCGAGGGTTGCCAGGAAGACGCTTTCTCCGGACAAGGCGTGGGATTTGAATGGCCTAATGACAATGATAGGAGGTTCAAAATGCTGGAAGAGAAGATCAAAGGGATAGCCAATCAGAACTTTGCTGGGTTAGATATAACTACCATGGGACTAGTGCCTGGGCTGAGGGTGCCTTTGAAATTCAAAGCTCCAACATTTGACAAGTATAAGGGGGATACATGCCCTAGAGTTCATGTACGTTCTTATTACAGAAGAATGTCTGCATACTCTGACGACGAGAAGATGCTTATGCATTTCTTTCAAGATAGTTTATCGGGACCATCGTTGGAATGGTACATGGGACTGGAGCCCCACCCAAATTAGGAGCTGGAAAGAATTGGCTGATGCTTTTGTTAAACATTACCAATATAATAGTGACTTGGCGCCAAACAGGGTCCAGCTGCAGAGTTTGTCTCAGAATAATGGTGAGAGCTTCAAGGAGTATGCGCAGCGCTGGCGTGATATTGCGGCTAGGGTGCATCCTCCTTTGGTTGAAAGAGAGTTGATTGATATGTTTATCGGAACATTTTCTGGAATGTATTACGACAAATTGCTTAATGTCTCGATGGGTAGTTTCTCCGACATGATTCTCATGGGAGAACGGATTGAAAACGGAATTAAGATTGGGAAGATTCAGGCAGGTGAATCCACCTCAGCTGGAGGTGCAAGGAAAGCCTTTGGTGTAAGGAGACAAGGTAGCGCCAGTGCGGTATATGGTGGTCGAGGTCGTGGAAGAGGTAGGAATCAGTATCAGCCACAACACGTTGCTAGTGTTACTATCCCGATACCTCAGCAAAAACAACAACAACAACAACAACAACGACAACAACAGCCGCAACAACAGAGAATGCCCCCTGCTCCGCGTAGAATTCAAGAGGGTAGGCCAAAGAGAGTATTTGAAGCACCTCCTTCAACTTATGCCGAAGTTCTTCAAACACTGTTGGGTTTGAATTTGGTTGAAAAGAGAACGATGGCCCCGTTGACGGGCACTCCTCCATTTGGTTTTGACGCTGGTAAACATTGTGATTTTCATTCCGGGGCGCCCGGACATGATATTGAAGGTTTCCATGCTTTCAAACACAAGGTTCAAGATTTGCTTGATAGTAAGGCCATTAACTTTGGTCAGGAGGGTCCCAATATTGTACAACAACCCATGCCGAATCATGGAGTGAATGCTATCATAATGGAAGAGAATTTGAATTTGGTTATGGATATGAATGAATTGAAGACACTGTTGAGTTGTGTTAAAAGTAGATTGTTGAAAAGGGGAGTATTCCCTGGATGTGATGAATATTGTCTGGATTGTTGGACCCAACCAGGGGGTTGTGCTGATTTGAAAAGAGGTATCCAAGCCATGATAGATGAGGGGATTTTGCAATTTGATCGGACTGCTGTTGAGAAGCCTGTTGAGGTATTGTTTGAAAAGCAGGGTGAGATTGCGACTGTTACGATCCCAAGGAAGACTATTACGATATCGGCACCCGCCAAGCGGCCGACTATCACAATAACAAAAGCAGGACCTGTTCCATTTGAGAGTACAAAAGTTGTTCCATGGACATATGGGTTAGAAGCATACTGTAATGGAGAAAAGATTGAGGTGAATAGCCGGCCGGCATGGGCAGTTGACAATGTTGTTGGAATGGGAGGCATGACCCGTAGTGGAAGAATCTTCACCGCACCTGAAGTTGAAGCAGAGAAGATTGCTAAAGGCAAGGCCAAGCTGAATGAAAGTGGACCATCCCAGTTGAAAGACACGTCGCTCAAGGACGTAGAAGAGTTCATGAGGCTAATTCGCAAGAGCGATTATAAGATTGTTGAGCACTTACAATAGACACCCTAAAAAATTTCAATCCTATCTTTGTTACTTTGTTCTGAGGCTCATCGAAATGCTTTGTTGAAGATATTGGACACGTCATTTGTACCTTAGGAGGTTTCTGTCAATCAGCTATAGGGGGTACTGGCGCATGTCAATGCTGGACATAGTTTGGTTTTCACTGATTTTGATCTAACACCTAGAGTCCGAGAGCATAATATGGCTTTGCACATATAGGTGGAATGCCGGGGCACCGTAATGTCGCATGTTCTTGTGGATACCGGATCATCTATGAATGTATTGCCTAAGAAGGCTATGATGAAGTTGGATATCCGGGGAATTATTTGCACGCGTTTGATGGAACGAGAAGGTCGGTGTTTGGATCGATAACATTGCCGTTGCAGGTCGGGCCGGAAATATTTAACACTGAATTTTATATCATGGATATTCATCCAACTTATAGCTGTTTACTTGGGCGTCCATGGATACGCTATGCAGGGGCTGTGACGTCCACGTTGCATCAGAAGCTTAAGTTTGAAGCCGGTGGTGGAATCGTTACTATTTGTGGGGAAGAGGACATCTTGGTCAGTCATCTCTCATCATTCAAGTACGTTGAAGTGGATGGAGAAATCCACGAAACGCCCTGCCAAGCCTTCGAAGGGTTGCAAATCAAAGACAAGTCCAGTGTTCCCAGCAAAGTGCCAGAGGTTGCTGTGGCTTTGTACAAAGACGCTCAAGCGTTGGTTCAGACTGGTGAGACCAAGGGTTGGGGTCAAGTGCTGGAAATTCCTGTCAAGATGGACAAGTTTGGACTAGGGTATCGCCCAACATCAGCATCTTCTTCACAAAAAGCACCCAAGTTCAAAGGACCGGTGGTGATTACTCCAAAGGGAGTCTGCTTTGAGACGATTAATGTTGTTCCCGACTCTGAAGATGGAGATAGTGATTGCGACATGGACGCGTGGATCAAGCCTAGCGTGCCAGGACAAAGTCTCTGCAACTGGTCCATCCGGGAAATTGTCCCAGTGACTACAAAACAATAATGGTTTGTTTTCTTGATTATTGTATAATCCTGTGTCCTACCCGGGGCATAGTGATTTTGTTTTAGGGCCACCTACTTATGTGTATGCACTATTTAATCATTGAATAAAGGCGTTTTTCTCATACAAATTTTGTGTTCCCTGTTTTTCCTGTTTTTATTTTAACAATAAATGGCAATGTGGTTATGAGCTTTGTTTGCACTCATTTGAATCATTTAACCATTTCTTTTGCAGGATTCATATTTCAGATGACACCGAACACGAACTTCCTATGACTCGCTTTGACTTTGAGCACCCGGTATTTCAAGTTGAGGAAGAGATTGTCGAGGATAGCGACTTGCCAGAAGAGCTGACTCGACTGTTGAAATAGGAAGAAAGAATCATTCTGCCTCATCAGGAAGAGATTGAGATTATCAACGTGGGATCCGAGGGAGTTGTCAAGAACACCCGGATAGGGGCTACACTGTAAAGCGACATCAAGCAAAGTCTGATTGAGATGTTGCAAGAGTACAATGATATCTTTGCTTGGTCGTATGAGGATATGCCAGGATTGGATACTGACATGGTTGTTCATCGTCTGCCATTGCGAGAATAATGTTCGCCTGTTAAGCAGAAACTTAGAAGAACCAGACCAGATATGTCTATGAAGATTAAGGAGGAAGTTCAAAAACAGTGGGATGCTGGGTTCCTTGCTGTTACAACTTATCCATCATGGGTCGCCAATATAGTACCGGTACCAAAGAAAGACGGTAAGCTGCGGATGTGCGTAGACTATCGTGATTCGAATAAGGCGAGCCCAAAGGACGATTTTCCGCTTCCTCATATCGATGTGCTGGTCGATAACACTGCTCAATTCTCCATGTTCTCCTTCATGGATGGCTTCTCGGGTTACAATCAGATAAAAATGGCGCCAGAAGACATGGAGAAAACAACCTTCATTACCCCATGGGGAATATTTTGCTACAAAGTGATGCCCTTTGGTTTGAAGAACGTTGGGGCAACATATCAACGTGCTATGACGACGCTCTTTCATGACATGATGCATAAAGAGATCGAGGTTTATGTTGATGATATGATTGCCAAATCCCAGACGGAGGAAGAGCATTTGGTTAATCTGCTTAAATTGTTCAAGAGGCTTAGGAAATTCAGGCTAAGGTTGAATCCTAACAAGTGCACCTTCGGGGTGAGATCCGGTAAACTATTGGGGTTTATTGTGAGCGAAAAAGGAATTGAGGTTGATCCTGCTAAGATAAAAGCAATACAAGAAATGCCAACGCCTAAAACAGAAAAAGAAGTGCGTGGGTTTTTAGGGAGGTTGAACTACATTGCTCGGTTCATGTCTCACCTAACCGCTACATGCGAGCCATTATTCAAATTGATGAAAAAGAATCAGGCTGTGACCTGGAATGAAGATTGTCAAAAGGCGTTTGAAAAAATAAAAGAATACTTGCAGGAACCTCCAATATTGATACCCCCAGTAGCCGGGAGACCATTGATTATGTATTTGACAGTTCTTGAGGAAAGTATGGGTTGTATTCTCGGTCAACATGAAGAGACTGGACGTAAAGAGCATGCGATTTACTACTTGAGTAAAAAGTTCACAGAGTGTGAATATCGTTACTCAATGCTCGAAAAAACGTGTAGTGCGCTAGCCTGGGCTGCCAAACGTTTGAGACAATACATGTTAAACCATACAACCATGCTAATTTCAAAGATGGATCTGATCAAATACGTATTTGAAAAGCAAGCACTCTCCGGGAGGATTGCTCGATGGCAGATGGTGCTGACAGAATATGATATTCAATATGTTTCTCAAAAGGCTATCAAAGGTAGTGTTCTGTCAGAGTACCTAGCGGAGCAGCCGATTGAAGATTGTCAACCAATGAGGTTTGATTTTCCTGACGAGGATATCATGTACTTGAAAATGAAAGATTGTGATGAGCCGTTGCCGGATGAAGGTCCAGAGTTGGGTTCCAAATGGCAGTTGATATTTGACGGCGCTGTTAGCTCCTACGGTAGTGGAATAGGGGCAATTATCACTACTCCTCAAGGGACGCACATTCCCTTTACTGCCAGATTGACCTTTCCAGTTACCAATAATGAGGCTGAATATGAGGCGTGCATCATAGGTCTTAAGGAGGCTATTGATTTGAGAATCAAATATCTTGATGTATACGGGGACTCTGCTCTAGTGGTCAACCAGATTAAAGGAGAATGGGAGACGCGGCAGCCCAATCTGATACCCTATATGAATTATGCAAGGAGATTGTTGCCTTTCTTTGACAAAGTAGAATTGCATCATGTGCCACGAGCAGAAAATCAGATGGCCGACGCTCTTGCGACGTTGTCTTCAATGTATAAAGTTAACTTCTGGAATGAGGCTCCCAGGATTGTTATCTCTCGCCTTGATAGGCCCGCCTTCATATTCGCCATTGAGGAAGCATCCGATGGAAAACCGTGGTATTTCGATATCCATAATTTCCTGAAGAACCAAGAGTATCCGGCTGGGGCGTCCAGTCGAGATCAAAAGACTCTTAGGAGATTGGATGGCAATTTTTATTTGAATCCGGATGGCGTCCTGTACAAGAGAAACCACGACTTGGTGTTGTTGCGATGTGTGGATGAGAAAGAGGCTAAGATGCTCATGGAAGAGATCCATGAAGGTACATTTAGTACGCATGCTGGTGGACATGCAATGAAGAGAAAACTGTTGCGGGCAGGTTACTATTGGCTAACGATGGAAACAAATTGTTTCAAGTTAGCGAAGTGGTGTCATAAATGTCAAATTTATGCGGACAAAATTCATGTGCCTCCGAGCCCTCTGAATGTTATGTCATCACCGTGGCCTTTCTCGATGTGGGGAATTGATATGATTGGCAAGATTGAGCCCACGACATCAAACGGACACCGGTTCATTTTGGTAGCTATTGATTACTTCACCAAGTGGGTGGAAGCAGCGTCATATGCTAATTTCACCAAACAAGTGGTAGCTAGATTTATCAAAAAAGATATTATCTGCAGATATGGAATCCCAGAGCGGATTATCACCGACAATGGTTCAAAGTTGAATAACAAGATGATGAAAGAGCTGTGTCAAAATTTCAAGATCGAGCATCACAATTCTTCTCCGTATCGGCTTAAGATGAATGGCGCTGTCGAAGCGGCTAATAAGAACATAAAGAAGATTGTTCAGAAGATGGTTGTAACTTACAAGGACTGGAGGCAGTGTTACCATTGGAGGTTGAGATTCCTTCTTTGAGGGTTTTGCGCGATGTCCAACTTGATGAGGCAGAATGGGTAAAAGATAGACTGAACCAACTCAGTTTAATGGATGAGAAGAGACTGGCTTCTCTCGCATATGGTCGGTTGTATCAGAGCCGGATGAAGAAAGCTTACGATAAGAAGGTATGCCCTCGAAGCTTTCAGACGGGCGATCTTGTGTTGAAAAAGATTCTCCCACCACAATCGGATCACAGGGGCAAATGGACTCCCAACTACGAGGGTCCATATGTCGTTAGAAAGGTTTTCTCTGGAGGAGCCTTACTGTTGTCCACCATGGATGGTGAGGACTTTACGTCTCCTGTGAATTCGGACGCAGTTAAAAAATACTTTGCTTTAAGTGACCCGCTGGACAGAAAAAGAGAGTCCAGGCAAAAATGGGGCATCCCGGCGAACCATAAAAAAGGAATAAAAGGTTCGGGCAAAAGTTACAGATAAAATTGAAAAAATGTACACCCGCGAAGTTGAAAAACTGAAAAGGGCAACTTCAGCAAAAAAGGGTATCCCGGTGAATTGAAAACCCATAAAAAAGGGCGATTCACGCAAAAGTTAGGGATTGGAAAAAGCAAATGACTGCGGTCCGAGTTTGATACTGCATTGCTTAGTGGTTTGGGAATACCTTAGGATCGTGTATCCAAGACAATCTCTTCCGAAGATCGAGTACCGAGAAAGCGCCAGAGTCGGGCGAGTCATAGGAGAATCAGCTCATGGTGTTTATCTGTACCACATAGCCGACATGTATATCAAATTTATTGTGTATCTTTCTTTGTGGTTCTTGTGCATATGTTGTATTTTGCTTGTGCGTAACTTCCTCTTTTCAGGAGTTACATCAAGTGTACAAAGCCTTGCCTATTTACAGGCCCATTCAATAAAGCATGTTATTCAGTACTTGATGTTTGTTCTTTACTGTTTTATTTGTGAAAAACGCCGATGTTTTTGATGAACTTGCACTTGCATATACTTGCTGGCCCTTGCCAATAATTGCTAAAACTTCAAATTGGCTGAATGAACGTCACGGATATTAACTCGGATAGATTTTGTTGTGTAGATTTGTTTTGTCTCGTTTGTGTTTTGCAGGGACCTTACCTTTGAAGCAAACGGTCAGGAATTGTATTCCCCAGCCAAAGTCTCTCGACGTAGGGCCTGATTTCAGTTGATGTCGTTCCTTAACAAGTCGTATCTTATCCCCAGAGAGTGGAGACGGTGCTTATTCCTACCAGATGTGGAATTGTCCTCCCCGAGAGAGTATCACCAGGAATGTCGCCTGAAGAGTATCCTCATGAAAGTTGTCCATAGGATATCCCCAACAGGTCAAAATCAATGTCCCCTACAGAGGCCGTCTCCCCAGAGGATGGTTACTCCCTTTCCCCGCAGGTCGTCATCCTTTCGTCAGGATGATTATCTTCAGCTGAGTTTGTAGCTCGGAATTTGTAGACTGTGTCCCGACAGTGTAAGTTCTTCCCCCAAGAGGGTCGCATCTTTCCCCAGCAGGGTTTGTGTTTTCTTCCCAAATGTTTGATCTCTCCCCGGCAGAGTTGGATGTTGTTTCTGGCATTTATTTTTCCGGAATACTTTGTGATACCTGTTCATCCCCAGCGGAGTTGGTTTTGTTCTTAGCCATTTCATACTAGAGTGTTTGTCAGCAGTTTGAGCCTGCATTAGCATTTGCATATATCATCATATTCACATCTACCCAAACGCGTAGCATTTCCATGCTGTATGGAGCATTACGCCATTGTCAAACATACGCATTTTGAAACATAAGCCAGGTTGGTTAACCTTCTGTATTCAAGTGTTGTTTTCCCTGCAGGTGGAGGGAGCTCTTGCTCAGATTAATTACCAGATAAGCAAGGTCTCGGCGTGAGACGTATAATGATAATGTTCATTTTGTCATTATTCCCCACAGAGTTTCTTGGATTAGTTTCTCTTACCCTTCCAACAGAGTATTTCTTCAAAATTGTTGTTATGACAGTATCAAAAGATTTCGTGAATCATTTTTTGGAAGTTGCCACCTATGTCGATGTAGGTGTATGGCAGTTTGGATTCAGAAAATCCCCAGTAGAGTCCTTCTCAGATTTGCTGCCATGTCCGCGCCAAGAGTTTGAAGACTGGACTAGTATTTTGTTACCCATTTGATTGATGGAGTTAGCTACTGCAAAGATAGGCAGGGAAGCAGTATCCAGAGATATTTGCCCGTAGTGGTGACGGAGTTATTTTTCCTATATTATTGGCAGAGTTATTGCCCGTAGTGGTGACGGAATTATTTTCCTGTATTGGCAGAGTTATTGCCCGTAGTGGTGACGGAGTTATTTTCCTGTATTGTTGGACAGAGTTATTTTCCCATAGTGGTGACAGAGTTATTTTCTTGTATTGGCAGAGTTATTGCCCGTAGTGGTGACGGAGTTATTTTCCTGTATTGTTGGACAAAGTTATTTTCCCGTAGTGGTGACGGAGTTAGTTCCTGTGTTGTTGGCAGAGTTATTTCTTATTTGTTGATAAAACTATTTCCTCAGTGGAAGTCGCCAAAGTTATTTCCATGTGTTACTGGCAGAGTTGTTTCCCCAATAAAAGCGTCAGAAATGATTGTTACCTGTAATGGACAGAGATCGCGCCTGTGTTGACAGAGATGGTTACCTGTGATTGACAGTGATTTCCACCTGTGTTGACAATGATTGCTACCCGTGTGGACGAAGTTATTATCCGTAATCAATGGATTATCCTCAGTGGACTTGTTACCTGTGACTGATAGAGATCGTTATTCCAATTATAGACAGAATTGTACCCATGTTGATGGAGTCCTTCATCGTGTTGATGAAGTTTAGTCTCGTTGTGGACAGAATTGTTTCTCGTAAAGTTAATTCGATGCCTGTGGCGTCACACAGGGAGTTAATGTTGAAATCAAAAGTTTTATTAGAAGATTGATCAGTTATTGCCGTAACAACTAGGTTCAGCACAACGGATGTTGTTCACCAAATAGTTTATGCAGTTCGTGTCTGCAGTTGGCAAATTTCCGGGTTTCTTGGTATTCAACCGTCTTTTACCTCGATTGTTTGAAGGTCGTTCGCTCTTCACCCAGTCGGGTCCAAGCCGTTTGAATAGGGGCATCTGTTGCACCCCAAAATTTGCTCAACATCTTTTACCTGGTTTATGTTTCATTGCATTATCATTTTGCATAGTTCTATCATTTGCATATCATGGCATATCATTCATCCAACACGAGATCAAATGTGATTATTATCAAGAGAAGCCTAGTAAGAAATCGTATCCAAGCTTGAGAAGTCATCCAAGTCATCAGTAGGTGGTGGGAGGTCTTGATCAGCTGAGGACCATCAATGGGATGTGAAGCATGAGGTGTGAATATGAGATGTGTCAAATGCAAGAGCCATAGTTGAGGTGCAAGCAATTAGAGTTTCATCTGGATCAACCCTAGGTCAATTGTGCAATTGAAGAGTATCAAAGCCTACTTTGAGTTTATGGAGTTCATGAAATGATGTGATAAGACATTTGTGGTGTTGTTCCAATATCAAATCAAGAAGAATCAAGAATGTGGGAAGTTGCTAAATTAGGGTTTCAGTGCAAATTACCCTGTTTAGTGCCTAACTTCAAGGCCACATAAGGAAAGATACAAGTTTCAAATGGATCTTTGGCCAAAATGAAACTTGTATATCATCCCAATACCTTTAATATGAGTACTAGAAGTCCTCCATTGGATTTATAGAACTCAAGTTATGACTCAGACAAGTTACAAGTCCTCATATGCCTCTGAAATTTGTCTGTGAAAATCATCTGACTTCAAGGCTATTTTTGACCTAGAAGGAGGTTTTACCTGAATTATTGGTCAACATAAAAGTTGTTCCTCATGATCTTATCTTTATAAATTGTACTAGAAGTCCTCCATATGATTTGTAGAACTCAAGTTATGAGGTTTACAAGTCAGGGGTATTTTGGGAAAGTGAGATTATAGGTCATTTTCAATCATAGGCCAAAATCTCCAACTTGCACTTGTCAAATTCAATTTTGTTCAACATGAAAGTTGTTCAAAATGGGGTTTTTAGGCTAGACAAGAGGTCATGATTGATTGGTTGAGCTCATAGCAAAACTTGGTTTGAAATGGTTTGAATAAAGGAGGTTTTCAAATGATTCAAAGTTGAAAAATTCAAAATTATTGGTTATGTGACCAAAACAAGCTAAATGAGTACTTGATTTGATCAGAAATCATTTTTTGGAAACATTGGTTCTTTTAGATTTTTCAATTGACCCTTAATTCATGAGCTTTTCATTTGTTTCTTCACACTTAAGCAACTTCATGGCAATTTGTTCACCAAGGCAATGTGGAGTTTCTTTTTTGTCTGAATACACTCCAAAGGTGGTATGCAAGTGGTTTAAAGCTTCTAAGGCAAGTTGTTTGAGCATTTTCGTGCACTTGCCATGTGAAGATTTTGGAGAGGTTGGAGTTTTTGGATCATCCAATTTGGGCCTGGGCTTGGACTCTAGAAGGTCCCAAACGGTTCTATAAATGTTCAGAAGAAGATTTGAGCAAGTGTTGGTGGTCATTTGAGGCTGAGCAGAGAGATTGATATTGAAATTTTGGAGCTCCAACTCAAAATCGTATTTGAGATTCAGAGAAGTTTCAGATCAAATTGAAGTTGCAAGAGGATTCTATCATCTTCAGTGAAGGATTCTGGAAACTTTTGGAGCTTGAATCGTGCTCTAGTCACATCAATTCAGAGATCTATACCAGGTATATAAACTTCCATTTTCTCATAATTCTAGGAAGTGGTAGATCAATTTGCACTTACTGTTAGAATCAGGAAGAGATGTAGATCGTTTCTGGATAGGAATTTGGACAATTAGAGACAATGTAGGATCATGTATGAATTCTGTTGAGGCACGATTTGGCGTGATCATGAGGAATTAACATGAATTGGATAGATCATGATGACCTAGGAAGTATGAGGAACTTTTCTGTGCAATTAGTTTAGGATTTGATGATGATCAGAATTGAGGTGTACTTTGAACTTTGGATCGGATTTTGAAACCTAGCTTGATTTGGAAGAAATGAAGGTCACATTTGGAATCCTTGTGAAATTCTGGAGAGAATGATGTTAAGTTTGAATGATTTCCTTGACCTGCAACTAGAGGTTCGCCGGAGAAGACGGTGGTTTCCACCGTGGGACTCACCAGAGATTGCTTGACCTGGCCTTAGTTGAAGGAAGAAGATAGTGTTCTAACCGTTAGATCTGTTTGAAGTTGGACTTATTATGCTCATCGTATGGCCACGATTCAAACTCAAGTTTGCCTCCAACAATCCAATACGCTGCGTTTCATTTAATCCCAGTCAGCTAGTGACTGGGACGCCCACATGGATGCACTGATTGCCTCAGGATCTGATTACATAGTCAATTGATCCAATCGCTGTTGTTATTTCTGATTTTAATTTCTTTTTATTCATTTTATCTTTTTTATTTTAATGCTTTATTGAATCAAAAAATCATATTAAATTCATTCTTGATCAGAAAATTATTTTAAAAATACCTCCATGATCTTGAGAGAATTTTTGATTTTTTGAAATCAATAAAATGCATTTTCATGTATTTTTCAATTTAATTTGATTTTTCTTATTTTTGTTAATTCTTTTTATTTTGCATATTTGACCAACTATTTTGTTGAATTTAGTTCTTCCAATTGCTAATGAGTTTGGCTTTGATTTTTTAGTATGTTTTAGGGTAGATATTCATGTTCCCCTAGCATTTTCCTTGGATTTTTAGGACAACATTAGGTTCTGTTTTAGGTATTGAGATTAGGACCCTCCCAAAATTGTGGATCCCTTTGACCTATCTCCTTGTAGGAATTGTTTAGATAACTTAGAAGTTGATTTAGGCTTCAATATTTTTACACTAGGTTGTTTAAACATTTATGTTCCCCTAGGAATTTTATTAGAATGTTGCAACTTAATTTTCTATTTTAGTTGTATTTTGCAAGTGGCTTTTATTTGTGGTTTCCTCTCTTGAGTGCTTTGGTTTGTTTGGCTTGGTTGGTTGCTTTGGAGTGGGTTTAAGCTTGAGTTCTTTTTGGCGGAGCTTCTGGTTTTGTTGAAGATGCTTGGGATTGAAGATTGGAGCTTGGAGTTGAAGGTTTTTTCTTCTTATGGAAGTTTCTTAGGAGCTTAGGAAATTAGGGTTTTAGGAAGTGCCTTAGACCTAGTTTTGTTTCTTTCTTCAAACATAGAGTGCATTGTTTGCCTCTATTCTATCCAATGACATAAAGTCCTCCTTGGGAAGCTCCATCTCTCCTTAGGAGGGATGAGTGGTATGACCAAGTGAGTAGAACTTTGAGGATACCTTTCATTTGCAATGTTGAGTTCTTAGTGATTTCCTTTGGTTGTCATTAAGTTCCTTAACATTATAACTTGATCTTGATGATTAATTTTCCTCTTGGTGTGTGCTTGTTGAAGCTTGAAGATAGAAGCTTGCTTGAAGATGAGGCCTTTGCTGTCAACTTTGCTGTCTATCCAACTTTGCTGTTTAGAGTTGTTGTTGCTGTCTGTAGTAGGAGTTAGTTGCTGCTGCTTGGGCTGCCTCCTCTATATCTTTTGTTGTTTTTCTCTGTGTTGTTTGTTTGCTTGTGTTGATCACCTCTAGGTTTGAGGTGGAGCTTGTCTCCTCTTGCCTATTGTTTTCTCTCTTGCCTCTCTTATATTGCTGCATTACATGCATTTTACTGTTTACTGTATTTGCTTACTGCCTTTTGTTGTTTATCCCCTAGGATCTCTGATTTCCTCTGTGCAAGAGGGAATTATGACAGACATTAGGTTTTGACCCATGCATGATAACATTAGGCTAGTTTCCCTTTCAACCATAGGCTTTTAGAGCGTATTTCTCTTCTCATCTCAAAACAATTCAAAAACACAGTAATAAGGATAACGCGTGCTGTACGTTACGAGTCTTAAGCTATTTGAGGAAAGGTTGTTGGAGGGTCACTCTTCAGTAATCTGGCTGCTTAGTATGGTACCCTTAGGGTGACATGCAACGTGTAGTCACTCTCAGATCACAAGTCTTTAGTGCAGTAGAAGTTCCAAACAGACCAAAAAACATTTCTTTCGTAAAAAACTCAAACAAACATTCAAACTCTGCTTTTGTCCTCTTGGACCTTTAATCAGGAAAACCCTTTTTAGAAGAAGATAAAAACTATCAGACAAGCTTGTGTCCTCCGTAGCCCGAACTACGTTTGCTCTGATCTTTCATACTGTATGAAAGTACATAGGCATAGGATGCGATATCCTAGCGAGCAACCTTCCCCCCATAACCCGTAGTTAGGCGAACTACGTTGACTCTGATTTCTCGTTCCAGACGGGAATACGTAGGCATAAAATGCAATACTTTGCCGAGTCATTTTCTTTTCTTTTAACCCAGACCTGTAGAGTAGATAGAATAACACACCCTTAGATAGAAAACAAGCGTGGATCCCGTCGAGTACGACGGACGCGAGGGGTGCTAATACCTTCCCCTTGCGTAACCGACTCCCGAATCCAGGATTTGGTTACGACGACCATTCCTTTCCCTCTTTGCGTTAGGTTTACTCTGAGCGTTTCCTTTCCCTCTTGTGGGATAAATAATGCACGGTGACGACTCATCTGTCATAGCCGGCGCTGATTTTTGCAGTAGCGACATGTTGCTGAAAGTTGAGAGGACTCAATAATAAAACTCACACAACACGATGCCTCCATCCAATTTTGAACGCTCTCCCTCATTTCCAATTGAGTGAACTAAAGAAGAAGAAAATGGTCTTGCTGAAAGTGAAAGACCTGAATTTTCAAGGAACTATTTTTTTTGTGGCCTAGACAAATTTCATATGTAGTAAACATTTTTCTTTTTCTCTCTATTTAACTTTCTTACATATCCACGCACCTAACTCACCATAAAAAACTCACCCTCTTTTCTTTATTTTAAACACACCAAAAATTTATAAACATGCTCCTATTTCATGCAACCTTCATATATTTAAAATTACTAAAATCTGCATTTTCTAAACTTCATTAACACTTATTTCAAACACACATACTACTCCATTTTCCTCAACAAAAAGCTTCTTCTCACTTGACCCAAATGACACACACAATATGTAACAACCCAAATTTTCAATAATTAATTATTCATGTTAATTAATTGATTTATTTGGATAATTTTAATTATTGGAATTATTGGTAGATATTTGAGAGGAGGATTTACGGAAGGAAATAGAATGGAAAGACTTATAAAGGAAAAGTGAAAAGAAAAGGAAGCATAAGAGAAAGAATAGAGAAAAAGGAGAAAGAGGAGAAAAGAAAAGGAGAAGAAGGAAAAGTTGGAAAAAGCTCAAGAACAACTCTCAAGCATCGATTTAATCGAGGTAAGGGTGTGAAATATCATTATCTTGTCAATGTATATGATTATTGTTGCGGTGAGAATCGTGATACCAAGCTATTGATTAACTTGAATCTTTAATTCTTAAATTCACAACCGGAATTTAATTTATCCAAAAAAGGAAAGGTTTAAAGAAAGAAAAACCTATAAAAATGCAAAGCAAAAGGCAAGGCCAAAATCTAAGCAAAGAGAGATCTAAAGGTTCAGGGGTTGGTTATGCATAGGGTAGGTATTTCACATCCTAAACATCTGTAGTACTTTACAGGAACCTCTTGTTAATATTTGTGTTTGCTAATATTTGCTTGCTAAAGGGAAATGTGCTAAGGGTAAAGATATAAAGTAAATACAAAGTTTGGTAAAGTTTGCTCGCAAAGATATCGCATCTCGTGCCTATGTATCCTTACGGGAATGGAATTAGAGCAATCGTAGTTCCCCTATCTAGGGATGAGGAACTCTTGACTATGGTCAAGGTTCCAAAGGGATGTAAGCATTCATAGAGAAGTACTTACATGGAGTGCGGCAACTCCTCTTCTAAGTTGAGATTGTTGTGATAAAGGGTGTCCATGGCGGGACGGTAAAAACGAGCACGGCGACTCGAATCCTAAGGCTAGGATAAAGGGAGATAAAGGTTGTCCACGGCGAGACAGTAAACATGAGCACAACGGCTCAAATCCTAAGGCTAGGATTAAGGGAATAAAACTATGAATCATACCTCATGTGAAAATACATATTAACACAAGAATTTGGAAAAAAGAAACAACTAAAACGGACTAAAATTGAGAAAGTTATGATTTTTTTGAATTTGTGAAGGAAATAAAAATAAACAAGTAAAAAAAAGAGTAGAATGCACAAGCTGGGTGTTGAACCCATGACCTTTGGACCACAAACGTGATACTCCACCACTAGGCTATATGCGCGCGTGTGAACATGAGATAGAAGAAAAGAAGGAAATGATGAAACCTGGAAAATATGAAAAAACCAAAAGAGTTGATCCTCCTCAGGGATCGAACTCAGGTTCAAAGGCATGATAAGGTGTTTTAAGGGTAAGGTCTCTACCACTGGGGTGGCTGTACATCCATTGATGAAGCCACCCCCATAAATACATAAGGGTAACTTTCATGGCAGGCTGGGCAAAAACACACAAAAATCAGGATTGCATTTTGTTCACAACTTCCTTAATTCTTCATGGATTCAAACAAGATTTAGGTATAGATTGCATAGAATTTCATGAGGAATAAGATGGCATTATTAGTTTTTTGAGATACCCCCTACAAATCAAAACCCGATAGCACATGTTGTGTGATTGTGTAAGGTGCATTTTGAAATGTAGATCCAATTCCAGCCAGTTTTAAATCAAAGCAATTACGCACACTACAAATATGTTATTGAATGAGTGTGAGCACAAAATGTAGCTAAAAATAAGCTGTGGTGAAAACTGACTGTCAAGTTGCAATTTGTGCTTGTGAAATGCATGATGATGTCCAATTTCAATTCCAAACATTTTTAGACCAAATTAATCATATACACACCACATATACATGGTATTGAGTGAATTCAAACACAAATTGAAGTTAAAAAAGGACTGTCATGAGAAATGGTATTCAAGTTGCAAAGTGTCATGAATATGATGCATAATGATGTTGTCGCTTCCGCGAAAATAAGGTGCCGGCAAAACAGAAGAGTCACCACCTTTCGTAATTTATCCCTCAGAACGGGAAAGGAAACGATCGGAAAAACCTGACGAAAAGGTATAAGACAAGGTCATCGCAACCGTTGTTTGGGTTCGGGAGTCGGTTACGTAAGGGGAAGGTGTTAGCACCCCTCACGTCCGTCGTACTCGACGGGATCCACGCTTGTTGTGTTTACTGGACGAGTTGGTTTATCTATCTACCTATCAAGGCTGGCTTAAACGAAAAAGAAAATGACTCGGCAAAGCGTCGTGCTTTACGCCTACGTATTCTCATCAGAGAAATGAGAAATCAGAGTCAACGTAGTTCGACCTACTACGGGTTACGGGGAAGGTGGCTCGCCAATACGTTAGTATTGTGCCTACGTACTCTCAACGGATATGAGAGATCAGAGCTTACGTAGTTCGGGATAATACGGCTTACAGGGATTCAGATCCATCTGTTTTATTGAGTAGGGTTAAACAACAATTCCAGCAGTTAGGGACAAAGCCTGTTTGCGTTGGCGCTGAAGTTTAACGACACTCTTTTCTTCAGAAAAGCTTTCTTTGACTTATGGGTCCACGGGGAAAAAAGGTTTGAAGTTTGTTTTCTGTCTTTTACGGAAGAAGTGTTTTTTATTGTGTTTGCAATTTCAATCGCACTAAAGACTATGACCTGAGAGTGAATGTGTCGCATGTCACCCAAAGGGTACCATACTAAACATCCAGACTGTTGAAAAGAAGCTCTCCGATAATCCTTTCTCAAATAGCTTAAGGCTCGTAACGTACGAAAGAAATCATTCATGATTACTGTATTTTAAGCTATTTTGAGATGAGAAGAGAACATGCTCAACTAAAGGGAGACTATCAAGTCCTACTGTTGTCATGCCAAGGATTCATCCTATAGTTGGAGTTTGAAACAGGGAACTCCTAGAAGTTATCATGCATAGGTTTCAACCTAAAGTTCTATCATCATTTCCTTATCAAAGGAAGTGAGAGTCCTAAGGGATCGTGTCAATGATAAACAGAAACAGATAAAGCATCAGCTTACACAGTAAACAGATATACAGTAAACGACTGTAAAATGCATGCAATGCAAGTGAGGGAGGAAATTTGTGTGGGGCAACAGCCTCCACAAGCTCATCTCAACCTCAAGCCAGATATGAATAACTGCAATCATACAGAAAGAACAATATGCTATCAAGCAAAATACAGTAACAATTGCAATCATACAGTAGGAAATGAAATGCTGTCAAGCAAAATAAACCACATGGGCAAGGGAGCTGGGCTCTACCGAATACCCGCAAGCAAAGCCATACAGTAACAATACAAGCAGAGGGAGCAACTCAACCTCTAGTGCAATCATGCTCCTAGTTTAAAGTCAGTCTAATCATGGGCTTATTCTAATGCATCAAGCAAGTCAGACAAGGCACATCAGCAATACAGAAAAGAAAACAGACAAGAAGGAAACAGATCACCAACTCTCTCTCTCAATTCCAAGCTTCAGCTCTTCTGACAGCAATCCAGTCTTCAGACTTCTATCACCCTTCAAGGCTATCATCTTTCATGACAAATATCAATTTGTCTCTCCAGGCTTCAACCCTTCAACATAAGTTTCAACTTAATCTTCTTCTTCAAGCTTCAGCTTTCCAGTCAACTCCACCCTCAGGCTTTGCTCTTAACCACCAGTATCAACTTGATTCCTTCAGGCTCTCAAAGCATCAATGTACAAGTATCAACTTGTCCTTCATTCCTCAAGCCTCAGCTCTACACTCAATCTCAATTGAATCCTCTTCATAAGTATCAACTCAGTCTTCAAGCTTCAGCTCTCTTTGCTTTACCAGTCTCAACTTGGTCTTCAAGCTTCTACAAGCTTCAGCTTCTCAGAGTAGTCTTCAGTCACATGAGAGTGTCAACTTCATCCTTCAATCTTCTTCGAGCAAGGAACTCCTCATTCTTCACTCAATCTCAATTGGGTCTTCAAGTGTCAACCTGTTCTTCTTGCTCTTCAAGCTTCAGCTACAATGGCAATGCTCAAGGAATCATCCTCTTCCACACTCTTCAATGAAGTCTTCATCTTCAAACTCAAGTCCAACATCTCTCAAGATACTCAAACCAAGGGAAATCACTTAACTGGATAAGCTAGGATATTAAACTACTTATTGACCACCAAAGGAGGCCCACAAGGGTTTAACATCAGAAGAATGGTCCCCTCAAAAGTTCTACTTCCTAGGTACCATCACTTATCCCTCCAAAGGAGGGAGGTGGATACCATGGAAGGACTTGTAATCATTGGGAGGAATGGAAGCACAAAAGGCTTTCCATGTTTGTGAAAGAAATCATTCTAACTACAAGGCTCTCCCTATGTCCTATCTCCTAATCTTCATCAGACACCTTCAGGCACAAACAAATCCAAAGCTCCAAGCAACTTCAAGCAACTTCAAGCATCCTCACCTTGTCTTAAACTTATCTTCAATCTCAACCAAAGGCAAACCAAGCACAAACCCTAATCTAAGGGAACTAAGGAAGTTAAACTAGTTGAATTAGTGAATTAGGATCACCTAAAACCTAGTACTAAAGTTAGTCCTAACTAAAATACTAAAATCAATTGTAAAATCCTATAAAAATTACTATGGGAACCTAGGTCAATCATGACTCTACCACATTAATTTCAAAGATCAAACCATCAAGTTAGACCTAGAACTAAATTCTACATTCTAAGGTATCAAACCTAAACCCTAAAAAGGAGGCACCTAAGTATCAATCTAGAAAGCACACCTATTTTCATCACAAAAATGTGAGAAACATTCTATGGGATCATACATATCTAACCTAATCACACACAAGAAATTAGGCTCAAAATCATCACCATGATATCAAACAAAAATCCACAAAAATATGCATCAAACATAAACATTTTAATATCAATTAAAATAAAAAATTCCAATTAAATCAGAAACCACATGAAATGAAAATATTTTTTCTCTAAAAAATATTAGACTCAATCATGAGTAATATGCAAAAAGAATGGGTTTGATTGGATTAATTTTCAATTAATTATGATTTTTACAAAAAAACATGAATAAAATGAAAAAAAAAAGAAGAAAATCCAATCAAAATAAACAAACACACGGTGCCAATAGCAATCAGACTCAGTTAAAAATCTGGGTTGGGCCATCAGGGTGTGTGAATAACATTGACTTCACTAAGCCCAAAACCAGCTGCTAAATGAAACGCAGCATTTCATCCTCAGAAATCCTTCACAATTCAACTTTAAAACGTGGCCCTTGGATCAGCTTCCAGTCAAAGGTCAAAACAAGATCCAATGGTAATAACTTCATCTCCTACCTTTCAAACGCCTGAACTTCGCGCCCAGCTCCGGCCACCACCGGTGGAGCTCCGATCATCCCCTTCAACCCTAGTTCTCCCTAGAAGCCTCCAATGCAAAAGGTCAAAACATGAAATTCGTACCAAATCTTTCCACGAGTTCAACCATGCCATTAACTTCCTCTGAAACCTCAAGATTCATCATCTTCCAATCTCAACCAAAAATGGTAGTTCTCCTATTTTGTCTCTAATTCATCAATTAATTATCTGGAATCCATCCTACACCATTCTACAACCAATCTAGCACCTTAATTCAACCTAATTCTACCTAAATCATGCTAGGGGAAGAGAGTTACCAACCTGAGAATCTTGGCTGAACAGATGCACGAATCCTCCAAATCAAGCTCTCTACTCTTCTGGACACGATCAAGGAACCTTCTTCTTGCTTCTGTATGCAAAAGAACCAATTGAAAGTGCTTCAATCTTGAAACCCGATAGTGATTTGCAGGTGGAGAAGATCACTTGCTCATGCACGATTTAGCCACCAATTCTTCTTGAAAATGATCTGGAATCACTCCTTGACATTCATGGAAGAAGTATCAATTAAGAAAATGGAAGGAAATTGAGAAATTTGGTGAAACCGATTGCACTTGCAAGCTATGAAAATTCAATCTCAAACTAAGCTCAATCCTTCAATGATCACCAACCCCTTCAATGGATCCACTCTACTCCTTATATAGATGAAGTTTGGATGATCTAGAACCCTCTAGATCCTTCCAATGAGATTTTCCACTTCACATGTCATGAGATTTTCAATCATGTATCATGCCATGCTCAATTCTGTTTCTCTTGGTACAGCCACTTGTTCTCATCCCAAAATCTCCCCAAGTGAGATATTAGAGGTGTTTAGCTTGCAAAAAGCCTTGCTCATGCCTTAATTTTGAGTTATGCACATGTTACTTAATATGCAAGTAAGTGCTTTTCAAAGCAAGTCTACAATTTAGACCTCAAATCAAAAATGTGGATAAACCATTGTTTTTAAAATGTTTTCTAGAGTCAAAATGATATATTACATGCCATGGTTTGGATGTGTAGGTTGAAAATATCAATTTCAAACATTGGCTTATTTAACTTATGCCCTTATTTTAGGTCATTTTTGCAACTTTGAGCTACAAGCATTTCCAACATATCATGACCTCCTTACTAGCCTTAAAACATCATTTTGAACAAGTTTGATGTTGAAAATATTTCCATTTGAAGCTTGGAAATAGGAGTTATGGCCTTATGCTTGAAATGACCTGCAATCTCCAAATGACCAAAATGCTCTTGACTTGTCAAAGCCATAACTTGAGTTCTACAAATCCTATCAAGGACTTCTAGTACTCTATATAAAGCTAAGAAGATAAGGAACAACATTCATGTTGACCAAAAGTTCATGGGAATCATCCTTCTTGGGAAAATGTTTGATGTAAGTTGGGTGACTTTCAAGGCCCCAGATTCACATACCTCAGATGACCTGTAACTTGTCAAAGTCATAACTTGAGCTCTACAAATCCTATCAAGGACTTCTAGTACTCAAATTAAAGTTAAGAACAAGCTCTACAACATTCATGTTGGGGGCAAGATGATATGACAATCACATCTTGAGCTAAATTGCCTTGAAGATAGGGGTCAAACTAGGGGATTTTACACTATCAAGCCTTAGAAACCCTAGCTTGAAACTTCTCAAACTCTTCAATCATGATGAGTTGACCTTGGAATCATCCTTATAACATCTCAATGCATCAATCCATGATCACATGGCTCTTGAATTAGGTTTCAACCCTCTCCAAATCATCAGTTGACTTAGGGTTGACCCAGTCAAACCCTAACTGCACCACTCATGGCTGAGGCTTCTTAAACTTGCACAATGACCTATCTAGGCTTCATGATGGCTTTCAAGACATCTCATAAGCTCTCTCAAGGCTTCAAGTCCACATTCTTGGTTTCAGAATCATCTGAGGAGCTCCCATAACTCTCAAGTTAGGAGGCACACACCCTTGGTTTCAACCACTCTCTCTGAGGATCTTTTGACTTCTCTGACAAAGATATCAACCCTTGAACACTTGAATAACCTTCTTGGCTAGCTTCATAGTCTTGTGTAGCTCTTGATTGGTAGTCATAACTCTTGATCTCCTGCATACATGTCAATGAAATGCAAATGATAATGCTAATATGAATGAAATGAAACACAAGCTAGGTAAAGAAATGTTGGTCAAATTTTGGGGTGCAACAGCTGCCCCTATTCAAACGGCTTGGACCTGACTGGGTGAGAAGCGAACGGCTCTCAAACAATCAAGGTAAAAGATGGTTGAATACCAACAAACCCGAAAATTTGCCAACTGCACAAGTACACGGTACTCTGATGGGAACAAATCTTCGAAAGCTGAAATATTAGCTGCACGGCCACTAGCTGGAGAATTGGTCACACGGTAACCGGTGATGCATGGTCGATCATGCCGTCAGGCATCAAGATTCCTCGGGACTCATCAGGTCAACAATCAAGTTAATCATGCCATCGAGCATTCAAAGAAATTTTCGGGCATCAGCCGGACTTCATCAGTAGGTCGGGAATAGAATTCTCGGTCAGTCATGAACCAAACAGGGATATCCAACTTCTACCATCAGGCACTTCGCATCAGCTGGGAGAATTCCTTCGTTAATACGGTCGGACTTCAATCATCAAGTCTTCAAGGGAAGTTTCAACTTCGCTGTTCAGAAACCTGCTGGGGATGACTGTCGCTACTGCGAAAATCGGCGCCGGCTGAACAGAAGAGTCGCCACCGTGCGTTATTTATCCCACGGGAGGGAAAGGAAACGCTCAGAGTAAACCTCGCAAAGACGGGAAAGGTGTGGTCGTCGCAACCAAACCCTGGGTTCGGGAGTCGGTTACGCAAGGGGAAGGTATTAGCACCCCTCACGTCCGTCGTACTCGACGGGATCCACGCTTGCTTTCGGGTACGGATTGTTATTCTATCTAAACTAAAGGTCAGGGGTTAAAAAGAAAAGAGAAAAGTGACTCGGCAAAGTATCACACTTTATGCCTACGTATTCTCGACTGGAACGAGAAATCAGAGTCAACGTAGTTCGCCTGCCTACGGGAAAGGAGGGGAAGGTTGCTCGCTAGGATATCGCATCCTATGCCTACGTACTTCCACACAGCATGGAAGATCAGAGCAAACGTAGTTCGGGCCACGCACGACATAAGTCTGTCCTTGATTGATTTTATTCCTTCTGAAAAAGGGTTTCCTGATTAGCAGTCCCGGCGGACAAAAATGACGTCTTGATGAGTTCACATTCTTTTACGGAAGAAGTGTCTTTTATTGTGTTTGAAATCTTTATGTGTTTTTCTGTTTGTTTTGAGAGAGAAGAGACAGAACTCTAACCTACGGTTGCGAAGGGAATCAAACTAACCTAATGTTATCATGCATGGGTTAAGACCTAGTGTCTATCATGCTCCTCTCTTGCACAGAGAGAAACAGAGATCCTACGGGATAGGCAGAAACAAAAACAATAACAGGTATAATAAAGCAGTAAAAATGCATGGATGCAACAGTACAAGCGAGGCAAGGGAGTCCCACTCAACCTCGAACCTAGAAAACAATAGGCGAAAGTGAACAGGCTTCACTTTCAACCCAACAGGGTAAACAGCAAACAATACAACCAGGAAATCCAAACAATACATCAGCAATGAAATACAACAGCAAAAGAAACAGCATCAGCAGCTCTGAATCAACATCCGGCTTCAAGTAATCTCCAATCAGCTACAGGCTTCAGTCAACAGCAGTCTCTATCTTCATGGCCTTCAGGTAAGGGCTTTGATCATCTGCCTTCCATCTGCAATGGCTTTTCTTCAAGTCTCAGGCTCTAGGATGAACATCAGTCAACCAGATGAGGTGAATGAATGTTAGACAGTTAATTACCTACCAAGGGTGGTTCATCAACTGTTAACATTAAACAGAAAGTTTCCTCTCAAAAGTTCTATCTTTCAAATATATTCACTGATCCTTCCAAAGGAAGGAGGTGGATATTTGAAAGAGACTTTAAATCATGGAGAAAGGATAGAGGCAAACAAAGCCATCTATGTTTGAGAAGCAAGCTTTCTAATCTAGAGCTCTGCCTAGCTCCTAAACCCTAGTCTCCTCAGCAACTGCTAACAAGAACCTCCTCTTCAACTCTGGCAATTGCCCTTCAATCTCTGGATCTCCAATGGTCTTCATCTCCTCAAGTCTTCAGCTCTCTCAAGTCCCCAGACAATCCCAATACCCACACAAGCAAGCAATAATCCCCAGAGGGCATACCACACCAGTCAATCAGATATAAAGCATATTAATAGCAGTAGGGGAATCCTGACTTTTCTAAGGGGATCTAATAACTACCCATAGCCCCTATAGTCCCATAGCTAACTAATCAAACCCTAAGTCCTAAGGGAAAAGAATCAAGCCTCCTAAGTCATCACCTAAAACCCTAATTTTGTCCATGTTGTTCAAGCCTATATTAAGCACCTAAATTTAATTCTAAAAAATGGGAACTAAATTGAATCTACAAGTTTAATGTCTAACCTAAACAACCTAAAAAGAATGGATGAAAAATATGAAAGTATCTAATAGAACAAAAATTAATAAAATCATGTATGAAATGAAACCATTTAAAATGTTATTTATTTAGAAAATATGGGAAAAATATCAAATAAAAAGTAAAATGCAATTTTTATTTCTTATAATTTTCTAGACATTTTAAAGAAAAATATGCAAAAAGAATGAATTAAAAATGATGATTTTTCTATTTGTTGTGAATTTTATAAGATGCATGAAAAATATAAAGAAATAAAAAAAGAAAATATAAAGAAATAAGAGGGAGGGGTGAGAAGAGCAAGAAAAACGCGTTCAATGCATTGAGCTTATTAACATGGGGGGTGTAGATAGCGTTCTGAGCCCAATCCCCTCCACTTAATGAAACGCTGCGTTTCATTTCTGAAGCTTCCCTCCGTTTTGAACTTTAAACCACAGCCATCAGATTACATCCCAAGTCCAAGTCAAACCCTGGATCGTGTGGCTCTGGCTTCATCTTCAACCTTAGAAACCCTAGGGTTTCTGCAACTTCACCATCGTGCATGAACTTTCCACTTCCCTGTTCTCCCTCAATCCTCCATGAAAGCTCTCAATGTAAAAACCAAAAACACTCCATTCTCTTCCCTCTACACAGCCATGCCATTATCTTCTTCTAAAACTCAATCAATAATGCAATTCGATAGGTGCAACAGGTCTGATCCATCATTCTCTCACTGATGTTGATCCTCTCAATTCTCTCTGGAACTCATCCTAAACTAACCTACAACTCACCCTGATCAATTTAAGCACTCACTCCAAGATTATATCTCACAATTTTTGACATTCTAAGCTTCACCAGAATTGGTGCACCATGATCAATGTCCATGAAACTTGCTCAAACTTATCAAAATCAATCATCTCACTTATCCTAACCAGTCTATACTAACAATTCCCTAAAATTCTCATTAAATTATGCAATTCGAATGAGGTTACCAACCTGTTATGATGCTGAAAACAGTTATGGAATACACTTGATCCAATGCTTGAAAGGAGGGGAAATTGATCAGTGATCTTGGAGATGAGTTCTGTATGCAATCAGAGAGGCTCCAAAGCTTTGAATCTTCTAGTTCCAAGGTTCTTGCACTTTGAATGATGATGATGAATAGCACAATTCCTTGCTCAATTTGCCAAAGAAATGTGTGGATTCTGACCTTTGTGTGATGATGATGAAGGTTGAATCAAGAATGTTGAAGTTTGGTGAGAGATTGAGGGAATTTGAGAGGCTTATGCAAGAATGAAAAATGAGTGAAAATGGAGGTTTTGAACAAAGTGGTAGCACCAACCCTTGCATGATTCAGCTTGCATGAATATATAGGTGATATAGGAACCTCCTAGAACATTGGAGAAATTTCCTTTACACTTTCCCTTTTCAATTTGGATTATGTTACTTTCAATTCAAGCAACCATGGATAACTCACAAATTGTGACCTAAACTCAAAATTCCACTTTAGCCAATGTCTTTAAAATGCCTTTTCCATTCAAAATGACCTATAATTTTGCATCATTTGGCCAAGATATGGAAAATACCATTTTTTAAGCCATTTTCCTTCCTTAAATTCACCAATTTTGAAACCTTGTGCTATGGACATTTCCAATCTCTCATGGTCACTTTTCTAGACTCAAAATGTCATTTGGAGCAAGTTTGATGTTGTAAGTTTTTCCATTTGAAGCCTCCTTGTATGAGTTTTGGACATAGGTTAAAATGACCTGTAATTCACAAATGACCAAAATACCCTTTGCTTGCCAAGACCATAAGTTGAGTTCCACACATCATATGAAGGCATACTATACCATTCTAGAAAGCTAAGACAATGAGGAACAATTCTTATGTTGACCAGAAATTCATTTGAAATCTCCTTGAGGGGTAAAAATTGCTTGGAAGTCAAGTCACTTTCACAGACAAAATTTCAGATACCTCAGATGACCTGTAACTTGCAAGGACCATAACTTGAGTTCTATAAATCTCCTTAATGTCTTCCACCACTCAAATTAAAGGTCTTGAGATCCTCTACAAGTTTCATGTTGGCCAAGGATCCATTGAAGCTTTTATTTTGACTTATCTTGCTTGGAAATTTGACCTAAACTAGGGGATTTTACATAGAAACCCTAATTTAGAAATTCCTCTTCTCCTTGATTCCTCTTGATTTCTTCTTAGCATGACAACATATCCTCATTCTTCATGTCAAATGATGATCCCCACATCTCTCCAATAGACTTGAATGCCTTTTAAATCAGTCAATTGACCTAGGGTTGACCTAGGGTTGACCCAGATGAAACCCTAGTTGACTGTCTTCAACTGCAATTCTTGTGATCACCTCAACAACTTGTTTTCTTCTCCAAATGACTTTCTAAGCCTCCCATGATGTCTAGATGCTCTCCATGCCTTCCATTCACAGCTCACAGCCCCCTTGTTGACCCTCAGATACCCTCAGATAGGGGATAGACTCAAGGCTTGATCTGCTGAACTCTCTGCTCTCAAATTCTTTTCTGATGATTTGAATGAGATAGAATTAGGATAGTAATCTCTTGATAGGCCTCTAGAGATGAGAATAATGATTGGTCCCCTGTTGAATAACTTTCTATGCTTATGCTATGCAGATGAATAACCTATATTCATGACTCTATATGCAAATGCTAATGATATTAAAACATGAACCAAGTGAATAAGGTTGGGCAAATTCTAGGGTGCAACAGCTGCCCCTATTCAAGCGACTTGGACACGATTGGGTGAAGAGCCCGGAGCCTTCAGACATTCGCGGTACGAGACGGTTGAATACTAAGAAACCCGGAAATTTGCCAACCGCAGAAATAAACTGCACCACTGCTTGAAGAATGACACTCATCAGCTGAATCTGACTGTTACGGCAACCCACTGATCTCGTGCGACCGTGCTGAGGAATCATCGGAAACTTCGTCCTTTGCTTGTCCACGTCAGGACTCTATCTGCTGTCAACTCGGAAAAAACTTCAACAACTTTGCTGGGGACGGCTCGTCTGCCTTCTCGTTAGAGATAAATCGTCCACGTTAGGAATAAACTCTTCCACGTTAGGAATGCACCATCCACGTAAGGAATCATCTCTTCTGTATCTGTCCACGTCAGGACTAAACCTTTCATCTTTCCACGTCAGGAAGCAATCTTCTTTCCGCATAAGGAGAACTATATCAATCTGTCCACGTAAGGACCCCAATACCACTTGACATGTCCGCGTCAGGACTCCAATCTTTCCACGTAAGGAATTCACCTTTGGTTCTGAACCTGTCCACGTCAGGACTCAACTTTCCACGTAAGGAGTACATCATTCTTCCACGTCAGGAATCAACTTTTCTTGAATCTGTCCACGTAAGGACTAAATTTTCCACGTGAGGAATCTATCTTCTTCTCCCACGTTAGGAATAACTTCTTTGATCTGTCCGCGTCAGGACTAAACTCTTCCACGTTAGGAATGCATTTGTTTCCCCGTAATGAATCCATTTCGATATGTCCGCGTAAGGACTCAATCTTTCCACGTAAGGAATACCAACTTCTTTCCACGTAAGGAATAAATTCGTCTTTCCACGTAAGGAGAACATCGTCCACGTTAGGACCCATCTTAATCTGTCCACGTAAGGACTCCCATCTTTCCACGTAAGGAATGAACTTGCTCTTCCACGTAAGGAACTGAAACCTCTTTTTCCATGTAAGGAATAGATTCGTCCACGTCGGGACCCATGTTTCGTCTTGATTTGTCCATGTCAGGACTCAGGCATCTTCGACCCGCTGGAGAAATAAAACTTGTCCACGTCAGGACTCACATCTCCTCTGATCTATCCACGTCAGGACTACCACATCTTATCAACCCGGGGAAATAAATCTGTCCACGTTAGGACGCCCAATTCTGAAGAAATTCCGTCAATATAGGAATAAATTGTCCACGTCAGGACCTAGTTCTCCATTGATCCCCACCCACAAACTTCCTTAGCACTGACGTGACAGCGTCCTTGGGGCGGACTCTACTGGGGATATCTGGAAACCACACTACCAGACGCCTGTTCTGATAACCGACGGTGGCCTCTGGAATTTTGATTCAAGGAACCCCTGATGACAGATAACTCCGCTCGGGAATAAAGAGAAAATTATCCTGATAACTCTGTGGGGAGTACGGCCGAAACTGACATCATTATTGGATGTCCCATGCCGAGATCTTGAATGTTTGGTAGTTCATTTGAGCAAGAGCTCTCTCTACCTGAATTGCTACAATACAGGAACTTGTTTCAGCAAAATAAATGCTGAAGATAATGCCAACTCCGCTGGGGATAGCCAGATGCTACAGAATTATTCCAGCAAAATAAATGCTGGAAGAGTGAAGTCGACTCAGCTGGGAAATTGGGAACTCAAACCAAACACCCTGTCGAGGTAACCCCCTGCTGGGGAATAGCAGCTGTGCACGGTACGATCGGATTTCTGCTGGAGAGTGAACTGATATTGCACAGTATCCATGGCAAAATAACAGGACCCACCACCCACTCTGCTGGGGAAAATCTTGATCTTCGAGTTCCATTGGGAGGAAAGAACACTTGCTGAAAGGAGAGAACTCTGATGGGATGATTCTCTTGGGGAAAATTAACTGACTCCACTGGGGATGCATAAATGACCTTGTGGGGAAGGGGAACCGCCTGAATACAGCTCACCAATTTGGAAATATTAATCTTTTGAGGCTGAACCACCCTGCTTGAGATGAGGAATCCTTCCGGGGGATACCACACTACCTGCATGCAGCCTACGATCTTTGAATCGTCAATTCCGTAGAGGATGAACGACTTTGCTGGATAATCCTTTTGCACCAGCTACGACTAGCTGGAGAGTTCTATCCTTCTTCAGGAAGAACCTGCATGACCTGCATGAGGGTTGAGTCCTTAGTCATTGCAATCTTTTGATCACCTTCCTTGTACGGTCATGAAGCCTGCAACAACACAAACAAGACAAGACAAGCCTATGCAACCAAACCAACTCAGGTTAGTGACGTTATTTTCAGTTAATTCAAAGCTTTAGCAACTGTTGGCAAGGGCCAGCGATGTTATACTCATGCTAGTTTCATCAAATTTAGGCGTTAATCATGCACAAAACAGTAAAGAACAGTGTCAAGTACTGAATAATGTATTTTATTGATCGGGCCCCTGAATGGGCGGCGTTTTGTACACGGGATGCAACTCCTGAAATGAGGAAGCTACACAAAGCAAATATACAAATATAGAAGTATGCACAAGAAGCATAAATATTGACAACTTAAATTTGTACACATGTCGGCACCGGGATACAAATGAATATCACGAACTGATCCTCCCATGACTCGCCCGACCCTAATGCTTTCCCGGTATCCCTACTTCTGAAGAGATTGTATCCGATAACTGGCTCCTCAACTGTATTCTCCCGCATTGATGCTTATTGCATTTATCAAATTCGGACCGCAGTCATTTGCTTTTCAAATCCCTAACTTTTGCGTGAACCGCCCTTTACGGGTTTTCAGTTCACCGGGATACCCTTTTTTGCCGAAGCCGCCCAGTGTAGGTTTTCAACTTCGCGGGTGTACATTTTTTCAATTGTATCCCTAATTTTTGCCCGAACCTTTCATTCTGTTTTTGGTTCGCCGGGATGCCCCATTTTTTCCTGGACTCTCTTTTTATGTCCAGCGGGTCTATTTTAAGCAAAGTATTTTTTAACTGCGTCCGAATTCACAGGCGACGTGAAGTCTTCTCCGTCCATAGTGGACAACAGCAACGCTCCTCCTGAAAAGACTTTCCTGACAACGTATGGCCCTTCGTAATTGGGGGTCCACTTGCCCCTGTGATCTGCTTGCGGCGGGAGAATTCTTTTCAGCACAAGGTCGCCCGTCTGAAAGCTTCGCGGATGTATCTTCTTGTCGTACGCTTTCTTCATTCGGCTCTGGTACAAACGACCGTATGCTAGAGAAGCTAGCCTCTTCTCATCCATTAAGCTCAGTTGGTTCAATCTGTTTTTTACCCATTCTGCCTCGTCTAGCTGAACATCTCACAATACCCTCAGAGAAGGGATCTCAACTTCCAATGGTAATACCGCTTCCATTCCGTATACCAACGAGAACGGAGTTGCCCCGGTTGATGTGCGTACCGTCGTACGATAACCGTGCAAAGCAAAGGGTAGCATCTCGTGCCAATCCCTATAGGTCACCACCATTTTCTGAACAATCTTCTTGATATTTTTATTGGCCGCCTCAACAGCGCCATTCATCTTGGGTCGGTAAGGGGAGGAGTTGTGATGTTCGATCTTGAAATTCTGACAGAGCTCCTTCATCATTTTGTTGTTCAGATTTGAACCATTATCCGTGATTATCCGCTCGGGAATCCCATATCGGCAAATGATATCTCTCTTGATGAATCTGGCCACCACTTGCTTAGTTACATTTGCGTAAGACGCCGCTTCCACCCACTTGGTGAAATAATCGATTACTACTAGGATGAACCGATGCCCGTTAGAAGCTGTCGGCTCGATCTTTCCAATCATATCGATTCCCCACATCGAGAATGGCCATGGCGATGACATCACATTTAGAGGACTCGGAGGCACATGGATCTTATCAGCATAGATTTGGCACTTGTGGCACTTCCTCGCAAACTTGAAACAATCAGTTTCCATGGTCAGCCAAAAATAACCTGCCCGCAGCAGTTTTCTCGTCATAGCATGCCCGCCTGCATGTGTACCAAAGGTACCTTCGTGTATTTCCTCCATGAGCAGCTTCGCCTCTTTCTCGTCTACACAACGCAACAGCACCAAATCGTGGTTTCTTCTGTATAAGGCGCCGTCCGGATTCAAGTAGAAATTGCCTGCTAATCTCCTGAGAGTCCTCTGATCTTGACTGGATGCCCCAGCCGGATACTCTTTATTCTTCAGGAAATTAAAGATATCGAAATACCATGGTTTGTCGTCAGATGCTTCATCAATAGCAAATACATAAGCTGGCCTGTCAAGCCGAGAGATAATGATTCTGGGAGCCTCGTTCCAGAAGTTGACTTTGTACATGGAAGACAAAGTGGCCAGGAAGTCATCCATTTGATTCTCTGCTCGCGGTACATGATGCAATTCAACTTTGTCGAAGAAAGGCAACAATCTCCTTGCATAATTCATGTAATGTATCAAATTGGGCTGACGCGTCTCCCATTCCCGTTTGATCTGATTCACCACCAGAGCTGAGTCCCCGTATACGTCCAGGTGTTTGATTCGCAAATCAATGGCTTCTTCAAGCCCCATTATACAAGCTTCGTATTCGGCCTCATTATTGGTAACAGCAAAGGTCAGCCAGGCAGTAAACGGGATGTGCGACCCGTGTGGCGTAGTGATGATTGCCCCTATTCCGCTACCGTAAGCATTCACAGCTCCGTCAAATATCATCTTCCATTTAGAACCCAACTCTGGCCCCTCGTCTGGCAACGGCTCCTCACAATCTTTCATCTTTAAGTACATGATATCCTCGTCAGGAAAATCAAATCTCATCGATTGGTACTCTTCAATAGGCTGCTCCGCCAGATACTCAGACAACACACTCCCCTTTATAGCCTTCTGCGAGACGTATTGAATATCATATTCAGTCAAGACCATCTGCCAACGGGCAATTCTACCTGACAACGCCTGCTTTTCAAATACATATTTGATAGGATCCATCTTCGAGATGAGCATGGTTGTATGATTCAGCATGTACTGCCTCAAACGCTTGGCGGCCCAGGCTAGCGCGCAGCACGTTTTCTCCAGCATTGAATATCGAGATTCGCAGTCTGTAAATTTCTTACTCAGGTAATAGATCGCATGCTCTTTTCTCCCCGTCTCGTCGTGTTGACCGAGAACACAACCCATGCTTCCCTCAAGAACCGTCAAATACATTATCAAGGGTCTACCTGCCACTGGGGGTATCAGAATGGGAGGCTCCTGCAAATACTGCTTTATTTTATCGAACGCCTTTTGACAATTTTCGTTCCATGTTACTGCTTGATCTTTCTTCAACAGCTTGAATAATGGTTCACACGTGGCCGTTAGGTGAGATATGAACCGGGCGATGTAGTTCAACCTCCCTAAAAACCCGCGCACCTCTTTCTTTGTTTTAGGCGTCGGCATTTCTTGAATTGCTTTTATTTTAGCAGGATCGACCTCTATTCCTCTTTCGCTTACGATAAACCCCAGCAGCTTACCCGATCTCACCCCGAAGGTGCATTTGTTAGGGTTCAGCCTCAGCCTGAACTTCCTAAGCCTCTTAAACAACTTCAGCAGATTCACCAGATGCTCTTCCTCCGTCTGGGATTTGGCAATCATATCGTCAACATAAACTTCGATCTCTTTATGCATCATATCATGGAAAAGAGTCGTCATCGCACGCTGATATGTTGCCCCAGCATTTTTCAAACCAAAGGGCATCACTTTGTAGCAAAATGTTCCCCAAGGCGTTATGAAAGTGGTCTTCTCCATATCCTCTGGCGCCATTTTAATCTGATTATAGCCTGAAAAGCCATCCATGAAGGAGAATACGGAGTATTGAGCAGTATTATCAACTAACACGTCAATGTGAGGAAGTGGAAAATCGTCTTTTGGGCTTGCTTTATTCAAATCTCGATAATCCACACACATTCGAACCTTGCCATCTTTCTTTGGCACTGGTACGATGTTAGCAACCCATGAAGGGTATTTTGTCACAGCCAGGAAACCAGCGTCCCACTGTTTTTGAACTTCCTCTTTCATCTTCATTGCCATATCTGGTCGAGTTCTGCGAAGCTTTTGTTTGACTGGCGGGCAATCTTCTTTCAGCGGCAGGCGATGTACAACCATGTCTGTATCGAGCCCTGGCATATCTTCATACGACCAAGCGAATACATCACTATACTCTCTGAGCATTTCAACCAGTCTTCGCTTGATATCACTCTGTAGTGCGGCTCCGATACGAACACTCTTCTCAACCCCTTCCGACCCCAAGTTGATAATTTCGATGACCTCATCGTGAGGTAGAATGGCTCTTTCCTCTTGCTTCACTAACCAAGACAGTTCTTCAGGAACGTCGCTATCTTCAATGACCTCTTCTTCGGCCTGGAATACCGGGTGCTCGAAGTCGGGACGAGTCATAGGTGGTTCAAGGATGTCATCTGAAAATGTTATCCTGCAAAAGGAATGGTTAAGCGCTTCAAAATGCGTATAAAGCGAACAACCACGTTGCCATTTTATTGAAAAATATAAAACAAGAAAGACAGGGATTACAGTATTTGCACATGAAGAAATGCCATTTATTTAATGATTGACACGCAATGTTCATAACAACACAACCCTAAGCAAATCCTGATGCCCCGGGCAAGACATCAGATTATTCAACAATTAATAAAGCAAAGCATTACTGTTTAAAAGTCACAGGAACAAGCTCCTGAATAGACCAGTTGCACAGTCCTTGTCCTGGCGTGCTTGGTTGAATCCAGGCATCCATATCACAGTCGCTGTCTCCTTCATCAAACTCCGAAGCAGCATTGACAGTTTCGTGGCACACTCCACTGGCAGAGATGGTGATTGGTTTTCTGAAACGGGGTGCCCCCACGGAAGGAGTTGAGGACGACGGTTGGTATCCCATCCCGAACCGGTCCATCTTCACAGGAATGTCCAACACTTTGCCCCAGCCCTTTGCTCCTCCTGCTTCTACTAGGGCTTGAGCCTCTTTGTACGATGAGACGGCTATCTCTGGCACTTTTCCCGGCCCGGGACCTTTGTCCTTGATGCGCAAACCTTCGAATGCCTGGCAGGGTGTTTCGTGGATCTCCCCGTCGACCTCCACATATTTAAATGACGACAGATGGCTGACCAGGATGTCCTCCTCTCCGCACACGGTGACCACGCTGTCTCCGACCATATATTTTAACTTCTGATGCAGGGTGGACGTGACTGCCCCTGCCCCATGAATCCAGGGCCTTCCAAGCAAGCAGCTGTACGTCGGCTGTATATCCATGATATAAAACTCAGTTGCAAACACTTCCGGCCCCACCTGCAGAGGCAATGTAATCGATCCAAAGACTGTTCTCCGCGTGCCGTCAAACGCTCTGACTACCAAATCGCTGGGTGTGCACAAGATTCCTCTAACATCCAACTTCATCATCGCCTTCTTGGGCAGCACATTCAAAGATGACCCGGTGTCAACCAAGACGTGTGACATTACTGATCCTCTACACTCAACAGATACGTGTAGTGCCATATTATGATCTCTCCCTTTCGGAGTTAAGTCAAAATCAGTAAATCCCAGACTGTGGCCTGCATTCACATGTGCCAACACTCCTTCTAGCTGATTTACGGAGACGTCTTGGGGTACAAAAGAAGTGTCCAGGACTTTCAGCAAAGCATTTCTGTGGGCTTCCGAACACAACAGCAATGACAGGATAGATATTTTGGACGGCGTCTGCTGCAGATGCTCCACAATCTTATAATCACTTTTCCGAATCAAGCGCATGAACTCTTCTACTTCTTTCGATGCCGATTCTTTGTCACTTGCTTGTACCGGAACATTCTCAACTGCTTTCCCTTTTCCTTTCGCTAGTCTTTCGGCCTCCACTTCGGGGGATATAAAGATCCTACCACTCCTCGTCATACCTCCCGAACCAACAACGTTATCCACAGTCTCGGCTGGCTGCTTGTTAACATCAATTTTTATCCCGTCACAATATACTTCCAACCCATACGACCATGGGACTGCTTTCGTGTTCTCGTACGGGATTGGCCCGGCCTTAGTTATGGTGATCGATGGGCGCTGAGATGGTGCTGCAATAGTGATCGTCTTCCGAGGAATTGTCACAGTGGCCACATCATTCTGATTGTCTGCTACTGCCCCTGCGGGCTCTTCAGTGGCTGCTTGGTCAAATTGCAATATGCCTTCATCAATTAAAGCCTGAATGCCCTTCTTCAAATCATCACACCCTCCAGCTAGGGTCCAACAGTCTAAGCAATATTCGTTACATCCTGGGTAAACACCCCCTTGTAACAGTCGGCTCTTTATCTCGCTCAGCGGCGTCTTCAAGTCTTCAACATTCATAATCAGATTCAACCCTTCCTCCGTTAGAATGGCGTTTGCCCCGTGATTAGGCATGGGTTTCTGCACTATATTCGGACCTGCCGTTCCGAAATTGATAGTCTTGTTGTCCAAAAGATCCTGCACAACATGCTTAAAAGCATGGCAACCTTCTATATCGTGACCCGGGGCTCCAGAATGAAACTCACAGTGTCGGCTTGCATCGTAACCAAACGGGGGAGCTCCCGTTATCGGTGCCAGGGTTCTTTTCTCTACCAGGTTTAATCCCAACAATGTCTGCAACAAGTCTGCATAGGTTGAGGGAGGTTTCTCAAACACTCTTCTCGGTTTACTACCCTGGAATCTTCGCTGAGCTTGCTGTGCCCCCTGCTGAGGCTGCTGCTGCTGTTGCATTGGCTGTTGCTGACCCGGTGGTTGTTGCTGGAATGGTGTTTGTTGATACGGGATAGTAACACTCGCCACCTGCTGCGGCTGACGATATTGACCTCGTCCCCTGCCTCGACCCCGGCCTCGGCCTCCAAATACTGCGCTTGCCTCGCCCTGACGGCGCCCCCCAAAAGCTTTCCTATTACTGCCAGATGTAGTTGATTCCTCGACTTGGAACTTTCCTTGCTTGATGTTACGTTCAATCTTTTCTCCCATCAGAATTAGGTCTGAAAAACTGGCCAGAGACGTGTGAAACAGCATATCATGAAACAGACCTGTGAATGTGCCGACAAACATGTCATTCATTTCCTTATCTTCCACAGGAGGACGGACCCTGGCAGCCATATCGCGCCACCTTTGCGCGTACTCTTTAAAGCTCTCCCCCTTTCTTTTGCGACAGCCCGACCAATTGGACCCGATTGGGTGCCAAGTCGCTGTTATACTTGTAGTGAGCTACAAATGCCTCTGCTAATTGCTTCCATGTCTTGATATCAGTTGGCTCCAGCCCCATGTACCACTCTAGGGAAGGGCCCGACAGACTATCTTGAAAGAAATGCATTAGCATTCTTTCATCAGTTGAGTATGCAGACATCTTTCTGTAATAAGCTCGTACATGCACTTTTGGACATGTGTCGCCTTTGTACTTGTCAAACGTAGGAGCTTTGAATTTAATTGGCACCCTCAAGCCAGGTACCAACCCCATTGTGGCCATGTCCAAACCCACAGCACTTTGGTTTAGGACTCCCCTCATCTGCTCTTCCAGCATTCTGATCTTCTGGGAGTCATCCATCGGCCCTTCGAAACCTCCTCCGGAGAAAGCGTCCTCCTGCTGATCTTCTTGCCACATACCATTTCCAGCTCCATATCCATCATATCCATTATTACGCCCAGCTCTGATTTGATTCATCCCCGGACCTCGGCCTCTGTTGCCGTACCCTTGAACACCTCCAGCAGGGCCAAAAGGCATTAACTTCTGCGCCGTTTCCATTTCCAAAGCCTCTGTAGCCCTGATTGGCCACACCATAACCATCTTGCCCAAAGCCTTGAGCATTAAAGCCATACTTGCCAGTGTTATCGAATCCCTGATCGTTGAATCCGAATCCAGTATTGACAAAGCCGTTGCCTCCCATATTATCACCCAAGTTGACATCACCAAGCCCAACGTTATGGACAGCAGTCTCGTTCCCAACTCCGACGTTACCGTTCACAGCAGCGGTAGCGTTGTTGACGTTAGCAGTAGGCATGTTGACTACAGGTGGAGCCACTGGCGTGGGAGTGCCATCTCCATGAGCAGTATCGACTCGCCCAGACTGATGATCCTCGTTGCCGTGACCAGCATTGCGGGCCAACAGAGGTTGGACCATGGCTTGCAAATTTTCCTGACCCTTTGCAATAGCTTCCATGGTCTGCATGAAGAGAGCGAGCTTCTCGCGCACATCTTGCATCTCGTTCTGCATTTGATCCATGATTCTTCGACAGTTGGTGCGGGTAGAATAGCGGTGCGGGTGCTGATCTGCAATCCTGAAAAGTACCTGTTATAGAGCAAGAAATAAGACACTATTCAAAGATTACCTGTAATGCAATATGAATATGAATGCAATGCAATGTGTCTGTGCTTTTAGGGAAATTCATTCCCCCAGTTCTAGTGTGAAGGTGCTTGTGCAGTGACAGTGTTGACGACAGGAATATTGGAGCTGAATCATAGAAAGCCTTATATATTGCTGAGAAAACCCGAATACAATGTCGCTGAAAGTACGATAAGAAGGCATGACCTCAACCAACAATCCTGGTGATGGTCAGCACTTATGCAAGTAAAGCATACAAGTTACTACATGAAATGATCAAATCCTCCCGAAAGTCTGGTACTCTTCTATCAACTTCTTGGTCTCTGGGTGACTTGGTCGATCAAGCAGCCCTTCAACAAGTTGGTTTCTCTTCTTAAGAACACGGCGCACGTCTTCAGCAGTTTCCTCCCATGTTGCTTCTCCGAAGCAATCTTCTAGCTTTCGCTTCTGAGACACCGCTTCATCTCTGGATTTGATTGCCTTGTTCAGTGCATGCTGGACACTATACCGGGTCATCACTTCTTCCTCACACTTCTTGATGCTAGACTTCAACCTCTCTTCGAGGTCGGAGATTTGCTGTTTCAACTTATCTTCCCTCATCTTATTGTTGGTGAGTGTAGCATTCCAAGTTTTATTGCAAGAGGAGATTTCTCGGTGTGCTGCGTCGAGCGCCTTCTTTTTGGCTTCCAGCATGTCATGGGAGCTTCTGAACTCTTGCCCCAGACGTTCACGCTTTTTCTTTTCCTCAGTCAACTCAGCCCCTAAACTGTTTAACAGCTCGATTTGTTGTTGGAAAGCATATACGGCCTTGTTTTTCTCACTGCGTACTTGAGCTAGCTCTTGCTCTAACCCTTCGTTGATCTTCATCAAGGCTTCTTTTTCCTTCACAACTTGCTCGTAGGCCTCCCTAGAGACAGTAGTTGGTTCTTCTGCCGGAATAGGAGCAATGACGGGTGCAGCTGGAAACGGCATTAACAACTGACTTGCTCTTTCCTGGATCCAAACCTTGTAAGGGGCATAGGCTTGACAGTCATTCTTTCCTAACAACGGCTTCCCTCTGCGGTTAATACGCGTCCAGGCATGTTGCAACTTGGCTAATAACTCCCCCTTCACGTTACCTGTGAAGTACAGAGATTCCTGTACTTCTTCCTCCTGAGGTGGATTCTTCAGCGCATATCCAAACTGACGAATGAATAGAGAAGGGTTGTAATTGATACACCCTTTTCTTCCTATCAGCGGCACATTAGGGTACCCAGAACAATTGAAAATGAGCTCATATCCCAACAGGTCTCGATCAAACCACACAACGTCTTCGGAATATAGCCTCATCAGGCGCTCTGACCAACTGGCTGAGGTTGCACTGTCTACAAATGGTCCCTTCATGGGGAGATGACTTTTGAACCACATATTCAATAGAGGAGTACAGCAGTAAACAACTTTTCCCCTTCGGTTTTCGTTCTTGTAGTGCAATGAATGATAGAAGTCTCCGATCAACGTTGGCACTGGGTTGCCTGCAGCAAACAGATAGAAAGCATCCAGATCTACAAAGTTGGGCAAGTTGGGAAACAGCACGATTCCATAAATGCATAAAGCCAAAATAGCATTGAAAACCACCCAACAACCGTTCTTGGCGTACTCTTGAGCCTTGCCAACCAGAAAATCTAGAGAGAAACCGGGAACCCCAAGCCAAGAAGTCACCAACAATTCAGCAGCATTCATATGCAAGGCTTTGGCTAAGTCCTCCAACTTGGGCTCAGCAGCAGAGTGAATAAAGGGAACCTTGTTCTGCACGGGAAGCTCAGTAAACTCCACATACTCCTCAATGGTAGGCCCTAGAATGAAGTCAGCAAAAGTAAAGCATCTCAATGCGGGGTCATAGAACTGCATCAAGGTGTATAGCCCGTTCATCTCATCAGCAGTGGGCTTGCAGACTAATCTCAGTAATCTCCCGTGACTCATTCTGAAGCTTCTCCTAACCTCCTCATCGGCAAGAGATATCAAACCAAGCAAAGACGTAAGATCAGGTGAAGGCAGCTTATACGCAACTGTCTTCCTCAAACTAGCCATAGTCAATACTCAGAAGTCTGGGCACTAGAATCGGAGGATATGCAAATGCACCTGCAGCACAGACACACGTTAATGGGATGCAATGATAATGAGTATGTAAACAGTGCAATGCAAGTAACATGCAACAGGGACCAAATGCCGTAGCTGAATAGCCTGAACCATATCAAGAAGTCTCGGATAGACTCCATAGAAGTCCTCAAACCTTGGTCTCAGATAGACCTAAAACAAAGTTCCAACACTGGTCTCTGACAGACCTCAAACCCTAACTCCAACTGGTCTCTGGTAGACCTCAAATCACGTCTTCAATTGGTCTCTGACAGACCTCAGAACTCTCCAACTGGTCTCTGATAGACCTCAAATCACATCTTCAATTGGTCTCTGACAGACCTCCTAACTCTCCATAAATACCCAGGATCTCTGATCAAGAAATAACCGGTAGGCTGAAGGTCTAGTTACCTGCATAATCCCAAACCCCCTCACAGGTGGATGTCCTAGTAACTGACAAAGGTATGGCATCCTATGCGGTCGTCGGCGTCACAGACTTTCAGGGTTGATGATACGATTCCCAGAAGGAGTGGCATCATCAAATCCTGAAGAGGCCTCACTTAGCCGACTTCCAAGTGATCGGTTCCCGGAGTCGACAATTCAGCTGACCAACGACCCCTTCGACCCAAAGGGTAGAAAAAGAAGCCAACCAGAAGAACCTCGTCCGAGTGTAGATTTCATGAGACACTAATGCAAGCAAAGCCGGCACGCGCCCACTACTTTCTACGCTAATTCTAGGTGCACTCAAGCCCAGGTCCGGCTTATCTCTCAATATCAGAACACCCGTCACCCCAAGATACAGCAATAATAATCCATATATACAAAGCTGAAAATAAAGGTCAGAAATATAAATCCATACAAAATCCTCGACGGGAAAACAAGCGTTAGGATTGACTCTCTTAAGGGACGTTGGATCCCAAATGCATAAGAACTATCGCAGTTCTTAGCAGCCAGGGGACGTTGGATCCCCAGCAGAGTCGCCAGCTGTCGCTACTGCGAAAATCGGCGCCGGCTGAACAGAAGAGTCGCCACCGTGCGTTATTTATCCCACGGGAGGGAAAGGAAACGCTCAGAGTAAACCTCGCAAAGACGGGAAAGGTGTGGTCGTCGCAACCAAACCCTGGGTTCGGGAGTCGGTTACGCAAGGGGAAGGTATTAGCACCCCTCACGTCCGTCGTACTCGACGGGATCCACGCTTGCTTTCGGGTACGGATTGTTATTCTATCTAAACTAAAGGTCAGGGGTTAAAAAGAAAAGAGAAAAGTGACTCGGCAAAGTATCGCACTTTATGCCTACGTATTCTCGACTGGAACGAGAAATCAGAGTCAACGTAGTTCGCCTGCCTACGGGAAAGGAGGGGAAGGTTGCTCGCTAGGATATCGCATCCTATGCCTACGTACTTCCACACAGCATGGAAGATCAGAGCAAACGTAGTTCGGGCCACGCACGACATAAGTCTGTCCTTGATTGATTTTATTCCTTCTGAAAAAGGGTTTCCTGATTAGCAGTCCCGGCGGACAAAAATGACGTCTTGATGAGTTCACATTCTTTTACGGAAGAAGTGTCTTTTATTGTGTTTGAAATCTTTATGTGTTTTTCTGTTTGTTTTGAGAGAGAAGAGACAGAACTCTAACCTACGATTGCGAAGGGAATCAAACTAACCTAATGTTATCATGCATGGGTTAAGACCTAGTGTCTATCATGCTCCTCTCTTGCACAGAGAGAAACAGAGATCCTACGGGATAGGCAGAAACAGAAACAATAACAGGTATAATAAAGCAGTAAAAATGCATGGATGCAACAGTACAAGCGAGGCAAGGGAGTCCCACTCAACCTCGAACCTAGAAAACAATAGGCGAAAGTGAACAGGCTTCACTTTCAACCCAACAGGGTAAACAGCAAACAATACAACCAGGAAATCCAAACAATACATCAGCAATGAAATACAACAGCAAAAGAAACAGCATCAGCAGCTCTGAATCAACATCCGGCTTCAAGTAATCTCCAATCAGCTACAGGCTTCAGTCAGCAGCAGTCTCTATCTTCATGGCCTTCAGGTAAGGGCTTTGATCATCTGCCTTCCATCTGCAATGGCTTTTCTTCAAGTCTCAGGCTCTAGGATGAACATCAGTCAACCAGATGAGGTGAATGAATGTTAGACAGTTAATTACCTACCAAGGGTGGTTCATCAACTGTTAACATTAAACAGAAAGTTTCCTCTCAAAAGTTCTATCTTTCAAATATATTCACTGATCCTTCCAAAGGAAGGAGGTGGATATTTGAAAGAGACTTTAAATCATGGAGAAAGGATAGAGGCAAACAAAGCCATCTATGTTTGAGAAGCAAGCTTTCTAATCTAGAGCTCTGCCTAGCTCCTAAACCCTAGTCTCCTCAGCAACTGCTAACAAGAACCTCCTCTTCAACTCTGGCAATTGCCCTTCAATCTCTGGATCTCCAATGGTCTTCATCTCCTCAAGTCTTCAGCTCTCTCAAGTCCCCAGACAATCCCAATACCCACACAAGCAAGCAATAATCCCCAGAGGGCATACCACACCAGTCAATCAGATATACAGCATATTAATAGCAGTAGGGGAATCCTGACTTTTCTAAGGGGATCTAATAACTACCCATAGCCCCTATAGTCCCATAGCTAACTAATCAAACCCTAAGTCCTAAGGGAAAAGAATCAAGCCTCCTAAGTCATCACCTAAAACCCTAATTTTGTCCATGTTGTTCAAGCCTATATTAAGCACCTAAATTTAATTCTAAAAAATGGGAACTAAATTGAATCTACAAGTTTAATGTCTAACCTAAACAACCTAAAAAGAATGGATGAAAAATATGAAAGTATCTAATAGAACAAAAATTAATAAAATCATGTATAAAATGAAACCATTTAAAATGTTATTTATTTAGAAAATATGGGAAAAATATCAAATAAAAAGTAAAATGCAATTTTTATTTCTTATAATTTTCTAGACATTTTAAAGAAAAATATGCAAAAAGAATGAATTAAAAATGATGATTTTTCTATTTGTTGTGAATTTTATAAGATGCATGAAAAATATAAAGAAATAAAAAAAGAAAATATAAAGAAATAAGAGGGAGGGGTGAGAAGAGCAAGAAAAACGCGTTCAATGCATTGGGCTTATTAACATGGGGGGTGTAGATAGCGTTCTGAGCCCAATCCCCTCCACTTAATGAAACGCTGCGTTTCATTTCTGAAGCTTCCCTCCGTTTTGAACTTTAAACCACAGCCATCAGATTACATCCCAAGTCCAAGTCAAACCCTGGATCGTGTGGCTCTGGCTTCATCTTCAACCTTAGAAACCCTAGGGTTTCTGCAACTTCACCATCGTGCATGAACTTTCCACTTCCCTGTTCTCCCTCAATCCTCCATGAAAGCTCTCAATGTAAAAACCAAAAACACTCCATTCTCTTCCCTCTACACAGCCATGCCATTATCTTCATCTAAAACTCAATCAATAATGCAATTCGATAGGTGCAACAGGTCTGATCCATCATTCTCTCACTGATGTTGATCCTCTCAATTCTCTCTAGAACTCATCCTAAACTAACCTATAACTCACCCTGATCATTTTAAGCACTCACTCCAAGATTATATCTCACAATTTTTGACATTCTAAGCTTCACCAGAATTGGTGCACCATGATCAATGTCCATGAAACTTGCTCAAACTTATCAAAATCAATCATCTCACTTATCCTAACCAGTCTATACTAACAATTCCCTAAAATTCTCATTAAATTATGCAATTCGAATGAGGTTACCAACCTGTTATGATGCTGAAAACAGTTATGGAATACACTTGATCCAATGCTTGAAAGGAGGGGAAATTGATCAGTGATCTTGGAGATGAGTTCTGTATGCAATCAGAGAGGCTCCAAAGCTTTGAATCTTCTAGTTCCAAGGTTCTTGCACTTTGAATGATGATGATGAATAGCACAATTCCTTGCTCAATTTGCCAAAGAAATGTGTGGATTCTGACCTTTGTGTGATGATGATGAAGGTTTAATCAAGAATGTTGAAGTTTGGTGAGAGATTGAGGGAATTTGAGAGGCTTATGCAAGAATGAAAAATGAGTGAAAATGGAGGTTTTGAACAAAGTGGTAGCACCAACCCTTGCATGATTCAGCTTGCATGAATATATAGGTGATATAGGAACCTCCTAGAACATTGGAGAAATTTCCTTTACACTTTCCCTTTTCAATTTGGATTATGTTACTTTCAATTCAAGCAACCATGGATAACTCACAAATTGTGACCTAAACTCAAAATTCCACTTTAGCCAATGTCTTTAAAATGCCTTTTCCATTCAAAATGACCTATAATTTTGCATCATTTGGCCAAGATATGGAAAATACCATTTTTTAAGCCATTTTCCTTCCTTAAATTCACCAATTTTGAAACCTTGTGCTATGGACATTTCCAATCTCTCATGGTCACTTTTCTAGACTCAAAATGTCATTTGGAGCAAGTTTGATGTTGTAAGTTTTTCCATTTGAAGCCTCCTTGTATGAGTTTTGGACATAGGTTAAAATGACCTGTAATTCACAAATGACCAAAATACCCTTTGCTTGCCAAGACCATAAGTTGAGTTCCACACATCATATGAAGGCATACTATACCATTCTAGAAAGCTAAGACAATGAGGAACAATTCTTATGTTGACCAGAAATTCATTTGAAATCTCCTTGAGGGGTAAAAATTGCTTGGAAGTCAAGTCACTTTCACAGACAAAATTTCAGATACCTCAGATGACCTGTAACTTGCAAGGACCATAACTTGAGTTCTATAAATCTCCTTAATGTCTTCCACCACTCAAATTAAAGTTCTTGAGATCCTCTACAAGTTTCATGTTGGCCAAGGATCCATTTGAAGCTTTTATTTTGACTTATCTTGCTTGGAAATTTGACCTAAACTAGGGAATTTTACATAGAAACCCTAATTTAGAAATTCCTCTTCTCGTTGATTCCTCTTGATTTCTTCTTAGCATGACAACATATCCTCATTCTTCATGTCAAATGATGATCCCCACATCTCTCCAATAGACTTGAATGCCTTTTAAATCAGTCAATTGACCTAGGGTTGACCTAGGGTTGACCCAGATGAAACCCTAGTTGACTGTCTTCAACTGCAATTCTTGTGATCACCTCAACAACTTGTTTTCTTCTCCAAATGACTTTCTAAGCCTCCCATGATGTCTAGATGCTCTCCATGCCTTCCATTCACAGCTCACAGCCCCCTTGTTGACCCTCAGATACCCTCAGATAGGGGATAGACTCAAGGCTTGATCTGCTGAACTCTCTGCTCTCAAATTCTTTTCTGATGATTTGAATGAGATAGAATTAGGATAGTAATCTCTTGATAGGCCTCTAGAGATGAGAATAATGATTGGTCCCCTGTTGAATGACTTGCTATGCTTATGCTATGCAGATGAATAACCTATATTCATGACTCTATATGCAAATGCTAATGATATTAAAACATGAACCAAATGAATAAGGTTGGGCAAATTCTAGGGCGCAACAATGACACATCTCCGCTGGGGATTCTGGAGAACTATCAAGTAACTCTGCTTCGGGGATCCAGGAATCATTCTGGGTGAATCATCTCTGCTGAGGACCTCAAGAATCATCTTGGACAAATAACTTCGTGGGGACCTCAAGAATCATCTTGAGCAGTAACTCTGTTGGAGATTTCAGGAATCATCCTGAGCAAACACTCCACCGGGGACTCTAAGCATCAACTTGAGCAACCAACTCTGGCGGCTGCACTGGGGATTTTAAGAATCATCTTAAGCAAACGACTTTGCTGGGGGGAATTCAAGAATCATCTTGAGCCAACGACTCTGCGGAGGAACACCTGCAAAACAAGAACGGTAACAACCTAACTCATGTTTAGTATGCATATGTTTTGACAACGACGCAATGCTCCACACGATGGAAATGCTACGCGTTTATGATAAATGCTATGCAATCATGCAAAAAGCTACGATCCCGTCAGCAAAATAAATGCCGAAGGGAGAATCCTCCTGTCAAGGAGAAAGTCACGCCGATCTCAATCGGACTCCGCATGGGGAAGCAAACTTCAGTTGACTGCTGCAGGGGAACGAAGCTCTACGAGAACCTGGACCTGCTGAGGAAAGCAATGTCAATCGCGGAGATAAACTACACGGCCTTCACGGCTACCTCCTGGAGATAACGACTCCGGCGGGGAAATACGGCATCAGCTATTCAACACTCTACTGGGGGAAAACCAATCATGGCCCAAACGGCTTCCAAGGACTCGGCTCTCTTGGGGATCTGCAAACTCGGCTGGAGAAGAAGAAATCATCCTGCTTACAGGGGAGAGTACGACTCTGTGGGGAATCTCAATTCTGCTGGAGACTTCAGTCTGGAACTACCAATTGCTGCACACTTCAGTATATGACTCAGCTGGGGAGACGACATTCCTTCAGGGTGTATCTAATTGGGGAGAGAATCTTCTCTGCCTAGGGAGACGTCTCAACGCTTACGATTTCACGTTCAGACTCTGCGAGGAGAGGCTGCTGAACTTTGCTGGAGAAGGAGGAATCATCCTGCTTGGGGACGCATACGGCGTACTGCCTGGAACATGCTGCACCTGCAACAACACAAACAAACAGACAAGATACCTTTCTCAAAAGGGACCTATCAAGGTTATCATCTTGTGACAATGTTCAAGTAATTCATTGTTTCAACAATCAGTTGCCTAGGCCAGTAAGTTTATGTATGCGCATTTTGTCAAAAACATCGGCGTTCTTTTTCGCAAACAAAACAGATAAATGCTAAACAAACAAACAGAATTGTTGAATAGTATACATTTTATTGATAACGAACCCCTGAATGGGTAAAAATGTTTTACAACGGAGGCAAGCTCCTGGAATGAGGAAGCCGCGCAAAAATAAAACATAAATATACATCAGTATATACAAATGTCGACAACGAGGCGTAGACGAACACCATGAGTTGATCCCTCTATGACCCACTCGACTTCGATACTTCTCCGACGCTTCAGCTTCAGAAGAGATTGACTCAGATAAACGGCCCTCAGGTCTTCCAAACCACTAAACAAATACAGTCCACACGCGGAACGCAGTCATTTGCTTTTTCAAATCCCTAACTTTTGCGTGAACCGCCCTTTGCGGGTTTTCAGTTCACCGGGGTACCCTTTTTTGCCAAAGTCGCCCATCCCGGTTTTCGACTTTGCGGGTGTACATTCTTTTCAATTTATATCCCTAATTTTTGCCCGAACCTTTTTCCTTTTTTATGGTTCTCCGGGATGCCCCATTTTTGCCTGGACTCTCTTTTTACTGTCCAGTGGGTCACTTTCAAGCAAAGTATTTTTTAACTGCGTCCGCGTTCATCGGGGATGCAAAATCTTCACCATCCATCATGGATAACAACAACGCTCCTCCCGAGAAGACCTTGCTGACGACGTACGGACCTTCGTAATTGGGAGTCCACTTGCCCCGGTGATCGGAGTGTGGAGGAAGAATCTTCCTCAGGACGAGATCACCCGTCTGAAAGCTTCTAGGACGCACCTTCTTATCATAAGCTTTCTTCATTTAACTTTGGTACAGACGACCATACGCAATCGATGCTAATCTCTTCTCGTCCATCAGGCGGAGCTGGTTCAGTCGGCTCGTAATCCATTCTGCCTCGTCGAGTTTTACGTCAACCAAAACTTGCAAAGAAGGGATCTCCACTTCTAACGGTAAGACAACCTCCATACCGTACACTAAGGAGAAAGGAGTTGCTCCGGTCGATGTACGTACCATTGTACGATAACCGTGCAGTGCAAATGGCAGCATCTCGTGCCAATCTGTGTAGGTCACAACCATCTTTTGAACAATCTTCTTAATGTTCTTATTGGCCGCTTCAACGGCGCCATTCATCTTCGGCCGGTAAGGAGATGAGATGTGGTGTTCAATCTTGAAACTCTGGCACAACTCCTTCATCATCTTGTTATTCAGATTCGAACCATTATCAGTAATGATCCGCTCGGGAATTCCGTAACGACAGATGATATCCCTCTTTATGAATTTAGCCACCACCTGCTTGGTCACATTAGCATATGAGGCTGCCTCCACTTACTTGGTGAAGTAGTCGATAGCTACTAGAATGAAGCGATGACCATTAGATGCAGTGGGCTCGATCTTGCCTATCATGTCGATGCCCCACATGGAGAACGGCCACGGGGAGGACATGACATTTAACGGGCACGGCGGCATATGAACCTTATCAGCATAAATCTGGCATTTATGACATCTCTTCGCGAATCTAAAGCAATCCGATTCCATCGTCAGCCAGTAGTATCCTGCTCTCAGGATCTTCCTCGTCATAGCATGCCCGCCGGCGTGCGTACCAAATGTGCCTTCATGGACTTCTTCCATGAGCATACTCGCCTCTTTCTCATCTACACATCTGAGTAGCACGAGATCGTGGTTTCTCCTATACAAAACTCCATCAGGATTGAGATAAAAATTTCCAGACAGCCTCCTCAGAGTCTTCTTATCCGGGGTTGACGCACCCGCCGGATACTCCTTAGTCATAAGGAAGGTCTAGATATCATGGAACCATGGCTTGCCGTCGGCGGCTTCCTCGATCGCAAAGACAAATGCAGGTCTATCAAGACGAGAAAGGACAATTCTTGGAGCTTCATTCCAAAAATTGAATTTATACATTGAAGCCAACGTGGCTAAGGCATCAGCCATCTGATTTTCTGCTCTGGGCACATGATGGAGTTCCACTCGATCAAAGAACGGAAGCAGCCTTCTGGCATAGTTCATGTACGACACCAAATTCGATTGACGAGTCTCCCACTCCCCTTTAATTTGGTTGATCACGAGCGCCGAGTCACCATATATGTCTAGGTTCTTGATTCTCAAATCAATTGCCTCTTCTGGACCCATGATGCATGCTTCGTACTCCGCTTCATTATTGGTGACTGGAAACGTCAGTCTCGCAGTAAACGGGATGTGGGATCCATGGGGAGTCGTGATGATCACCCCAATGCCACTTCAGTAGGAATTAACCGCCCCGTCAAATATCAATTTCCACTGGGACTTCCTATCTGACCCCTCGTCGGGCAACGGTTCATCGCAATCCTTCGCTTTAAGAAACATAATATCCTCATCAGGGAATTCAAATTTCATCGGCTGATAATCCTCGATCGGCTGTTCGGCAAGGTAATCAGACAATACGCTGCCCTTAATGGCCTTCTGGGAAACGTACTGAATGTCATATTCCGTCAACACCATTTGCCATCTGGAAATCCTGCCCGAAAGCGTCTGCTTCTCGAAGACGTACTTGATCAGATCCATCTTCGAAATCAGCATGGTGGTGTGGTTGAGCATGTACTGTCGTAAACATTTGGCAGCCCAGGCTAGTGCACAACACGTGTTCTCCAGCATCGAGTAACGAGATTCATAGTCTGTGAATTTTTTACTCAAGTAGTAAATGGCATGCTCCTTTCTGCCCGCCTCGTCGTGCTGACTGAGAACACACCCCATACTATTCTCAAGAACTGTCAAGTACATGATTAATGGCCGTCCAGCCACTGGGGGTATCAAGATTGGAGGTTCCTGTAGATACTGCTTTATCTTATCGAATGCCTTCTGGCAATCCTCGTTCCAGATAATCGCCTGATCTTTTTTCAATAGTTTGAACATCGGTTCACACGTGGCCGTGAGCTGAGAAATAAACCTTGCAATGTAGTTTATTCTGCCCAGGAAACCACAAACTTCTTTTTCTGTTTTTGGCACTGGCATTTCTTGTATCGCTTTAATCTTCGCAGGATCAACCTCGATGCCTCTTTCACTCACGATAAACCCCAGTAACTTTCCGAACCATACTCCGAAAGTACACTTGTTAGGATTCAGCCTCAACCTGAACTTCCTAAGCCTCTCAAAAAGCTTCAGTAAATTGACCAGATGTCCCTCCTCCGTTTGGGACTTCGCAATCATGTCATCAACATAGACTTCAATCTCATGATGAATCATGTCATGAAACAAAGTTACCATTGCTCGTTGGTAAGTGGCCCCTGCGTTCTTCAGACCGAAAGGCATTACCTTGTAGCAAAATGTTCCCCAAGGCGTAATAAACGTAGTTTTCTCCATGTCCTACGGAGCCATCTTGATCTGATTGTAGTCGGAGAAGCCATCCATGAACGAAAATACGGAGAACTGAGCTGTATTGTCGACCAATACATCGATATGAGGGAGCGGGAAATCATCTTTAGGGCTTGCCCTATTCAAATCCTGATAATCGACGCACATTCGTACCTTACCGTCCTTCTTCGGTACAGGCACTATGTTGGCGACCCACGAGGGTAAGTAGTGACCGCTAAAAAGCCAGCATCAAGCTGCTTCTGCACTTCTTCTTTGATCTTAATGGCCATATCTGGTCGCGTCCTTCTAAGCTTCTGCTAAACGCGAGGACAATCTTCTCGCAGCGGCAAGTGATGGACCACGATGTCAGTATCAAGCTCGGGAATATCTTCGTATGACCAAGCAAAGACGTCACTATACTCTCTCAGCATCTCGACCAATCTCTGTTTGACATCACTCTGCAACGTGGCCCCTATCCTGACGTTCCTGACGAGTTCTTCAGAACCCAGATTCACAATCTCGATCTCCTCTTCATGAGGCAGAATAACTTTCTCTTCTTGTTTCAAAAAGCGGGCCAACTCTTCAGGAAGGTCTTCGTCTTCATCAATCTCTTCTTTGGCTTGATAGATCGGGCAATCGAAGTCGAAGTGAGTCGTAGAGAGTCTAGAGTCGATGTCATCTGTTATGTGGATCCTGCAATAACAAGGGTTAAGCTTAAAACAAGGATATGCAGGTTAGCACAAACCCCACTGCCATTTTATTGTTTTTCAAAACAAATATAAAACAGGAATAACAGAGATCACAATATTTGAACACGAAGAAAAACGCCTTTTGATTTATTGATAAAATGCATGTACATAATCCAACAAGGCCCTGACAATAAAACCACTATGCCCCGGGTAGGACATAGGGTTGTACAATGATTGGAAAAAGTAAATCATTACTCTTCGCTTGTCATCTGGATGATATCCTTGACGGACCAGTTGGTAAGGCCCTCGCCTGGCTTGCTTGGCTGGATCCAAGAGTCGAGGTCGCAGTCGCTATCTCCGCTGTCTTCAGACACCGCGTTGACGCTTTCAAAAATCACCCCGCCACTGGTAAACTGGACCGGCCCTTTATCTCGCGACGCACTGCTAGAAGAAGAAGCTTCAGCTCCAAGAGAATATCCCAACCCAAACTTGTCTTGCTTGTTTGGTATCTCTAGAATTCGCCCCCACCCTGGGGTAGACCCGGCTTGGACAACGGCCCGAGCTTCCTTGAAGGAGGAGAGAGTCATCTCTGGCTTTTCAGTGACTACAGGAGCTACGTCCTTGACTGTAACAACTTCGAATGCTTGGCATAGGGTTTCATGGATTTCCCCATTCATCTCAACATACTTAAAGGACGACAAATGGCTCACCATTATGTCTTCCTCGCCGCAAACGGTCACGATACTACCTCCGACAGCATACTTGAGTTTCTGGTGCAACGTGGAGGTCACGGCACCCGCAACATGGATCCACGGCCGGCCCAAGAGATAGCTGTAAGCAGGCATGATGTCCATAATGTAAAAGATTGCGTCGAACGTTTCCGGCCCAACTTGGATTGGCAACGTCACCTCCCCGAAAACATGGCGTTTGGTTCCATCGAACGCTTTCACAACTAGATCACTGGGTGTGCAAATCACTCCGCGAGTATCCAACTTCATCAATGCCTTCTTCGGAAGAATATTGAGCGACGACCCTGTGTCTACCAGCACATGAGACATAATCGTTCCCCTACACTCTATTGAGATGTGCAGGGCGCTATTGTGGTTCCTCCCTTTTGGCGTCAGCTCTAGGTTAGTGAAACCTAACCCATTTCCAGCATTCACGTGGGCTACGACCTCTTCTAGCTGGTTTACCGATATTTCCTGCGGTACATATGCGGCGTTCAACACCTTCAGCAGCGCGTTGCGGTGTGCTTCATAACACAGCAACAGATTCAGGATGGAAATTTTTGAGGGTGTCTGATGGAGATGATCCATAATCTTGTAGTCACTCTTTTTAATCAACCGCATAAACTCCTCGGCATCTTTAACAAGTAAGTATTTTTCTACCCCACGAGGGATCTCTTCGACGACTTTACTTATACCCTTATCAGTTGCATCAGCTCTGACCGCTTTATCCGCCACGACCTCCGGTGGCACAAACACTCTTCCGCTGCGAGTAATACCACTGATTCCTGCAAGGTTCTCCACAGACAACCCAAACGGTTCTAGCTCCAACTTCTGTCCGTTGCAGTAGACTTCAGCCTCATAATGCCATGGGACAACATTAGTGCTTTCGAACGGTATTGGCCCAGCTTTGGTGATGGTAATCGTGGGCGGCCTGGGTGCAGAAATAGTTATCGTCTGGCGAGGGATGGTGATGGTGGCGACCTCATCATCTTGCTTTAGCACTACCTCTCCCGATCCACCTTCGGCCCTCCGGCTAAACTGCAGGATCCCTTCAGTCATCAGACTTTGAATTCCCTCTATCAGCTGTTCACATCCATCAGGACTAGTCGTACAGCCCATACACAGCTCTCTGCATCCTGGAAAGAAACCTCTTTTCATCAACTTAGCTTTAACGAAGCTAAGCGGCGTTTTCAGATCTCTGACGTCAGTCAACAAATCCAAACTCTCGTCTTCGATAATGGTGTTCACTCCACCTCCCCTATGATTCGGCATAGGGTTCTTCGTGACATTTGGCACATTATCCGAGAAGTTGATGATCTTGGCGTCCACCATGTCCTGCACCTTATGCTTGAAGGCTTTGCAGTTCTCTATTGTGTGGCCTGGTGCCCTTGAGTGAAACTCACAAGTTGCATTCACGTCATAACCTGGCGGAGGTGCCCCTGTCAAGGGAGCCAACGTTCTCTTTTGGATCAACTGTAGCTGCAGCAAAGTCTGCAATAGTTGCGCGTACGTCATGGGCGGTGTCTCGAGGTGACGGCTCGACAGAGGTGCCCGACTCTGATACTTTCTGTACCCTTGCTGATTCGGTTGCTGCTGCTGCTGCTGTGGAACTGTCGGGATAGTTATGCTGGCCACCTGCTGGTGAGGGCCTTTACCCTTCCTTCGAGCGTTGGTCACAGCGCTCGCTTCTCCTTCCCGTCTTTTGCCACCATAAGGTTTCTTTCCTCCTCCTCCAGCTGAGGATGACTCACCTTGAATTTTCCCGAGTTTGATCCCATTTTCGATGTGCTCACCCGTGATAATGAGATCTGAGAAGGTTCCGGACATGTCGCTGACCAATTTCTCATAGTAAACCCCTAGGAGGGTGGCTACGAACATCTGCACAAGCTCACGTTCAACCATCGGCGGCTGAACCCTGGCTGCCAACTCACGCCACCGCTGGGCGTATTCCTTAAACCCTTCATTGTTCCTTTGCGACAGATTCTGCAGTTGGACTCGGTTCGGGGCCAAGTCGCTATTATATTGGTAGTGGTGTACGAATGCTTCAGCAAGGTCCTTCCACGTGCGCACACTGGTAGGCTCCAGACTCATGTACCATTCGAGGGAGGGTCCGGACAGACTGTCTTGAAAGAAGTGCATCAGCAACTTCTCATCCTCAGAATGAGCGGACATTTTTCTGTAATACGATCTTAGGTGGACACGAGGGCAAGTGGTGCCCTTATACTTTTCAAAATCAGGTACCTTGAACTTGGGAGGTACCTTGAAATCAGCAATCAGTCCCAACTTGGACATATCAACGCCCAGGGTGTTCTGATTCTCGATGTTTCTCATCTTATCCTCGAGTGCCTTGAACCTTAGACGTGCTTCAGCAGTCAGCTCCCCTTCAGCACCTCTCTGAGAGAACACATCGTCCTGACGGTCTTCTAACCACGGCTGAGGCCCGAACAGATTCCCAACACCTGCATTGTCGTTGCCCAGCCCAACATTAGCTTCAAGACTCCCATTACCGACGCCCGTCGTATTGCCATTGAGTCCCATGTTAGCTATCACATTGCCGTTGGCACTGCCATTCCCCCCGGTCACGGGGACGCCATTCTGAGGAGTTTCAACTGGTGGAGGAGTAGGCACAGTCCCACCATGGAGTACGCCATTATTATCGACCCTTGAAATCAGAGGCTGGACCAAGGTTCTGAGCTGATCCTGGCCATTGGCGACCGCTTGCATGAGCTTCATGAAGCGATCCATTCTTTCGCGGAGTTCCTGAACATCAGTTTGCACTTGCTCCATGATTCTGGTTTGATTTGCTCTGGTCGGATAGCGGTGGATATGTCTCTGATCAATCCTGGAACAACCTGAAACAACCTGAGAACACAAAAGGGTTAGGAAAAATGACAAAGTGCTCGTTATGCGAATGCTTCATGCAAATGCAAACGTGTGTCTGTGCGTTAGGGAGATCTCCCCCGATCCTAGTGCCTGAGTGCCAGTGCTGATAATAAGAAGTCCGAGTCCGGTCATGGAAATAAGATCCCATATATAAAGAAAACCCATCAAGGCAGTACACGACATCAGTGAGTACAAGACGAATCAATAGTATGACCCCAGCCAACAAGCCTGGTGATGGTCAGCATACAACAATGATCAAAACAAAAGGAATACAAATAGTCAAGTACGGCCACGGGCGCGAAACTCTGCTAACAACTCCTTCGTTTCTGGATAATCAGGTCGAGTGAGTAACCCTTCGACGAGTAACTCTCTCTGCATAAGGGTGTATTGAAGACCTTCAACCAAATCTTCCCATGCTCCTTCGCCGAAACAATCTTCTAACTTCCGCTTCTTGGCCTCAAACGTCAGTTTGCGCTCCTTCAGGTTAGCGAGAGCTCTGTTGAGCTGGCCTTCGGCGGCATATCTGCGAGCGGTTTCTTCATTAAACCCCCTCTCACTAGCCTTCACCTGGGCTTTTAGCTTGGAGATTTGTTGCATCAGCTTATCCTCCCGCTCTTTCCTGTTGGCTAGAAAGGCCTTCCAGTGGTGGTTGAACTTGGATATCCTTCGATACGCTTCGTCCAAGTGCTGCTTCTTCGTGGCCAGTACATAGTTGACAGCTTTGAAGTCTTGACCCATGCGTTCACGCTCGGCTATCTGCTTAGTCAAATCTATACCTAGCTGGTTCACCAGCTCCGTCTGCCTCTTGAAGGAATGAACGACTTCGTTTCTCTCGCTTCGGAGTTGAGCCAATTCTTTCTCCAGTTCTTCATTTGCCCTCTTCAATTCATCTCTCTCAGCTAACACCTGATTATGTTGCTGAATGGGCACGGTAGTAGGCTCTTCAATCACTGGAGGGCTTTCTGGCTTGGCAGGAAGAAACGGCATCCCTATAACATCTGCTCTGGCTCTGGTCCAAGTCACATACGGAGGGTAGGCTTGATTATTACTTCTCCCCAGCAATAGTTTTCCCCTCTTACTGATACTGTTCCAAGCGCGCTGAATCTTAGATAACATATCCCCTTCTAGAAGACCAGTGAGGTACAGAGATTCCTGCACCTCTTCATCCTTCGGCGGAGCTCTCAAAGCATACGCGAACTGTCGGACCAGCAAAGATGGATTGTAGTTTATACAGCCCTTCCTGCCTATCAAAGGCACGTTCGAAAACCCGCTGCAGCTAAAGATAATTTCAGTGCCCAACCTATCCCTGTCAAACCAGTCAATATCCTCCGCTGATAGACTCATCAAACGCTCAGACCACTCAGTTGTGGCTGCAGACGAAACAAAGGGACCCCTCTTGGGTAGATGACTATCAAGCCATTTATAAAGCTAGGGCACACAACATGAGACATTCTTGCCCCTTCTGTTCTCGTTTTTGTAGTGAATAGAATGGTAGACATCTCCTATCAAGGTGGGGACTGGATTCCCTGAAGCAAAGATGCGAAAGGCGTCGAAGTCTACAAAATCGGGCATATTGGGGAACAGAACAATGCCATATATGCACAGGGCGAGAATGACGTTGAACACGACCCAACATCCGTCTTTGGCGCACTGCTGAGCCTTACCCACTAAGAACTGCAAGGAGAAACCGGGAACCTTGTTCCAACTAGACAATACCAACTCGGAGGCATCCAGATGAAATGAAGGAGCTAGACTAGCCAGATCAGGCTCAACATCCATATGAACAAAAGGCATCTGCCTCTTGATAGGCACACCTAACAAATTAGCATATTCCTCTAGCGTAGGTGCGAGAACAAAATCCTGGAAAGTAAAGCATCTCAACGGAGGATCGTAGAACTGCAGCAGGGCGTGCAACCCATTCAACTCAAACGCAGAAGGTTTACGAACCAAACTGAGCAATTTGCCGTAAGATTTTCTGAACTCATCTCTCACAGAATCATATGCTAAAGCAATCAAACCATTCAGCTGAACAACATCAGGGGCAGGGAGCTTGTAAGCCACGGTCTTCCTCAGAGAACCCATAACAATACAATAGGAGGCAAGAAATCCTGGATCGGGGAAAACGGTACCTGCAACACAGACACACGTTAATGAAATGCAAATGCAAAGCAATGTAAAATGCAATCATGCAGTAGGAGATCAAGGAAACTGCGCTGTGGAGATTCTGTGTCAACAAAACTATAATCCTGCTCTGTCAAGAACAACCACTATCTCTGATAAGAAGAAAACCCTGGTATCGGACCACAAATCTGCTCTGTCAAGAACACACACACATAGGACCATAAACCTGCTCTGTCAAGAACAAATATACACATCTTCTGATGAGATCCTCAGATCCAATCAAAACCTGCTCTATCAAGAACAAACATCTGGTAATGAGATCCTCTGATCCCAATCAAAACTGATTCACTGTCAAGAAAACCAGGTAGTCTGAAGGTCAAAGTTTCCTGCAATAAACCCAACCCTGCTCACAGGTATGGACCTAAACTGACTCAAGTTCGGCATCCTATGCGTTCATCAGCGTCACAGACATTCAAGAGGGGTGATACGATACCCAGAAGGTGTGGCATCACCAGCTCATGAAGCGGCCTCACTCGGCTGAATCACAAATGATCGGTCCCCAGAGTCGACAATCCTCCAAACCAACAACCCCCTCAACCCAAAGGGTTGAAAAAGAAGTCAACCGGGAGAACCTCGTCTGAGCGTGGATTTCATGAGACACTAGTGCCTGCCAAGCAAGCACACGCCCACTAATTTCCACAACTAATGCTATGTTCACTCAAGCCTGGGTCTGGCTTCTCACTCATCAGAATGCCCCTCCCACAACAGCACAGATAATCATATCATACTGAAAATAAAATGCGGGAAATAAAGTGCGATAAATAAACACAACCCAACAAGTAATCATACAAGCGCTAGGATTGACTCTCGCAGGGGACGTCGGATCCCCAAACTGACTCGCATACGGGACGTTGGATCCCAGGAAACTATCAGGTCCCCAGCAGAGTCGCCAGCTGTCGCTTCCGTGAAAATAAGGTGCCGGCAAAACAGAAGAGTTGCCACCTTTCGTTATTTATCCCTCAGAACGGGAAAGGAAACGATCGGAAAAACCTGACGAAAAGGTAAAAGACAAGGTCATCGCAACCGTTGTTTGGGTTCGGGAGTCGGTTACGCAAGGGGAAGGTGTTAGCACCCCTCACGTCCGTCGTACTCGACGGGATCCATGCTTTTTGTGTTTACTGGACGAGTTGGTTTATCTATCTACCTATCAAGGCTGGCTTAAACGAAAAAGAAAATGACTCGGCAAAGCGTCGCGCTTTACGCCTACGTATTCTCATCAGAGAAATGAGAAATCAGAGTAAACGTAGTTCGACCTACTACGGGTTACGGGGAAGGTGGCTCGCCAATACGTCAGTATTGTGCCTACGTACTCTCAACGGATATGAGAGATCAGAGCTTACGTAGTTCGGGATAATACGGCTTACAGGGATTCAGATCCATCTGTTTTATCGAGTAGGGTTAAACAGCAATTCCAGGAGTTAGGGACAAAGCCTGTTTGCGTTGGCGCTGAAGTTTAACGACACTCTTTTCTTCAGAAAAGCTTTCTTTGACTTATGGGCCCACGGGGCAAAAAGGTTTGAAGTTTGTTTTCTGTCTTTTACGGAAGAAGTGTTTTTTATTGTGTTTGCAATTTCAATCGCACTAAAGACTATGACCTGAGAGTGAATGTGTCGCATGTCACCCAAAGGGTACCATACTAAACATCGAGACTGTTGAAAAGAAGCTCTCCAACAATCCTTTCTCAGATAGCTTAAGGCTCATAACGTACGAAAGAAATCATTCATGATTACTGTATTTTAAGTTGTTTTGAGATGAGAAGAGAACAGGCTCAACTAAAGGGAGACTACCAAGTCCTACTGTTGTCATGCCAAGGATTCATCCTATAGTTGGAGTTTGAAACAGGGAACTCCTAGAAGTTATCATGCATAGGTTTCAACCTAAAGTTCTATCATCATTTCCTTATCAAAGGAAGTGAGAGTCCTAAGGGATCGTGTCAATGATAAACAGAAATAGATAAAGCATCAGCTTACACAGTAAACAGATATACAGTAAACGACTGTAAAATGCATGCAATGCAAGTGAGGGAGGAAATTTGTGTGGGGCAACAGCCTCCACAAGCTCATCTCAACCTCAAGCCAGATATGAATAACTGCAATCATACAGAAAGAACAACATGCTATCAAGCAAAATACAGTAACAAATGCAATCATACAGTAGGAAATGAAATGCTGTCAAGCAAAATAAACCACATGGGCAAGGGAGCTGGGCTCTACCGAATACTCGCAAGCAAAGTCATACAGTAACAATACAAGCAGAGGGAGCAACTCAACCTCTAGTGCAATCATGCTCCTAGATTAAAGTCAGTCTAATCATGGACTTATTCTAATGCATCAAGCAAGTCAGACAAGGCACATCAGCAATACAGAAAAGAAAACAGACAAGAAAGAAACAGATCACCAACTCTCTCTCTCAATTCCAAGCTTCAGCTCTTCTGACAGCAATCCAGTCTTCAGACTTCTATCACCCTTCAAGGCTATCATCTTTCATGACAAATATCAATTTGTCTCTCCAGGCTTCAACCCTTCAACATAAGTTTCAACTTAATCTTCTTCTTCAAGCTTCAGCTTTTCAGTCAACTCCACCCTCAGGCTTTGCTCTTAACCACCAGTATCAACTTGATTCCTTCAGGCTCTCAAAGCATCAATGTACAAGTATCAACTTGTCCTTCATTCCTCAAGCCTCAGCTCTACACTCAATCTCAATTGAATCCTCTTCATAAGTATCAACTCAGTCTTTAAGCTTCAGCTCTCTTTGCTTTACCAGTCTCAACTTGGTCTTCAAGCTTCTACAAGCTTCAGCTTCTTAGAGTAGTCTTCAGTCACATGAGAGTGTCAACTTCATCCTTTAATCTTCTTCAAGCAAGGAACTCCTCATTCTTCACTCAATCTCAATTGGGTCTTCAAGTGTCAACCTGTTCTTCTTGCTCTTCAAGCTTCAGCTACAATGGCAATGCTCAAGGAATCATCCTCTTCCACACTCTTCAATGAAGTCTTCATCTTCAAACTCAAGTCCAACATCTCTCAAGATACTCAAACCAAGGGAAATCACTTAACTGGATAAGCAAGGATATTAAACTGCTTATTGACCACCAAAGGAGGCCCATAAGGGTTTAACATCAGAAGAATGGTCCCCTCAAAAGTTCTACTTCCTAGGTACCATCACTTATCCCTCCAAAGGAGGGAGGTGGATACCATGGAAGGACTTTTAATCATTGGGAGGAATGGAAGCACAAAAGGCTTTCCATGTTTGTGAAAGAAATCATTCTAACTACAAGGCTCTCCCTATGTCCTATCTCCTAATCTTCATCAGACACCTTCAGGCACAAACAAATCCAAAGCTCCAAGCAACTTCAAGCAACTTCAAGCATCCTCACCTTGTCTTCAACTTATCTTCAATCTCAAACAAGTGCAAACACAAGGTTGGTTTCAAAACAGGCTGTGATGCAAAAGGAAGATCATGTTGTAATTTGGCAATTTGGATGAAACATGAAAAAACGCAGCTCAGTATTCTAAGCACAATCAGACCAAGCAAGCTACATGTACACCTTAAAAACATGTTGACATATGATTTTGAACACAAAGATGGGCCTCAAACTGAATGGAAATAGAAATGAACCCTTCATGGCAAGAATGACCCTAACAATGCAAGATGAAAATCAAAACATGATGTATGCACAAACTGATCAAACCAGCATTTCAAACATATTATAAATAGGCAAACAAGTGATCTTCAAACATACCAATGAGTCCTAAAATCAGTGGAACCAAACTGCTATGGTGGTAGCTCATTCTAGCTGAAAATGCACTTTGAGGGCAATGGATTAAATCATGTGAAAACAGGTCAAGCAAATCATACATACATGTCAAAAATATACAAATGGATGATTTTGAATTCAAATTTAAACCACTTATGGCCTGTAACCAAAACTGATATGTTCATGGCAACAATATGCAAGACAAGGCATTTTGAGAATGTCTAAACAAATCAGATGAAAACAGCTCACACCAATCATACATATCCACCATAATCATGATTTTAAGTGTGATCCAATTCAACAAACAGTTATATTTCACTCATAACAAGATTTTGACATATGACATGCTCATGACACATTTTCAACATAACAAGCTCAAAAAATGACAAACATGAGATTATGATGTAAAGTAGGGAGTGGACTGTCTACATACCTCTTGTAGACTATGTTGAGCAGATTAGAACACCAAGAAAACCCAGAGAAACTTCAAATGCACCTAGCTTTGAAGGTTTCTTCTTCTTGAAGCAAGAATACAAACTTTGTGACAGTTTGAGAAATAAGCTTCACCAATGATCCTCAATGCTTTGGACAGTTGAGATATGATGTATATGAGGTGTTTGAGTGATTAGAACATCAAGAAAATGTTTAGAACATGTTTTGACTGATTTTATGCATTATGGTCAAAGTTGTTTGGTATGGAAGTTGACTTTTGGAATGGTGAGGTTTTTAAGTGGTCTAAGGGCATGGACACCTTCTATATCATATTTAGGGATTGTGTGGATGATTTTTGGTGAGTTTGATTGTAGGGAAATGGATATGGCAGCTGTTCTACCAAGACAGATTTTTGAGGAGTTCTAATACTTTCAGCTCACATGAATTTTTGAGGAGTTCTAATACCTTTCCTTCCATAACTTTTAGCTCACAACTCCTTTTAAGGAGTTCTAATACTTTTTGGAAAGCCCTCATGTAGCTCTAAAACATTCATGTTCACAAGAACTTCTGACTCCAAGTTGAACTAGGTCAAAAATCTCTACAAAGTTGGCTGAAAATAAGGATTGTGCAGCCAGAATTTGCAAATTCTCACTAAGTGTTTTACCCATTGAAAATGGTCTTGGCCATAACTCCAATTCTATGGATTTTTTGATTGTGGACCACTGTGGGACCTTTGTAGGAATTGTCAAGAGCTTTCCAATGAGCATTGAACCAACTCATTTGGGTGTGTGGTTAAGGAGTTAGGGTCAAGCCCCTTTCAAAACCCTAATTCCCGACTATTCCGATTACTCCTTCATCCTTGATCCAATGATCATGAAAATTTATGGGCAGGTGTAATATGAAATAAGGAAAATTTTTGATTCACATCTTGAGGTCAGATTCCTTATGGTTGAAGAGTTGACTTTTCGGCCAACCGTACGATCGATCGATGATTGACGAGGCGACTGTTGATGTTCTGAGTCCTATGAGGTTTTAAGACTTCTTGAGTGAACTTCCCTGAGCCATATGAGCTTAATGAACCACAAACCCCCCATTGGAATACCTTTTAAAACAAAATTCAAACCACAGTCGACTTTTCTTGATCAAAAACCCTAATCGGGGATCCATGAACTGTACTGCTCCTGATCTTTGTGTGAAAACCCCAAATTGGATTCATGCCTGACCCCATGCAGTATTATTGATGGTTTAGAGACTTTCTTCATGGAGAAACAATCCAATGCATTGACTGATTAAACTGTCAAACCCTCGATTTGCAAATGTACGAAATCCTGATTCACCTGTAACTAAACAGAGACAAACTTGAAACTGGTTATAGTTAGATAATCAAAATGGAAATGATCCTAAGATGATGATGAGGATCTATGAGGCCAAAATTTAGGGTGCAACAGTTTCCCCTATTTAAATATCTTCACTAGATGGTTTTGAGAGATGTCAATCTGAATAGAATCGTAGTGAAAGGTATTTAAATATAGAAAACCAGAAATTTTGTCCCTTAGATCCGATGGTATGCAAAAGGACAAATGCTGAAATGCAATGAGATCTAAATGATGCCTTATGATGCAAGACAAATGCAACCACACGAGAAAAAATAAAAGAACAGTATAACAACGAGCAATTACTCACTGGGGAAAGACAGCAACACAGGGGAAGCAACAAACATGAGAAATAAATATCTGGAAAACCATCAGATAAGTCACGACGCAAACTGTTTGGTAGTTGCCAAGTAAATTGAAATTCGTCCACAAGATAAAACGCGAGTAAAACACGACCTTGGGAGAAAAGGTAGAATGGGGAATAAAATACCCATGTAAGGTAAAACTCATCCACAAGGTAAAACACGACCTCGGGAGAAAAGGAAAAATGGGGAATAAAACACCCATGTAAGGTAAACTCATCCACAAGGTAAAACGCGAGTAAAACACGACCTCGGGAGAAAAGGTAGAATGGGGAATAAAACACCCATGTAAGGTAAACTCATCCACAAGGTAAAACGCGAGTAAAACACGACCTCGGGAGAAAAGGTTGAATGGGGAATAAAACACCCATGTAAGGCATATGTATATGAATTATGCTTGTGATATACGCATGTATGAATTATGCAAATGATATGATCAAATGCAAATGCAAATGCCGATGACAAGGCTCGACTCTTTTGGTGAGAAGACAAGACTGGAAGACTGATTCCTCAACACGAAGATCACTTTCAATCTGCTTGGGGACTAAAGATATTGTTGATGAACACATCTCTGCCACACTGATAAATTGTATCAAATGGATAACCCTTGTAGGAAGGATAAAGATCTGATTGGGATTTCTTCAAGTAAACTGCCTCAGTTTAGCTGTCTGTTAAAGATGAACTGATGATGACTTCAGCTCGTCTGATGTTGACTGATGCATCGGGTGCTTGGAGAGCTTGCCCCAGTCTGAGGCTTGAAATATATTCTGGATAAACCAAATCTGAGAATACCATGCCTTGAACAAATCTTCAATTGATTCTTAGACAGGATGTAAAAGGAACTTGCCCCTGATAGGATCACTTGACCAAGTTTCTCAATGTTTGAAAATTCCTTGAGAGGAAAGCCAGTTTACAAACAAAAGTGTTCGTACAAACATGGTAATGTAAAGTTCATGCAACTTTTTGAAATCAAAATCACTTTGAAAGATGCAAAGTAAATGAGTCATCGGTCTGAACACGGTGGTTCAAGACACTCAAAGTTTAGAGTAAAGGTGTATTGCCAAAATAATTGATTCACAAAGATCTTTTGGAGTCAGTTTACGCAACCTTGTTGTAGTATGCTTTCAAAATAACCTTGTTTCAATTAGGTCCTTTGAGGGTTGTAGTGTGGCCTGGTTCACGGTTTAAGAAACAAAGGATAAAGGCTCAAAGTTTATTTGTACCCACCCAATCTATGTGATGATCTCCGGTCTTATGCTCAGTTAAATCAGACTATGTGCTCAGGTTCCCATAAGTTAGGAATTGCACTGATAATAGCCAAGATGATGGTTCAGAAGTCAACAGATTTTTCGAAAAGGCAGTCACTGCTTCTTTACAACCTTTGGTTGTTTTTGACATTGAGGGTTTTTAAAGATCTCTTCTTTTTATTATCCCTAACTTTTGCCTGGACTGTTTCTTTTGAAGCTTACAGTCAGCGGGATGCCCCTTTTTGCCTAAGTCTCCTTCATAGGTTTTGACTTAGCGGATTTTTCCTTTGATATTTTTTGTTTGTTGAAATAAAGTGACTGCCTAGGTTAATGATCACGGTGAACCATCATCGGCTTCTTGGCTTGAAAAAAATCCTCGACACTTATTTGTTGTGTGCGAAGGAAAAATTGTAGTCGTTGCATCCTTTATTATAAAAGGTGTCTTGTATGAACACACAACCGAGTTAACTGAGAACTACCCATCCCAAGGTTAAAACTGCGGGTTTTGTAAATAAAGAAACTCCAACTTCTAGGTTCAAAGGGGTTGACAAGGGATTATCTTCCATATTTCTCCAGTGTTTGGGAGTTGAAACAATGCCTTACATCGTCAACAAAGTTTGATTGAAAGCATACTGACAATAATTATGGGTATCACGTTTTCATCATCCTTCCTCAAATAATTGCATAATCAAAAATTTGGACAAGGAGTAAATATTTGAAAGGTAAAGCATACAAGATGCAAATACTGGACAAAATGAATTGAATCAAAAGTTGCAATGCTCATACATTAAAATGAAAGTACATACACTAATTAAAAGCAAACAGCTTAAACAAGACAAGGAAAGTTCAAACAGTGAGAAACAAAAGGCCTAGTGACTACATCAGTACAAAGATGAGTTGTCTTGTCTGAAACACTGGCATCAAAAAGATAGTCTGCTGAAGTCGGACTGAAGCTTCACTTTTGATGCACTGGCAGAGGATTTTTTTGAACATTCGGATGGCTGTCCGTAAAATCAAGGATTCCAGTTCTAATCAATTCACGCACCCTAGCTTTCAATGCAAAACAATGCTCCAAGTCGTGGCCTAGGGCACCCTCATGAAAAGCACAATGGAGATCAGTTCTAAATCCAACTGGAGGAGGATTAGGAGGGGGTGGCAAAGTCTTCGTAGTGATCAGCCCTTGTTGAACCAGGCTTGGATACAATTCTGTATAAGTTATGGGAATAGGATCAAACTGATTCTTATTCTGATACTGGTTCTGTCTAACAGCAGGACGTTGAGGAATTTGAACTGGCCGTGGAGCAGCAATAGCAGCAATAGTAGGGTGATTATACTGAGGTCGGGGATGAGGCATCCTCACTTCAGCCATGACAACATTAGTATGCTCTTCTTTCTTCTTATGGAAATTCCCAAAGGATTTCTTTGCACCGGTAGAAGATTCAGCAACCTTGGACACCTTACCACTTTTCATCCCTTCTTCTAACCTTTGGCCAATGGTTACCAAATCTGTAAAACTCGAAGAGACACTCCCAATCATCTTTTCCCAATAGAAGGGAGACAAAGTATCCATAAACATTCCAGCTAGCTCCTTTTCTGCCAGAGGGGGTTCAACTTGGGAAGCTAACTCTCTCCAACATTAAGCGTATTCTTTGAATGATTCTCTTTCATTTTGAAACATGTTTTGAAGTTGAAGACGGTCAGGAGCCATATCCAGATTGTATTTGTATTGTCTCATGAAGGCTTTGGTGAGATCTTGGAAGCAGTGCATGCTGTTATGTTCCAAATTCATATACCACTTGAGAGAAGCACCACTCAAGCTGTCTTGAAAGCAATGGATGAGCAACTTCTGATTGTTGGTGTAGGCTGCCATCCTTCGGTAGTACATAACCAAATGGGCTCTTGGACATGAGTGCCCCTTATATTTCACAAATTCTGGAGTCTTGAACTTAGCAGGCATAACCAGACCAGAAACTAAGCACATGTTGTCAGCATCAATGTTGAAGAAGTCAGTACCCTCAACAGCTTTGAGTCTCTTGTCTATGTTTTGAAACTGTTCACAGACAATCTCAGGTTCAACAAAATCTTCATGGTCTTCAACTTGAGCACTAGCAGCATTGTAGTCACAGAAAGGAGTCTCAAAGGGAGCTCGGCCATTCTGAGCAACAGTGTGGACCACAGGTCTGGGCTCTGTAAAGACGGGAGCTTGAAAACCTGGTCTGACAGTTGGACCAATCATAGCAGTAGATGCAAGAGGTGGAGAGTAGTTAGGAGGTAAACCAAACTCTGGCCAAGTCGATTGTGGCATTTGAACAGGAGGAGGATCGACACTTGAAACTTCTTGAATGACAATCCTTTGAGATGGCTCTCCTCTAGCAATCAATACTTGAAGCATTTCGGTGAGTTTAGTCATGCCTGACTTCAATTCATCGATCTCCATTCAAACTTCTGCATTGTGTACTTCCTGCTCTGACATCTTGCATCTATAGTTAGCTCTAGTCCGATATCGGTGTCGAGGAATCAGCTTGACAACTCAAAGGTACACTGGACAATGAAGACAGCTGGACATGAGCGACCGGACAAACAGAGGTATGCAAGGAACCATACAAAGATGCAAATGCAATGCAATGCGATGCAAGAGAAGATACAAATCACACATAACAGGATCAAAGGTTCGAGATCACAGCATGTGGCTTGAGTAAAGAACCAACCATAAGGTGTGTACTAAGGGTAAAACACTTATACAACAGGTTCTAACAAAGTTCCCAGAGTCAACAACCCATCTTTCAGATATTATCGACACACCAAATACTTGGAAATCAATAATATTCTCAAGAGAGTCTCGTCTGAGTGTAGTATCGCGTATCAACTACTTCGGGATTACTCCCTCATAGTCAACGCACTACGTCCTAAAAGGCCAAGTGGGGTAAAAGGTAACTAAAAGTCCTCAATATCAAAGGCTCAGAGGTTGAAAGTAGTAATGTTTTCACGAATACTCATTCAACAAAACTAACTCTCAATAGGGCCTCCACTGAGTGGTGGTTTCTCAAGTCAGCTTGGTCGGGAATCAACTCCCTACAAGCCTTCTTGTATATACCGCCATCCTATCATAAGTGCGCTCAAGTACGGGTATAGTACTATCCTTACCACTCAAAGTAACAAACCTGCATACAGAAAAACCCAAGCACAACCAGATATATGTACAAATATATACAAATATAAAAGCAATTAAACATATAACAAACACAGATATAAACAAGGTAGGCTTAACCCTCTTAGGGGAAGTTGTCCCCAGTGAAGTCGCCATTTCTGTTGCGGTGAGAATCGTGATACCAAGCTATTGATTAACTTGAATCTTTAATTCTTAAATTCACAACCGGACTTTAATTTATCTAAAAAAGGAAAGGTTTAAAGAAAGAAAAACCTATAAAAAATGCAAAGCAAAAGGCAAGGCCAAAGGCTAAGCAAAGAGAGATCTAAAGGTTCGGGGGTTGGTTATGCATAGGGTAGGTATTTCACATCCTAAACATCTGTAGTACTCTACAGGAACCTCTTGTTAATATTTGTGTTTGCTAAAGTTTGCTTGCTAAAGGGAAATGTGCTAAGGGTAAAGATATAAAGTATATACAAAGTTTGGTAAAGTTTGCTCGCAAAGATATCACATCTCGTGCCTACGTATCCTTACGGGAATGGAATCAGAGCACTCGTAGTTCCCCTATCTAGGGATAAGGAACTCTTGACTGTGGTCAAGGTTCCAAAGGGATGTAAGCATTCATAGAGAAGTACTTACATGGAGTGTGGCGACTCCTCTTCTAAGTTTAGATTGTTGTGATAAAGGGTGTCCACGGCGGGACGATAAAAACGAGCACGACGACTCGAATCCTAAGGCTAGGATAAAGGGAGATAAAGGTTGTCCACAGCGGGACGGTAAACATGAGCACGACGGCTCAGATCCTAAGGCTAGGATTAAGGGAATAAAACTATGAATCATACCTCATGTGAAAATACATATTAACACTAGAATTTGGAAAAAAGAAACAACTAAAACGGACTAAAATTGAGAAAGTTATGATTTTTTTGAATTTGTGAAGGAAATAAAAAAAACAAGTAAAAAAAAGAGTAGAATGCACAAGCTGGGTGTTGAACCCATGACCCTTGGACCACAAACGTGATACTCCACCACTAGGCCATACGCGCCCGTGTGAACATGAGATAGAAGAGAAGAAGGAAATGATGAAACCTGGAAAATATGAAAAAAAACCAAAAGAGTTGATCCTCCTCAGGGATCGAACTCAGGTTCAAAGGCATGATAAGACGTTTTAAGGGCAAGGTCTCTACCACTGGGGTGGTGTTGCACCCCAAAATTTGACCAACATTTATTTATCCATCAAGTGTTTGAAGGTTGATACCTTCATCAGAAAGTTCAAGAGACCCTCAGAGGAATTGGTTGAGACCAAAGTTGTGTGCTTCATAGCTTGAGAGTTGTGGGTACTCCTCAGATGATTCTGAGACTTTGAGAATGGACTTGAAGCTTTGAGAAAGCTTATGAGATGTCTTGATAGTCATCATGAAGCCCAGAGAGGTCATTATGCAAGAATTCAGAAGATTCAACCATGAATGGTAGAATTAGGGTTTTGACTGGGTCAACCCTAGATCAGCTGAAGATTTGGAGAAGGTTGAGACCTAATCCAAGGGCCATGAGATCATGTAATGATGTATGAGGATGTTATAAAGATGATTCCTAAATCAACACATCATGAATGAGGAGTTTGAGGAGTTTTGAGTTAGGGTTTCCAAGGATTGTCAGTGAAAAACCCTAATTTGATCCTTATCTTCCAGGCAGTTTTAGCTCAAGATGTGATTGAAATCTCATCTCCCCCACAACATAAATGTTGTATAGCTTGTTCTTAGCTTTAATTTGAGTGGTAGAAGTCCTTGATAGGAGTTGCAGAGCTCAGGTTATGGTTTTGACAAATTACAGGTCAGTTGAGGTGTGTGAATCTGGGTCCTTGAAAGTCACCCAACTTGCAGACAACTTTTTCCCTAGTAGGATGATTCCTATGATCTCCTGGTCAACATGAATGTTGAAGAGAATCTTCTTAGCTTTCTATAGAGTACTATAAGTCCTTGATAGGATTTGTATAACTCAACTTATGGTTTGAACAAGACAGGGGTATTTTGGTCATTTGGCAGTTATAGGTCATTTTAAGCAAAGGCCATATCTCCTATTTCCAAGCCTCAAATGGAAAAACTCAAAACATGAAAGTTTTTCAAAATGGCATTTTAAGCCTAGAAAGAAGGTCATGAATTGTTGGAAAAGCTCATAGCATGGAATGATAAAGTTTGGTAAATTTGAACTAAAAAAGGCATATAAGTTAATTCAAGTCAAGTTGAAATTTGGTTTGGGAGATCTATGAATCCAAAATAGGTCATCCAATATACCATTTTGATTGCAAATAACATTCTAAAAACTTTGGTTTAAACAGAATTTTGATTTGAGGCTCAAAAATGAAGGTTGCTTTGAAAAATTGTAACTTGCATCTTAAGGCATCCTTGGAAAGTTCTACACAAGGCAAGTTTGGGCCTGATTTTTGCACATATGATCTCAATATCTCTTGCAATGAGATTTTGACACAAGTTTACAAGGCCTAACCCATGAGATATGGTATGATCAACATGTCATTAAAGGAGAAATTCCATAACTTTCCCTTACTTTCTAGCTCATTCTAGGAAGTTCTAGATGATTCTATGGATGGTTATAAATTGAGGGGATCATGGTGAAGGGAAAGGTTGGAGAATTCAGTGGGGAAAGGGAGAGAAAGAGTGAGGTGTTCAAAGCTTTCTTCAAAGTCAAGCAAGACTCGAATCTTCCATTACAAGCTTTCTCCTTCAAGAATCTTGCAAACAGAAACCTCTACACCATTAGAGGATTCTTTGGAAGCCATTATAAGCTCTGAATTCATCTCTGGCATCACTCACCATCATCACTTGGCAGGTTGGTGATTCTTCCCATATCTCATTATTTATGTGCATTCACTCAAGTTTCTAGGTGTAGAATTAACCTACTAGGTCAGTTGCTTAAGTTCTGAGGATTAGAGTAGGATCTATGGAGTTTCATGGCAGGGTGCCATTTCTTTGAGTTTCAAGAACAGGTTATATATAGGGTATTAATGGATATGGTATGGTTTAGATTGATTAGGGCAAGGCCAAGAACAGGATTATACCATTAAAATTGAGTTTCAGCAAGGTTGATGTCAGAGAAAAATGATGGAACCCTAACCTTCATGCATTCTGTTTGGAGGATATAGGAGGTTTTAGTGAGAACTATTGACACCATCGTATTCTTGGAGAGAAGAGGAGCAACTTTGGTCTTTGGATCTGTTGTTTTCATTGAGAGATGAGAGAGCACGAGCGCGAAGAAGGTTGGTGCATGAATTCTGGTTTCAGACCAAACCCTAGACGCAAGGTTGAAGATGAGTGGATACCCGTTGGATCTTTCTGGTTCATTTGACCTTTTCATCCCATCCAACGGCCTTAATTCAAAGTTGAAAATGGAGGGAGTCTGATGCATATGAAATGCATCATTTCATTAAAGCCAGCGCGTGGGCCTCATCTAAGCATTGATACCAACACCCCCACCAGCGGCCCAATCAGTTTTTCAACTGCATTTTGAGGCTATTTGCACCGTGGGCGTTCCATTTTTCTTTTAATTTTTCATTTGTTTTGCTGAAACGCGCATGGGCCTATCCCATTTTCTTTTCACACCCCCACCATGTCTGGCCCATCTGATAATGAACTAGGGCGCCCTGCTGTTAGCACCCCCTCCCCTTTAATCAATTTCTTTTATTTTTTAATTTCCTTTAATTTTCTTGCATTTTAATAAATTCATAGAAAATGGGAAAATTAATATTTTTCAATTCTTGTTTTTTCTATAGGTTAATAAATTTGTCTAGAAAATTAATAAAAATAAAAATTCCATTCTATTTTTAGTTTAGTATTTTTAGAATATTTTCCTTTTAAATAGCTTTTAAATAGGATTAATATTGTATCCAATTTTGTAGAATTTATTTTAGGACCTTCCCTTAGTCTTTTTAATTCATTCTTTTTGGTGTTATTAGATATTGAATCATAGTTCCCCATAGGATTTAATTCTTGATTTTTAGATTAAGATTTGATTAGTTTAATTAGGTTGGCATTAGGGTATCATAATTAGGGTTTCAGGATGCATAAGTGAAATAATTCATTTTCTGTGGAGAGTTTTGATTTGATTTTTGGGGATGGGCATATAGGGATGATATGGGTAGATGTTGTAGACCCTTGTGAATAATTGTTAGAATTTTCCCCCTTGTTTTAGTATTTTTAGGTATTTTCTGGAGTTGACTGATGGTTTTGTCTGTACTGTGGTTATCTGTTTATCTCTGGGGTTTATTTTGGGGAATTTGTTGTGGGGTTTAGTTTGTTTTGAAGATCTTGTGAAGAGCATGATGGAAGAGAAGACTGTAGATCAAGACTCAGAGACCCAGAGCTTGGAGATTATTCCCTGTCTGTGAGGTTTGAGATCCTGAAGTATGAGGGAAGTTCATGGTACTTTCCTGAGGAAGGCACTGTGAATGACTTTCATTCTTTCTTCTCACCTCTTTCTTAAGTATCCAATGATGTTGGAGCCAACTTGTGAGTTTAATTTCTCCTGAGGAGGAATGTAAACTGATCACATGTTGTTGAGCCACATGGGATACAACTCCTAAGTGGGAGCCTCCTAGTACTTTCCTGAGGAAGGTCCTATGGGTCTATTCACTTAGTTCCATTAGTTCATCTAGGATTCCTTAAGTATCCAATGATGTTGGAGCCAACTTGTGATTTTAATTTCTCCTGAGGAGGAATGTAAACTGATCACAGTTGTTGAGCCACATGGGATACAATTCCTAAGTGGAAGCCCCCTAGTACTTTCCTGAGGAAGGTCCTATGGGTCTATTCACTTAGTTCCACTAGTTCAGGTAGGATTTCCTAAATATCCAGTGACGTTGGAGCCTGCTTGTGAGTTTAATTTCTCCTGAGGAGGAATGTAAACTGATCACAGTGGTTGAGCCACATAGGATATGATTCCTGAGTATACACCTCCTAGTGCTTTCCTGAGGAAGACACTATGAGTCTGTCTACTTAGCTCCCTTTCTTTGATAAGCTTGTTTTGAAGCTTGAAGACTGGGATTGTTTTCTCTTGTTTAGGGTTTTGCTTTAGGGCTTTGCTTTCTTCTGATTACAGTTCTGTTTCAGGGTTAGGATTAGAGATTAGATGTAGATTCTTTCTTTCCCAAGCATGTGGTTTGTTGGCCTGATGGCACTTCATTTCTTTTACTGTTTATTGCTTGATAGCATGTTGTTTATATTTCAGTATGATTACTGTTATTTCATGACTGGCTTGAGGTCGAGACGAGCTTGTAAAGGCTGAAGCCCCACACACATTTCCTCCCTCACTTGCATTGCATGCATTTTACTGTTAAAGCTGATGCTTTTGTCTGTTTTGGTGTATCATTGACATGATCCCTTAGGACTCTCATTTCCTTTAATAAGGATTTGATGATAGACTTCTAGGTTGAAACCTATGCATGACAACATCTAGGAGTTCCCTGTTCAAACCTCGACCATAGGATGAATCCATGGCATGACAACAGTAGGACTTGATAGTCTCCCTCCTAGTTGGGCCTGTTTCTCTTCTCATCTCAAAGCAGTTTAAGATACAGTAATCATGAATGATTTCTTTCGTGCGCTACGAGCCTTAAGCCATCTGAGGTTGGATGTTTAGTATGGTACCCTTCGGGTGACATGCGACGCATTCACTCTCAGGTCATAGTCTCTAGTGCGGTTGAAATCGCAAACACAATAAAAAACACTTCTCTCAGGAAATAAGTCGTAGTTTCCCGAACTACGTTTGCTCTGATCTTCCATACAGTGTGGAAGTACGTAGGCATAGGATGCGACGTCCTAGCGAGCAACCTTCAACCTTTCCCCCATAATCCTTCGTAGGCCGAACTACGTTGACTCTGATTTCTCATTCTCTAATGAGAATACGTAGGCATAAAGTGCGACGCTTTGCCGAGTCATTTTTCTTTTCTTTTTCAGCCAGCCTTGATAGGTAGATAGAATATAACCAACCCATCCAAGTAAACAAACAAGCGAGGATCCCGTCGAGTACGACGGACGTGAGGGGTGCTAATACCTTCCCCTTGCGTAACCGACTCCCGAACCCAGACAATGGTTGCGATGACCTTGTCTTACCCTTATTCGTCAGGTTTTTCCGATCCTTTCCTTTCCCGCTCTGAGGGATAAATAACGAAAGGTGGCGACTCTTCTGTCATGCCGGCACCTTATTTTCGCGCAAGCGACAGCTGGCGACTCTGCTGGGGATCGAACCCAGAGTCTCTGGTTCTTCGTTTCCCTATGAGAATCAATCCTAGCGCGTGTATGTTTGCTTGTTGGGTTGCGTTTATTTATCACATTTTTACTTCCCGCATTTTACTTCTCGCACTTTATTTCCCGCATTTTATTTCCAGTTTGATATGATTATCTGTGCTGCTGTGGGAAAGGGATGTTACTATGAGTGAGAAGCCGGACCTGGGCTTGAGTATACACCTAGATATAGTTGCGGAGAAGTAGTAGACGAACCTGTCTGCTGAGCAGGCACAGTTCCCTACGAAAATCTGCGCTCAGACGAGATTCTTGCAGAGGTGCTCCTTTCCGGTCCTGAGGATCTGAGGGGAGTCCAGACGTGAGGATTGTCGACTCTGGGGACCGATCATTTGGAAGTCAGCTAAGTGAGGCCTCTTCATGACTTGATGATGCCACTCCTTCTGGGAATCGTATCGTCACTTGTGAAAGTCTGTGACGCTGATGACCGCATAGGATGCCGTACCTTTGTCCGTGGATTAGGTCCATACTTGTGAGTGGGATTGGGATATTGCAGGAAACCTATACCTTCAGACTACCTGGTTTTCTTGACAGTGAATCAGTTATGTTGGTGCCAAGGTTCTCGGTGGCAGATTAGACTGTTCTCGACAGAGAAAGTTTTTTGATCAAAGGATTTTATCATCGGATGTATGTCTGTTCCTGATAGAGCAGGTTTCGATCAGAGTATTGTCATCAGAGGTTTGTTCCGGATAGGGAAGATTTTGAGTGGGATCTGAAGATCTCATCAGCAGTTGTGTGTTTGTTCTTGATAGGGCAGATTTTTGATTCGGGGTCTGAGGACTTCATCAGCGGACGTTTTCTGATCATACATCCCGGGTCCTTATTATCAGGCACTTAATCTTGACAGAGCAGAATGTTGATCTCGATCCTATCAGATGGTTATTCTCAGCAGATCAGATCAGTGGTTTTACGCCGGGGTTTTTTTCTCATCAGTGACTGTTGATACCGAATCTCCACAGCAGCCACCTGAATATATTGTTGCATACCTGCATTTTACATTAGTTTGCATTATCATTCGCATTCCATTGACGTGTGTCTGTGACAGGTACCGTTTCCCCGATCCAGGATCTCTCGCCTCTTATTGTATTATTACGGCACGACTATTGCGTACGAGTTCTCGATCCCTGATGTGTCGGAGTTGGCTATCACTGGTACTATGTATATGTGAGATTGCTGTTTCCATGACTGGGCTCAGATTCCCCTCCTTATTATTGTCAGCACTGGTATTAAGGCGCCAGGATCGGGGGAAATCTCTCGAGCACACAGACACACGCGTGCATCTGCATGAAGAATTTTTGCATGACATACATTCTGTTGCTTTTCCTAACCCTTAATGTTGACAGGTTTTTCAGGTTCACAGGTTCCGAGCTGCTTTCGATCTCCAGGATTGATCAAAGACTCATTCACCGCTACTCAACTCGCGCTAATCAGACAAGGATAATGGACCAGGTGCAGTCAGATGTTCAAGAGCTCCGTGAACGGATGGATCGTTTTATGGAGCTGATGCAGGTGGTCGCTAATGGGCAGGACCAGCTTCGTACTTTGGTTCAACCTCTGATCTCCAGGGTTGACAGTAATGGCATACTGCACGGCGGGGCTGTGCCTACTCCTCCTCCCGTGGACGCTCCACAGAATGTTGTTCCTGTTGCCGGGGGCAACGGCAGTGCTAACGGCAATCTAATGACTAATATCGGGCTCAATGCGGCAGGCGTCGGCAATGGTAGTCTGGGAGCCAATGTTAACATAGGGCCGGTCAAAGGCAATGCTGGTGCAGGAAATCTGTTGGTGCCTCAACCGTGGCTAGAGGACCATCAGGATGACGTATTCTCTCAGAGAGGTGTAGAAGCAGAGTTGAATGCTGAAGCTCGACTCAGGTTCAAAGCGCTGGAAGACAAGATGAGAGACATCGAAAATCAGAATACATTGGGCGTTGACATGTCCAAGCTCGGGTTGATTGCTGATTTTAAGGTACCTCACAAGTTCAAGGTGCCTGTCTTTGAGAAGTATAAGGGTACTACTTGCCCCCGTGTTCACCTTCGATCTTATTATAGAAAGATGTCCGCTTATTCTGACGATGAGAAGTTGCTGATGCACTTCTTCCAGGATAGTCTTTCTGGTCCATCTCTCGAATGGTATATGGGTTTGGAGCCCGCTACTGTGCGCACCTGGAAAGACCTCGCTGAAGCGTTCTTCCTCCACTATCAATACAATATCGACTTGGCCCCCAACCGAGTTCAGCTTCAGAATCTCTCACAGCGGAACAATGAAAGCTTTAAAGAGTACGCCCAGCGGTGGCGTGAATTGGCTGCTCGGGTTCAACCGCCGATGGTTGAGCGCGAGCTGGTGCAAATGTTCGTGGCTACCCTTCCTGGAATCTACTATGAAAAGCTGGTTAGTGGCATGTCTGGAACGTTCTCGGCTCTCATCACTATGGGCGAGCATGTTGAGAACGGTATAAAGATCGGAAAAATTCAGGGCGAATCATCCTCAGCTGGAGGAGGTAGTAAGAAACCCTACGCTGGCAAACGTCGAGAGGGAGATGCCAGTGCTGTCACTAATGCTGGGAGAAAGGGCAAGGGCCCTCAGCCTCAGATTGCTAGCATAAATATCCCTGCAGCTCCACAGCAGCAGCAGCAGCAGCAGCCTCAGCAGCAGAATCAGCAGGGGTATAGAAGATAATAGAACCGGGATCCTCTGACAAATCGTCATTTTGAAACTCCACCTATGTCGTATGCACAGCTCTTACAAACGTTGCTTCAGCTCCAATTAGTGCAAAAGAGGACAATGGCTCCCTTAACAGGGGCACCGCCACCGGGGTATGACGCCAATGCTACTTGTGATTTCCATACTGGGGCACCAGGCCATACGATTGAGAATTGTAAAGCTTTTAAGAACAAAGTCCAGGACTTGGTGGACGCCAAGGTTATTAACTTTTCTGACAGTGTGCCCAACGTTACCAAAAACCCTATGCCTCATCATAGGGGAGGCGGAGTGAATGCCGTTATCACTGAGGAGAGTGCGGACTTGCTGACTGATGTCAAAGATTTGAAGACGCCGCTTAGTTTTGTCAAGGCTAAGTTGCTGAAGAAGGGCTTCTTCCCTGGATGCGGAGAGTTATGTATGGCTTGTGCTACACTTCCTGATGGGTGTGAGCAGCTGGTCGAGGGTATCCAAAGTCTGATGTCTGAGGGTATTTTGCAGTTCAGCCGGAGCGTTGAAAGTGCGTCAGGGGAGGTCGTGCTGAAGCAGGCAGATGAAGTTGCTACCATCACTATTCCTCGTCACCCTATTACTATTTATGCGCCCCGACCGCCTACTATTACTATCACCAGGGCTGGGCCAATCCCATTCGAGAGTACTAATGCTGTTCCATGGCATTACGGTGCCGAAGTCTACTGCAATGGTCAGAAGTTAGAGCTAGAGCCATACGGATCGACTGTGCAGAATCTGGCCGGAGTCAGCGGCATTACTCGAAGCGGCAGAGTGTTCGCGCCAGCAGAGGTTGCAGCAGAGAAAGTAGTCCGAGCTGATGCTGTGGATAAGGGTAAAGGCAAAGCCGTCGAAGAGATCCATTCTGGGGCAGAGAAGGACTTGCTGGTTAAAGATGCTGAAGAGTTCATGCGTTTAATCAAGAAGAGCGACTACAAAATTGTAGATCATCTTCATCAGACTCCGTCTAAGATCTCTATTCTTAACTTGTTGCTGTGTTCTGAAGCGCACCGCAATGCGTTACTGAAGGTATTAAACGCTGCCTACGTGCCGCAGAAGATATCAGTAAATCAGCTGGAATAGGTGGTAGCCCATGTTAATGCTGGTAATGGGCTGGGATTTACGGATCTAGAGCTGACTCCTAAAGGAAGAGACCACAACAGCGCCCTGCACGTCTCGATAGAGTGCAGAGGCACTATCATGTCGCATGTCCTGGTGGATACGGGTTCGTCGCTTAATGTGCTTCCGAAGAAGGCACTAATGAAGTTGGATACCCGTGGATTGCTTTGCACGCCCAGTGATCTGGTAGTGAAAGCCTTTGACGGAACTAAGCGCCACGTTTTCGGAGAGTTGACCCTGCCAATTCAAGTTGGTCCAGAGACGTTCAATACGGTTTTCTATATCATGGATATCATGCCCGCCTACAGTTGCCTCTTAGGTCGGCCATGGGTCCATGCTGCTGGTGTCGTGACATCCACGCTGCATCAGAAGCTCAAATATGCTGTCGGGGGCAGCATAGTAACCGTCTGTGGTGAGGAGGACATTATGGTGAGCCATTTCTCATCCTTTAAATATGTTGAAATGGATGGCGAAATCCATGAAACTCTCTGCCAAGCATTTGAAACTGTCAAGGTGAAAGAGGTAGCTCCTGTCGTCATAGAGAAGCAAGAGATGAACCTCTCCTCGTTTAAAGAAGCTCGGGCCGTCGTCGAAGCCGGTTCCACCCCAGGCTGGGGGCATGTTTTGGATATACCAATAAAGCAGGATAAGTTTGGATTGGGGTACTCTCCTGAAGCTGAAGCTTCATCTTCTTCGTCTAGCAGCTCGTCTCGCGGGAAAGGGCCGATCCTATTCACCAAGGGCGGAGTGATTTTCGAAAGCATTAACGCAGCGTCTGAGGACAGCGGGGATAGTGATTGTGATCTTGACGCCTGGATTCAACCGAGCAAGCCGGGCGAGCGCCTCAATAATTGGACCATCAAGGAGATTATCCAGCTGACAAGTGAAGAGTAATGATTTGCTTTTTACAATCTTTGTACAACCCTATGTCCTGCCCGGGGCATAGTGGTTTTATTGTCAGGGCCTTGTTGGATTATGTACCTGCATTTTGTTAATAAATAAAAGGCGTTTTCTTCGTACTCAAATATTGTGTTCTCTGTTATTCCTGTTTTATGTTTATTTCGAAAAACAGCAAAATGGCAACGAGGTTTGTGCTAACCTGCATATGCTTGCTTTAAACTTAACCCTTGTTATTGCAGGATCCGCATAACAGATGACATCGACTCTGGACCCTCTACGGCTCACTACGACTTTGATTGCCCGATCTATTAAGCCGAGGATGAGATTGATGAAGACGAAGACCTTCCGGAAGAGTTGGCCCTCTTGTTGAGACAAGAGGAGAAGGTTATTCTGCCTCATGAAGAGGATATTGAGATCATAAATCTGGGTTCTGAAGAGCTCGTCAGAAATGTCAGAGTAGGGGCTGCGCTGCAGAAGGATGTCAAACATAGACTGGTCGAGATGCTTCGAGAGTATAGTGACGTCTTTGCTTGGTCATACGAGGATATGCCCGGACTTGACACAGATATCGTGGTTCATCGCTTGCCGTTGCGAGAAGATTGCCCTCCAGTCAAGCAGAAGCTCAGGAGGACGAGACCGGACATGGCTGTAAAAATCAAAGAAGAAGTCCAGAAGCAGTTGGACGCAGGATTTCTAGCCGTTACCACTTACCCTTCGTGGGTCGCCAACATAGTGCCTGTACCGAAGAAGGATGGTAAGGTACGCATGTGCGTCGATTATCGGGATTTGAACAGGGCGAGCCCTAAGGATGATTTCCCGTTGCCTCATATCGATGTGTTGGTCGACAACACAGCCCAGTTTTCCGTGTTTTCATTCATGGATGGCTTCTCCGGTTACAATCAGATTAAGATGGCACCGGAGGACATGGAGAAAACGACGCTCATCACCCCCTGGGGAACATTTTGCTATAAGGTAATGCCCTTCGGTCTGAAGAACGCAGGGGCCACTTACCAGCGAGCAATGGTAACTTTGTTTCATGATATGATTCATCATGAGATTGAGGTCTATGTTGATGACATGATTGCAAAGTCCCAAACGGAGGAAGAGCATCTGGTCAACTTATTGAAGCTTTTTGAGAGGCTTAGGAAATTCAGGCTGAGGCTGAATCCTAACAAGTGCACTTTTGGAGTGCGGTCCGGAAAGTTATTGGGGTTTATTGTTAGTGAACGAGGTATTGAAGTTGATCCTGCGAAAATAAAAGCCATTCAAGAAATGCCAGCGCCGAAAACAGAAAGAGAAGTTCATGGTTTCTTGGGCCGAATAAACTACATTGCAAGGTTTATCTCTCAGCTCACGACCACTTGTGAACCGATGTTCAAGATTTTAAAGAAAGATCAGGCGATTACTTGGAATGAGGATTGCCATAAGGCATTCGACAAAATAAAGCAGTATCTTCAAGAACCTCCAATCTTGATACCCCCAGTGGCTGGACGGCCATTAATCATGTACCTGACGGTTCTGGAGAATAGTATGGGGTGTGTTCTCGGTCAGCACGACGAGACGGGCAGAAAGGAGCATGCTATTTATTATTTAAGTAAAAAGTTCACTGAGTGTGAATCTCGATACTCGATGCTGGAGAAGACGTGTTGTGCACTAGCTTGGGCTGCCAAACGTCTACGACAGTATATGCTCAATCACACCACTATGCTAATTTCGAAGATGGATCCGATCAAGTACGTCTTCGAGAAGCAGGCTCTTTCGGGCAGGATTGCCAGATGGCAAATGGTGTTAACGAAATATGATATTCAGTACGTCTCTCAGAAAGCCATTAAGGGAAGCGTATTGTCTGATTACCTTGCCAAACAGCCAATCGAAGACTACCAGCCGATGAAGTTCGAATTCCCTGACGAGGATATTATGTTTCTCAAAGCGAAGGATTGCGATGAGCCATTGCCCGATGAAGGGCCATATAGGAAGTCTCAGTGGAAGTTGATATTCGACGGAGCGGTTAATTCCTATGGAAGTGGTATCGGGGCTATCATCACGACTCCTCACGGATCCCACATCCCGTTTACTGCGAGACTGACGTTCCTAGTTACCAACAATGAAGCAGAGTATGAAGCTTGTATTATGGGTCTAGAAGAGGCAATTGATTTGAGAATCAAGAATCTAGACGTATATGGTGACTCAGCACTTGTAATCAATCAGATTAAAGGGGAGTGGGAAACTCGTCAAGCGAATTTGGTGCCGTACATGAATTATGCCAGGAGGCTGCTTCCGTTCTTCGACCGAGTGGAACTTCATCATGTACCCAGGGCTGAAAATCAGATGGCTGATGCCTTAGCCACGTTGGCTTCAATGTATAAAGTCAATTATTGGAATGAGGCTCCAAGAATTGTACTTTCGCGTCTTGATAGACCGGCATTTGTCTTTGCAATCGAAGATGCCACCGACGGCAAGCCATGGTTCCACGACATCCAGACCTTCCTTATAACCAAGGAGTATCCTGCGGGTGCGTCAACCCAGGATAAGAAGACTCTAAGGAGGCTATCTGGAAACTTTCATCTCAATCCTGATGGAGTGTTGTATAAGAGAAACCACGATCTCGTGCTACTCAGATGTGTAGATGAGAAAGAGGCGAGTATGCTCATGGAAGAAGTCCATGAGGGCACATTTGGTACGCACGCCGGCGGGCACGCCATGACGAGAAAGATCCTGAGAGCAGGGTATTACTGGCTGACGATGGAGTCGGATTGCTTCAGATTCGCGAAGAAATGTCACAAATGCCAGATTTATGCTGATAAAGTTCATGTGCCGCCGTGCCCATTGAATGTCATGTCCTCCCCTTGGCCGTTCTCCATGTGGGGCATCGACATGATAGGCAAGATCGAGCCCACTGCATCCAATGGTCATCGTTTCATTCTGGTAGCCATCGACTACTTCACCAAATGGGTGGAAGCAGCCTCGTACGCTAATGTGACCAAGCAGGTGGTAGCTAAATTCATAAAGAGGGACATCATCTGTCGCTATGGAATTCCCGAGCGGATTATCACTGATAATGGTTCGAATTTGAATAACAAGATGATGAAGGAGCTGTGCCAGAGCTTCAAGATTGAGCACCACAACTCGTCTCCTTACCGGCCGAAGATGAATGGCGCTGTTGAAGCGGCCAACAAGAACATAAAGAAGATTGTTCAGAAGATGGTTGTGACGTACAAAGATTGGCACGAGACGCTGCCGTTCGCCTTGCACGGTTATCGTGCGACGGTTCGTACGTCGACCGGGGCAACGCCTTTCTCCTTGGTGTACGGCATGGAAGCTGTCTTACCGTTAGAAGTGGAGATTCCTTCTTTGCGGGTTTTGGTTGATGTGAAACTCGACGAGGCAGAATGGATTTCGAATCGTTTGAACCAACTCAGCCTGATGGACGAGAAGAGGTTAGCATCGATTGCATTTGGTCGCCTGTACCAAAGCCGAATGAAGAAAGCTTATGATAAGAAGGTGCGTCCTAGAAGCTTTCAGACGGGTGATCTCGTCCTGAAGAAAATTCTTCCGCCACACTCCGATCACCGGGGCAAGTGGACTCCGAATTACGAAGGGCCGTATGTCGTCAGCAAGGTCTTCTCGGGAGGAGCTTTGTTGTTATCCACGATGGATGGTGAAGATTTTGCATCCCCGGTGAACGCGGACGCAGTTAAAAAATACTTTGCTTGAAAGAGACCCGCTGGACAAAAAAGAAAGAGTCCAGGCAAAAAAGGGGCATCCCGGCGAACCAAAAACAGAATAAAAGGTTCGGGCAAAAATTAGGGATATATTGAAAAAATGTACACCCGCGAAGTCGAAAACCTACACTGGGCGGCTTCGACAAAAAAGGGTATCCCGGTGAACTGAAAACCCGTAAAGGGCGGTTCACGCAAAAGTTAGGGATTTGAATAAGCAAATGACTGCGTTCCGCGTGTGGACTTTCATTGTTTAGTGGTTTGGAGGACCTGAGGGCCGTTTATCTGAATCAATCCCTTCCGAGGCTGAAGCATCGGAGAAGTATCGAAGTCGAGTGGGTCTTAGAGGGATCAACTCATGATGTTCGTCTACGCCTCGTTGCCGACATTTGTATATACTGATGTATATTTATGTTTTATTTTTGCGCGGCTTCCTCATTCCAGGAGCTTGCCTCTGTTGTAAAACATTTTTGCCCATTCAGGGGTTCATCATCAATAAAATGCACATTATTCAGCAATTCTGCTTGTCTGTTTAGCATTTATCTGTTTTGTTTGCGAATGAAAACGCCGATGTTTTTTTGATAAAATGCGCATACATAAACTTACGGGCCTAGGCCCATTGATTGTTGAAACAATTAATTAACTGAATATTGTCACGAGATAATAACCTGGATAGGCCCCTTTGAGGAAGGTATCTTGTCCGTTTGTTTGTGTTGTTGTAGGTGCAGCGCCTTCCAGAAGATGTGCCGTGCGCATCCCCGAAGCAGGGCAAGTCCTCCTTCTCCAGCAGAGTTCAGTAGTCTCTCCTCCGCAGAGTCTGAATGCGAAGCCATGAGCATTGATATGTCTCCCCCAGGCAGAGAGGATTCTCGTCCCCAAGCGGACGCGTCCTGAAGGAACGCCACCTCATCGGCTGAGTCGCGCGCAGCAGCTCGTATTCCCCCCAGCACCGGGTCACAAGTGCAGGTTTCATAGAAATGTTCGGGTGCCGAAGCTCGTGTTTTCCCCAGTAAAGTCGCCGAAGCAGGTGTCTCCCCCAGCACCGGGTCACAAGTGCGAGTCTTGTAGGAAGTTGTTCGTATGCCGAAGTATGCAGTAAACTATAGTGCCAGACTGAAGTCTCTAGCGGAATTGAGATCCCCCACCAAGAGATGATTCTCTCTTCCCCAGTGGAGTGTTGAGCAGCTGAGGTTGTTTCCCCACAGAGTGGTTATCCCCAGAAGAATAGCCGAGACGGCCGTGCAGTCCATTCTCGCGATTGTTATCAGCAGGTCCAGGTTTCTCGTAGAGCTTCGTCCCCTGCAGTAATCAACTGAAGTTGTTCCCCCTGCAGCAGTCAACGGAAGATCATTTCCCCAGACAGAGCCCGGTGGATATTGGCGTGTCCACGTTCTTCTCAGCAGGATGATTCCTCTATATGAATAGTTCTTTCTCCTCGACAAGAGAATTTCCCCCTCGACATTTATGTTGCTGATGGGATCGCATCATTGTGCATGATTGCATAGCATTGTGCATGATTGCACAGCATTTAGCATGAACACATATCATTCCCGCCGTGTGGAGCATGGAGCCGAAGCATATGCATCACACGCATGATCTAGGTTATTATCATTCTTGTTTTACAGGTGTTCCACCGAAGGATCAGTTGCTCAGAATGATCCCGGACATTCTCCCCAACGGGGTCGCCTTCCTAAGATGATTCTTAAAACCCCGGTGTAATCCTCGCAGTCGCTCGCTCAAGATGATTTTTGAGATCCCCAGCAAAGTCAGTTCAAAACGACCCTTGAATTCCTCAGCAGGGCCGTTTGCTTAAGATGATTCTTAAGACCTCAGCGCAGGTTCTCGAGTTGTTTGCTTAGGATGATTCTTGAGCTCACCAGTAGCGTCCCCAGCAAGAGTTGCCCAGGAAGATTCTTGGAATACCCAGCAGAATAAAAGTTTCTGGAATGGTTATCAGTTCAGGTTCAAGATGATTCTTGAAGTCCTTAGCAGCATGATATGTTTGCTCCAACCGTGATGTCTAATCTGAAGATTGACTTCGTGAACGCCTGAAGGCGACATCAGAATGTTCCTGTGGATTCAGGTTTCCGTGTTGATGAATCAACGTGTGTCTGAAGACAAAGTTCAAGGTTTGTGGATACACCTTTTGTTTGCAAGGTGACCCGTGTTGGCCTGAAGACCAAGTCAGTTGTCCTGAGATGATGATTGATTGCGATCAAGTGAATAGTATTTTCTTCTGACTGAAGTCAAAGATGTTTCTCCAGCTGAAGCGGAGTTTTGCCTGAAGGCAAAGTGTTTGAATCCCCGTAGAGTCATGAATGGCTCAGGATACCATTTCTCTGACTGAAGTTGCAGATTTCCCAAGTTGAAGCGAAGGTGCCTAAGGGCAAGGTTATCCCCAAGGTCATGAATGACCTAGGATTCATTTTTCGGACTGAAGGCCGAAGTATATCCCTGACTGAAGTCACGGATACTCTATAGCAGAGGCGGAGTTGCCTGAAGGCATATCCATGTATCCTTGAAGGCTAAGGACCATTTCTTTAGACTGAAGTAGAAGATACCTCCTGCAGAGTTGCCATCCTTGAAGGCCAAGGATGCCTATCTTCAGAAGTACTTGAAGATCTTTTCTAGCTGAAGCTGGAAGTGGCCAGGGGCCGGGGTTTCATATGTGTTTGATGTTGAAGTTCTACGGTGAATTCAATATGCAGTAGTATTCCGATGTTCGTTATGGTTCTGAGGGTGAACCTTAGATCAGAGCGTGCTCGGTTAAGTCTCTCATTCCCAACGGAGTAGTTTCAAATACGCAAGTGTACCTTTTGTTCCATTTACCAGGGGCGAACCCTAGGTCAGAGTTGTTCAGATTATGTTTTGTCCGACGGCGAGGTTGGATGTTTGTTTTGACGGCGAGGTCAGATTATGATTGGTTCGACGGCGATGTTGAATGTATGTTTGTGTTCGACGGCGAGGTTGAATGTTCTTCCGGCGGCGAGGTTGGATGTTTGTTCGACGGCGAGGTTGAATGTTCGTTTTCAGATTATGAATGTGTTCGACGGCGAGGTTGGATGTTTGTTTTGACGGCGAGGTCAGATTATGATTGGTCCGACGGCGATGTTGGATGTATGTTTGTGTTCAGCGGCGAGGTTGAATGTTTGCTTTGACGGCGAGGTCAGATTATGTTTGTTTCCAGCGGTGAGGTTGAATGTTTGTTTTGACGGCGAGGTCAGATTAGGTTTGTTCGACGGCGAGGTTGAATGTTTGTTTTGACGGCGAGGTCAGATTACGATTAGTTCGACGGCGAGGTTGAATGTTTGTTCGACGGCGATGTTGGATGTTTGATTTGACGGCGAGGTCAGATTATGTCTGTTTTGGCGGCGATGTCAGAAGATTATGTTCGACGGCGATGTCAGACTCTTTAAATCCCCAGCAGAGATGATGTTTGTACGACGGCGACGTCGAGTGTCTCTCAGAGCGATGTTTGTTTCCGACGGCGATGTCAGATTCAGTTTTCCAGCGGCGATGTTGGGCATGTCAAGTTGATCCAGTCTTCTGACGGCGATGTTAGGTGATGCAGATCCTTTAGTTCTCCAGCGGCGATGCGGGGTATTTTGTCAGATTTAGTTCTCCAGCGGCGATGCGGGGTATGTTGATTGTCCGACGGCGATGTCAGATGTAGTTCTCCAGCGGCGATGCGGGGTATTTTGTTCAGTATTTTCTCCAGCGGCGATGCGGGGTATTTTGGTTGATCGACGGCGATGTCAGACTCAGTTTTCCAGCGGCGATGTTGGGTGTGTCAGTTAATTCAGTTCTCCAGCGGTGATGTTGGATGGTTCGTTCTCCAGCGGCGATGTTGAGTATTTTGGTGATTTAGGTTCTTTAGTTCTCCAGCGGCGATGTTGGATGTATTGTTTGTTTCCGACGGTGATGTCAGATCAGTATTTCTCCAGATAGTTGCCGTGCAGCTAGTATTGCAGTATTCGAAGATTTGTTCTCCGCAGAGTATCGTGTGCTCGTGCAGTTGGTAAATTTTCGGGTTTACCGGTATTCAATCGTCTCACACCTTGATTGGTTAAGAGTCGTTCGCTTCTCACCCAGTCAGGTTCAAGCCGTTTGAATAGGGGCAGCTGTTGCACCCCAAAATTTGACCAACATTTATTTATCCATCAAGTGTTTGAAGGTTGATACCTTCATCAGAAAGTTCAAGAGACCCTCAGAGGAATTGGTTGAGACCAAAATTGTGTGCTTCATAGCTTGAGAGTTGTGGGTACTCCTCAGATGATTCTGAGACTTTGAGAATGGACTTGAAGCTTTGAGAAAGCTTATGAGATGTCTTGATAGTCATCATGAAGCCCAGAGAGGTCATTATGCAAGAATTCAGAAGATTCAACCATGAATGGTAGAATTAGGGTTTTGACTGGGTCAACCCTAGATCAGCTGAAGATTTGGAGAAGGTTGAGACCTAATCCAAGGGCCATGAGATCATGGAATGATGTATGAGGATGTTATAAAGATGATTCCTAAATCAACTCATCATGAATGAGGAGTTTGAGGAGTTTTGAGTTAGGGTTTCCAAGGATTGTCAGTGAAAAACCCTAATTTGATCCTTATCTTCCAGGCAGTTTTAGCTCAAGATGTGATTGAAATATCATCTCCCCCACAACATTAATGTTGTAGAGCTTGTTCTTAGCTTTAATTTGAGTGGTAGAAGTCCTTGATAGGAGTTGCAGAGCTCAAGTTATGGTTTTGACAAATTACAGGTCAGCTGAGGTGTGTGAATCTGGGTCCTTGAAAGTCACCCAACTTGCAGACAACTTTTTCCCTAGTAGGATGATTCCTATGATCTCCTAGTTAACATGAATGTTGAAGAGCATCTTCTTAGCTTTCTAGAGAGTACTAGAAGTCCTTGATAGGATTTGTAGAACACAACTTATGGTTTGAACAAGACAGGGGTATTTTGGTCATTTGGCAGTTATAGGTCATTTTAAGCAAAGGCCATATCTCCTATTTCCAAGCCTCAAATGGAAAAACTCAAAACGTGAAAGTTGTTCAAAATGGCATTTTAAGCCTAGAAAGAAGGTCATGAATTGTTGGAAAATCTCATAGCATGGAATGACAAAGTTTGGTAAATTTGAACTAAAAAAGGCATATAAGTTAATTCAAGTCAAGTTGAAATTTGGTTTGGGAGATCTATGAATCCAAAATAAGTCATCCAATATACCATTTTGATTGCAAATAACATTCTAAAAACTTTGGTTTAAACATAATTTTGATTTGAGGCTCAAAAATGAAGGTTGCTTTGAAAAATTGTAACTTGCATCTTAAGGCATCCTTGGAAAGTTCTACACAAGGCAAGTTTGGGCCTGATTTTTGCACATATGATCTCAATGTCTCTTGCAATGAGATTTTGAAACAAGTTTACAAGGCCTAACCCATGAGATATGGTATGATCAACATGTCATTAAAGGAGAAATTCCATAACTTTCCCTTACTTTCTAGCTCATTCTAGGAAGTTCTAGATGATTCTATGGATGGTTATAAATTGAGGGGATCATGGTGAAGGGAAAGGTTGGAGAATTCAGTGGGGAAAGGGAGAGAAAGAGTGAGGTGTTCAAAGCTTTCTTCAAAGTCAAGCAAGACTCGAATCTTCCATTACAAGCTTTCTCCTTCAAGAATCTTGCAAACAGAAACCTCTACACCATTAGAGGATTCTTTGGAAGCCATTACAAGCTCTGAATTCATCTCTGGCATCACTCACCGTCATCACTTGGCAGGTTGGTGATTCTTCCCATATCTCATTATTTATGCGCATTCACTCAAGTTTCTAGGTGTAGAATTAACCTACTAGGTCAGTTGCTTAAGTTCTGAGGATTAGAGTAGGATCTATGGAGTTTCATGGCAGGGTGCCATTTCTTTGAGTTTCAAGAACAGGTTATATATATGGTATTAATGGATATGGTATGGTTTAGATTGATTAGGGCAAGGCCAAGAACAGGATTATACCATTAAAATTGAGTTTCAGCAAGGTTGATGTCAGAGAAAAATGATGGAACCCTAACCTTCATGCATTCTGTTTGGAGGATATAGGAGGTTTTAGTGAGAACTATTGACACCATCGTATTCTTGGAGAGAAGAGGAGCAACTTTGGTCTTTGGATCTGTTGTTTTCATTGAGAGATGAGAGAGCACGAGCGCGAAGAAGGTTGGTGCATGAATTCTGGTTTCAGACCAAACCCTAGACGCAAGGTTGAAGATGAGTGGATACCCGTTGGATCTTTCTGGTTCATTTGACCTTTTCATCCCATCCAACGGCCTTAATTCAAAGTTGAAAATGGAGGGAGTCTGATGCATATGAAATGCATCATTTCATTAAAGCCAGCGCGTGGGCCTCAGCTAAGCATTGATACCAACACCCCCACCAGCGGCCCAATCAGTTTTTCAACTGCATTTTGATGCTATTTGCACCGTGGGCGTTCCATTTTTCTTTTAATTTTTCATTTGTTTTGCTGAAACGCGCATGGGCCTATCCCATTTTCTTTTCACACCCCCACCATGTCTGGCCCATCTGATAATGAACTAGGGCGCCCTGCTGTTAGCACCCCCTCCCCTTTAATCAATTTCTTTTATTTTTTAATTTCCTTTAATTTTCTTGCATTTTAATAAATTCATAGAAAATGAGAAAATTAATATTTTTCAATTCTTGTTTTTTCTATAGGTTAATAAATTTGTCTAGAAAATTAATAAAAATAAAAATTCCATTTTATTTTTAGTTTAGTATTTTTAGAATATTTTCCTTTTAAATAGCTTTTAAATACGATTAATATTGTATCCAATTTTGTAGAATTTATTTTAGGACCTTCCCTTAGTCTTTTTAATTCATTCTTTTTGGTGTGATTAGATATTGAATCATAGTTCCCCATAGGATTTAATTCTTGATTTTTAGATTAAGATTTGATTAGTTTAATTAGGTTGGAATTAGGGTATCATAATTAGGGTTTCAGGATGCATAAGTGAAATAATTCATTTTCTGTGGAGAGTTTTGATTTGATTTTTGGGGATGGGCATATAGGGATGATATAGGTAGATGTTGTAGACCTTTGTGAATAATTGTTAGAATTTTCCCCCTTGTTTTAGTATTTTTAGGTATTTTCTGGAGTTGACTGATGGTTTTGTCTGTATTGTGGTTATCTGTTTATCTCTGGGGTTTATTTTGGGGAATTTGTTGTGGGGTTTAGTTTGTTTTGAAGATCTTGTTGAAGAGCATGATGGAAGAGAAGACTGTAGATCAAGACTCAGAGACCCAGAGCTTGGAGATTATTCCCTGTCTGTGAGGTTTGAGATCCTGAAGTATGAGGGAAGTTCATGGTACTTTCCTGAGGAAGGCACTGTGAATGACTTTCATTCTTTCTTCTCACCTCTTTCTTAAGTATCCAATGATGTTGGAGCCAACTTGTGAGTTTAATTTCTCCTGAGGAGGAATGTAAACTGATCACATGTTGTTGAGCCACATGGGATACAACTCCTAAGTGGGAGCCTCCTAGTACTTTCCTGAGGAAGGTCCTATGGGTCTATTCACTTAGTTCCATTAGTTCATCTAGGATTCCTTAAGTATCCAATGATGTTGGAGCCAACTTGTGAGTTTAATTTCTCCTGAGGAGGAATGTAAATTGATCACAGTTGTTGAGCCACATGGGATACAATTCCTAAGTGGAAGCCCCCTAGTACTTTCCTGAGGAAGGTCCTATGGGTCTATTCACTTAGTTCCACTAGTTCAGGTAGGATTTCCCTAAATATCCAGTGACGTTGGAGCCTGCTTGTGAGTTTAATTTCTCCTGAGGAGGAATGTAAACTGATCACAGTGGTTGAGCCACATAGGATATGATTCCTGAGTATACACCTCCTAGTGCTTTCCTGAGGAAGACACTATGAGTCTGTCTACTTAGCTCCCTTTCTTTGATAAGCTTGTTTTGAAGCTTGAAGACTGGGATTGTTTTCTCTTGTTTAGGGTTTTGCTTTAGGGCTTTGCTTTCTTCTGATTAGAGTTCTGTTTCGGGGTTAGGATTAGAGATTAGATGTAGATTCTTTCTTTCCCAAGCATGTGGTTTGTTGGCCTGATGGCACTTCATTTCTTTTACTGTTTATTGCTTGATAGCATGTTGTTTATATTTCAGTATGATTACTGTTATTTCATGACTGGCTTGAGGTCGAGACGAGCTTGTGGAGGCTGAAGCCCCACACACATTTCCTCCCTCACTTGCATTGCATGCATTTTATTGTTAAAGCTGATGCTTTTGTCTGTTTTGGTGTATCATTGACATGATCCCTTAGGACTCTCATTTCCTTTGATAAGGATTTGATGATAGACTTCTAGGTTGAAACATATGCATGACAACATCTAGGAGTTCCCTATTCAAACCTCGACCATAGGATGAATCCATGGCATGACAACAGTAGGACTTGATAGTCTCCCTCCTAGTTGGGCCTGTTTCTCTTCTCATCTCAAAGCAGTTTAAGATACAGTAATCATGAATGATTTCTTTCGTGCGCTACGAGCCTTAAGCTATCTGAGGTTGGATGTTTAGTATGGTACCCTTCGGGTGACATGCGACGCATTCACTCTCAGGTCATAGTCTCTAGTGCGGTTGAAATCGCAAACACAATAAAAAACACTTCTCTCAGGAAATAAGCCGTAGTTTCCCGAACTACGTTTGCTCTGATCTTCCATACAGTGTGGAAGTACGTAGGCATAGGATGCGACGTCCTAGCGAGCAACCTTCAACCTTTCCCCCATAATCCTTCGTAGGCCGAACTACGTTGACTCTGATTTCTCATTCTCTGATGAGAATACGTAGGCATAAAGTGCGACGCTTTGCCGAGTCATTTTTCTTTTCTTTTTCAGCCAGCCTTGATAGGTAGATAGAATATAACCAACCCATCCAAGTAAACAAACAAGCGAGGATCCCGTCGAGTACGACGGACGTGAGGGGTGCTAATACCTTCCCCTTGCGTAACCGACTCCCGAACCCAGACAATGGTTGCGATGACCTTGTCTTACCCTTATTCGTCAGGTTTTTCCGATTGTTTCCTTTCCCGCTCTGAGGGATAAATAACGAAAGGTGGCGACTCTTCTGTCATGCCGACACCTTATTTTCGCGCAAGCGACAGGTGGCTATACATCCATTGATGAAGCCACCCCCATAAATACATAAGGGTAACTTTCATGGCAGGCTGGGCAAAAACACACAAAAATCAGGATTACATTTTGTTCATAACTTCCTTAATTCTTCATGGATTCAAACAAGATTTAGGTCTAAATTGCATAGAATTTCATGAGGAATAAGATGGCATTATTAGTTTTTTGAGATACCCCATACAAATTAAAACCCGATAGCACATGTTGTGTGATTGTGTAAGGTGCATTTTGAAATGTAGATCCAATTCCAGCCAGTTTTAAATCAAAGCAATTACACATACACACACTACAAATATGTTATTGAATGAGTGTGAGCACAAAAAGTAGTTAAAAATAAGCTGTGGTGAAAACTGACTGTCAAGTTGCAATTTGTGCTTGTGAAATGCATGATGATGTCCAATTTCAATTCCAAACATTTTTAGACCAAATTAATCATATACACACCACACATACATGGTATTGAGTGAATTCAAACACAAATTGAAGTTAAAAAAGGACTGTCATGAGAAATGGTATTCAAGTTGCAAAGTGTCATGAATATGATGCATAATGATGCTCAGTTCAAGTTCTAGGCACATACAAGTCAAATAAATCATACACACAAGTCACATACATGTTATTGAATGAATTTAAGCACCAAGAATAGTTCAAAATGGTCTGTGATAAAAAGTGGCTTTCTAGTTGCAATATTGGCAAGTATGATGCACAAGAATGTTCAGTTCATGTTTAAAGCACATTAGGATCAAATAAACTGTGCTCACACCTTTCATACATGTTAATAAACAAGTGCAAACATAAGGTTGGTTTCAAAACAGGCTGTGATGCAAAAGGAAGATCATGCTGCAATTTGGCAATTTGGATGAAACATGAAAAAATGCAACTCAGTATTCTAAGCACAATCAGACCAAGCAAGCTACATGTACACCTTAAAAACATGTTGGCATATGATTTTGAACACCAAGATGGGCCTCAAACTGAATGGAAATAGAAATGAACCCTTCATGGCAAGAATGACCCTAACAATGCAAGATGAAAATCAAAACATGCTGTATGCACAAACTGATCAAACCAGCATTTCAAACATATTATAAATAGGCAAACACGTGATCTTCAAACATACCAATGAGTCCTAAAATCAGTGGAACCAAACTGCTATGGTGGTAGCTCATTCTAGCTGAAAATGCACTTTGAGGGCAATGGATCAAATCATGTGAAAACAGGTCAAGCAAATCATACATACATGTCACAAATATACAAATGGATGATTTTGAACTCAAATTTAAACAACTTCTGGCCTGTAACCAAAACTGATATGTTCATGGCAACAATATGCAAGACAAGGCATTTTGAGAATGTCTAAACAAATCAGATGAAAACAGCTCACACCAATCATACATATCCACCATAATCATGATTTTAAGTGTGATCCAATTCAACAAACAGCTATATTTCAGTCATAACAAGATTTTGACATATGACATGCTCATGACACATTTTCAACATAACAAGCTCAGAAAATGACAAACATGAGATTATGATGTAAAGTAGGGAGTGGACTGTCTACATACCTCTTGTAGACTATGATGACCAGATTAGAACACCAAGAAAACCCAGAGAAACTTCAAATGCACCTAGCTTTGCAGCTTTCTTCTTCTTGGAACAAGAATGCAAACTTTGTGACAGTTTGAGAAATAAGCTTCACCAATGATCACCAATGCTTTGGATAGTTAAGATATGATGTATATGAGGTGTTTGAGTGATTAGAACATCAAGAAGATGTCTAGAACATGTTTTGACTGATTTTATGCATTATGGTCAAAGTTGCTTGGTATGGAAGTTGACTTTTGGAATGGTGAGGTTTTTAAGTGGTCTAAGGGCATGAACACCTTCTATATCATATTTAGGGATTGTGTGGATGATTGTTGGTGAGTTTGAGTGTAGGGAAATGGATATGCCAGCTGTTCTACCAAGATAGCTTTTTGAGGTTTTTGTGGTTTTTGTGATTTTGTGAAAATGGGAACAAAGAGTGAAAGAGTGGATGCTTGAACTTTATCTGGTTTTTAGAAGAGTTCTTCTATCATCAAATGAGGTGAAGGAGGCCTCTATTTATAGGCAAACCAAGGGTAGTGGGCAGATTTGAGGTTTCCTTCGGTTTTGTATTTTTGAATCAAATCTCCAAAAAGGGCTTTCTTGGCTGATAGGTAAGCTTAAACTCAAGAAAAATGATGAACTTAGAGTGGCTAAAATCAGGCTAGAAGGTATAGGTTCATGGCTGGTTCCGAATTCACTTTCCACCTCTTGCTTGTTTTATGATTTTTTAATGCAAGTTGTAAGGCAACTTGCAAGTCCACTTGCAATGCTTGGCAAATCCATTTCCTCTGCATAATTCTCATACTTCTTCATTCTAAAACACCTACATATCAGAAACAACAACATCCAAAGGCTGAGATTGGTCCAATTGATCAAAGAAATGATTTTTGAAAGTTTGTCAATGTGGGACTCAAGTGTGAAAACACCAACTTGCCAAATCCATAACTTTCAGCTCACAACTCCTTTTGAGGAGTTCTAATACTTTTTGGAAAGCCCTCATGTAGCTCTAAAACATTCATGTTCACAAGAAGTTCTGACTCCAAGTGGAACTAGGTCAAAAATCTCTTCAAAGTTGGCTGAAAATAAGGATTGTGCAGCCAGAATTTGCAAATTCTTACTAAGTGTTTTACCTTTTGAAAATGATCTTGGCCATAACTCCAATTCTATGCATTTTTTGATTGTGGACCACTGTGGGACTTTTGTAGGACTTGCCAAGAGATTTCCAATGAGCTTTGAACCAACTCATTTGGGTGTGTGGTTAAGGAGTTAGGGTCTAGCCCCTTTCAAAATTCTAATTCTCAACTTTTCTGATTACTCCTTCATCCTTGATCCAATCATCATGAAAATTTATGGGCAGGTGTAATATGACATAAGGAACATTTTTGATTCAAATCTTAAGGTCAGATTCCTTATGGTTGAAGAGTTGACTTTTTGTGCCAACCGTACGATCGATCGATGACTGACGAGGCGACTGTTGACGTTCTGAGTCCTCTGAGGTTTTAAGACTTCTTGAGTGAACTTCCCTGAGCCATATAAGATTAATGAACCACAAACCCACCATTGGAATACCTTTTAAAACTAAAAGTCAAACCGTAGTCGACTTTTCTTGATCAAAAACCCTAATTGGGGATCCATGAACTGTATTGCTCCTGATCTTAGTGTGAAAACTCCAAATTGGATTCATGCCTGACCCCATGTAGTATTCTTGATGGTTTAGAGACTTGCTTCATGGAGAAACAATCCAATGCATTGACTGATTAAACTGTTGAACCCTCGATTTGCAAATGTACGGAATCCTGATTCACCTGTAACTAAACAGAGACAAACTTGAAACTGGTTATAGTTAGATAATCAAAATGGAAATGATCCTAAGATGATGATGAGGATCTAAGAGGCCAAAATTTGGGGTGCAACAATTATGTATGCTTGGGTTAGATTGTTGGATGTTTTTCTGCAACTTCCATTTTAGGGCAAAGTGGATTTAATCGATGGAAACTGAGTTTTAACGGTCGAAAATGAGAATAAGTGGTATAATTTAGTCGAGGGAGGTTAGACTAAGGCTATGGAAATGGTTTGGTGAGAATCGGTCAGTTTTGTGAAGAGTTGAGGACTTGATGGCAGTGAGGAATTCTGTGTTCGCAGACTTTCGCTAGCACCTTCGCTAGGCGAACAAGTCGAGAACATTCACTAGCAACTCGCTGGGTGAACAAGTTAGTGAGAGGTCCCAGACTTGGGCAAAATGCATTTGATCTGGTTCGCTGGTAGCGAGTGAGGTGGCGAAGGATTCGCTAGGGCCTCGCTGCAGCGAGTAGGTGGCGAGCGAAGTCAGTAGCTTCTGTTTACCTTCGCGAGCTTGTTCGCTAGGCGAACAGATAGCGAGTATTCGCTAGGGACTTGCTAGGCGAGCAAGCCAGCGAGCGTGACAACATTTGGTTTTCTTGTGATTCCATTCCATGTTGATTTCTTTGTTTGATTGTGTTCGATCCTTGTTGGAAATGAGTAATTGTATACTATGAAATATATGTTGTGGGTAGCCATATGGCGTGAATCCTAGATTGTGGAATTGATTACGAAATGTGGTCTTTTGACAAATATAATGCATTATTTTAATTGATTAAAATGCATGATGAATGTTATTGAATTTGTTGCCGTGACCACTATGTTGTGAATGCATATTGTTTGTATGCGATTTTGTTTGAGAATGCATGAGAACATATTGTGGATATGTGTGCATTGCTTTGTAATATATTGATGATATTGAATATGAATATGTTGTGTGTGCAATCATGTTATAATTCTTGAGTGATGAATTATTTGAATGCATGGGATTAAGATGCGAGAACGGTCTTAAGTGCATTTGGTGGTTGATTTCATATGCATCATTTAGTCAAGAGGCAATGTTTGCTAGTTTCGTGGAGACTAGTGACTTGTCCCAAACCTAGAAGGTGGGTTTGAAAGCTTAGGGAACAGGCTTTTGTTGTTATCGGTCTAGAAGGGTGGACCCAGTTTAAGTGTAAAAACCGAAAAATGATAACAAGTGTTGGTACCACATGGCATGAGTTACATTGAGTTGTATTGAGTCACATGATTAATGTGTATTGTTGTATGAAAGTATACTCGTATGTGAAGTATTGAATTGAGAATTATGGATGTATGCATGTTGAAATGCGCTTGGTAATTATCCATATTTGTCTGTACATATGTTGTGATGTATATGATGATTAAAATGAACTGTGGTGAGAAATGTGGAATGTATGTGTTCTATACTTGTGTATGTATATATAGTTATATGCATTGATTATTATGATAATGTTTCTCACCCTTCTGTTGTTTTATAATGCTCTATGAGACATTGCAGATTAGCTTTGCTAGAGGTCTTTTGTGAAGTATAGCTTCGTTCTTTTGGTTGGTTATGCTCTGATATGTAGCATCGGGTAGTTAGGCTTGTATAGTATTCTTTTGGGATACATTTTGTATATGTATTTGAGGGAAAATTATTTGTAAAACATGAATGATAACATGTTTTAAATGATTCAAATGTTTTAATCTTCCGCTTTAATTTTAAAATATTGAGATGTGGGTGTAAGGACTAAGTTCCTCTGTTGAATTACCCCACTGTTGCATGTCTTTTATAGAGCAGGTGTTGTAGGTTATTTTGGTGAATGATGTGGCATACTTCTTTTATACCATGTTTCAAATTTACTCTGATGAAATTTATTATGTGCTTATGTGATTTATTGTTTATTTGGGGGTATAGAAGGGGGTGTTACACAATACCCGTCATTCTTCATAACTTCATTTTTCCTAACCACAAACACAACTCATACCATTGTTTCCCCTTGTTTCCTTTATTTACTTGTTTATATATATATATATATATATATATATATATATATATATATATATATATATATATATATATATATATATATATATATATATATATATATATATATATATATATATATATATATATATATATATATATATATATATATATATATATATATATATATATATATATATATATATATATATATATATATTTGTGTAGTGTTTTATTATTATTTTTATTTTGTTTTTTTGTTTTTTTTGTTCGACTCTGTAGTAATACGGATTTATTGTAGGTAGAGCGTGTGTGTTGTGTTTAGTTTTATATTTTTTGATTACTTTGAGTTGATGTAAACAAAATTATAACACTGATATAATAGTATATTCCCTTGTTGTTATTATTTTATTTTGTTGCATCGCGACTTCAGAGCTTAAATTTAATTTAACTCTCGAAAATCATTTTGACGCATAAATTGTGTTGCTCGGCTTCTTATAGGGTGATTCCAACATGAATCCACTCTAAGTTAGCTTTTAGTTTAATTCAATTTGCTCTCGATGTAGGTTAGTTTTAATCCTGTAGCTTACTCTTGGGAACTCTTACAATGAGTTTGTTTATTTCGGTCTCGTGTCTTACTTTTAAGCCTTCTTACAATGAGATCCTTGTGTTTATGTTTACTTGTTTGATGATCTTCTGATTGTTGTGCTGCTAACGGGATAGGCTCAAAAGTCTGCTCTGACGACAATACTAGAATATCAGAATACCAGTCGGACGAGAAATCCAGAATACTAGAACACCAGAATAATCAGAATACAAGGTTCATAAGTCCATATCAATAAGAAGACCAGAACACTAGGTAGGTTAAAGGTCAAGGTTTTCTGCAATGTCCATCCCCTCTCACATGTGGGTTCTAGTCTTGGAAGGAATTCTAGCATGTCCTCAGTATCACAGGCTCTCAGGTCGAGAAACAATGATACATTCACCATTTCTGGTTCGGCATCATCATCAATCAAGGAGGCCTCAATGAGGGTAAATGGTTTGTAAAACATGAATGATATTGTGAACCAAACTGAATTATGTATTTATATGATAACATGTTTTAAATGATTCAAATGTTTTAATCTTCCGCTTTAATTTTAAAATATTAAGATGTGGGTGTAAGGACTAAGTTCCTCTATTGAACTACCCCATTATTGCATGTCTTTTATAGAGCAGGTGTTGTAGGTTATTTTGGTGAATGATGTGGCATACTTCGTTTATACCATGTTTCAAATTTACTCTGATGAAATTTATTATGTGCTTATGTGATTTATTGTTTATTTGGGGGTATAGAAGGGGGTGTTACACAATACCCCTCATTCTTCATAACTTCATTTTACCTAACCACAAACACAACCCATACCATTGTTTCCCCTTGTTTTCTTTATTTACTTGTTTATATATATATATATATATATATATATATATATATATATATATATATATATATATATATATATATATATATATATATATATATATATATATATATATATATATATATATATATATATATATATATATATATATATATATATATATATATATATATATATATATATATATATATATATATATATATATATATATATATATATATATATATATATATATATATATATATATATATATATATATATATATATATATATATATATATATATATATATATATATATATATATATATATATATATTTGTGTCGTGTTTTATTATTATTTTTATTTTGTTTTTTTGTTTTTTTTTACTCTGTAGTAATACGGATTTATTGTAGGTAACGCGTGCGTGTTGTGTTTAGTTTTATATTTTTCAATTACTTTGAGTTGATGTAAACAAAATTATAACACTAATATAATAGTATATTCCCTTGTTGTTGTTATTTTATTTTGTTGCATCGCGACTTTAGAGCTTAAATTTAATTTAACTCTCGAAAATCATTTGGACGCATAAGTTGTGTTGCTCGGCTTCTTATAGGGTGACTCCTACATGAATCCACTATAAGTTAGCTTTTAGTTAAATTCAATTAGCTCTCGATGTAGGTTAGTTTTTGTCCTGTAGGTTACTCTTGGGAATTCTTACAATGAGTTCGTTTATTTCGGTCTCGTGGCTTACTTTTAAGCCTTCTTACAATGAGATCCTTGTGTTTATGTTTACTTGTTTGATGATCTTCTTATTGTTGTGCTGCTAACGGGATAGGCTCAAAAGTCTGCTCTAACGACAATACTAGAATATCAGAATACCAGTCGGACGAGAAATCCAGAATACTAGAACGCCAGAATAATCAGAATACAAGGTTCATAAGTCCATATCAATAAGAAGACCAGAAAACTAGGTAGGTTAAAGGTCAAGGTTTCCTGCAATGTCCATCCCCTCTCACATGTGGGTTCTAGTCTTGGAAGGAATTCTAGCAAGTCCTCAGTATCACAGGCTCTCAGGTCGAGAAATGATGATACGTTCACCATTTCTGGTTCGGCATCATCATCAATCAAGGAGGCCTCAACTGATTTCCCATGAATGGCCTTCAGAGTCATAAGCTCTTATTAGACCACCCTGGTTACTACATAAACTTGCAGTTCAGAGTATCCTCAAGGAAACCTCGTATGAAAGTGAACTCAAGCCAACAATACGTGTTAAATGTTACTCAAGTCGACAAGATCCCACTTTAATCTTATGTGTGTACTCAAGCCTGGGTAATGAGATCATCTCTCATGGAACACTCCCACCCAATAGCATAGCATCAAATAGAATAATATGACAACAATAATAAAATAAATACAAGAAAATGCAATAATAGTAGTAAATAATGCAAATAAAAGCATAAAGACAAACACTCAATGAAAAAGAAATAGACAAGCGCTAGGATTGACACACATAGGGAACTAGAGTCCCCAACAGTGTCACCAGCTGTCGTAACACGAAAAACAACCGGCAGAAAAACAAAGTCGCCACCAAACGCTATTTATCCCGACAAGGGGAAAGGAAACGATCGAAGAAACCTCAAAAGGGAGAAGACATGGTCTTACAACCAAATCCTGGGTTCGAGAGTCGATTACGTGGGGGGAAGATATTAGCACCCTCTCGCGTATGTTGTACTTAATGGGATCCACTCTTATTGTTCTAATCGAATAATGTGTTTATCTAAAGCTCTACTTGCTAGCGGAAACAGAAGGGAGAAAAAGGTGACTCGATAGGATCTCGTAATCCTATGCCTACGTATTCCCTCGTGCAATAGGAAAGTCAGAGTCAACGTAGTTCGGAGGACTATGGGTGAATGGGACGATTGTGCTCGCCAAGACTTCGCCGTCTTGTGCCTACGTATCCTCATTCAGACGAAAATGAAGAAGTCAGAGCGCTCGTTGTTCGACCTACCACGGTTGGTTGGTGTCTTTTATGAAAGATGTTAAACTCAGATTTCAGCAATTAGGGTCGATGCTTGTATGCGGTAGAACGGAGGTAACATGCCCTTTCTGAAAAAGGTTTAAACGGAGATCCCAGAGGACAAAAATGGTTTGCAGTTTGCTTACGTATTTTAGAAAAGTGTTTTGATTTTGTTTGAGATGCGCATTGCACTAAAGTCTATGACATAGGATCGAATACTTCACGTTAATGATCCAAATGTCTCGCGCACAAAGTATCCTAAGATGAGGTTAGAAATGCATCCGCTCCTCTTTTCCCATGTGCTTAAGGCTCATGATGCACTATACACATCGTATTTATTAAGTATCTTGAATTGATTCGAGGGAAGGAAGAGAAAGACGCACAAAAGGTCTAAGGGAGACTTGGTCCTAGATGTTGTCATGTCAAATGGCCCTATAGTTGAGGTTAAGAGGAGGCTAACTTAATGTTATCATACAAAGAATGAAGCCTAAAGTTAGGCTGAAAGGGAATAAGATGCATACACAACATCACA